>CM075852.1:58497029-59132029 GCA_037975125.1 Latrodectus hesperus
TTTTGATCAACTATCAAAGAATATTAATTCCAAAAATTTGAAGAAATAATAACACTGCATTTTTATCTTATATGACGTTTTTTGCAATCTTATTTAGTAAAGCGAAGGACATTCTTTTATTTAAGGTACTTATAAAATCGATCTAGCTTTTTACTACGGAAACCGTTAACTTTAATAGCATATTTTTATTCAGTATATAAGAAAATGAAACAATTTGTATATTTAAAATAGCAGGTTTTTAGTGTAAATCTTTGTTTAAATGTTTTTTTCCTCCAAATTTTTTAAAAAAGATGACTTACGAATCAAAAGTTTTAGAAAAAATTATTCGTCATAGTGATGCAATAATTTGACTGCTAATAAATATTTTTAATAACACTATGAATAGTTTGCAATTAAACATTCCAATAAGTTAGAAACTTCTTAGAAACATTAATTATATAATTGTCATGATTTTAAAATCAAAAGAAAGAAAAATAATAACTATAAACGAAATTACAGAAATCTCGATAATAAATTGATAAATAGGGTTTTGAGTTTATTAATGAAGCATATATTTCTAAAAATAATTTATTTTATTTTATGAATTCATGCTAAACAATTTGTTATTTTCAATAATTTTTAATAATAAGCATTTAAATAATCAAGCACTTCAAATTTTACAGGAACTCTTTTGTATTTCTCCCATTAGAGTAAGTATTATGATTCATGTATTCTAACTTTAGAAATAAGTTCGCGCGCTTGGATGCAAACTTCTGATTTGCACACATCACACGGAATAATAATATTCGAGTGTGTGCTGTAAAGGTGGTATAAACTACTTTTGATATTTGAATAACTTTACGTAAAAAGTCATTTATCATGAAACGAAATAGCATTTTTTTGTCGTTTCCGTGCTTTTGCATTTTCAGGTTAAACATATTTTGTTCCGCTTTCAAAATAGCACTTTAAAATATATATAATCAATCAAAAATGGAACTTTCGTACTCTGATTCATCCATCAGTTACTTAGAATCAATTGGAATTTTGCATAAAATGTCAAATTCAAAATACGATTCAATATCCGTTTACGTATTTGAATGACTTTTATGTCAAACTATTTTCAAATGAAATGCAATATTCCTTATTACGATATATTTCGATTTCTCATTCCGCATAATATCAAGAAAGGAAAATAAAATACCTTATTATTATATTCTCAATGAATTTTTTTATGTGGACTTAGAACTGATCAGTAGAGTTTTCTTATTCAGGAAAAAAGTGAATAAGAAAACTTTACTGAGAAACATTTTAGTTCATCTTTTACGTCAAATTACACCAAAATTTTATTTTAAATTTTGCACTTAAACTTAATAATAAATGTTTTATTCATTGAGATATTTAAATATTTACCCTAAATTAAAACCATGAAACCGTAAAAAAATAAGATAAATGTCGCAAATAGAATATTGTACGTAATTATCAAATCAGTTCTTCAATATACCATCAAATCCAAAAAATGAAAACTAATTCTAAGTCTCATTTATTCACAATCTTTGTTATACTGAGAGATATGTAATATTCTATATGGAAAATATTGTAATTTGATTATTTTTTATCAAAAATAACTTAAATAGTGTGATTATTTTACATTCAAAATATTAAACTTATATTTTCTTTTTAAATTATAATGTAAGTTTACACTTGAAGTTTGTATAACATATTTTATTTGATCTTGACAATATTATATTTAATTAAGGCACATGGAATTTCCGTGAAACTCTATATTCAACACAAATTTTTCCTTGTAATCAAATCGTTAATATTTGTTTTGTATTGCGTTTTATGTTTATTTTATTTTAATTTAATTTGAATAAATACATGCCATTATTTTCAAATTTTAAAGCATTTTATATTTTTAAAGTGAAATATTTTAATCGCCACTCATTAGGAACATTTTAAATGCATAATACAATTTGCTACAACAACAAAATGAACGATTAAAAATTCTAATGTATTGCATGTAAGATGAAATCAGTTTAAACTAATAAAAACATAAAAGTTCTGGATACTAAAATATTGAATTCCTGCAAAATTACCAGATATAGAATTTCAATAATAATGATCATGCTTATTAATAGATGAGATTTTTATACCAAGCCATTACCAGCGGTAAAAATGGATTTAAGAGTCTAAATTAAAACTATTTATTACTAAATCAAAATTGATAAATATCTATAGTCTAGGATATTTAGAATAGAGAAATTTAAATAAACTTCAAGAAATTTTAATATCAAATCGATGTATACAAAAATGTTATTGAAAACACAAAATTATAATCACAAAAATTAGCTATTATGCAAAATTCTAATTAAAGTCCGTCCTAACTTACAAATATTCACCAAAAATGAATGCATTTAATATGTGGAAACTTGTCTTCAAATGAGAATAATGTGTATTATTAATTCATTTACCTTCAAATACAAGTATGTTGGATAAGATAAATTTACATTCACACGTCGAGATTTCATATACTTTCTTCTGAATTTTGTCATCTTTTTTTTCAAATATTTACATCAGGTTACTCAATTGGTGAGATTTAAAGAAACCATTATATAAAATGTATTGTTTCACTGATTCAGTTCCTTGCTTGTGTGTCCTCATTTCTTATATGTCATTTGCCACCATGTGGAATATGGATAAATACACAGCATACACAACAAAAGAACACACAAAATCGAAGAAACAACATCATTTCCTTTCCTGTGAATGCACTTTTAATTTTTCAATATTACTTATAGACGATATATCCTTTACTAATTCCTACAAATACTTGCAATTCTCCATTCAGTCAGTTAAATGCATGAAAAAGTGACAAGTTTATAGGGAACTATAACTTCATTGAAAAGTTGAAGAGATTCTCATCGAAACAGTATAAGTTTTTGAAGAATTTCAGGTAAGAAAATTACTTTTATTTATTTGAGTTTCGGTATGTTTTTGTGAGTACTTTTTTATGCCATTTTAACTTAAGAAACTAGCCAACCTGCTAATAATTTTTAGTGATAGTCAAATAACGAGGTCCATATTTTAGCTGGATAGCCAAATAGATGAAAATGAATATTACTCTGACAGAAGTTTGATAATGACACTGTTACTTTTGGGTAACATCTTATTCTTGATTGGGAGAGAATATTTTGAAACGGCATTACATTATGTAGTGAAGACTTATTTGAAATTTTGAGCTTCCCAGTTTAAGTGCGGAATAAACGAGTCTGGAAAAAGCATTGACTTGAGAATTTAATAAGTAATATCTTAATAATGTGATAATATACTGTCGAAATGAAAATTACTATAAATCAAGCTGTGCTTAAAATCGTAATAACACTTGTATTAACAAGGGTTATCACGGTTTTATATTTATAGTATTTTGAATGACCAAAAAAACATTTAATATTCAGGTAACTGTAATTAAAACTGCTTTCTATGGTATAACATTTAGCAGTAAAATGTAACAGATACAAAAATCTATTTCCACGTGCTCAAGTTCACATTATCGCACGTGCATTTCTGCGGATGTGGACTGACGAAATTCAAAATAATGATAAATTTAAAAGTGTATACCCGTTTGTGTTTTTAGGTTACCTACATCTATAATATAAATATTCCAATTTTAATATTATAACTTATTTACTATGCCAGTATTTAATGGGCGTGTATCGTTTTTTTCACTTTCTAAATGTGAAAACTAAATTTTTAAATCTTCATTTGTGTGAATAGAATTAGTAATTTTTAATTTCATACTGAGCAAATGATCTCATCAAATCATCTGCTTCTTTTAACGTTTTTATTTTTTTTATTTTTGAAAACTCATTTCATATGATTATGAATGGGGACAATAAAATTCACCTGCATGTACTTATTCTTCGTTTTTAATGAAACTGACTCTCTCTCTCTCTCTGCCGAGCTGGCAGCCGAATGGTTAGCGCTCTTGCCTTCGGTTCAACAGTTCGTGGGTTCGAATCCCACCTTGGGCATGGATGTTTGTAGTGGTTCGGAATCCACTTTAAGCCGTAAGTCCCGGTCTAATTAGCCCTCGTGTGCAAAAAATGACCGTTGAGTGACAAACAAACCAAACCAACCAAACCAACTCTCTCCCTCTCTCTCTCTTTCTTCTGTGGAAGAACTTGTTCTTCATCACGATAATCACTTTATATCAAAATAAAAATAATCTAGCAAAAATTAATTTAAAGCTTTAATTAATACCAATAAACTCAAACTGCTGCATCTGTAAAAGTGTTAAGATTTTGATTAATGGAGCCTCCAAGTACGTATGTGGATAAACAAGGAATTCCAGTTATATCAACTCCAAGAAAGCTTGATAAAATTAATATTCCATTGGAGAAAAAACCCTGTAAATCCATGGGAAAATTATATTTGGAGTAAGGGATATTCTGTTGTTCAACGCAGCAGGGATGTAAGACACCATTTGAAATTTTACCCCTATGCTTTATGGTTCATGCAGGAATTGAGTTCAGATATAGGAAACTGATTGCATTTTTGTGTTTGATTTTGCCAATTTATTCACAACAGTATTCAAAAGCTCACCGGTGTTTACTTCTCAGATTAAGTTCTGTTCCACATTACATGTAAATAGCTAAAATTTTATTCTATGGTATCAAAAAGAATCCTCATGAGTTGAGAGAATCGTATTTACATCTAAAAGATTAATTATGTGCCGTCTCTGAGTGAAAAGTAATAGGACCAACTTTTTTTTAATTCAAACCATCAACTCAGAAGTGAACCTGGACATAATTAGATACATTCACTTCGAGAAGAAAAACGACAACTAAGGGCCGAAAACGTGGTAGTTGTTTATGTGTTTTTATTTGCGTTCCAACAGATTTTTTGAGACCCACGAACATTGACTGCATAAAAAGGATTTTTTTACCACAAGTCTAAACTTACGTGCAATTCTAGTTTATTTTTCTCTTCATTTCAGTGTGCAAACGATTAATAATAACTCATCAAGTATCACTGCGTACATTTCTCAAGATAAACTCAAAACACAGTAATCCTTGGTAAACATTCCTGATAACTTATAAACATTATTTATAAAAAATTTTCCTGTTTACTTTCGATTTTCCTCCAGAAAGTAGGCAGACAATTTCATCCGCGAGGACGTCATATGCAAGTATTTAATTCAAGTTTTTATTGTTTCATTAGATATACAGGGACGTTTTTGTTAACTTCAGCAAGACAGTGCCATATCAAAAACATTAATTTAACACTGAAAATGCTTAAGGAATTTTTGGATGAACATTTAATTTCACTAGGTTTCTATTCAACCAAGATTTCAATATACATTAATTTCACTAAACGGATGAAAATGCGATGAGTTAATAAACTATAACTTTTTTTTAAATATTTAGGCACAGCTGCCGTATAATCCATGATGCCATATTCTGAGATAGGCGATTTTTGGCGGATTTTCTTATGTATCTAGCAACCTTGTTTTTATTACGTCATACATATGAAGACCTATAAGAATAATGCAAAAAATTCTGTTTTGGTGACCCTAGTATTTCCGTCATCGTGCACGTCAAGATACGTCATCTTGGCAACATTTCTTCATCGCCAAAAAAATTCAGAATTTGGAATCATGCATTATACGGCACCTGTGCCAATATTCAATATGTGTCACACAATGACGATTGCCATAAACCTATTATTAAATTAACCATCCTCTCTATAAGAGAAAAAAGAAGTAAATTACAATAATCTACAATAAAAAAGTAAAATACTGGATATTTATTAGCCAAGATAAAAAAGCTAAGATCATTTATTTCTTAACATATGTTTATAATCTAAAATTAAATAATTAATCACCATGAGAAGTTACTGCATCGTAGGTATCAAGTATACGATATTCATCACATGACACTAATGTCTTTATTTTAGTTCTGAAATCTCGAAATGAATGGATATGTTTACCATTAAAGCATAGATGACTTTAGTAAATATTTAACACGTTATATATTTAAATGAAATAAAACATTGTCATAAGGTAACATAATTAATATTTTTAAAAAATTTATTATTTTTAAAAATTTGAAAAAAAGGAGTTTCGTTGCGTGTAATTTTATATATTATTTATTTATTGTGTTCAAGTTAATATTTGAAATTAATATTACCTATTAAGAAATGATTTCTCAATAAAAACCAATTTATACACTTTGCAAAATAAAATAATGTGTAGAAGATTGTAGTCATTAAGCTTATGATACATATAAAATGACGCTATTGTATGATTGAATTCCAATTAACAGATTATACTATTTTGATATTAATTCAAGAAATCAAAAATGGTAGAATATTGTTCTGATGATATTATCGCTTTAATCGACATGCATATGGGTACTGCGTTTTTTAAAAGTTTAATTCTGATAATTAGAATAGAATATATTACTTAAATAAATAAATATAAATGGAAAATCTAAATTGTTTTATTATTTTTGCTCATTTTATTACTCATGTTTCAAAATGTTATACATGCATAAATCTAAACACAAACTATTTTTTATCTTTTGATTCGTTCTTATATATTTTCTTGAGATTACATAACTTTTAGATTAACTTTCTGAATTACTTTTGTTTCTATTGTTTTACAATTTTAATTCTATTGATTTGAGTGCAAAGGGAAATTTATTCCTCATAAATGATATTCTGGTGATCGTTGAATCTCATCACATACCTGTTTTCATGGATCACAAGTAATGATTATTTCCGAGAATTCATTCATCCAAATTGAACTAGGTCTTCAGATGTAGATCACCTGAAAGTAGAAATGAATTTAGTATGGAAATATTGCTTTACTTTAAGAATAAGTGAAAGCAGTTAATCATAAATAACCATTTCCAAATAAATGCACTAATAAATGTCAAATGAGAATAAATTACAAAAAAGTCATAAAAATGCTAAAGTAAGCATTAAGATAACAAATCACTAAGAATAGAAAACAGCTATATGTACTAAAATGTGATGATTTTTTGTCTCCAGAAGAATTCACCAAAAACAATTAATCACCAAATATAAGCTAATATTGGCGAGAAAACTTAATTGCGAGACATGATGGATGATCTTTAATTAAATATATTTTAGGATTTGAATCTGTGCAATTTGTATTTCTAAATTAAAATCTATTCCAAAATACTCACTTTCATCATCATCCTTCTACAATTATTTTCAAAATTAAAGGAAATTAAAAATAGCGAACACTAAAGCAATTATGTGTAAAATGTCGCAAAACGTACCTATAGAATACTTGTATAGTATGAAAAAACGTAAAAAGAAATTATCATGCAATTATCCCAATATATAAATTAAAAAGTGAATAAAATGATCAAATCAACTATGATAATTTAGTGTGAGTAAAGTACACTTAATATGGAGTAAGATTCTCTTATATGCAATGTAATACACATAGTGAATAATTATGCTGTAAATCGTATGGTCCATCTATTAGAGGGAAGAGTGAGGCAATGTTCTTGTAAAACAAGACAACATGGCAAGAGCCCGCAGAGGAAAATTGAGATCATCCAGACACCTTTCTAAAGCATCTTAAAAATTCTCGATAAGCTTCAAGTCCCGAATCAAGCTGGTTATTCATTGTTGAAGTTTTTGTTTTCAAGGTAAGCATCCATGATGTGGGTATAATCATGGATGCTAATGCAAGACAAGCACCCATGACCTTTCTTAACGGGAGCACATAACATTAAATATATCATCCATTTCTTCAGATGTGAGTGATTCTATATGAAAAGGTGTGAAGGTTTGCAAGCGTCTATACAAGCCGATTTAAATTATTCTGTTTCCAGGATGTTTGATGAATAATAATGAATTTTAGACTCTTTCAAGAATAACAGAACTCCTATTACCTTATGAGGCTAAGCCGAGACTAATTTGTAGACCAAACAGTCCTTTATTGTTTCCTCAGTGGATATGTTGACATGCTTAAATTAAATGTTTGCTCTTACGACGTAGCGTTAAAGAAATACAAACGATTGATCAATTCATGTACACACAATTCTTTGAAGACTTCTACCCACTATTGCCATTAATACCTACCTCCTTGTGTTCGCAGAGAGAAAGGATTTAAGTTCAGATGAAGCCGTAGTTTTATGCCTCTGTGCACATAACAACAAATATAAGTCAAGTCCCTCATCGAAGAATACGACCAACTTTGGCTGAACTTCTTGGCTATCAAATCTCGTTTAGAAAACATTGTCAAGTTCTATGACCTATAAAAGGACTCATATTTAGCCATCTATATACTTTTGCTTAACTTTGTCATATCTCTAGTCTTTCAAAATCCCTCTTAGTTCTTCGAACAAACAATACCTTAAGGTCATTGTTATGTATTGGTATTTCCAGAACTAGCCAAATCCGAATACGTACATCATCCTTAGATTTTATCAAAATACGCTAATGTGACAGTAATGTCAAATTATTTACTAAAATTTAAATGTTTTATTCCATAATCCTTCAAAGTGTTTATAACAATAAGCTTCTTGCAGCTCATTTTATTCAAATGAAACTATTGATAAAAGTTAGATACTTCGTAACATTTGAGATATGGTGAAGCATTGAACTTACAATTTGTATTGGCAGCCCCCTCAATCTGCCACATTATCAAAAAGACGGATCTTGTATTCTACTAATGAGACGATGTAATATGGGTGATTAACCAATTAATGAACATAGATCAGCACAAAGGTCTTCAATCAGGATAAATATAGAAGGTGCTATCTATTGGTTGGGAGGAGAGTGATTTCCCAACCATGTTACTGTTGTGCAAAATAAAAGGAATTCAAATAAAAGAATCCCTATTTCTTACCCGATTGTATAACTTCTCTCTTTTAAACTATACAAATTAAGCTGCATTGTATGAAATACAAAAATTTCAGGTTAGCAGTGTTTAACAAAAATCTGTGAGATTTTGCTCGTTCAAACACAATACTGAACGCTTTGATTCATTGTCATGCGATAGTGTGATGAATCATTACCATTGGTTTCACCAAGATATATAAGTTGGTGTACTTATGGATTGAAAAATGTTAAACAGAGCTGCTCATATGAAATTCCATTCATAAATTTTAAGCAATATGAATTCTGCACCATTTTCCATGAAAATGTTACTAATGTTACCAAATAAAATGATGCAGATTTCATTTTATTTTTGCGCATCCTAAACTTTCTGAACCTTAATTTTACCTGATGCGTAGTAACTTTAGTATTACTTTTAACTTATTGTAAGAGATTTTCCTTTGTAAGTAATGAATATGGAGCAATATTAAGGGATAACTGGTTGAACTAAGTAATTTACATATTAAGTTCTAGCATTATCAAACTCTTTACGGTTTTTTAATCATTCAATAAAATATCAAAAATTGACACCTTTTTTTCCAAATTATATTACACCAGTAAGGAACATGAAATGTAAAGGAATTTTAGATTGATTTGACATTCTCTGCATTTCCTTACCTAATTGTATTATAGACAATAAAAAAGAAGGTCTTCTCTGTTAACTAGGATTTTCATAGCCCTAAGGCACTATAGGTCTATTTGACACGTTATGGACATTTTTAGTACACTAGACTTTACCAATTTTTTCACCGATTGTAAATTCAAACGGAATCTATGGATTTTAAAGTGGATTCCGAATCATACCAAGTATTTATGCCCTAGATACGAGTCGAACCCACAAATCATGAAATAAAAAGCCGAAACGCTGAAATGTGGTGTAATAGAGAAATGCGTCATCCTCGTAGACAAGAGGAACAGTGTTCTGTGCCTGATCTGAATTAAAAACACCATACTGAGCAAGTTGAAAAATTTTCAGGGTTCAGTGTATTCTACTGGTGGGGCATGGTGAAGATTGTGCTGAGACTCAAGTGTTGATATCGCAGCTGTTCATGGTTCAAAATTATGAGGTAGATAACTGTGAGTAGTAATTTCGGTTGGTATAAACAGGCGAAAAAAAACTTGTTACTATAACCTATTGAAATACCCATTTTAATAACTCAAGTGGTAGAAATAACACCCCCACTTGTACAATTACATCCTAAAAAATAGCTCTTTTTAAAAAAATATAATAAGAAAATTATATTATGTCAAAAATAAAAATTTCAAAAATCAATTTAAAAAAATGAAATTATCATCACAGAGAATAAATGTAGGAAACACACTAATTTTATCATTTAGGTGCCTAAATGTTTGATGTTTTAATTGGATTGTTAATTTATTCTTCAAAATTCAGCAGATGTAAATTCCTATTTTAAAGAGATATGAGCCACACAAGCACAATTGAAATACATTGTGTGTGAACAATGGAGGCTGATATATGAACTGTGATTATGACTCTGTGCCAAATGAAGTTTCCGGAGATACAGGAAAAAGAACCACTGACTCTAATGCTTTATCTGCAGCTTTGGATTGAGAATTAGCTTGTGAATTTTCCTACCAATGTGTTTCTATTTAAGGATTTAGGTCTGTAAAGTAAAATAAGGGATATATTTTAGACACTTTTTTTCTTGTGCGATGTTGAACAGTCGATATTTAGTATCAATAGATAACGATAATATGTTAAAAGAAATCAAAAATGAAATAAATATAGAGAAAAATTTGAATGTTTCAAATTGAAAATTTTGAGAAACTTTCAAATCAAAAATTCAAGAAATTTAAACAGTATTAATAAAATATATTAGCACAACAAACTTTCAATCTAAGAAATTCAGTGCTTCAACACTGTGCATTCTTAAATATTTTTATTGTATTACAAAAAATATTTCTTTAATATATTTTAATATCCTTTATAATATTTCTTTTAAATGGTAAAATGTAAATATTTAGAGATGATATATATATATATATATATATATATATATATATATATATATATATATATATATATATATATATATATATATATATATATATATATATATATATATATATATATATATATATAACTGATTGACTTGCATTGCTATATATATATATTGCTATAAGCCTACATACTCACATGCATTGTATATATGCTCTAAGGCATTTACATTCCCATTCTTTTGCTTTAATGAAAAAGACTCTTAATGCATAATGATTCCTATATTATTAATATAAAAGAGGAAATTTAAAAATTTGAAACATTCATTTGAATAGATGTGCTTGCAGAAAAGAAACACATCTCTTGTTATTAAATAGTGGCTGTATTAATCCTATGTATTATACCATATTAAAGAGAATGGCCAGACGATCAGAAGAAAATTCAGGTGGTCTCTTAATTCACAGAGATGTAGAATCAATATCACAAATGGTACTTTTGTTTAAATTCTATAAAATAGGCTATTAGTTTAAAATCTTACCAGAGCTTTCAATTAATTGAATGATTCTTTAGAAAATGACGAATAATCTTATTCCATTGATACTGTGCACTATCTTTCGAAAGAAGGCCCTTTCTGTCAGGGTATAGGGAATCCATGAATGGTTACTACCATGGTTAACTAACAGCTGCACATGCAAATCTATTTACTATCTAAATGAACTGGAAAGATAACACTGTTCATATTTATATTGATTTCTCTATAAACTTATTCATATTTGCAATTCCATGACTTTTGGTATATCAATATATATATATATATATATATATATATATATATATATATATATATATATATATACAAGCTGACCCAGCCACGCGTTGCAGTGGCTGAGTTTTTAAATACATTGAATCAATTTTTTACTGATTCTTGGGTTCAATCAAATTAATATTTTCTAAAAAATTTAGAATAGGTTCATTCATAGGAGATTAAAAATAAAGCGTTTCACCAAAATTTAATAGTAATAGGTAAAGTATCGAAATTTTGAAATTAAGCACAAATCAACATATACTTTCTGAATTTACATTTTATTCATCTTATATTAAATTATAGTTTGTAATCAGTGACTTACTTATAAAATATACTATATAAATTAAAGACATCTAAAAATAAATTGTTATAAATGAGGTAGATAACATTGACATCGAACTATTATTATTTTAATTTTAAATTATATTAAAACTAAAAATTTTTTCTGCGGCATTATACTGAAATAAAAAAAATTTAAAGAATTTATCATTTGAATAAATAAATTAGATCAAAATGTTCTACTGAATAAATTAATAATTATCAAATTATAAAATAAAAATAAATTATAAAAGGCTATCAAGAAATACTTATATATTTTCGAGGTGGTATGAAAATTAGTAGAGAAAAACAGTAATAAATAAAATTTTATTTTACTATTTATAATATTAAAAATATTCAAACTGAATACTGCACAATAATAACACAATACAAAGTATAATTATGAAAATGATTCACGAAAAATTGTTATAGTATCATTATACATCATGAAAATATATGTAAATTCTATATTTAACCACGCGCTTGCGCGCGCACGATAATTTTCTCGAAGATGGTATAATCTAGAAAAATAAACACGTCGCCATCTGCCGAATACCTGTGCAACTTAGATGCTAAACCGCCATCTATTAGGAACTTACAGAACTAACCAAAAAAAAATAAAAAAAATTTAGGGTTGTATTACCCCTAACATTTAGGAGGATGAAAAATAGATGTTGGCCAATTCTCATAGATACCGGATAAGCACAAAAAATTTCATCAAAATCGGTCAAGCCGTTTCGGAGGAGTATGGCAACGAAAACTGTGACACGAGAATTTTATATATTATATATATATATATATATATATATATATATATATATATATATATATATATATATATATATATATATATATATATATTTTAAGTATATTTCAACATCTGTGTGCCTATTCAACTTATATAAAATTTACAACAATTAATAGAATATCAATAAATTTGAATTTCTAATCAACATAATCTAATAACTTAAATGAGTATTTATAAGAAACGCGAAACAAATCCGTTTACTCAATACTTCATAGGACTTAACAGGATAAAAAAACGAAATTAAAGTCATTCTCTTAAAGCGTAGATATTTTAAGAACTTCATAAGCGATTAAAATCCTCTAAATTGGGAGTATTCTACATTTTCTTTTTCCAAGTTTAATTCCATTATAAGCATGGTTCAGACAGTACCTAGTCAGTTTTCTTGTAAACAAGAAAATATAGTAAATTATTAGTTATATGTTTGTCTTTCTATTTATAGGTTAGAAAAATCAATACTTAAAAAAAAACAGAATCCTCAACATAAATTTATTAAATGCCATTTTCAAACTACTAATTAATGTAAACACTAGAAAATATAGTTTACAGTGTTGAAATAAATTTTAGCAAAATTGTGTGTGTAAGTAAAGAATGATATATAAATTAAGTAAGAAATTCTACTACATTTAAGAAAAATTAATGTTTTTAATTAATGACTCCGTTTATTTGCATCCTGTGTCGCAATAATTCTGTGAATTGATAAGCTTTATGTGTGATGTGAACTTTATATGATAAGCTTTATGTGTGATCTTTATGTGTGATGGAACAAAATAGAGGTGGTCATCTTAATGATATGAGACAAAAGAACATAAAATGCAACATTTTAACTTAATATTCGAATAACTGAGATGAGGCAAGTATGTTAAACCTAATAAAAATTTTGCTGAGTCCAAACTTAGGATTGATTAGTTAATGTTGAAATATTATCTGGATATTATGCATTTAAATGAAATAGATACGTTTATTAAACTTTAATATAATTTCTGACACTTCAGATTTTTGCTTTTTTGTAAAAGATCAATAAATAACCCTGGTAAACTTCATTCTTTAGACACGGACAGATTTTCAAGTTGACTACCTAGTTCTATTGATCGTAATTTTGATTGCTTTTGCCACAAATATGATGATGTCTTATTGATAAATACAGTTTATAACAACTACTTTCCTAATTGAGAAATAGTTTCTACGGATATTATTTGTGAATTAAATTGATCTTATGCTTAATAAATAATGCGTCTTTTTATAAATTGTGAGATGTCTATACTATTTCATGCAAAAAAATAATAATAAATAATAAATAAGCTGATTCAAAATAAAGCTAGGAAGAGATATTTGTTTCTAAACTGATCATCGATTATCTGGTTTTAAAGAATACAATACAAAACTTTTTTATTTCATTTGATGTTACTTTTGATTAAAATTTGTTTTTTAAGTCTTAGCGCAGACTTAAAATATGATATATATACATACGATAGATTTAAAATACGCGTAAAATATAGACATAATACTGCATGTTCTATGAGTCGTAAAATGGAAAATATGTTCCTTCATTTAAATATACTTCTTAAATTAGTCAAAAGAATTGTAAAAATGATGGGAATACAAATAAAATACTCATTTAACGTTTCACTGTAGTAAACATTTATAATGCATCAAAGAAATCACACAAAAGTAATCACTGAATGTATTAAATAGACGGAATAATTTTTGTCTCAATATAAAAATTAGGTTTACTAATTAAAGTAACAAATTCTTTACTTGTGTTTTTTCTTAATAAGTAAAACAATAAATAACAAAAAATAAACGTAAATAAAAAAAATGTTTGTTTGAATGAAAAAGAAAACTTATCAAACTTCAAACTTTAAATATTTTAAATTAGAAACTCTTTAGTAAATTCTATGCAAGTATGATAATATTATTTCACAACTAATAATAATAACTACACATTGTTATTGTAAACCAACTATTATTATGACTGTTATCACTAACCAATGTTTAATATAAACCATAACTATTATTGAAAACGTTTATTTTACACTATAACTATTATAACAAATCATATCTGAAAACAAATCACGACCTTAAATAAAGCTCTCTATTTTTCCTTTGATTTAATATTTGTATTGACTGAAAATAATGTCAAAAATTTTAATCCTGATTATTTTGGCATAGAATAGGAAACAATGATTTTTCCAACTGCATTCGAAGTAATTCACTTTTCCAGAATTAGATGATATTTGTAGCTACTTTTCCACACAGTAAGAGAAAGAGAAATGAATCGGAAAAGCCACACTTTTCCCAATACCGAAGACAAGCTGTTAACTCGCCGTTCCTTAACTAAAACGAAACGAACTCAAATTACCAGGGGAGAGGATTGAAAGGCCGCTAGAAGTGGGTAAAAAAATATCACGTAATACGATTACATAAAGTGGTATTGCGTACACTTTTCTTACTTTTTTCCGTTCGAAAGGGAGAATCTTCGGAAACTAGGAAGGAGCGATGTTACTACTGAAAACATTAAATGGAAAAGAGGGAAAAGTGGAAGCGTAAGAGGGCTTAAGATGGATCATGTTAAGTTACATCTTTTGACCTGGCCTTAGGCCCAAGTTTTCGGAAACACTGCCGAAGCATTAACTTTCTTAGGTTGGATGAAGTCCAAAAACTTCTGTTGAGAATTTTTCGACTCGCTGCATTCTAAAGAAAACTTTTCCCGCGCAATTTTATTATTATTTTTTTGCTCCTTTTATCTATTTTCTCTACATTTTTTTTCAAATGAAAAGTGCATTATTAGCCATTTTCTGTTCAGATGCAAACGGAAGGATTTCTGAAAAGCTTTTACACGAGCAAAAAGAGTTGAAATTAATATCATTTTTCCATAAAGCAAGCGAATTTATGTTAAAATTGCATGCTATCAGACGAGCGCGCATTATCGTCTGCACCAGTAAATGGAGTGAATATGGTCTTTGACGGGACATGAAAAGCTTTCCGACTGAAAATGGCAACATAACTAAATGGACACCATAGCGGACATTGAAGAATATTTCTTTTGCTTGCGATGTCAAATAATTCAAATGGTCAGACAAGATTTCAATGTGATATACGATAAAGATGTTCTTTAATCTAGGTTTATTTGAAATGATAAGAAATATTCAAAGCATTGAGAAAATTTAGAACTTTTTATTCTTATATCTCATTGAAAGATAAAAACAATATTTTTTTAAAGAAAATTAATTAGAACATAAATATTTTTATTAAATATTTATGAGGTTGATGGCAGTTGAGATACAAATTTTCATTTCCTTTATTAATGAAAAAAGTTTCAATTTCGATAGCATGTTAATTTAAACATTAATTAAGGTTCAATTAATTTCTCATTAAATGAAATGGAAAAGTATATTTATAGAATAAAAATTTCCTTTTTTACAGAAATTAATGAAATAATGCACATTTTATCAATTTACTTTTCCATTTAATGAATAATTTATTAAATTTCAAACACACGCGCAGTGTAAATATACATTATAATATAGCTAGCTTTTAAAAGAAATTTATAATAAAAATAGAAAATAATATATTCTTTTGTAGAAAAATAGGAATAATATATTTTTGATAAATTTAGAAAATTTATATGTATTGAAGTTTATTTTGTAGATGTGTTGAAAAATATTTAGTTACCAACATTCTTTTAGCGATTAAGCAATTCGAGACTTTAACAGTTTATTATTATTTTATTTATTAATAACAAATCTTATATAAAAAATCATTTATATGTTATTAAATAATCAGAATACATAAGTTACTAAAGAGAAATGGAAGAATTTCTCTGTCAGTGTATATTATTGTGATATGATCAAAGGGTCAAAGTAATACATAAGCATACACATGCATATATATATATATATATATATATATATATATATATATATATATATATATATATATATATATATATATATATATATATATATATATATATATATATATATATATATATTGAACCATGAATGTAAAAAAGAATTTAAGCAACTTAAAGTTAAAAAATAAGAACAACAGAAAATATGTTATTAACTGCAGTCAGATTAAATGAACTAACAATTATTAACAATTGCAAGCAGTATAAGTATTTCATTTATATTTATTAACTTCTAATAATGAAATATTTCATGCTATTTTCTTATTGATAAAAGTAATTAAAAATGTTAAGGATTAATTTTATACCTATAAACTTAATTTTTATTTAAATTCCGTTATAAAATACTACACTCTCTCTCTCTCTTATAGTCATTCAATAGAATTACACTAGAAAATAGAATCATCACAGAATGTATGAAAATGTGATTTTATAATTTCATTACAGTAATTTATTTCTAGGTATGTAATTTATGTTGTGTATTATATATAATTCTCAAGTTACTTTATTCTCCTAAATAGGAACAAAATGTTTCAAAATGCGAAAATATGTAAAAATATATGTTTAATCCTCAGGGACTAGTGGATTCAAAATCAGAAGAAAAACTAGAATTATATATATATATATATATATATATATATATATATATATATATATATATATATATATATATATATATATATATATATATATATATTCCATTATAAAGCAATTTAAATCTTGCATAAGAAGATACAGCAACTTCAAATTACTTTCAATTCTTTGATACGTGTGAAGTATGTGTATATAGTAAAGTGTGAAGTATGTGTATATAGATTAAGTATAGCCCTTCATTGTTTTTGTTTTATTTCATGTTCGCTATTAATTTATTAAAGTTTACACAAAATGGTCAAACACATATTCTAAATGAGATATTGATTTAATCAATTAATATCTCAACACAAACATATTATTATCTAACGAGTTATTGATAGAAAAGGGTGAAACAATGTTACTGAATACTCCAATAATCAATTTAAAAGAATATTTCAAATTAATTAATAATTCTAAATTACTTCAATTTTAACTATATTATGTGTATAAATTACGAAATAAATTGCATGCTAATTAATCAAAGCAACATACTAATTTGTTTTTAAAATTTAATTATATATGTATAATTTTTTTATTAAAATAGAAATATCTTGAGAGAATATTTTCAACAAATATTTATTTGTTTAGAATAATGTATTAATAATAAGCAATAATTTAAATTTTTGATATGGACTGTAAAATAGTTTAAAATTATTTTTTTGATACTCTCTCTCTCTACTACTCTTATTATATATATATATATATATATATATATATATATATATGACATTTCTTATAATGTTTGATTGAGCTTAATGATAATTAATAACAAGAAAAATGTAACGTATCTTTCAGTATTTCAGCAAGATTTTTAACTTTAAATATAGCAATTAAAGCGTATTTAAACAGTGTTAATCCATATCAAACGGAGAAGTAAATCCTAAGTTTAAGCAATTAATGCGGTAAACGGATATTGGGGATTCCAGTGTTCAAGCTTAAATTGCATATATTTAATTGATATAGCTGTTTATCCTTTTTTATGTAGAATGAAAATGAAAGCCTTCAAAAATTAGTGGATTTGTTCAAAACAGTATTAAATTGATAAAAATATTTATACTTAAAACAACTAGAAAGGTTCGTTCATAATTCTGAAACATATATTTCTCATCATATTATAAAAATTATTAAATATCCGAATATTTAAAAAATTTTCATGAGCTACATTCGTGAAAGGGTTTTATTTTCACGCCCTGAATTCTTACATCAATTTACAGAATTTTTGATAAATACTATCTAGGCTATACTGTGGTCACTGGATTCAGATTACAAATTGTAAGGAACTTGCTTTTAACTATTTATAATGGAATTAAATGGGCACACATAACTCACAAAGTTTCCATTTATTTTTATGGAATAAATAAATTGGGTTAAAAATTGTTATCAAAACTTGTTATTGGAATCTTTTCATCACCAGATGACGCAGGGAATTGTAGTATACCATCGAGCGGTATTTTTTAATTCAAAAACATTTTCAAAATTAATTTCGTACTTGGCATTGATTCTAATACAATTACACGAATATTAAAAACATCGAGTCAAAGATTTTTCAATACTTCATTTATTGAGTTAATGTAAAATTACTATAAAATAGTAAAAGTAATATTTACCAATTAAGGAAAAGAAAATCACTTGCATTAAGTAATTAAAACTTTATTTTTTATATATAAAATAGACTAATTATTTTTTAATTTAATGTATTAATTGTAATTACTGCAAAGTTTCAGTAATTACCTGTGAAATTAGCTGATCAGTTTTATCATTTGAATTGTTTGGTTACTTTCAAAAATTATTAAAAACAACACAGAAATATAGTTTATTTTTAGTTATTTCAACAAGACTTTTATTTTAAATCCATTATTTAAAGCTCTTTTAAATAATATTAATCCATATTAAATGTATAAATAAATACTGCATTTAAGCCAGCGGTTCTTAACCTATGGGTCGCGACCCAAAATTGGGTCGCGAAGCATCTTTTCTTGGGTCGCGCTGAGTCGAACCAAAAAAGTTAGTAATACACCAAAAATAATAAGTAATACCAACACCTCCTAGAAGAGGAATAATACAAGTTAATTCCTTAATACAAGTTATACCCTAATACAATGTTTCGGTTTTACCGCTCTTCGCGAATGGCCTTCAGATTCGCGAATTTCTTCCGGAAGTGACGTCCAATTCCTGTCCTGAGGCTTTCTCTTCTAGGAGGTGTTGGTAATACGCGCGCCATTGCTTTGCGAGCGCGCAGACTCAGTAAGCTCTCTGTCAAAAACTCGTTTCTGCATATCGTGTTGTGAATAACAGTGAAACGTGAATACAAAATTTTTAGAATTAGGTTTTACTTGCATTTATGATCGAGGAGTGAACAAGCCGCAATGCGTGTTGTGCAGTGAAATATTAAGTAATGAATCGATGAAACCGAACAAACTTAAAAGACATTTTGATGCAAAACATAAAAATTTTTCCTTTGAGGGAAAAGATCGTACTTTTTTCGAAAGAAAAGAAGCCCATTTAAAAAGACAGCGTTTGGATGCACCAAGTAGTAATGATTTTATAAATTCTGCCAAACAAGCTACACTTGCTTCTTTTTATGTGGCTTGGCATATTGCAAGACAAAAGAAACCCCATAATATTGCTGAAAAACTTATAAAACCTGCTGCCATTGACATGGCACGTATCATGTGCGGAGATGAAAGTTCAAAGAAATTACAAAAGATACCATTATCAAATGATACAATTCATTTACGAATTAATGATATGTCATTTGATATTAAGAATCAACTTATTTCTGCTATAAAAATTGCTGGTTTATTTAGTATTCAACTGGATGAAACGACAGATGTAAGTAAAGATGCTCAACTCATGGTTTACGTGCGGTATCCAGGTTTAACAGATATACAGGAGGACATTTTATTTTGCAAACCAATGTCAACAACAACTAGAGGTGAAGATATTTTTCTTATGGTCGATTCGTTTTTTAAAGAAGAAGGATTAAATTGGAATCAGTGTTTCAGTATTTGCACCGACGGTGCAGCTGCCATGACAGCATCTCAAAAGGGATTTTCGACAAGAGCAAAACAAATGAATCCACAAATTATATCGATTCATTGTTTGTTACATAGACAAAATCTTGCTTCAAAAAAATTATCACCCGAATTATGTATCGTTTTGGATGAAATTGTTGCGGTAGTCAATTTTATCAAATCAAGAGCTCTTAACTGTAGAATTTTCCGCGAACTGTGTTTCGAATTTGGTGCAGAATACGAACATTTATTATATTATTCTGAAGTTAGATGGCTGTCCCGGGGCAAAGTTGTTCAAAGAGTATTATCATTGCGGACAGAAGTCGAATTTTTTTTGAGAGAAAAGAAACACCCATTAGCATCTAAATTCTCCGAGTTGAAGTGGATTACTCAAGTTGCTTATTTGTCAGATATTTTATTTGAAATAAATAATCTAAATACGTCTATGCAAGGACGTAATCATACTATTATTGAATTAACTGAAAAAATTACATGTTTTAAAAATAAACTCAAATTATGGAGAAATAAGGTTGAAGTAAAGAAACTTGCTTCATTCCCGACTCTTAATTTACTTGTTGAAGACAATAATATTGATATCACGGATTTTGAAATACAGAAAATTATTATTAATCATTTAGAAAAACTAATAGCAGACTTTGATCGATATTTCCCTGCAGACGATGTTTTCAAATATAATTGGGTTCGAATGCCATTTAATTTTGATGTAAGTGATTTGCATGAGGAATTTGTTAATATTAATCAATTTCAAGAACAATTAATAGAAATACAAAGTGACCAAGCACTTCGATACAATTTCTACAAAAACACTGAATCTTTATGTGCTTTCTGGTTAAAATTAAAAACCGAAAAGCCAATAATTGTTAAAGAAGCCCTAAAAGTATTATTGCCCTTTTCAACAACATATATGTGTGAGGCTGGTTTTTCGGCTCTGTGTGTAATCAAAAACAATTACCGGAACAAGTTAAATCCTGAAATAGATATAAGGTGCTCCTTGACAAGCATTCAACCGAGGTTTGAAGATCTTTCAAAATGTATTCAAGCACAAGGTTCTCATTAAAACTGTATGACTTGCATTTAAAATTTAAAAGACTTAACATATGTATTGATATTTCTTTTTTTTTTTTAGGAATAAGTTAAAATGTCAATTATTTTCAAAAAGTTATAAATATATTTTAATTTGGTCAATAAAAATTATTAAAAACACTTGTGATTATTAATTAAATTTTCCTTGGATCGAAAAGTACTTTTGTTTATCTTTATTATTAAAAAAATAAATAAAAAATTTGTAAGTTAAAAAAACATCATCGTAGGATTGAAGATTTTTTAAAAATACGATCTAAAATAAAGCAATGAAAAAAATTTGACTTTTTTTTGGGGTCGCGACATGAACATATTTCTCAAATTTGGGTCGCGGCTTAAAAAGGTTAAGAACCACTGATTTAAGCAATTGAAACAATAAACAGATATAGATTTCCTGTGTGATTGCCAGTAAATTGGATATGTTTAATTGATAATGCTTTTTATTCCAGTTAGATTAGAACTGAAAATAAAAGCCTTTGATAAATTAATGATTTCATTCAAAATAATGTTAAATTGATACATAAATTGTTGTAAAAACAATTAGAGATTTATTCTTCAAGAAATGAAGAACTATTTTAAAAAGAAATATATACTCGGGAAAGATATTTTGTCACATTATTAAAACCAATTGAACATCAAAACATTTTTAAAGTTCTTTTTATCCATGAGTTAAATTTGCTATATTTTAATTTCATACCTTACATTCTTAAAATGGATTTCCATATTATAGTGGCTTTTAATAGTATTAAAGTTATACAATATAGTCACCGGCTGCAAATCGCATATTGTATGAAACTTACTCTCAAATAACTTATGCTTACATTAAGTAATAAAAAATTTGGCAATTTATTTTTACATAAAAATAAACCGGTTAAATATTGTTACCAAATATTGTTAATAGAATCAGTTCATCATGAGATAGAGTAGAGAATAATATTATCATATAATATTGACTGTAGTATTTCCCCCAAAAAAATTTTTAATATTGATTTTAAATTTATTATGGCAATGCAATACATTTTTAACAACATTCAATTTTGAAAAAATGTTACAATTTAGTTTCTCAAGTAGCAAATAGGGAATCCAGGTAGGTTAAATCAAAGGCAAAACTAAAACTGGATCTAATAAATATTTTTAAATTTATTTGAGGATTTTAGGTCAATTAATTTAAATTCTTTCTCAACAAAATGCTCCCTCGTCATAAAATAATAGAACAGATTGTAATAAGCAATTAAAAATTATAAATAATAGGTATTAAAATGGAAAAAAAAAGTTTTTAAATGGTTTAAAACTAATCACAATGTTGCTTTTAAATCTTGAACAATTGACTGTTTTTATAACAATATTATCAAGAACATATATGCATTTTCTGATTCACATGTTCCGTTAACACTTTCGGCATTTTTTAAATTAAAATATGAATAAAATATTTTAAACAGTCTATGTAAAATATTTAAACTTAAATTCAATCAACTATTAACTTTTTCATAATACATAAAAAAAAGTTTCTCAAATAGAACCCTACCAGAATTCAAAGTGCCTTTTACTTTGAATAAAAATAACCAAGTCTATTGACAGATACGAGAATAGTAAAACCATCTTAACAAGTCTAGTGTAATGGTAAGCTTTCACAGAGATCAGATAATCTTTCATACTGATCCATCATAAAATAATATTTATATTCCAAGCTAGCGCTCTTTTTAGTGATGGAAATTCAGAAAACAAACCTGGCTTTTAAGGATCGTAACTGGAGATCCTTAGCCATGTGCTGTAACAGCATGCAAAGGGTTCTAAAATTTGAAAACCTTTTATTCGGCAATGAAGTGCATAAACACGGCCGAGGATCCGAGTCTCCTCTTTGGAAGTAATCCTCCTCCTCCGAGAGGTTCTCTAAATAAAGTCTCGTTTTAAATCACAGTTGATCCATTGCAACGGGAACATAAAATGGCGTATTTTAATGCCACAGCTTTTAGTTAGTGTATCGGCCATTACGCTCAGCACAGGCACGTGAAGTTTATGTGGATGAATGGAGGCATTATCCCGGCAGAATGTATTTTTAGACCCGATACCGATTAACAGTTGGGCGAACAACATTTTTCCGCGTACAAAAACAAAAGGACGGATGTTTGTAGAAACATCGTTATAAATAAAACTTCTAATGTCAATGTTGCCATATTCTTGTAATCTAAATATTGATTATGACAATATTTTTCCACGTGTTTCTTAAATTTTTTGAGCAATAAAAGTACATACATTTCTGAGTGATTGAATAAAATTATTTTTCAGTACATACATTTCTGAGTGATTGAATAAAATTATTTTTCATATCTTTCTCAAAGTATTTTTCATATATGTTTCTTAACAGCCTAAATTAAAATAGTTTTGACGATTATTTTTTCTTTAACTCTAAATTTCTTAAGATTGGGACACACACACACAGCGATGTGATTTTTATAACCACTTATAAACATAAAACAGGCACAATCCGTTGTTTCTCTATTCCACTCGTTTAGAAAAGTCTATGAACTTAGTTCCATATAATGTAATTAAATTTAATTTTCATAAATGACAAAAAATGAATTAAAAATTAAATATATTAAAAATTAAATATACATAATAAATTAAAAATTAATTAAAAAATTATTAAGAATTAAAAAAATTAATAACTAATTTTCAGTAATTTTCGAAAATTGTACTTTGTTCTTGAATAATTTAAATAAGAACTATCCCATTTTTCAGTTATTATAAGCATATGCTTCACATGAATTATCTGAAAAATGAATATCTGACATTCATGATTATTAATTTTTCAGATAATTCTCACTTGATCGTATTTATGAATGATTCAAGACGTTATCGTGAAATAATTCAAAACTCAAGGGAAAACTTTATGCCCGCTCAGGTGTTTACGCCCAATGTAAATAAACAGGGAAGATATAACATTTTAATAATTTTAAATGCGATCGAATCCCTTGAGAGATTTTAAACAGAGTGATTGCCTGATGACGGTAAAAGGGAAAATGGTAGTTGTGGCCAAGCTGATTTTGTAGTACAAAATTTAAGCACTTTAAGAACTTATAATTTTGAAATTCAGAATTAAAAATTAATCAATACTTCATAATACAAGTCAGTACTTAATATTTCCCTAACTAATTTCACTACTTTTAGTTTTCCCTCTATAATGTGATTTAAAAATTAATATTAAAGCCAAGAATGCGGATAATCATTAATAGGAAAATAATTTCTCGCGTTTAGTAAGGAAAGTTTAGGGATAAGCCTGGCTTACTCATTCTCATGAAAGTAATTCAATTATCGTTAACTTCCGTTCTCATATTCAATATCAGGGCACTCCATTTATAACATGACAAAATTGGTAGCTGAATAATCTGCTCTTTTTTAGTTAAATAACTCGGGTCATATCTTTTCTTAGATACCGATTTTTGTAGCGATTTGGAATCCACTTGAAATTGTTGGTCCCTTAGGGAGAAATCTTCAAAATGCAGTAAACAATCACAGATCAATAAACAAACCCAACTTAAACACATATAATGTATAAATGATTATCATATATTTCGTTTAAAATCAGCAACACTTTAACAGTCAGTAATATTAATAGTCAAGAACATGTACAAGACTTTATGGTAACTCAGGTAAAAACTTTGAGAGTATCTGTGCAAGAGAACTTATTTATTCTTCTGAAGAGCGGACACGCGATTTCATTGCTGTCAAATTGCTTATTTCGGAAATCGAACAAAACGATTTTCATCATAAGCATTTTTTTAAAAATTCATAATATAAATAATTTAATTACAAAAAATTTATTAAGGACTTACAACCAAATATTAGACAGATCAATTTACGCCTTGTACTGCAGCAAATTATGAAATAAAATGCACCTGTGAGTAAAATAACCCACAGCAAAAACTTAAATAGAATAATGCTCCTTTAAAGTATTATGCGTTCAGATTATAAAACATTTTTTTTTACATCTTTAAAATATTTACTTCTTATATTAGAAAAAAATAGTTTCAGGTGTGTTTTCCTGTATCTACTTTAGGAAGCACTATTTGTGAAATGGCGAGTTAAGTCTTTCGTAGAATCTCAACTATATTTATTGTATTCTATTACTGACAGTTCTAAAGTACAAGTATTATTTGCCTATTTGTGAAGCTCGTAAACATCAGCCATTTTGCTGTTTGATATAAATGGAAATCTATTCCCCTCAAGTGCTCGCGGAACGATCGCTCTTAGCCTCTTCCGAATCGTTTACAACACTTTTGCATTCAGAGCAGCGATGCAATATTCTTCCATCTGAAATGGGAGGGGAATAGGCTAACGCATCAGTTATATATCATCACGTTGCTCCCATTCAAGCGAGTGGAATCAGCATCGTCCGAAAAGACGGTTTAATATCGCCAACTCGACGAAAAAGAACATCAAATGTAATCACCAGAAAGAGATCTTCAATGAATGAGCTTCAACCGCAATTCAATGGTTTTATCAATTGAATTCGAGTAAAACTAGTTATGTCCGAGGAAGGGGTTATCGCCAAAATGCTCTGAATTCTATTTTTTGTGGCGAATGTCATTTTTGAGAAACTTTTTCCGATGTTATAAATTTCCCAACTTTTTTTTAAGTTCTCTTAAATTTTTCATTAAATTGATAACTTATTTTTCCAAACTTTTCGGTACGAATAATAGCACAATTGAATGTATCCAAGTATAGGTATTATGTGTAAGATCATTTAAACATATATGAAAATGAAACATTTTATTTAAATTCAATAATTTAAAAAGTGATATATATTTAGTAAATATTAATGCAACGTTTAACAATATGAAATAATATACTTAAATTATTAAATACGTAATCATTATTTACTAAAATGTGTACATTATAAATTTAAATCATTTTATCAATTATTTAAATTTTATATCATTTGGCGATATCAAACTTAGATAGGTGTAATATTTAATTTAAATGTCTATTGTGATTTTCTTTAGGTTATCACTGTAGACTTCTTTGATTTTCTCCAAATTCTTGAAGCAGGAGTTAGCAATTAAATAGTTAGTACTGTAGCCTACAATTCAACAGACGTAGAAGTTTGCTATGAATTAGAATCCATTCCAAACTTTAGGTTCCGGTTGAATTATTCTTAAAGTAACAAATGCTGAAAAACGATAAACAAACAAAACTTATGTATTTACTCAACATCATTTGATTTCATATTACAAAAATATAATTTAAATATTGTCATTTATTTAAAGAATTCTTTTTATCAGTAGATTTTGACGCCATTATTTGACACAAATGCCAGTTGCTATATCTGAAGACACAGTTTATCATTATATTATACTCCAATAAGAGTGTAAAATTCAATATATTTTCTATTATCTCATTATTGCACAACAATATATGTTTTAGAATGCAATAACAATATCGAAACGCTTTTTTCGAATTTTCCGTCATGAAAAAACAACAAAATTCATGAGAACACAAATAGACAAACAAATAGACAATCTTGAATCAGATGTGAAAATGTACGTCGTGTAAACTCGAAAATAGCTAAATGGTCGATCCCCTTATATCAGAGAAGTGCACTCGAATTCATTCTGTTAGAATATAACGAGAACGATGTCCGAAGAAAAAGAACGATTCGGATAATGACAGGAGATGAAAATTTAATGCGGGAAAAAAGAGAAGGTAATAAGAATCACTAAACCAAAAGAAAAACTCCGAAAAAGGTGGAAAAAAAGTGAGGTGCAAAACTTTAGCAGAAGTTCTGCACTTTGTGCTCCATACCAATATTCGGCAAGCATCTGGAGATTAGTGTGCTAAGTCAGTCTATAAAGTATTATGTGATTTTATCCCGATTGTAGGATAAGAATGTCTGTTTAAATGGAAATTTCATGTAAAAACAAAATATAAATAAAAAACACAAAAGTAAAAAATAATTTTTAAATATTGATTATTGTTGGTCCACTCGCAACTTCTAAATATCATTTTGTTTAAAATTATATAATAAAAAGATTTAGCTTTTCTATATCTTTAAAATTGCTGTTGTCAATATTTAATTTACATACTTCTTTGTATTAATTTCCTTTATTCATAAACTTAAATGTTCTTTCAAAATATTTCTTTTAATTTTAGAAATAAATAATTCAAATGAGAAATAAGAGGTGTGACATTTTTAGTTGTGGTAAAAACCTATTTTTAATTTATAAATTTAGGAACTTTATATTAAAGTTTAAATTGAAATCTATTCTTCATACAATTTTCAAATTATGAAATTGAAAAACTAAAAGCAAGGAACGAATGCATACATTTACATACATAATGACAGTGCTTTCTATGAAAAAGGATTGCTACTTTTACTTAGCCAAATTAATGAATAGGTTATAAACTTTTTAATTAAAATACAAAATTATAAGCATAATAATATATTAAAATTGTGCAATGATTGAAGTATCGAAAATAACAAAATTTATTTATAAAAATCAAGGTTAACACAATTTTATTTCAGACTAAATTGCTAAAATATAGTTATAACTTGAAATATTTCATATTATACATAGGAAATTAAATCTTGTTATTTTCCTCTTATGTGACAGTTAAACTTACGTTAATTAAAAAAAAATTTAATGAGAATGAAAGAAATTAGAACACTATTTGGGAAAATTCTTATTAATAAATAGCTTGAATAAATATTACTTTGGAGGTTACTCACATATGAATAGCAGTCAAAATATATACATTCAAAAGTCCCGAATTAATTAGTAATTTTTTGCCTTATTTTGGTTGTTTTGTTTGTTTGTCGCTCAAGAGTCATTTTTTGCACACGAGGGCTAATTAGACCGGGACCTTTGGTTTAAAGTGGATTCCGAACCACTACAAACATCCATACCCAAGATGGGATTCAAACCCACGAACTGTTAAACCGAAGGCAAGCCTTATTTTGGTCTTCCAATACTTCACGGTGCACACATACAAAATAATTACAATTTTGAACTTTGGAAGAAATATTACATTTCTTTATATTATGTATAGTATGCAATTTATATCAATATTTCCTAATTTATTTTAAATGTAAAATTGTATGCTCTTTTCATAATAGTATACATACCTTGGAAGTAGAAATATATTTGTATGCCTTTTGTTTCCATCATATCAATTATCGTTGGCTTTCTATTTTCTTTGAAACGCAGAGAGCGCATTTCTTGTCAGCGCAGTACTTATCCTCCGCTGGACTAATTTGATTGGATTTCAACTGCACAACTAACTCTGACATTTGCCCATTCTTTTCGAAGGACGAGAGGCTAATTGATCCTAAGAGTATAACAATCAATCCCGACAGAAGTTACGGTTATAGAACACTAGTTACATTTGAATCCCGTAAATCGAATAAATGTTTTTCGTAACAGTGATAATAAAAGGGACACATTTTCCCTGTTAAATATTAAAAAAAAACCGGATTGGAACTTTTAAATATTACCAAATGGAAAATAGATATGAAAGCGAATTTCAAAAGTGTAATGATATATATATATATATAAGATTAAATTAAGAAATTTAAAAATTTCAAATCAAGTACACATCTAAGTTTCGCATTAAATAATTATTTTAATGCAATTTTTTAGATTCTTCAGAATCCTTGTTTTTCCAGCGTTTTCACAGAAACCCATAAATTTAAATTCGATTCCTGAAATTTGCAAGTCATTATTTGGTGGTTGAAATAATTAGACTTTAATCTAAATATCTTTTTTCAAAAAGAATCTAATAAAATTGGCGATAAAATAAAACATTTAGTGCAAGCACACTTTTTAATACTAAAATAGGTGCTTAATTTATCAACAAATATTATTTCTTCAATAATGGTGAAAAAATTTTGAAACTATTACAAAACTAAATTACTGAAATTCATTAATTCAACCTAGGAAAAACTTCATAGTAATAATAAATATTGGTAAGTCCTTTCTATAGAACATATCGCCTGATCGCCTGTTTGTTTGTTTTTATAGTTTATTAGTATATAAAATAGTTTATTTAGCTGTCAAGCAGAAAGTGTAATTTTATAATTCTTTGAAGGTAAATAGAACCACATAGCGTAAGATAATAATTAATTTTCGTACATCATATTTCATGTTTCTCCCTTCAACTAAGCAAGGCTTTCCATTTACATTACAAATATTTTCACTTTATTTAGAATTATCTATTTTACATTTTCATATTCGATATCATCAAACTCATTGTAATGCAGAAATTCGTAGAATCTATTCTCTCTCCATTGGTATTGTAGATAAATTTGAAAATGCGGATGTCAATTTAGATGTCGAATTGAACATTTGAGTATGGTAAAAAAAACATGAGTCAATTGACACGCATACTGTTTATGTTTACAAAAAGAGACATAAAAAAAAGATCTAAGTAAAAAGCAAATCAATTTAATTTTTACTTAGATATTGAACGAGTTACTATTTGTTAAACAATAGAACATGATTTAGAAACACTTCCACTTCCACGGGCTTCTTCTCGGCCCTAGACCATTTCGCCTCGAATCGCTACTTCCATTTGGGATTACCTGTTTTATATTCTGAAGCAAAGGGAAGAGAACAAAAAAATGAAAAAAGCATCGTGACAAAGAAACTCTTACTTCCTCCGATACGGGAAGAAGTGGGAAAAAGAACAGAAACTTTTTGGGGGGGTGATGCCGAAAAAGAAAGAAAAAACTGCTGCCCGTGTGAAGCGATACCAGCCAAATGGATATTTTTTTCAAGGGTGGCCCTTTCATAACCTTCTTAATATTTCGTGTGTTTCCGTGAGATAATTTGTTTCAGTGCTTAAGAGCTGATTGGGGTGGACGGAAATTACTCAGGTACTGTGCAAGACAGTCGCGAGGATGGGCTTCATACTTTATAAAATTATTTTACATTTAATGACTTCGGTTCCACGCTTGAGTGGCTTAAACCAACTTTATGAACTTTTTAGATATCCATATTTTTTCTCTCAAATTTTAATTATATATTTAAAATGGAATTTAAGGAATATAATTTTTTTTTGATTGAAGAATTTAAGCGATAAAAAAAGCTGCTTGTTATTTTCAGTAGAAAAAAATTTAGAGCTTTTTTTTACATCAAGACTACATTAAATACAAATAAAAATGCTTGAAAATTAGATAAAATAATGTGAAACTTTAAGAAAATAAATTTTTTAGAATCTAAATAATCTTAAATGTATAGAGTTAAAATATACAAAATTGTTTTTAACATTTAATTCTTTATTTTGAATTTATATTTTTGGATTATTAGGAATTCATAACAAAAATGCTCCGATAACTATAAACATAAGCGCATTTAAGATTTTCTGCAAACAAATAATTTAAAAATAAAGAAGGAATAAATATTTAATTTAAATGAAAACAATATAATCAAAAATGTGATGCATGCATTTTTCGATAGATAAGTCTGTAGTGTCTCATACATGCTTATTCAATCGTAAGATGGGTGAAACCTTGATAACTAAAGGATTTACTCTCTAATACTGTACTAACATATTTCAATCTAATATCTGTAAAATGCTTATTATGATAATGATGATTTATGATAATAATGTATTTATCAATGATGATAATTTCTGTATAATATAATAATTTTTGCAGAAAAGAATTTGTAAATATGTTTTGGGTTGAGAATGAATTTTAACTAAAAAAAGTGTAACAAACAGTAAATGAGAAATCATCAAAATATGATTCATGATAACAATTTTTATGTTCAAAATACAAAAAAATCGGAAATCATTTGTTCTATCCAAATTTTTGTTTCAATTAAACTTTTGATAAACAATGCTGCATTCTCAAAATTTTCACAAAGTACATTTTTGTAAGGATATAACAAATTAAACTATTCCTATGTGTTCCTAGCTATCATTTTCTATCAATTTAAGCTTCTAAACATAGTTAATCGCTTTTTAATTTTCTAACCACTGTCAGGCAACGAGTCAGCATCTGTGTTGACATTCTCCGCCACACAAGCGGAGTAACATTGGACCCCATTGAATTTTTCACGTGCATACATCCCTTTCGGTTGAGTCGTTTATAGAACCCACTATCCCTCAATCCCTTAAACACCACTTTTATTTGTCATCTATGGATTTTACGGTCATGATTAATCTGATGATTCGCTACAAAATAAACTGTTTATTTTATCCTATTTTTATACACACGATTTTTTGCTTAGGTGTATTATAATCAACCAATCAATAAAAACAGATGTGAACATGTCTTCAATGGTAGTTCAACTAATTTATAAGACTCGTGAAATAAAAGTAAAGAGAACTTTATGATTTCTGCATCAACAACCATATTATCTGGAATATTTCCGAAAATAATTCTAAGCTTTTTCCAGTATATGAATTTTGGCTAAATTTAAAAATATGTATAAATTTAAATATTTTAAAACCATTAAAATGAGTATGTTTTTATTAATAGTGAGACAAAATATTGATTAGTTATTTTTCAAAGTTAAATAATCAATAGATCTTCAAATGTAAAACTATTTATATTAATATTGCAAGATTTAATGCTCTTTTGAAAACCTACCGTATGTATTGCTTTGCAGATGAACTTATAAACAGGAAGATGCATTTACGTTTTACAAATGAGAAAATGGAGCGGATACACATACATAAAGCAAATTCCTTACTCACTTATAATGGTTAGAATTGTATTTAGAAATCTTCGTTTCACAGAGTTCATTTTTATTACATCTTAAACAATTAATTCTTTTATCTATTCTAGAAATACATCTAACTCTAGAAATGCATTTCCAAGATAAATCTTATGCTATAAATATATGCAGAGTATGTAAAATTACACAATGGTAATACATAAACTTTTTAAATATTTCAACTAACTTTCTTCATGACAGACTTTTTTCAAGGTAGTATTTGAATGGTTAAAAAAATTAGCTTTCAATTCTATAATGAATTAACTCCTTCTTTTTTTGAAGAAGTTTTTTGTGGTTTAGAATAGATCCTGTGAAAATTCCTCATGTGAAAATTCTGAACGTAGATTGACAAATTAAACTACCAAACCTAGAACATTTTGAATCATAAAATGTAATTTATGCCTTTTCACAACAATGTTTCAGTCCAAAACAATGGGAACAACAATAACTTAAGGACATTACATAATTATTTACAAGAATTCAATGCCCTGAAATAAAAAAATTTTAATATCTTCATGGCTTCAAAATTATTACTCCAACAAATTTTTGAGTAGGAATAATTAATTTTTTACATCAGTCTTCTTTTGTATTTTAAATTTTCTAACAACGATACATACTTTGATATAATTTAATTTAAATGTATTGCAAAATAATATAATAATTATTCTGAATTGATAGGTGAATATCACAAATCATTTAGTTTTCGGATTCTTTGAGTTAGGTTCGAAATATTTTTTTCGGAATCCTCCTTACAAAGGAGAAGATGAATCTGAAAAAGATTAGCTTTTGGTAATTTTTTAAACAAAAAAAAATCTCCTTTTAAACACAGCATAATATATGTTGCGTCATAACTTACAGAAATATATTGCTGTTTATCGGGATTCACTTATGCAAAAAACCTTCTCTTTTTAATATATATCATCTTATCATGATATACAATGCTATATAGCAGCAATATTGTACAAACCCCACACAATCTTAAAAACCTTGAAATATTATTTCAATTTTTTTTTTCACCAACAAAAACCAAAATGCAGTTTTAAGCCTACAATTTTAATCTACAAGCAGCTAGAAGATTTATTATTATTATTATTTTGTTGAAATGAACCAATATTCTAAAGATCCTTCCCAAAAGATTCATGGAAAATAAAGAAAAACTAGTATTTATACTAGGAAAATTACAGTTTCTTGGGAATTTTTTCATATAGTGCTCTTATGATAATAAATACTCAGACTAAATAAATCTTTTTTCCAAATACTTTTTAAATCTTTTATTTTGGGTGGCAAAATGTTCATCTTTATAGATAGAGTATTAATATAACAAAAGATCGTTATACTTTACATAGTAAAAGAATATCAGTGTCGAATTAGTTATAAGAAAAATATGCTTATCGTTTAAACTTTTTTTAACAAAACTTCAGACTCTATATTTTTATGTGCCACCTGCGAAATAAACTATGATAATTAACATCAATTTTCTTTCACCAAACTTATTTTGGAAAAATTATTAATTATCTAGCTGAAAATTGAATTATTATTCTCATTTAATTCAATAATCATCGGAAGTTCTTTGACCAAATAATGAGTAAAATTAATTGTCGTAAATCCACCAGGGATGCGTAAGAAGGTGCAACATAAAACCTCACTTCTCCAATACCAGTTTTGTCTTATTTCACACAACAGATAAAGATTTGAGTGTTGAGGGGAAAAAAGTCATAAAACCCAAAGGAGCTCTAAGTACATAAAAGAGCTGTCTAATAAAAAAATCGATGAGAATAATGATTTTTAGCTGCAATTAAATTAAATGTTGCTAAAGATAGGAAGAGAGTTTGTTGCTCGCGCAATCCATCCCTTCTCGCTCTACCTCTTCCCCTGTACACAGTTAATGATTTGATGAAGGATTATTTCCTTCTAAATTAGTTTTTCGAATCGTCTGATTCGTAACTTTAGCGAAAAGGAAAAAAAGGGAGTGGATAGTTTGCATCGGAAGTTGGATTTTCCGGTTGAAGAAGCAAAGTTGGAGAAAAGTTTTAGATCACAGACCTCAATTTTTTTTTTATTTTATTTAATACACTTTTCTTGAAGGAGAAAAAAAATTTGCATTTTTTGAGAAAAACTATGTTTTAAAGTGAACGAAAATAAGACTAAAAAATTTACAAAATAAGTAGTGCTGAGTATTGTAAATTTCTAGAAATTCAGCTTTTTCTTATATATGTATGAGAAAATGATGCTCATATTCTTACTTGAATTCCTTACATAGTATTGCTTTTTAGATAAGAATTTGTCGAAAAATAATGCCCCATTTGCAATACGGAAACACATAAATTTCATTAATTTATTTTAATTTTAATCCACAAATTGTATTAATTTACTGTGAGTACAGAAACAAATACTTAAAAAAATTTTTTTTAGCAAATATTAATGAGAAATATTGAAACAAATATTCACGCCAATGAGTAATTTATAAATTTTCATTAGCATTAATATTCATTTAATCATTTTGAACTTACAATTTTTCTACTTTAACAATTTTAAAATGTTTAAAACGCGTTTTATTAAATTTACAACGCATTAATTCTTTTTCTCAAAGAACATTTCATATTTGCTCTTAAAAATTTTAAATATCTTCATAATTTAACATAAAAGATAAAGTTTTAAGTTCTATTACAATTTTCTTTTAAATTGGAAATAGATAAATATTTACGAAGAAAAATAAAGCTGGAAAAATATCGAGATGATGTGCAACAAGAACAAAAAGAAAATGAGTAGCTGAGTAACTAAGATTTAAATAAAACATATTTTCAAGTAAACAATTACGTAATGTGAAAAATATCTAAGAACAGAGAGAATTTGTAAAAATCACTGTTAAAAATGAGCTTGTTATACTATTACTTAGCTGCCGCATAATTTTTCTGTTTTGTATAACCCAACTGACATTTGAATGATAGACACTCGGGTATTTAAGTCAACAGTTTAAGAGTTGTTCTATCATCTCGAAAATTGAAATTTACAGTCCTCTCATATTTAAAAAGACCGTTGCCTAGTTACATCATGATTAGCCCCATTGCATTTAAAAATTAACTATACTCAAACTAACAAACCTAGTCCATTACAATTTCATAATTACAAATACAGCCCATTATCCAACTCACTTCAATGCAATCTTCATCGTTAATTTGAAAGCATTTTCATTTGTAAATATTTCCTTTATTCATTAGAAAATATTTCATCAATGTAACAGCATAATTTGTTCATTGCTTCTAATTAATGTCTCATGTTACTTTTCCATCTCTCAATCAATAATTCAAATTTCATACCAACTTGGTAAATAAATTTGATGGATATTATTATTTACCTTTTTGTTTCTGCGTTCAATAAATCTGCTTCCATTTAATCACGAAAACCAGAATCAGATAGTCTTAACATAGTCTAAAGTCTCACTTCTTTTCTATCCACACTAAGATATCTGAGAACGATGCAGTTTTTTTTAGTACTAGAAATATGATTATCTCGATGGAATTTAATAAAATTATTTCAAATAACTATCAACAACCTAAAATGAATCAATCAGGAAGCATAAATGTTTTATTTCCACTTCACTTTTCTTATTTACATGAATAAATTATGGATACTGTCCATGTTTCAATCATGTTTAAAAATTCTCTGTGATGTTTCTATAGTTTTGTTTTAACTTGGCATCGACAATGTACTGCAGAAATACAAGCTGAAGTAATTATTATAAGAATAAAATTTCATTTTTATTGCATATTAGGTTTAACTTTCTAAGTAAAGAGTAAATGAAAATAATGCATATACATAAATGAAGTACTTAATAAAACTAAAAATTTTTCTAATTTAATTAAAAATTTCTAATTGTATTTATTTACAGTTATGAGATATCTACTCATGCGTACTGAATAACAAAGTAGATTATATTTGTAAGATGTAAAAATTAAACAGATTTAAACATTTTATGAGGAATTCTCTTTAAGTTTAAATGAACAAAAAATTCCTTTCGTCGATCTCATGTCGTGAAAGACGATGATGCCTTTTAGCATTAATATTTACGATTTCTACGTTTTAAGGATTTTCTTCCTTTACAAAAAAACTCGAAGACTGGTGAGTATCAGTCCGGGAATCAGGTTTCCGGAGTGCCTTTCCGGAATAAAAGCATAAAAAATATACAGGATTACAGAAAAAGATCTTCTGTTTTAGGATAGAGCTGTCCCTGAAGCTTCAGACAGAGATAAATAGTGATACGATATAGTTGAAACTAATGCGAAATCTTTCCTTTAGGAAATTGAGGGCAAGAGTTAGTCAAAACAGTTTCTGTTTCCACGAGAATCGAATTCTTTGAAACTGGATACTTTATTTTAAATGATGCAACAGATTCGCTATTTGACTGTAGTACATTTACTTAAATACTGTTGCTGTATAAAAAGAGTTGAACAGGAAATAAAAAGTTCAGAAAAGTAATCACAGGCCTTCATTGTTTTATGATGAGATTGGTAATAAGAATTTAAACCATGATCTAACAATCTCTCCCATTTGATGATTGATTGATATTAATAATTTTGATGGAAAATAAGAATTGTGAATTTATTGAATCAAAATTCTTTTTCTAAAATATTTTTGAAATGTTTTAATATTTTGCATAAAAAAATTAAATTGCGTTTACGATTAACTTATACTGCATGATCTACATAAAAATTTATCAAACTGAATATTCCTATAAATGACGAATCATGTAAAATTCAAGGCAAGAAAGTAACAGAAGGCATACATTTCTGTAATTCTGGCCATTTAAAAAGTGCAGTTTCATAGCAATATCAGTTAATTTCTAATTATTGCTATTTTCTAGCTATTTAAAGTTTTAAAGTTATTGTTGAATCATTTTCCTTTTTATTTGTTTCAAGATATTCATTTGTCAAGTGTAATATTTAAATTAACAAGATTCCAAAACATTTCAGAGAATCAGGACGAGTTATTTTGCAGACTTTATTAATACCATGATTATTGAACCTATGATAGATTGAATTTTTTTCTATTCAGAAAAAGTAAAGTCTGTATTTTTTTAGACTCTGTGTGTGTGTGGTGCTCATAAAATTTTCCTTATATGGATATTTTAGTATCGTGCCGGAACTGCTTAGTAAAATATTTGAAAGATAACCTTAAAAGCATAGAAAAGTATTCTCGACTTAATCGAAAGAAAAACTAAGCGCATCTGGAATTCGAACCAAGAGTGACAAAAGCGTACAGCAAAGAGGCAATTATTACATCACCTTGATAACAACTTCACTGCGGAAAATGTATCAGAATAAAATTATTAATATCAGTAACTTATGGAATTATAATTTTTTTTAAAAGGTAAGGTTGGAAAAAAGAAATTAATAGTAAACGTTATGCACACTTTTTTGTATTTGAATATAACTAAGATTTTTCATTCTAAAATGGTAAAAAAACTTAAAGTAAAAGTCTAATAATATAAATCAATGATGCAATTATAATATAAGAAAATTAGTTTGAGATTTTGGTCCCTTTTACAAAATGCGTTTGACATTCTTTGTGTAGAATATAAAAATTTGACAAATAAAAAACGATGTAAAACAACTATTTTTGAGATATAACCTGATTGTTTATTTGAAGAAGAAAAAATTATATTGAAAATATAAATTAATAGCATTTTATTAATAAAAATATTACATTTCATTTAGATCAAAAATATTCCTAGCTTTTTATCTCAAAAATACTTTTTGTTGCTAACTTATGAAAGAATTTTTTTTATTTACTATTACCAAGGTAGTTGAAATAATTTAAAAAATGACTTAAGCCGATTATACATAAATAGTGACACAGATTATTAAGAAATATTTTATGAGGTTCACCTGATCAGAATGAGGCCAAACGTTTCCATGGGAGACTGTTATAAAAATGAATGGGGAAATATTAATTTGTAATTAATTTTCATTAAATTGAAAATGTAATAAAAATTATATTATTTGTGAACTTCATATAATCAACAAAAAAAATCTCAGTTGTTACGTTTTATAGAATTGGTTGTTAAGTAATATTATTACAGAAAAAAAAATTATTAAGGTGCAATGCTGTTAAACAGTTTTTCTGTGAAAATGTTTCTCTATTCAAAATTAAAGTAAAAACTCTAATATTCGATGTACATATATATATATATATATATATATATATATATATATATATATATATATATATATATATATATACCGCATATAAATTTTTTGCTAATATTTAATATTTATAAAAAAAACGTTTTTCTTGTGAATTTGATTGTTTTATGCATATGAAATATCATACATGAAAATTATTTTCCCAAAATGATATGGATCTCAAATTTTTATTTAATACACATATATTTATGATAATTAATCTATAATTACTGTTTTTAATTATAAATTGCTGAAAAACTGTTGCTAATTTCTACCCACTGAAACTACTAAACGCAGCCAACCCGTTATCATTTTAAACCATTTTAGTTGCACCTTCCTGACCACGCAGCTAAAGGAAGAGTATTCTGAACCCTGTAGAACTTTTAACTCGATCAGATGGTAGTATTCAGGTTGAGGTATCGAATCGACATCGAGCTTCTTAAGTCCCTAATTCAACTGAACATCACACTAGATTGCCGTGGCTTTCACTCATACTTGCTGATTAAAAAATATAATGTAATTAAAAATATTCATAGCATTTCTTTATAAACTTGATAAAAGCAGATTTACCGAATTCGCTTCATTAAACATTTGGAGATGGAGGTTAATCATTTTAAATTACATAGTAAAAGTGGACAAAAAACTTATTTTAAAGTTAAAACCCAAAAGTAATTAAAATTCTCTCTCTTTAATCATATTATCCTCAATAAAATAATTTATGTATTTGATTTCTAATTATTTGTTAAGTATACTTTTAATGAGTATATATTCAAAGCACATTTTCTACTCATTAAAAATGTAAATATAATTTTACTCGGTAATCATTTCTTATGCAGCATTACGTTACAGGCAGAAATGTAAACTCCATTCGTGCATTACATACTACCTAAATTCCAGATGTATAATATTGCACCATTTTACTAGAACAGCGGTAAATTAAATTGGTATGGTTTAATGACATGCCACTGTCTTCATTAATGCATTATTAAGCAGATGCACACATAATAGGTATGTTCGTGAGTCATGCAAATATCGTTATATGCCCATTCATGTCTGTTGCAAATGCTGTTTTAAATTATATACCCATTAAAACAAGCTATTGCAAAAAACGACGCACAGATTAAATCTCTCCGGAATCACCAAGTCTACAGTTTATCTTCAAAGTTCTCAATATCATAGCATCGAAACAAAGAGAAAAATATCAGGAAAATAATCCTATATAAATAAAATCACACCCAGCTTAACATTAATAACTTTTGTATTTAATATTATATACATTTGTTTATTAACTTAATTTTTTATATTTTTATATTAATTGAGGTTAATTTACTTCATGTTAAAACGGATATTTTTGATTTTAATCGTGTTAAATTTTATTATGAATTATAAAATTATACATTAATTATTCAATATATTATGCTACCATTTTCAAATATGTATCACAATTTGATACATTTTTTGTAAGTGAAATAGGCTATGTTTTGACTAAGTAATTGTAAATTTTTGTAATTTATTTTAATCTACATTTTTTATACATTTCATAGATATGCGTTAAACTTGACAACAAATATGACATAATGTTTCGATCAATTAATGCCAATGAAGATGTAAAAGTATTTTTCCAAATTATATCTGCGAATTACTAAATGGAAGGATTAGCAAATAAAATTTCCCTACTTTTACTTGCACAGATAATCATTAAATTTAAATCTCGGTGGAATTTTATGAAAAATTTTTGTTACAGATTCATAAGTCGTATCTCATATCATGGATTAGAGGATGGACGTGTGCTTTTGGAAAAGAGGATTCTACTTCAATTCTAATAATTGTAAGCAAATGGAGCTATGAAATGGATTTCCAACTTCTTCATTTATCCTATAAGAGTAGGTAATTAAGAGATTTCGGAGTTTTTTAAACGTATAGCTTCTCTTATATTCGATGTATTCTTTCTAGAAAGCAGATAGTGGGGACATCGAAAAGAAGTCTTTCAATATAGCTTACATATAGTTAAACTAACTGATACATGGTGTCAAACTTTTAATTATATATATATATATATATATATATATATATATATATATATATATATATATATATATATATATATATATATATATATATATATATATATAAGAAAATTATTGAAACATACAAACATATGACAGAAATGCTTATATTAATAAGCGCTTTTCTGTGTTATGACTGTCTGTGTAACGCATGTTCTCTGAAAGAAATAACTCGCTGAAATACTGAACTGATCTAAAAAAATTAATGTAATAACAATTATTAATTAGCTATCCATAACTTAGTAGATAAAAGTCTCGACAATTTTTAATCAATATTAACATGTTGTTACATTTTCCCTTAGTTATGAAAAGCTGGCAAGCAATAGATAATAAAATCTTTGTTGTATATTACATCTTATCGATGTAAAAAATGTGTCAGAAATAAAAATATCAAACATTTTTAAATTAGATAATGCACGTGGCTTGAAAGTAAATCTGTAAGTCCAAAGAATTATTTTGTTTAAGTATAATAACTCCAGTCATTAAACTTAACAACTATCAGAGGTGATCAAGTTTTCCATTTTTCATTTTCATTGAATATTCATGAGAGGAAATGAAATGAAGGATGGGGGACTCTTATTAAAATTAAATTAAATTAATCTGATGTAAAATATATGTGTGTAACACATGTAATTCCATACAATTGTGTTACAAACGTGAAACCCACTACAAATTATATGTATAAATTCTTTTAGTTCCCTGCGTGCAGAAATTATATCAATAACAAAGATTAAAGTTGCGTGAAGCAAAATTCTACACGATCTAATTGATTAAAGATATTATTTCGAATACTTTTATGGTTGGAGGAAGGAGTCCGGGTCTGACTGTTGCCATATCACGGAATATCACACAAAAGATTTTTTATAGTGCATAACTTTTGATAATAAAAAGAAATAAGTCAGAGCTCGAAGTGTTAATTCATTGTATATTTATATCAAGAATATCACGCATATCATAAAAGATCATGTCTGCAAATTTCGGAGACTCCAAAAGTAATTTGATCTTCCATTCTTCTTAACACATGCGTTGCCAACACGCAACTTGGTATAAAGTAGTACGCAAGATAAAAGAAAAAGTATTCCCTATTAAAAGAAAATACAATAAATGATGCTATTTTAGTTAAACAAATGTCAGTCATAATTAAGAATCTGCAATTAAGATGTCAAACAAAAAATTCCTTAATTACAGAGAAGGAAAAAATGAAATGGAATTATGATATGAGAATTTTTTTTAATTATCTATTAATCATTATGAAGAACAACAATTGCTTGTAATTTCAAATTTTTTCTGATAGTAAAAATAATCAATTTAGATTAAAAAATTATTAATTTAAATTACAGTTATTAATTTAAAAATATTTAAGCAAATAAGACAAAAATAATCCTTGAACACAGTAAGAATTAAAATGTTTTATATTTATTTACAGATTTGATTAACTTAAAAAAGTAAGTTAAATAAATATTGTATGCATATGAAGCTATATATAAATATTTTTAATGTAGGTTTTTTAAAGTAAAATTGAAAGGGACATGGTTCCCTTATTTTAAATTAAATATATTAATATGTGATGCCATTCATTCGAACTTAAATGAACATAAAAGCATAATAACCGTATTAAAATATTGAAATTTCGAAGAAAATAAAATTTTAATGATAATAGTCAGAGGTTTAACACTTATATTTCTATTTTAGGAACTTTCGATTTAAGAAATATCTTACAGTATCTATGAATTTTTAAAAAGCAACATAGATGTATCATATAATGTAGTTATTTCCAAATTTGTATTCACATAATACAATTTTTTATTAGTCTTTATGTATGTTTTGTGATTTATTTAGAAAGGGCTACCCAAATGATGTCCAGATGATAACTTTCTGTAGTACTATAAATCTTCCAAAAATTTTATTTTAATATTCATTTCAATCTATATTCATAATTTCAATTATTATCATTTCAATCTAAATTGATTTCAATCTATATTCATTACAATCTATATTCATATGGATATTCATAAATAGAAAACTCTGTTAAATAAATATTGGAATATAGTGAAGAAAAATAACATGCTTGAATTTTAAAGCTCATTATCAATACCTAACGAATATACTCATCATATACTAGTATTAGGATCCTATCCTAGTACTAGCCAAAACTATTTTAATTATTAATAAAAAGGTTTAAAAAGGTTTTACATGTTACTAATATCCTCAAGAAATTTTGTATTAAACTCTTTCCATGAGTAACGAAGCAACTCGTGTTAAAATTATATAAGCACATATGAGAAAAACATTTAAAAGTTATGATTAAATTAATTTAATAAATAACCTTGATAGTTATCAGCATGAAAAAATAGCTTGTAACGAAATTTCTTAAGGCAAATGCTTGTAAAGCTATTTATCTTCGTGAGAAATTCAAGATTCTCTAGTAGAACTTGAAATCTTTTTTTATCCTAAAGTGAACTTCTTATCAAATTTTAAAAGGGGGCAAATTCCCAGAATCAAACATGAGCACTCAATGACTTCGCAAGGGATAAATTTTTAAAGTGCAGATCTCTGTTTCGAACTCGATGCAAGGGATCCGAGAAACAAACTCAAAGACTAGCAGGTGCAACGAGATTTACATTTTACAGGGAACATAATGCATTTATATTGACAAGGGTCCTCCGAGTTCGCTTTCAGGCAAATATAAATAAATAACTGGGCTCTTTCTAAGGCTAAGAAGTAGGTGAAAATCAAACGAGAAAAAGGAATAAAATATGAGCTACAGTTTGTTTCATATCTTTTTCTATGATATTTTTATCCAGCTATAGCTTATATATTCAAATGTAAACGCCAGATTCAAATGTAGTATACGAGTAAATCAAAATAATAGTTTTCAAACTATATGTATAATTGATCAAAAATAAAAGGGTAATGTTTGAATATAAATGGATGATCAGATCGCGAAATATTGACAGAAGGAAGAATGTCCGAATGAAAATGAATTTCTGATACAGTAATTATGTGAATTTAATATATATATACTTGTACACACAGAAAATATTTGCTTAATTCAGTATTCGCTTGATTCAGTATTGTTGCTGAAATAAAAAAGAACTTAACAAAAATTCTCCGAGTATGTGTCCTAGGATACTTGCATGAAATTTTATAAAAGTATAATAGCACTGCATGCGTGAGAACTCAGATCGTCATTCAAACTCGGATATCTATTTTATTGTATAGAAGTTATCTTTAAATATTAGCGAAGCGAGCTCAAATATCTACTTACCTCTCATACAGTCTAAATTATTAATTTTTTAAAGTCATTGAACAGGAAAAAAATAATCCAACACATTGTATGCAACAGAATAATTAACAATGTATGCAACAAAATACTTCTATATATTAATAAATTATGGACCAGGTAGAAATAACCATGTGTAGTCTCAATTCTCTAAACTTCTTTAATTTATCAAAAATCAACGCATACCTTTAGAACTATACCATGTGGTTTGTATAAAATAAATTAAAAATTATCTCTGGGTCTCCTACGTCTTCATCTATAATAAGTATAAAGAATAACTTAAAAATCAATATCAGTAGCATATTATTAGAAAACATGTATACATAAATTATAAGCAATGACCTGAAAAATGCTTATTAGTTAATTTGGAATAATGTTGTTGAAAATCTTGCACAAGTATGTTTGATAGCACATTAAGTGAATATGCTTAATTGTATGCTTAATGTGGAAGAAATCAATAAAAATAAAATTGACTGCCGTTTTAAACTTTTTTAGCTTCATTTTCTAATAATTTTAATTACTTTAGAATATAATTTTCTGTATACATTTATGTCATAATTATCTACTTTAATATCATCGATTACAATTATTTAAAAAGAGTATTATAATAATATTAAACTATTACAGTATTACAACTATAATTATATTATAATCATTATTATAAAAACAAATTACAATATTACAATCTATAAACTTATAAGCAATTAAATAAATAATTTAACTAAATTATAATGTGTTTTCATTTATTTAGAAACAATTATAAAGTGTTTACACACATGCATATTTATGAGATAGTTCTACAAATATATATAAGAGTACATTCTTGAAATCTTCTTTATAAAAATATAGGCATAAAATATTTCAAACTTGGAAAATGTAGGAAAAATGATTACAAAATATTAAACTCTAATTAAATTTTTTATGTGTAACACACTGCTGTTAAATATACTTTAACATTCACTTCATACATAAAATATTGCTAAAATGAGATACATTGACTTATTGAAATTATAACTATTAGTAAGTATAATAAAATTATATCAAACTGAGCATTTTATGTCAGTGAAAATGAAAAAGTGACTAATTTTTAATGACTTCGTACATAAAAATCAATTATTACACTTAATTTCACTTAATTTTTTTTCAATGAAAGCTGCCTCTAGTAATATTTGTTACCTCATATAGAAGCATTTTTCTCTATATTGTTAGTTTTATGACATATCTCTGAGTCCAATTACTGTTTTCTCTAAAATAAGTCCAATTTCACGATGGAATGGGAAACAAAATTGTTTTATCAAAATGAAATAACTGACTACAGAAGCAACAGATGCGGTCTGATTGCCCATTGTCTTCTCCGGTGTATAAAAACTACTTTTATTCCTTGTCAAAAAGACAATATTGGAAATCTTTCGAACCATAAAATCCAACCTATGTCAATCTTTTTATTATAACACTTTTTTTTTTTAACAAAAAAGAATGACAGCAATTTCTTAAAGATTTAAGTTCTTAAAAGTTTTATATTTGTGACAAAATCGAATGGGACAAAGTACAAAAGAACTTTGATCTTTTTTATTTCTTAGTTATTTGATCAACAAACTATGAGAATTAAATTTATCAGTAATAAAATGTAGATATAATTTGATATTCTGAAAAATAACAGGTGACGCGAGTATCCAGCTTATATACGGACATTTCACACTAGTTATCTGTTACATCATTAACATTTAACAGAACTAATGTCAAATCTATAACAGCAATCAAATAATTTAAATAAAATGAGAAGGGTATTCACAACCAAATTTGGATAAATACAATGTTCAGGCAAAAATTATTAAATACCTGCACACTGTATTTAATATAAAATGTCTTTTTAGTCTATTTTCTATTAAATTTTATTTTTTACAATTTTTAAGACTGAAAAGTATTTCCTCAGTTTCTTCAAAAACTATTAATATTAAGGAAAAAATAAAAAAATTTAAAGCTGTTACAATGTAATATAGACTAAATGCGATAATTTTTTTTTATAATCCGTAATACATTATGTGATAGTTACTATCCCAAATCGATAAGAATATCGTGTCTTAGCAGTAGGATCCCGCTCTTTGGTGTAGAAGGTTCTGGGTATGATTTCAACTATTGTTGGAAACTACAAGATAAGTGTTGTGTGTATGTTTCCTGAACCACTGAAGTGAAAATTATAGAACCCTTTAAGTGGGTGCTTGAGAATAAGAGTAAAATGCCCAAACGATACTTATATAAACCACATCTCTAATCGAAACACGTGATGGGTTTTCAAGTGTCTTGCAACAATTTTCATATGTTATGCCATTTATTACTCCATGACAATACTCCAATGTATTTTGTATTTTTTAAATTATCACTAATTTCAATAATTTTTAAACATCAATTTCTCATTTTATGAATTATGTTTTATAAATAAGTTATTAATTGCTAAGAGAAAAAATTAACATTCATTCAAAAAATTTTCCGTAATACAAAAACAATAAAATACAAAGTATAATTCTTAAAAGGAAAGAAAAAGCGGCAAACTGTGCAACGAAATGTTCAGAAGTAGTCCATAGGGCGTGGGAACCAAAACCAACTGACCGATGGTCATTGGCTACAGTGGGCGTTAGAAATTGATGAATCGAAGGCAAAAAAATGAACTGTACCTACTTAACTTTTTTTTAAGTGATTTACAACCTAACTTCAACGACATTCGCTTCTGATGTTTACTGCTATTGTAGTTACAAATAATATCTCGGAAAAAGTTACTATAACTTCTTGTAGATCTATGCCACCTGCATTAAAAGAGTATTTTTATGATTAGCTTAAGAAATTTGTGGAAGGAATTCTAAAGAAAATTTTTTCGTTTATTTTTTAGAGTTTATACGCCATAAAAATGACTTTAAATCATAAAGGCATTAATTTTTTTAATTACACAATAAATTTGATTGGTAGAACGTATTGTTTCTTCTTCTATTTGAAGAGAAGAATAAGCTATTCATTTATATTTTCAGAAGAAAATTAATTAAGACTATGTATTTTAAAGCTAAACAGTATTTCAGACAAAACAAAGAGCAATTGATATGTTTTCTTTACAAAGTATTAATAATATAACTTTAGCCTCATGATTTTTTGAAATATGAATCTGAAACACGTTGATGACCTAAGTTTAAGATATAAAAAATAAATCAAATTTATTTCAAATTATAATCAGTGTCATTCTCTACAATGTTAAAAACATTTCATCTATAAATACACCTCGAAATGGAATTTAAGATGAATTTTATAAATAAAATTTGAAACAGAATACAATAACAAAAACTCTATTATTTTAAGCATTAAGGTTTCAGATATATATATTCTTAAAGAAACATATTAAGTTGAAAATAGAATAAAAACCAGACTGCACAATTCAGTAAGCAATATAATTTCATTTGTAAGTTACACCGATTTAAAATATTTAGAAGTTCAAACATTCTAAAATCACTATTAATATTACTAAATTTTAAATTAATGGATTTAAATCCAGTCGTCAGAGAAAATTTTAGCTCCAACTGAAATTTGATAAATGTCTTTAATCATTTATGTGATTTTTTTAAAATCTAATTAGCGAGTATAATGAAAATAAAATAATAGAACTTCTTTGCTTTTAAAAAGAATCCCACATTAACCACCTCTGATAAATGCTCAGAATAATAGGTAACAGTTAATGAATCTTTATATTCACATCAATTAATTAGCCGAAATTTATTTTCTCAAAATTGTTCATATTTTGCACTTTTTCCATATATATATATATATATATATATATATATATATATATATATATATATATATATATATATATATACAATATATGTATATATATATTGTTGATTTTGTTTTTTATTTGTGTTATTAATTATTATTTCATATTCATTTAATCGTAAGACTGTATTAAAACGATCAAAATATTCTTTTCTCTTCCAAAATCAATATCACAAGTTCTACCTACAAAAGTTAAATCTTCATTTTTTTAAACACTTTGTTTGGTGAATTATTATTAAAATTACTTCCTTTCTTATGTCTGGAAAGGTACACATATAAAATTAAGACACAAATTACTAAGTTTTCAGAATAAAACAAATTAGAAAGTTGGTTTATTTAAAGTAAATAGCTCTGTATTGTAAAACACTTCCAAACAAAATAAATTTTCCATTTATAGCTTATAGGTAAAACAATAATGAATGCAGAACTTCAAACTATTTAATAATATTGATAACGCAAAGAGCTTCCCTTTCATATTCCCTCTCATAAGCATATATATTACTCTGTTTAAACTTGTATTGATAACAATAAATGGAAGATCTCTTAAGCGAAAAGGAGATGTTTTGTTTTATCGACTCCCGACATGAAAGCCCATTTTGAAATTATTGAACGGATGAAAACGATAGCCGCGAGACCAGTTAAAAATATTTTCATGAAAAAATTAGAAATACTTTTAAGAATATTATCTTACAACTATTTATCTTAGTAGAAACATCAATATTTTTATAAAAAGAAAAATCAATAGATAAATTGGAGTAAGCGTGATCCCTACATGCTATTGGAAAAATATTTGTGAAAGAAATAAGCAAAAACATAATTCTTAGTTACAGAGAGGTAATATTTGATCATCTTTAGAAAAATGAGATGAAGTCTGATACGTCTTCATATGTGTTTCTTGACAAAACATTTAAATTTTTCTTTTTTGAAATGATAGAAAAAAAACTGCTGGAATTGAACTTATACTTAGAGTTATGAAAAATATTTCGTTATGCACCGATAGGGGTTCATTTTCTATGGTTGCGACTTCTACTCGTGTGCAGTGAGCCATGCGCAGTTTTTATTCTCATATGAATTTTGACATGGAAAGAATTTTGTTGTGTCAACTGTACCGACATTAAGAAAGAGAATTATGTGAGATATATTAATAGATCCGTTTCGTGTCTTGTATCTGAGTTGTCTTTTGTTAGTTTCAATAAAAATATCTGTATAAATCTTGTATGAATTTATAAATTTTTATGATTGGTAATAAAGGTTACCATTACTATTCCTAACATTTCTATCAAAATGAAATAATTTCTTATTACCTTCATAGCAACACAAGTCTAGAAAAATATACTAATTTTCATTAACATTACATGATATAATTATAGAGAAAACTTTTTAAAATATATCATTAAAAATAACAATTTAACATAATTTTGTAGTAAGACTTCGGTGTCCGAAGTCTCTTATTTGATCCCAACCAACATTAAAAATCATAAAAAAGATAGTTAATTTCAGCTTTATACAGGCCTGTCTATCAGAATAGTATACTTGAAGGTTGACCAAGTTTTCTTTTCTTTAAGGCTCAAATAAGAGTAATTTATGCAAAACCGTTCTTGAAAACAATGCATTGATAATGTTCTGAAGCGTTACAGTTGCTTTGAGCTATTATATTATGCGTTATAAATGATGTAAAAAATTCTTACCCAAGTAGTATAGTTATGTACTAGTAAATTACGGCATTGAAATGTAACAAACAACTTATAGATTAGTACTATAATAATATTATAGTACTATCCACGATACAATTCTGAATCTTTCAGATTTTCATTAATCCAAATAACTTGGAAAAAAGAAGCATAAAGAAAATTTTGAACCTTTTATCAAAATTAAAATTCTAGATTTAGAGAAAAAAAGAAGATAAATATACGTATTTCTATGCTCAATCTATTTTAAAAACTGTTTGTTAGTATTTGTGTTAAAATAATCCATTCTGATGATGTGATATTCAAAATCTCTCATTCTTCAGATGAATGTCTGGATGATATCCGTTGAAATCTATCAGCTTTCTCTCCAACTTTCAAGTGATTGTTATTTTACCGATGTTATATTACGCAACGATTGTTTTAAATGTTATTATGTTACGCAAATTCAAGATAAGATCGATGCAAATTAGCGAATCATTGTATTGCCTTAAAAGTTCAATCTAAAGTCTAAAAAGCATTAATTGGAAAATTTAAAATTATCAATAATTTAGATAAGCTAAAATTTATATACAAGACTTTCAATGTCACCTTGGCTTTTTATAGTAATTTTTATATGCATACATATAAGAAAAGGAGCAAGATACTCTGAATTGTCTGTTCTTTTGTGCGTGAGAAAAGAGTATATTGCTTTTGAAATTGTATAGTTTTTTGCCATTACATCAATAGTTCCTAAAAATTTATAAACATTTGTTTATTCATTTTGCAAAGGCAACTAGTGCTTTACACAAAGAATAATTCAAACTTTAATAATCGAATGATTAAGGTTCGCAAAAGCTTAGAGGTATCCAAAAGAACCCATTAATAATTAAAACAGATATAATTTTGAAAATAATTTTGTTTTCAGCAAAGCAAATCTAATTATATGGTCCTCCCTACTTATCCATGTATTTATGCAAAAAACAGCAAAAGAAGGCTGAGTGATTTCTCAGGAAGAAACAAAATTCAATTTAATCTAAAGCACTGATATGTGCTACGAAATAACATATTGAATGCTATGAAATAAATAAAGGAATTTTTATCACAATTCAATTAACGTCATTACATAGACTAGTCTTCTTCTCAAATATTTGTCCGTAATTACCCGTTACTTTTTTAAAATGGGATTTGTTCACGAGTGAACATCAAATCAACCGAAATAATAAGCATGAAATTTGATAAAAAAATATTACTTTCACTTGACTTTTATGATAATATCTCTCCTTCAAAGTGTTCATTATAAACTATCTGCTGATTTACAGTATAAGAACAAATTGCCTTAGAAAATAAGTGATTAAATATGCTTGACATTTCAAAACAAACTGCATTTTGCTGCTTATTTTACTTATTAGGAAAAATTGCAACCATTTTTATGAAGGCAATTTTAAATTATTTTTCGTCAAATAAAAAACATGCTTTTCAAAACTAAAGAAGACTATCGAAATTAATAAAATTTAGTTTTATATAAAAAAATTTTAGTTAAAATCTTTAAGAAAATTTTAATTAAAATTATTATGAAAATTTATAATTTTAGTTACTTTAAATAGCTAAGATGTGATTATAAATTATTTCCCTACTTTTAGTTATCCATGCTATTCTGCTTGTTTTTATAAAAATGTATAATGTTGTAAATATTGCTTTTCAATCTACTTCTAATGTTCTAATGCATATTAAATACACAGAACCAATTATTTCATTTTTAGACAATACACGTATTAATGGGTATATGAAGCATTTTCAATTTTTAAGATTTAATTTATGTAAAAATGTTATAAAAATAAATATGATGAACCCTTTTTATTAATTTAAATAAAACACACTGAAATATTACGCAGAATTTTTTCAGTCACCAATTCCATATAAAAATATACATCGTAAATAATATCTTTAAATTATTTACGGAAAATTTTAAGAAAAGCATCTCAAATAAAATTTTTATGTAAAATTTTTCATTCACTAATCTTATAAAAATAAGCGAAGAATATATATATTCTTGTGAAAAAAAAATCAAGAAAAAGAAGTTTTATTAAATTTCGAAACTTTTCAGCTATTAATATGGAATGACGTTTCATGCTATTTGGAATTCATAAGTTGGGAAAAGCATACTTAAAACGCTGCCGTGAGTTAGCTAGACATAAAAACTACATTTATCATTTACTCTTGAATGAGAGCATAGTCAACCACGAAATATCACTTTCAATTCATGAATTGAACCCCTCCGTTTTAAAACACACCCAACAATGGGTGAATTATTCAAAAATTTTGCGGTAGCATCAACATAAACAGTATAAAATAAATCCATGCTTGATGCATGAGGACAGTAAACGAAATTTCCATTTCTTTTATTTCCTAATGTGACAGGAAGAAAAACTGACTTACACAACAAAATATAATTTTTTTTCTATTCTGAAACGTGTCTACTTTTATTTTTAAGACAGGAATTTTTTCCTTTTCTTATAATTTTATTTTATTTTCATCATCTGCGTTACTTCAATCAAATCAAATTCGATAAAAAAAATCCCAGACTAAGATTGTTTCCACGATGTAAAAAAATAATTTATTTTTGCAAGGCCCGAAAGCATTTTCAATCGCCAGTGTATGATGAAAATGGATGCTATAAAATTTAGCTCTAATATCAGGAGCCCTTGTATTCAAAGTTATATTTGAATATTCCATGTCTTCGTATTTTTTCTTAGAAATTGAAATTTAACACTATGAATAAGTTATTCCTTTAATATATATGGTTGAGTATACAATATAGAAACAGTAACCTTAAAATTATTGTTAACTCCACATATCTTTCTTCTATAATTATATAAATTATAATTTCACTTCAAAGAGAAAATACCTCTCCCACACACAATTGCATTTAAATTTTAAATAACCTTTACGCTAGACTTATAATAAGAATGCGAATGGTAATTCGCACACATAAAGAGTCAATTAAACTCTAAATGACTGAGTTAATTAACAAACTCATTATATGTAAAAAAATTATTTTTTATAATTATTTTAATTGAAAGCTTTTTTGTTAATAGTTTAGTGACAGAGTGACCAAATTTATTTTGGAACAGTTTTAACCGACTGTGTATGTGTTCGTTTTAAACAAAATCAAAATTTTCCGGCAAGATCAAGTCATGGAAAGTTATGACATCCCTCTTTTTAGAATAAAAAGGGTAAAAAAAATGCCTACAGATCTAATTATCAAATTGGAAAAACAAAAATTGATTTATAATTATACACAAATTCATAAAACAGCAAGATAAAAAAATTAATAATCTAAATGTAATCAATGTTTCAATCATAAATTACGACATGTAGTGAGGAAATTTAAAATTTCTGGATAACTCATTTATGCGGAATATTTGTGTCCATAGTATAGTTAGAGAAATATGCGCATGAAGAAAATGATAAATATGTGTATACGTTGAGAAAACAAAAGGAACAGCATAAAAGAAAATAAATAACATGAAATTTATTAATGATATCGAAGAAGACTCACCAAACTTTTATCATAAATATATTTATATAAGCAAAATTATTCCGTTTGTCCATCGAACTTTTTGTCAATGGTTGATTTAAGAGCGGTTGCTAGGAGGGGAATAGAAGGATGCTAACTTAAAATAAAAGCTGTTCCATTTCAATATTTTGATAACAGTGTTCATAAACAACAAAAGTCATAATAAACATTGTTGTAAAAAGGGAATTGAACTTAATGTAATGTTGATTACGGCTCGATGTACACTATTACGGAACTCTACTCGCTTCAAGAACTGAGGAACGTGACTCTTCTATTTCTTAAAATTATTATCAATATGCTGCTGGAAATAAAAAATGAACAATAATGGATAACTCTTTTACGTTCTCATATTTTTTTTAAAAAATGAAAATTTTCTATTTTTTTGTTTTCTTAAAAAATATTTTTTTGCACATTACAACAAGTGTGCTTTTGTTTTTCCTAATACACTCTGATCAATAGTGCGTTTGAAAGAGGAGGAAAAGGAGCTTGCGATTTCAATATTTAATAACTTCGTTGAAAAAATCAGTTTTCAAGTGCTGTACACCATAATCGATTTAATATGCCGTAATCGATTTCATTTCGTAATCCGAAAACACAGTTATAAAAGGAAATAAATAATATCATTGAAAAATAACAAACATTATATTTTCAATATGAAATTTTTTCGTGAAAGCTTTTTGTTGAAATGTTTTCCCTTGAGTGAAAGAGGCGAAAGATGGTTAGCTTGATCTACTAATTTATAATATAAGTGAAAATTTTGAAATAATTTTATAGTTTAAACTAGGTTTTCACAAAATAAAGTTTTGAGTCAAACTCTTGCCAAAAAATCATTATTTTAAATCGAAATCTTAATACTAATAATTCATATACATTAAAGTTAAAAAAATAATTTAAAATATTAATTGAGTAGCTCTTAACAAATATAACTTTTTGATTCACTCTAAAAACCTATTAATGTATTTTATGTTATACAGCAGAAAGCATCTATCTCATACTATCATAATATTTAGTATAGCATTTTTTAAAGTTACACTAATCCTATAAAAAAGTCCTTCACAAATATAGAGTTATACATATTTTTATAAATGATAAAAATTATATCAAATGCAGTAAGTTAAAATAATTTCAATAAAAAAATATTTTAGGTGTTGAAATGTTTTTGTTTTCATTTAAAACTAGAATGGTTACTGTCAATGAAAGTAACTAATTTATAAAAAGAAAATGTTTTTTGTTTTTTATTTCATTGAAATTTTTCATAAATGTATGAACAATTTTTCAAAATGTCATCTTTATATTTATTTTCAAGTTCCACATGTATAAAATGTTTAAACTGTCTTATTTTTAATTGTTATTCCTTTTAACATAGTAATTCAAAAGATAATTTTTCAAGAATATTCTAAAACTCTAAATTTACTTCAAATTATATAAAAATTCAACGTTAAGCATACATTTAACAGAGATACCATATAATTATCAGACAAAATAAAATCAAATAATAACAACATCGTATAATTGTCGTATAAAAAATGAATTGGGTACAAATACATTTGATAAATTCCAATATCTTTATAATATTTACATGCAGGATATCCTAAACAACATTTAAGATAATATAAAAAAGGGTATGAATACGACATAAAAAATTTAAACATATTTTTGAAGTGTTTGAACATCAACAATTTTGTTGAGTATTAAAAAGAAACTTTGTCATCGACAAACTCATCCGTTCCATCCTTGTCGACGAAATTTCAAGCATGAATGATTTTAGAGAAATAAATATATATACTAAAGGCTATTACTGGAGTTTAAAAAGACTTCTTTCATTGTGCATCAAAAATTTGAAAAAATATCATGTTGTAGATAAAAACAGGAGACAGTTAAAAGTTTACAATGTTGAAACAGTATCTGCGACAATCAGATGTTCCAACAACAATTATTTCTGTTTATTCTTCCAATTTATCAAATCATGCATATAATTAGAAAATAAAATAAATAAATGAAGTTGAATACTTTCACAGAGTTAAATAAAATTAAAAAAATGTGGAAACATGAAGAATAACATAAGAATTTTTTGTAAGGGAATTCAATCAAATGTTCTGTTGTCCGGCTTTATTTAAAAATGAGTAAATAAACAAACAGGCAAAAAATATAACAATGAAGATTCGGAAAGCCTTACTTTTAAGGACATCTAACTTCAATTAAAAATGCTAGAATGCCATAAATTACAATCTCAATTTTTTTACTACCGTTTCTTATTAAAGAAATTTTAAGGTGAATAGTTAAATGAAAATAATGAAGAAAATAGTTTTTCAAGGGCAAATTTTGTCGAAGTTTCATATTTTCCAGGAAGTTATCAGTTCAGAACATGGATTTTTAAACTATTAAAAGCCTTATTAACTTTTTATTAGCTTAAAATATTTTCCCTTCATTAATCATTTTATTTTTCTTTGAATTAATTGAACCTTACTTTTATTTCTCTTAAACTAAATAGTTTCCATCCAAATAAATGGTTTAAAATTAATTTATAATAGAAAAAGTAAAATGAAAGATAAATTAAAATCATAACTAATCCCTAAGGATTATTCAAATGAAAATTTTACAATTTTTTCTGAGTAATAATTAAATTGTGATTTATCACACTTTCGAGATTTTTTTAAATAATAAAAATAATGCATTATAAAAATTTAAGAATAGAATTGAAGTAAATCCTTAATTATTTAAAATGAAAATTTTAGTCTAAATCATAAAAATGTTTCGAAATTTTCTGGTCAGTGATTATCTTAAACAATAATAACAAAAATGAAATAATTTTTACTAAAATATTTTACAAATATTTCTGACTGAAGTTAAATTTGAAAGGGACAAACATGAAACTAAAAAATGAAAAACAATTTTGAACAGCTCAGCGTGTATCTACTTTTTAAATAATGGCAAATAAAAAAGTTAACGAAATTATGTCGGTTCATTGTTTACTAAATATTTTAACTTACGAAATTCAATAAGCAAAACTTCTATTTTTTAAAGTAATAAAGATTCTTTATCGATTATAAAATATTTCTGAAAAAGACATTAATATGAACATTACTCGTGAATGCTGTTAATCATATTCTAAAATAATTTATATGAACTTATATAATGTTTATACTTCACTGTTTCTTTAGCGCCATTAGTTAGTTCATTTATATCCCTTTATGTACCTTATTTATCAATACGATGCGCAGAATGGTCAAATTACTATCAAACGTATATATGTTTTTTCAGATTCAGAAGCACAAGTAGGAATAGGCTATCTGGGAAAGATGTAGGTCTATGTGACGTCATGAATAGCATCGCTATATGATGAAACATCTTATTCTCATAAAAGTGGGATTAGAATTATTGGCCCATTAATCATACACATGTGTGATGCGCAGGAAACATTTCATGTATTTGATTACATAATGATAGGAAAGGAGCTCATCATAATGCTTTCATTTTAAACCTCGGTCAAGATAGGAAATAGACATTAGCATCACCCCTTACAACAACTGCAGAACATTATGGCTTAGAAATATACCGCAGTTTCTGATTGGACCAAAAAGAAAAGTAAAATTAATTCTTCTAAAAATCAAGACTTTTCAGCTCCAAACCATAAGTTACATGGTTGGCATAGACAATAATTCTGTCAACTTATCATGCATCAACAAAACTAGTAATGATGCTTGAATGAAGTGTTCTTGCAGAAATCGGCTTCAAAGTATTGTGCTATTCATTTTATTGGTATTTTACTGATATTTTAACTTCTGTTTTTGTAAAGTTTTCGAGTTCAATGGACATATTAGTTTTAATAAATTTAAAATATTCAATAACGTTGGAGAAAATAATTCTCTCAGCAATTTACGCTAAGTGTAGCATGATATTTTAAAAATTGTGTATAGTTTTTGCTGCCTAGTGAAATAGTTTGCCATTACATACTTATGATACAGATATGTAATATCCATTTGTAATTTTTATACGCATTTCTGTAATTTTAAAGGATATTTCTGTAACCTAAAAAATAACTTAAAAACCTGTAACTACTAAAAAGCAAAAGGTAGATTTTTAAATATTTCAAACTAGATTCTTAGTTTACGCTTTGGATGTTGTAAAATGAGGAGATATCCTTATGATATTTTGAGCATTCTGATTAAAATTTCGATGTTTTTACATCAACATGAATTTACCATAACTGCAAATATGTAATGTATAACAGTTAATTGAGAATTTTAATAGAAAAGATGATAAGTTTTTACTGGCATTTAAAAAGAGCAAAATGTCAAATACGGGATTTCTAAAAATTAAAAAGATTTTTTTTACAGTTTTAGGAAATTAAACTTTAATGCATCATTTAAATATAGTTTAAAAAGAAAATGACACAGAATAAAATACTACATTTATTTCCTTTATTAAAATTATTTAACAAGATAACAATCGTTAAAAGCAGGGAATTTAACGCTCAACAAAAAATCCTTACATTCATTAATAAATATTTGTTAGGTTTTTCAATTTAAAACATTATATACAAATTTGTGAACAAGAATCAATTGAAATGAAAATGCTTCAACAACTTTTTATATAAATTAGGAAAAAATAGCTCATTTGTTTCCTGCTGTAATCAATTTTGTTTCGTTTTCCCTCCCTTTTTTTAAGAGACTAGGGAGGAAGAGGAGGAAAATTGTTAAGCGGAGGAGGAGGAAAATGATTTAATTTGTTAATTTTTTTGAGTTATTCAATGTCCTATCATGATACAAGGGACGAAGGATGAAACGTAGTTTTTCGTTTTTTTTAATTAGAGAAATCATCATCCTTCCTTTCTTCGTTTTCCATCATATGCTCTCACATTGTTTCAAAACATTAATCTAAAATATAAATAATGACTTCTAATGATGCTAACTTTGAATGAAAATCTTGAAAATTGATATCAAGCATCCAATTATAGCAATTATTCATCGTTTTATGTGTGGAATATATATTGACAGTCAAACATCCCTTGAGTATAAGAAAAAATTAAATAGACAACATCTATCATAATTTCTGAAAGAAAAGTAAAAGGTAATGTAATATAAATTTTCTATGATTCCTGTTATTTTTTTAAAGAGGTTATTTGCATAGCTTCCAAAAGATGCCGTATCCTGGTGAGTAATGGTACCATTTTTTTCTCGTACAGTAACAAGTTAGATACCTGATCAGACCAAAGACCATCATGACGGAAAACTCTACTTATGCTAAATTTTCAATGAATTTCATTCCTCTCTGCTGATGTGGTGTGAAAATTTGGAAATGAAGCATCATTTCATGTGGCAGTTTCGGGCACAAGAGCAGATCTTCAAAATAACAAGATATTTGGCTATGTAGAAATAGATTTAAAAAATTACTAAAATCTAATTAAAGATTGGTCTAAATAGAAAATGAATGCAATGAAAAGAATAATAACTTTCAATCACTAATGCTGAATTAAACTTTGATTGTTTTTGCAATGATGAGAAATTAAAATGAAAAGAAATATTAAAACAATAACTGGGTTGCATTGAATGGAAAAAATAAAATACAGCTTGAACTACAAATGAACTAAATATACCTCATTATTTGTATGAAAATAATGTCATGGGCGTTCAAAATCACTTCACATTTAAAATGTTCATGGTTTGTTCCCATTCATTTGATTTTAATAAACATATATATCGTTAATTTATGTATTTAAAGCAATTAAAATTGCTTAAGTTTTAGTAATCAGAAATAGGAAATGTGAAAGAATAATAGTAATATGCATCGAAATCAAAATGTAGATGACTGTATACAAAAGTATCAATTTCTTTAATATAGTAATTGTCACTCGAGAAATGATTTTGTTGAAACGTGGGTAAAAATGACGTTGCTAAATCCTTTCATTTTTCATCACAAAGTTAGCTAAAATTATAAAAACGACAGAATCCAAAAATAATATTACAATGAGTAGTTAAAAATACTTTTTGTGTAACCGAATATCCTGCAGAAACAATGCATCCCTTTTCCATTGTTCAACAGTAGCTAAGACTGAACATTAAGCTTTCAATTTTGAAAAGTGAGCTCACATCAATAAACAATAATGATCCTTGAACTTTAAATTAAATTCCGAATATTTACAAACCTCTAGGATCTAAGTGGGTGGAAATTGAACAAAAATGGTTGAACTAAAAAAACATAGCAGTAACCTTTCAGCTACTTGCTCTGATAGAGATGTATATTTAAAAGTTTCATATTTTCAAGTCCAATCTAAAAAAAAGATTCGTCTTGAAAAACAATGGTATTATAACGATTAAAATTATCTGCATTTAAATTTGAATTAATAAAATGATTTAAGTAATTTTAACAAACTAATTTCCTTAATATCAAACATGGAAATATTTTACATAATAAATCAAGATTTTACAAAGCATTTTTGCCAATTAGTATGCTAGTTGTCAAAAATCAACTTATATGATATTTAACTCATTCATATTCAATGTGGAACTTAAATATTGTTGGGGTTCACACTTTAAATGACGAGAAACTCAATTGAATAAGAAGTGTATATTCACAAACGTTCAATAAAACAGCGTTGTGTTATCTTCTAGCCAATCATAACAGCAAGAAAACTATATATATTATTATTACATTTTCTATGGCACAAACTGATAGATTATACTTTGTTTAAAAAATACGAATCTTCATTAATGTATACTTTATGCTTGTAAAATAGTGTATAATACTCTTAAAGAGTGAGAAACATTTCAAGCAATAACCCAATTAAATTTTAATTGTATTGACTAAAACATTTTAATATAATAAAAATTATAAGAATATCAGGACTTAAAGTTATCTATTCAATAATTTTTAACAAAATATATTTATAATATGCATGAAATTTATTAATACTGATTACATAAAGATATAATGAATAGTATATAAATATAAGAAAACTACATATTAAAATAGTAATTAATTTATCACGCTGAACGGTAGCATCATAAAATCATTAAAATATTGTGAATAAAGTAGAAAAAAATTAAATTTACTTTGATAAATTTTTTATTCATTTTTTAAAATTTTTCATTACAATTTCGATATTTAATTTTTATTTTTAATTTCTATAAAATTAAAATTTCTATAAATTTTTTATAAAATTAAAAAAAAATTAGTGTTCCATAAAATTTTAGGATTTTATAAAATAAACTTTCAGTTTAGTGAGATAAAATCAACATCATAATAAGAAACTTTTCAAGAGATAACCAATCCTTATAGTTATCATTCAACATACTAGATGAATTTCTGGAATTTGAATAGTATTTAATGGATATATATATATATATATATATATATATATATATATATATATATATATATATATATATATATATATATGGATACATTTTACTACAACTTTAAAGATGATCATTCAAATACTTGCAAAAGTCATTTTTAAAAAATCACAGTTTGTTAGGCCTTATTAAATGTCTTTGTATAAATTCTTTTTTTCTATTATTTATACTTCCGGGGAGAAAATTGAGGGTCTCGGGGAATGAACTATTTTACTCCACGAAAGAAAAAAAAAAGAAAGAAGTAAGGAAGGAAACCTTCTTAGGTGCAAAATCACTTTAGAACAGGTAAAAAAGCGGGAACAATAGAAGAGCCATACTGTAAGTAAGATGGCAAGGGAGCTTGAAAAAGGAGCGTCTGGAAACCATCTGCCCTTTAGTTTCCCAGCTGCTGCGATCGCGACATGACGTTGACAAAACCAAGAAAAGAGTTCAATTTAGGCTTCATCGTGTTTGTTCGACAACAGCTCATGACTAACTGAGCTGACATGCTGCGATCATCGAGAATAAATTGAAGACCGGTAGCAAGAATATTATGCTAAATATGATTAACTTGAGTAAAATCCAAGAATAACCTGTGAAAGTTTCCTCAAATTAAAATGTTAATACCGTTTTATCTTAGAATATTACAAATATATTTTCAAAATAAAGTTATATTAAAGGTCGCTCTTCATTTAAAAAGTATCGTTTTGTGTTCTATTCGCATATATATAGAACATAACACAATATTTTAATGTTCTAAATTGAATAAGTAAAACAAGTTTTTATTATATAGATAACTTGAAAGTTAAGGTTCTAAGAAAGTTATTGAAAGTTAAATTCGGCGGTGTCACTTTTGCGTTGCATTAAAATTTAGTTTTGAAAAGAATAATTCATAATATCCATCTCATATGAAATAAAGTTTTTTAGTCATGAAAGGTAAATTATTACTTTAAAAAAAAGGGTGTTTCGTTTTTATTATTAGAAGGAAACTAAAATATGCTCTCTATGCCCAATATTTCAGCGAAACAGTTGAGATATCTTAATGAATAGAATGTTTAGATTTTTTCACTTTACTGTAAATATTTTAATAAAATTAATATTTTTATCGCAAAAGTGTAATATGCAACAAATAAATTTGTTTTATCAGATTATCGTCTAACATTCACAAAACTTGCTTCGTTATAACAATGATTACTCTTTGTTTTATAATTTGTATTGCAAAAATAAGGTTTTAATCTCTTTCATACTCATCTATATTTATACCAATAAGCATTATTCAGCATAATCAATGAAGAATATACAAATTTAACTAGAAAATTATATATAAAAAGAGAGCAAATGAACAATAGACATAGATAATGCTGTAAAATTAATAACTTGCATTTGTCGCAGTATGCGTATTGCTAGTTTAATTATTATTTTTTTTTGCAATTTAAAAATTTAAGCCGTCTTATACATTGTCAATTAAAAAACCAATATTATAATTATAAGGATATTTTTTTAAATATATACAATGCAAGCACCAAATACAACTGCTGAGAATGTTTGCATTCTTTATGTGAAAAACTCACTGAGCTGTCAATTTTCGATGTAGAAATTAAGTTGACTTTTTTAAAGGTAAATATCATGTTCTCCACAAAAAAGTTAAACTTTATGTAAAAAAAACATGTTTTTCTCTGTTCAATGAGAAACGAACTTGAACTAATTGGTAAGAATTAAAAATGCTTATATTGTTCACAACAATCAATTTACTATGCGAATTGATTCAGTGTATTATTTTTAAACTGACTGAAAATGGTTTAAAATGAAAAAGGTTAAGAAAAAGAATATTCTCAAAAATAATAATATTTCTAACTGTGCATTTTATTCTTAAAAATTTCTCTTCATTTTCTACAAAATTATAACGAAAGAAGAAATAATTTTTAATTTCCACGTTGTTAAGCAAATTATTCAGCTGAAAATAGTAATTCATATAAAAGAGAATTTATTCTATTGCTAATTTAAAGCAAAAAACTTTAAGAACTTGACTATGGTAAGTTGTCTAGACAGTATTGAATTCTTATTATTTTTTTTACTTGTTCTATTTCATAGCTTTTACTTTTTAAAGTATGATATATATCCTTAAAAAAATTTTGTAATTCAAAAACATGTTCTTTCTCGAAAATATATTATTCAGACATTAAAATTTATTAAATCCAATCATGGGAATTCATTTCAAAGGTAATTGTTCATGTTAAATATAGGAAATAATTGTTTTCGAATATGGAATTAATTTCTATACAGATTAGTTTTTAATTCTAATTTTGCTTAAATTTATTGAATATTAAATGTTATAAGTCTTTGACTATTAAAAATCATCATGTTTTATAAAAATCTTAAATTTTATAACAACATTAAAAGACTGCAGTAGCTAATTATTAAATGTGTCATAAACATTATCAAAAATTCTCGGTGAGTCTTTTAAAAGCAACAATTTTACTAAATCATTATCCTCTTTAAGTTTCTCTATTATTTTAATGAATAGCCACATTAAAAGTCTATATCAATGAAGGAAATTAAATTGAAACGGTTTTAAACTACTTTGCTATTTATATAAATCTTTTTTGGATAATTTCAAATCTGTTAATCTGTTGAAATAAGCAATTTTTCTCCCTTAATGATAAAGTAAATTATATGGCAGTCTTTTTTTTTTTTTTTTGGCGACGTTTCTATTTGGCAAGAGCCGCTTAAAGTTTTATGAATACATTATATTGTACAGCACACATTGTTGCCAGATTTAATAATTTAAAAAACTATAAATCTTTACGGAATAAAGATTCCAGGCAGCCAAGATGACTTTACTTTCTATGAAAGAGGATATAATTATTGAAACTTTGACATTATTTTTTAAAAAAATTTTTACAAACTCTAAAATTTTCAGGTTTTGTTAAAAGTCAAAAAAAAAACTTTCTAATTTTTTAACAATCTATTTAATATTCTTATCATTCATAAAATGTTATAATTTTATCTTGCAGTTTGTTAATTACAATTACTTAAAAAGACGACTGAATATTAATGTTAAAATTTTTAAAGTAAAATAAAAGTTTTTAAATCCATTACCCAAGCATCCACTGTGAGAAACGTAATTTAATTCATTAAATAAATAATTTTATAATTTTTTCTGAATGGAAAATATTTTTACCTCACATATTTTTAAGTAATAAAATTAGTGGTTTTACGCAATTTAAGGATAACTTAACATTATCCCTAAATTTTTAATGCTACTTGATAATCGAAGTTCAGTTAAATAACTCCCATAAAATTAATCAAACTTGATATGTCAAATAAAATAGTTATACATTAGTGTAACACAACTCATATTAATTTATTTTATATATCAAAAAAATTAACATATGCGTATGTGATGAAAGATAAAAAGCGAAATAAAAACCAACCACAAATGTTAAGATGGTGTGGTTTTGCTTAATCTTACTCATTATACAGAAATGTATTCGCATTAATTATCATTATGTGTGGTTAGTTGAAAAAATATTATAAAGTCATGCACTTTCTTCTTTTCTTTAGAAGATCTGTAATAAATAAAATGAATATTGAATACTCTTGTTAATTTGAACATATATACTATTTTTAACATACCTTGATATTTTCGTATGACATTTCGTACGATTACATCCTGGAAAGATTAATTATGGTAATAAAACCTCGATACCCAGTATAAGCGACTGTTATAAACTAAAAATATGTGTTCCGAAAAATTCTGAAACATCTTAAAAGTTAAAAAAGATCTTTATATAAAGCTTTATATAAAATACTCTTCATTTAGGTTAATGATAATGATTATCTTTCTTCTGATTTGATATCATTAAAAAAAGATAAGAATAAACGCCTTCAAAAAAATTTTTAATGTAATTATTTGAAACCTGCTAGATTGAAAAAAATTTTTAACTTGACACACAATGTGATTATTAAGGGAAGTGTAGCAAAAAACTTTAATAACAAATGTATCATGGAGAATTTATTTTTGACACGAAGAACCAGACTTTCAGGCAAATGTTAGCCTTAGATAACTAGACTGTTAGTCTGTAGGTTTTTTTCTCTGCTGAGACTTATGAAAGGCAGGAAACTGGGGTATACAGGAACCTTGTATACGAAATTCAGTTAAAACGTCATTTTTAATTTTTTTCATTTAAATGTTATTAATAAACAAGTTTCAAGTAATGCTGAAATAAGAAAATTTCTTAATATATATATATATATATATATGGATTGAGGAAAAACAAAATTTCAATAAACAAGAAGAATCAGTTACTCTACCAAAAAATTTCGTTTTATAAAATATATTCGTAAATTATATTTAATATTTATTATTTTAAAACTTCTTATTTCAGAGATTCTTTTATGTAAATCCACTAATGAAATGTTTAATAAAAGAGAATTTCTAAATAAGAAGATATGCTTACATAATTTTTCTTTCATATACTTTATTTAAAAATACAAATTTTCAAAAAATAATTTTAAGTTTTCTGCCTTTGACTTTATCGACGATCATTTTATACTAGTAAATAATATAAATGATTATTATAATACAAAATAATTGATGAGAATTTGTATGTGTTACGCTGAATTTTATATTTAAAAATGAAATTATGCAAACATATTTTAAAAATATCTTAATGAAAGAAGAAGAAAAAAAATTCGCTTAAACACACAAATATTTCAGAAATTATTCAGTCTTTCATATAATTATTCACTGTTCCAAGAAATTAAAATGATTAGCTTTATTTCTGAATAATTGCTAAAAAAAGGACAAATTAAAAAATGTACAAAATTATTGAATGAAAGTATATATTAACTCAAAATAATGCTTTATACAGAATATAGTAAGTAATTCATTTTAATAAGTTATTTATTTATCTACTGAATAAAACAATTCATCACTTTTCTTAATTTAATTGAAGTTTAAAACGAAATGCTGGTAACTTACCTGGGTGATTAACAATCCTGATTTAAAGTCACTAAACTCCCATAAATAATAAAGCCGAAAGTAAACACCGGCCGTTGAACGTAAAACTGTCACCAAATCAGAAAGAAGTTCTGATCGTCTCAACGAATGTCAAACGATTCTCACTTTCTGATCCGCTGCCACGTTTTGATTATTTCTTTCCAGTTTTCCCATTTATTTTCCCGGCATGGAGGGTAGGGACGGACACGGAGCCCGATCGGTGCAAAATCAAATAAAGCATTTAACGTTAATCGAGTTACGAGGATTCCGGGAGCCGACCGGACATTCTGAAAGCCATTCTGGCTAAGTGCTGTTTTCGGAAAACTTTTCGAATGAGTTTTCGCCGCCTTAGTTTGTCGACAGCAAGCGCTTTCTGCTCTCTAGAAGAAGTCGCCGAACCAAAAACTCGCCGGCTCTTCTCTCCTCTTTGGACAACTTTTGCGCAGCGTGCGAGTTGATGTGCGGGTTTTCGGCGGTGAGGGAAGGGGAGGAATCACGTGGTACAAACTGCTTTTTTTCATTCCATTCCCTTCTCTCTTGCTTAATTTTTTTTCCGTCTTCCTTTGGCGGGAGAGTTTTCAAGTTTTGATATTTTACGAGAAGTGAAAGTTCAGCAGGACGATTTGATTTTTTGCTTCTGAGGAAATTTCATTTTGTGAATTTGAGATTTTCGTATCTTTTTTATATAGATCAATAAAATGAGCTATGCATGTCTGATTACACAACTATGTATATGAAATGACAAATTATTGAATTTAAAACCAAGCTCGCCTCATGTCTCACAAAAGTATTACTAGTGTCTATAATCCTTAGTGTCTATAATCCTTGTCCTTAGTGTCTATAATCCTAGTCCTAGTGTCTATAATCCTCATACATACATTTTAAATTTATTATACTTGGTTAAACAAAACCAGAAGTAGTCAAATTCACACTTTAAAACTTTAATGAATATAAAGCTTATTATATTTTAGTCTTCCTATAAAATCTTAATTGTAATTGCAATATTGTTTTTATAGGAGCTTATGCACTAAAATAACTACATTTGGCAGAGATGCTTCTTAGAAATAAAACATTCCACAGAAAGTACATTCCATTCCATTACGATTATATATTTAGCAAGGATTATAAAATAAATTTTACTAGGAAAAAATGCTTATTTTTCAGGGATAAAAAATACAGTATAAAAAATAATATACTTATTTTACAAGGATCAAAAAATACATATGTATGAATAAAGTTTTCTCTTAATAATGTCAGAACAATCTACAGATAAAAAAAATGAAATTATAATGAGCCTATTATATATTATGAAATATATTATATGTAATTATCATGTTGTTATAATATGAAATAATCTAACTGTAGCAAGTCTAAGACAGTAGAAAGTTAAAATGAATATAAAAACTTATTTTATTTATCATCAGAGTATTCAACGATGAGAAAATGTTGGTACGTGTTAAGGTAGAATATTTATAACTAGTTTCAGAAAGAAGGTCTTTACATCCTTCTGCCTATATTAATCACAGATGTCACAAGTTTAAAACGAAAAGAAAATCATATATTTTTGTCCTTGAAGTGAGTAGAGTTCCTGAATGGTGTTCCATTGCTTAAAGTATATTTATCATAGTATAAGCAGCTTTACAGAGTTCAAATTAACGTTAATTGCGGTTAAAAATTACACTGTTGGAAAGTAGGAGGAAGAAAGTATTCAATGCCTTATATATTTTTCTTTACTTCAGTGGATATGCACAGAAAAGAAATAAAGGTGGGAGAAAACCATAAGCCTCTATTCTTGAAGCTAACAGAGTTCCTTGTGCATCGGAGCATTAAGAAATGTTCAAATCAGTGTAATTACGTTTTATATTAATTACAACCGTAGTAATCTAAATTTTGAAATGAACTATAATTCGTGTCTTAACTTAGTACTAGAAAAAAATTCTGAAATTAATTTTCTTCCATTCCATGCAGCTATTCACAATTTAAGCCTGAATATGATTTTGTAATATAAACATTTAAGGATTTTATTTATAAATATAAGTTGTAATATTTTTTTGAATTACAATGCTAGTATAAATATGCATATTGATAGATATAGATATTTCCTTTTGTTTTATTATGATTCCTTAGGTTTTCGCTTTTTTAAAATATTTTTTTTATTTTTTATTTATTTATTTATTTATTTATTTGAAACTACTAGTCTTCAATAAATATTTCTCAGCCTTTGAACCTATTAGTTTTCTTTATCCGCTTCGAAATAGTGATATACTAAAATTTAAATGCAATATCTATTAAATCCTTACTACGCATATATTCAGAGGGAATAAATCATCTATGTTTACAAAAAAATTATCCATAGAACTCTTAAAATATATCACAAATAAGACAATAATATTAAAAAAATAGCTGCAATTTTCAGGCGTATTTCACTCGACAGATTTGCTTTTACTTAAAATAAGAACCTAACAAATATTAGAATTGTCTGTGGATAAGAATCTCGATTGAAAAATTGGAATACATGAAAATTTCTCACGTGTATTGTAATTCAGGCAAATATTATACCATCACCAAATTAATGATGTCATCTTTGAAAGATCACGAAAAAGAAAAGAAATGATAATAATTTTCAGGAAATTCTCTAATATCAGCCGACGATCACTTCTGAATTTTTTAACCACCACCTCGGTGCGGTTTGAATTAAACTAAAGTGATTTTTTTCTCTGTTCACGAGTGATAGCTAAAAAAGCATCACGTGTTCATTTTTGTTTTCTTTTCCCCACCAAGCCATTTTTAAACTTTTGGAAGATATCAGAAAACATAAAATATATATTTCAGAAAAAATAAAGTGATTTAGCGATCACGATCAAATTTTGAAAATGAAATTCTTGAAGAATGCTTTCTAATGCACGAGTGATGAGCTTTTTTATGAAGATACACATTCAACTTCCTGAGGCTTCAGAGGATCAATATACTTCAAGAGTCATTTCGGATACTTGACAGTAAAAAAGACGGACTTGGAAGTGATATTGTGTTAAATTATCGGTATACCGATGATAAAATATATAAAATATTCAACTATGCAGAATACATATTCATAAATGTTTTAGTGTAATTGATTAAGGTATATAAACATACATGCGAAAATATTCTCAGTCTGTACCTAAATTAAATACTCTCATTTTTTACTTATTTTATTATTTCCTTACTAAAAGAGTATTCTAGAGGCAACTACTGCGGGTTGTACAAAACCATTTGCTGATTTGCGAGTTGATAATTTTTGTTTAAAGGATAATTCGGAAGTTGTCCTTCAGATTTTTTATTCAAATCAGTGAAATACTTGGATGGTGAACACATAAAAGATTAATTGGCTGATTATGAATAAACTACCTTGTAAGATACAAAGGATACGCTAAAAAACATCCTCCAATATTCAGTCTCGAATGTGATATTCATTCTCAAATTAAAAAGATGAAAATGAATTTGTGCAATTATCTTTAAATTGAAATAATTAGCTGACTGAATGAAAAGTGAAAAAAAATTCTTTGAAAATTAGACAAATATGAATTCAATTTGTGACATTTAGCTACACTTGTTTACTAAATAGATTTAATAAGTTTATTAATTTTGTTAAGCAAATCCTATTTATCAAACCTTTCTATTTATAAGCAAATCCTATTTATTATCAAATCCTATTATGCATAGATTTAATAAAATGTGTCTTTAAAATATGTTGTTCTAAAAATAATACTTTATGTTTGGTATCATTACTAAAAATTGTTTTTTGTGGAAGAATTTTTCTATGTATCATTTTAATTCCACTGTATTTACTACTGCTTTCAAGAGGGGTGACGTTACATTGCAGTTGCACTATATTTTATCTTATATCATTGTAACTATCTTATGTCAAAATATAACCAAATTAAATTCTCCAGCGTTAATTGTAGGTAAAATTATACTTTGTAAATATGAATGCATTTGAAGTCAAATACCGTAAATTATTTTTATTGTTCATGTAAGACCTGCAAATTTTTGAGCATTAACAAGGTTAAACAAAAGTCGTCTCCAATTCAAACTCGTAACTTCAAAATATTATTAAAAGTTCCTAAGATTCTGAAAATTAAAGAGTGAATTTTCCTTTAACAAAGAATGGTTATAAGAGCTCAAAGTTCTAAATTAGTTCTATCGAATAAAATTTGAAATATATGTAAAATAAAAATGGAATTTTCATAATAACTTGAAATTTTTTACATGCTAATACCAATTATTTCCTTTGGTAATGCAAGAACTGTAAGATAACTGAACAATGTTCTACAAACTATAACAAGATTTACATGTTAAAAATTTTAAAAATTATCTACAAATACAATAATAAATAAATAATGTTAAGATTATAAATGTAAATTAATGTTCTGAATGTAATTTGTAAATTTAAAATAAAAGTTTATTTTATTATAAAATTAAAATTTTATTACAGGTAAAAATTATGTTAATTCAGTGATATTTTTAAGATACAGAACAGAATTTTCGTTAGTTAACTTTGTTGTTGTTGTTACTTGTGAAACTTGAACAAGCTGAGCTGAAGATATCGTTGGCTATGTAAATTTAAGTCATTAGAATGCTTTTTTTCTTGCTTAACCAAAGCAACAGGAAGGTAAAAGTATGACTTTGTTCTAAACTTCTCCGATAGATGACACCACCAGAGGATCCACTACCTCCATTTTGACATTGATCTGGAAGAGGAGGTAATTTTCTCCACATCATTATACCTATGGTTACTGGTCAACGACCGACCACAGGACTTTCAATTCCGCAGATTTAACGACCACGTATATCACATGTACTCGGTGGGACTTTGGCGTCCTTTGGATTCGAACCACATCTTTATTTGTTAATTTTAAAGAAATCAATTAATTATTTAATATCAAATGATAAAACATTTAGGAATCAGTACGTAAGACATTCTTTTAATGAGATATTATCTTATTAAAATATGTACATCAACTTTTTAATTCACCGGTGCTAATATTTTGTGCTTTGCTAAATTCAAATTAATATAATTCAAATGCAAATATAAATATAAATAAATGTTTAAAATTTAGTTCAACCATTTTTCAAATATATTTCCACCTTTTCTCCTCAAAGCTTGTTAAAATAAGTTTTTGACTAAAATATCAAAATTAAAAATGAAAATTTGAAAATATTTGGTGTTTGATTTATGATTGAATTTTCTGCATATCCCTATATCGAACAATTATGAAGACAACGTTTTGCTATCTATTAATTTATTATAATAACAAATTAACGAAAAGAAAAAGTATGTAAATGACGCATGATGAATACATTCTTAAATTAAACAAAATGCAAAAATAAGGCTCTTTTGGAATTTGCTTTATGTTTATTTTTTATATGCAAAACAGCATATTTTACGATTGCATTTTAGGCATAATTAAATAATTTAATAGTGCAAGAAATTTTTATAAAATGCTATAAAAAATTTTATTTTTATTTTATAAAATAATATATATATATATATATATATATATATATATATATATATATATATATATATATATATATATATATATATATTATAAAATTTTATTTTTATTTTATAAAATATTTCTGTTAGTAATGAAAAAATATTTTTATAGTCCTTACACTCTAATAATATTTTTGCCGTGAATTCATTAGATTAAAAAAAAGGTGTTTCGTATTTTTAATCGCAAATAATTCTCTAGGATTCCCCTGGATTCTCAAGTTCATGAGTTCGAGTATTCCTTTCCTAGTTTGAATAAAATTGAAATATAAGTCGTGACACTGAATGTCCGTTGAAATGATTCGTGCTGAATCTCCTTCATCTTTGTTAGAAAAAATCCTTTTTACCGCAAAAATCACACTTCAATTATCGATTTCATAATGAATGCGAAAAGAAGGCGGACTCTCTCCCATAGGGGTCTAATCCGCGCGATCAGCAATCGCCTTTTGACGGGGGTGGAGGTGACCTCTCGCCTCCGGGGCCGAGAGGGATAATTCACTCTCAAAATCACAGCAGGGGACCCCTCAACGGTCCCTATAGTTATTATTTGGTTCTTTGTCATGGATACCCATATCAGACGGGGCTCCGGAAAAGTGGTTTTATTTCCAGGCGATGAGTTTCCAAACACGCAGATGTTCTTCGCCAAAGCCACTTCTCCACGGGGGAAAGTTTGCCAGTCAATAAGGATATTTGATAGACCTGAATAGGACTTTTGTCTACCAAAACCTCACCGATTGTGAGAAAACTCACATTAAATTCTGAATCAAAAACAAACAGCGAAACATATGATACTGGCTTGGGCACTTCATAGAGAACTATCTCGAAAACATTTTCATTTTTTATGACATTATCAAAATTAGAAGTAAAGCTCTAATTTCTAGTTTTCGTATTTCATTAAACTATGTATTACAATTTTACTATGTGTTAATGAACGTTATAAGAAATGCAAATTTTTTTCTAAAATGCAACGCGCGTGCGTGCGCAATAAACCCTAATCTTTTTTTATCAATTTTAATAAATAAGTGAGTAAATTTAAATAGCTTTAAAACCTATCCTTTTATACATTGAATCGTATTGTTTATGATTAAAAATTTGCTTAAGAAAGAGTCTCATAAAATAGTTCATGCTTTAAAATGAATAAATTATTTTACAATTAATTCGAAACAAAATTGTTTTAAAATAAAAATATTATGAACAACTTCAGTAAATTCTTCTTTTTTGTGATTTCATCAATGTAACCATTTTCAAATAATATAATTCAAAAACTGAAAACTTATTTTCAATATAATTAGTATGGGAAAAGTAGTAATGATCTATTAATTTATTTTCGAAATTAATTTCATCAATATGCTTATATTGTTTTTTGAAAAAATATGGTTTTTATATTTCTTCCCCTATGTCTTTAATTTGAATTTATTTTTAGTAAAAAAAATTATAATTCATTTAATATTCCTTTAATAGTAATTTTACATTTATTTCAACATCAATATGATACCTAAATCAAAATGAAAATTTCGGAAGAAGCAAAAAATTTATTAAAAAAAGATTTTTATATCATATTCATTTTTAAAAAATTCTTCTATCCAGACACACCAAAAATAACAACATTAAAATAGTACGGCTTTCTAATATTTTTAAATTCATAATCAAACTTATACTGATATTGTTCGAATAACTTATATAAGAACATAAGAGAATTTACCACTGAAATCTGTTTTGTACCATGAGTTGGAGCATAGAAGAAAATGTGTAAAAAAATTGAAAATAACTTCACGAGCATAGCTGTAAAATATAGTTTTTGTAACACAATGGAAGAAAATTACAAAGTGAAAAGGGAATGCATAAAAATTCTCACGTAGAAAATAACTCGAAAGCTTACGAAATAAAGAATTGATTAAGAACGAAACTAAGAATTGATTTTTTTACGAAAACATGACCCAAATTTAGCACATTCAATCTAGGAATACTTCGATAAAACAAATCAGAAAAGCAAACTTTATGAAAATAACGCAAGTACACACATGTCCATAAATTAAGGATAATATCGGAACTGGAAATTAAAGGTGCAGAAACAAAACAAATGACTAATTCATAAAGCCATTTATTAAGCAAAGAAAGAATGAGAAAGAACAAAAAAAGTTGGTGTGCATATCATACCAGGCCTACAAACACCGATTTTATCCTGGACCAAACCTGGAGCATTTGGATCACATATCGTCCGTACAACAACTGAAAAGTACATTTTTGTATGATGGTTAATACATCATGTTTCCCATATGAAGAGAAATGTAGTCCATACAATACCAAAGTATGCTAAAGATCTTATTATCAGCTGCAGTTGGGGTAGAAAACACAACTCACCAAGTAATGTTCTCCGAAGGTAGATGTAAGAGGTTGTTGGCGGGCTGTAATTAGTCTGCCAAGCTTATCGCACACATGCTCTATTGGATTCAAGTCCGGTAAGAATACTGACCATTCCATACGGGTGATATCCTGCTACTGAAAGCAGTCGTTGACGATGTTCCAACGGTGATGAAGGGAGTTGTCATCCATAAACACAAATTCAGCCTCAAAACAAAAGAACTTGTTATTTTAGAGTGATGTCCCGATAAATTTGGCCTATCATGGTTTCGATTCCTAATAAAGCATCCCCAAACAAGCACTAATGCACTACCGTTATGTTGACGTTCAACGAGATTGTCTTGGTGGTACTATGTGCTTGGAATTCTCCATATGAACGACCGACGTGAATCGGATTGCAAGTTAAACCTCGTTTCGTCGGAATACATAAAACAAGCCCGCTTCGAAGCTGTGGTTAGCCTGGAAAACAGAACATGTCCAAACTGCATGTTCTGTTCTGTAGGCTAACCACTGGCAATAGTGAGTTGCAATGAGCAGAATACATCTGACAGGCCTGCGAGCATACATACCTTTCTGTAATGTACATATACTGTGCACAAACAAATTTCTGTATACGATTTGCCTTGAAACGAGGTTGATAGCTGACACGACAAATCAACTGCTGTGCTCCGTCTGTTTCTTTTGACGGTTACCAACAAATACCAGCTGACATTCGGAGATGTTACTCGGACAACCTGTACTGTAACGTCTACTGATATTTCCAATATTTTTAAATAGTTGCCGAAAATCCCATCCACCCATCTGACATAAACCCCCACCACCACCCACCAGAAACACACATAAACCTACCACCGTCTCGGCACATACTATTGCCACATTAATAACATCTATACTGACAGCTCCAAAACGGAAGATGGTGTCGGTGCGGCAATCTGTGTATATAGGAACACTCAATTGATTAATACCACTCAACTGCCCATGAATAGGAACAATTCAGTCTTTCAAGCTGATATTTATGCAATTCATCAAGCTTTAACATGGATACAAGAAAAAGTCACAGTAACAACACATATACATACGGACAGCCTATCAAGTCTGTACGCACTCCCGAAACACAAACAGATCACTCGTTTGAACACCGGGTCCGCGAGAACGACAACTAGTATTGTTGATACGAACTGTTCTACCACACTACAAGAAAAGTTCAACAGTGACCTACAACCCAAGACTCAGTGACCAATGGAGAAACCACCCATTTCAACTTTGAATTTCAGTGACGAATCCAAAATACATGAAACAAGACTATCGTCGATAGGGTGAGCTGCAGCTCTTACTGTAACCAGCAGCAGAGTTGCTTGCCAGCTCGGGGTGGGTGCTAGAGGTTTTCATGGTTTCCTCCTAGACTAATGTAAATACGGCCCACCTTCCCACAAAGTCCCCCATGAGGGCATTCCTTCCCCAGCCCGCGCATGTAAAGGTGACGTCCATTGCGTGGGCTTCACCTTGAGCTCGGGCTTGGTCATGTTAATAAATATATGAATAAACGGGGGAAGTGATGCATACACGTTGGGTTGGTGGATTGGCTTGTCTGGTTTGTTCTGGTCTCGAGCCAAGAGATTTCTGGAGGGCCGACCAGAGCATTGGTCAGGCAGAGCGATAACCCGTCTGTTCGGAAATCGGCTACTGGAACGGCTCTGTTTTCCGGGCCCGACAGGAGGGTCTTGTTGCCTCCCTATGATGTATTTAACACGCAGAGGACACCAACACCCCTATACTCGCTTCGCGAGTAGGCTGTCCGTCTGCGGCGTCGAAATAGTTGCCGAAGGCTAGAGAAGACATTCTGGGCGACTCCGTGTTCTTCGGCTACTGTTATCTGCGAACGCCATCATTAAATGCAGCCAATAATTCTACAACATAAAGCATTTACCACATGCGTCCTATATGTCATACCTATGAAACCTTGGCACAGATTGCCGTATAGGCCACTTGTGAACACGTCTCCTTCTTTACCACAGGTACTTACATACATATTTGTAATATTTGTAAGTATATTTGAGATATTTAAACTGATATTCTGCAGCACATCATTCAATCTCTCTTTGAAATTATCATTTCCTTCTTAAAAATATTAATTTGTAATATTATATCTCAGTTTTTTTTCTTTTGATGTTAACAAAAGAAATTTACATGCTTAATGCTCAGAGATCTTTTTCATTTTCAAAAAAAAAAATTTGATTTTATGTTTAGTTTTTTTATTTAAATGATCAAAAAATAAATTAAAAAAATTTCAATTTGATAAACAATGAAGTTAATGTTAAAAAGAGAGATCAGGAATAAAAAATTAGGAAATATTTTTCTTATTAACTAATGTATATTATGAATGACTTTCATATAAGTTTGTTCGGAATTTATACTTGTGTCTTTTTTAAATCAAATAATATTGAATTAATAACAGAAAATATAGATTTAGAGATTTGTCTCATTAATTAACAGAATTCTTAAATGAAAATTACAATAATTTCTCGCGGAAGGGCCACTCAGTGTAAATCCCGCATTTGAGAAAAATGCCTTTAGAATATTTAAAATAGCGTTTAAATTCTGAATCAGTATCTCTAATTAAATTAAGGGCGCTCCGTGGCTGAGTGGTCTAAAGCATCACTGCTAATCGCTTGCGAGCGTAGGAGTGTGGGTTCGATTCCCACCGTGGCCCTGGGTGTTTTCTTCGTTATTCTCTGTGGTTGTACATCTGTCATTGTGCTATTTGTCCTGTTATCGACGAAGACTTACGAGCGGATCTCAAGAATCAAGCATACAAGTCTGAATATATGTAATGAAATAAATAAATAAAAATAATTAAATTAAATTACGTCACCATTCAAATCATGAAAACTTAACTTAGTCTCCGTTATATGGTTCATCTGTTAAAATAATTTTTTTAAAAAATATTTATTGAAAATATACTTTGATTCGTGAATTATATTTACGAACTGCAGAATTTTAAAGGCACAATACTATTATGCTATAAAAAATGCCACAATAATGAAGATTTAAATTGAAGGATAACAAAAGAAAATTTTAAAAGTCATTTTTGCTTTCAAAAACAAACAATTCACCTGTTTATAAATCATGTGAAACTTTTCATAGACTTTTCATTATCCGAATTTTAAAGGAATTTAGTCAGTCTTTATTTATATAAGAATCCAAAAAGTCTAAGCTTATCATATTGTCCCATAAAAAATTTTCTTTGGATTCTTTATATCTTCGAATATAACCGTGTCCTTGAATACTGATATTACTGACGATACTTCCCCCCAAATACCACGCACTTTGTAAATTATTGAATAAAACTTTTTAACTAGACTCTGTGTTGGTAGAAAACACTACAACATTTTCTCTAGTAATTATGGTACATCTTTATATGTTATGCAGCCTATAGTCACTGGACACCTTATACAGTTGTTCCGAAAGACATTAGATATATGACTTATAGAGTGTTAAGCTTCCTTTTAATTTTAGTGTTTTCCCTTCAAAATAACCTTTCCACTACGTTACATTGAAATGTTGTTGTCGTGTGCCAGTTAGGCTGGCATTATGGGGTGCGCTGCTCCACTTTTCCAACTGAACCTTATTTTTGGTGTGGAGTCCGACTTCCTCAGTACACACATGCCATAGGTATCCGTTTATAGGGTAGGCACCCATTCACAACCCATTCATACAAGTAAAGGACAAAGACAGGATAGAGAGAGAAAGTACATCCATGCCCTAATCGGGATTCGAACCCAGGACCTTCCTATCCGCAGTCAGGCACGCTGACCACTAAGTAAAATGCTGGCGGATTGATTTGCATTCCATTTTTCCTTCAACGGGAACAGTTCACTTTTCATCTTTGATCGCGAAGACTAGGTACACTACAGGTATTCCATCTCATTCCACAGAAATCTTATGCTTTCAGAGCGCTTTCAGCTGGCAAAATAAACACTTCTATCTGATTATTGTAAAACCCTGATACAATGCACTAGCTATTTGAAGAGACTTATTATTTTATTGACACAAAAGAGATCTGTTTCAGACTTATTATAGCATTAGAATTATGCTATTGTCTAAAATGTCTTCTTATGCAGCACAAGTCATCTACATCACACTGGCATTATATTAGGTTAATATATTTGAAGGGAAGATATGTCTGCAAACAAAAGTCATTGGATACAGTAATCATGAAGTTATTACTCTGTGTAAACAATAAGTAAGATTTAATAGGAATAGGTCTAGGAATACGAAAAAATAGCTGTGACATTTTCTATCAATTAAAGATCATATTCAAAATACTTCCAATAATCTTTAAGGTCGGAAATCTATAATTCACAATTGGGCCGGAAACTCCTGGATGCTCCCTTTTCAAGAAATGTTATTAGTATCACACCAATTCTGACAACATGACCAATTATGTGTACGTAGATATTTTAACTTATTATTTATAGTTTCAAACTTTGATACTTCAGCTCATTTAGAATGTGACATTGCATCGTGGTTTGACTACAATATAACCTTATAAAACATTAATGAGATGAGTTAAAACTTCGAGTCAGTGTCAAAAGCACTCGAAAAAAAAATGCATATGTGAACAGTTCACTTTAAAACAGGAGGAATGGAGTATAATTCAACTAAGAGTTTATCACAGCTTAGTGAACAGCCTACCCTCAAGAAGTTAACACTGTAACTCTGTAATTAAAACAAAGAGATGAAATTCTTTTTTTTATTCATGTTGAATACTGTATGTGAGTGCGTGCGTAAGTACGCGTGTGTATGTACGTATATGTGTCTGAAACGTTTTTTTGAATAAATCAATTTGTTCGTTTCAATTATTAAAACATGATGGTTTTTATCTCAAAATTTAGAAACACTTAAAAGCTGAATTTAGAAACATCTACCAAAAATTTATAATTTTATCAAGACACAGTCTTGAAAACTTAAGCCAATCCAGAAAGAAAAAAATGCTGAATGAATATTGATATTGAGAAACATGGACGTAAATCCTCATTCCAAATACTTTAACATATTTGTGTTATAGGATTCCATGGAAACTCTACGACACGATTTTTCCAGCAGGGGAATGAAAAGCGCATCACAAAAGAATTGATGGTTTCTGATATCGGTTCCGAGGTAATAGCTTCCACATATGATACAGAGAGGGAAATATTCTCATATGTTCTGTTATAGATGATCGATGTTAATCTCAATCATCGAAATAACGAAGTTTACGTGACACAATTCTTGGGCACTTCATCAGCACCCCCCTTTTCAATAAAGTAAGTGCTGAGCCATGCGCTGAAGGACGTTTCCGTTTCGGAAAAGGAAGAGGCACAGTCTTATCTTACTAGTCAAATACTGTCAGGATAACGCGGAATTCGATCAGAACTACTATTAATGCAATTCCTCTTTACTATTAAATTTGGCTTATAAATATGCTTACCAAAATATACAATAAGAAAGATGTTTTTTCTATAAACTTAATAAATATTTTGAAAGCAAACTATTTTCTTAAATTTCTTAATTAATCATAATTTTTTTAATTACAGATATTTTTTTAAATATTATTGGTGTTATATTACTGATTATATTTAAAAATTAGCATTTTATTAAGTTCATTAAAGAATTTTATCGTAATTTTTGAGGTTTATTAAAAAGGTATAATTTTAATCTAATTAAAAATTATATTAAAAATTATGTCAAAAAATTATAGAAAATGTTACTGCACAAGGACATTTTCATGTTGATGAAAACTGTAGTAATTTCCCTTAATGACTATAAAAACAATTCAAAATAAAATTTAAAAAATTAAAAATAAACTGTCATTTTTCATAAGATTTGCCCACTGCCGGGCAAAAAGCAATTAAACTGAACTTCCTATTTTTTACTATATTATTACACTATTTTATTACAATGCGTTTTATACACTGTTTTATTACAATGATTTACTATATTATTACAATGCGTTTTGCATTCTGCATTTTTATTAAAGGTATCATAAAAAACATTTCATTTGAGAATTAAAAAAATTTGTTTTGATTAAAAATTTTAATTCCATTCTTATACAGATAGGACTAACAAACGTATGCATTTCTTCTAATTTTTTCCAACTTTTTTAGAATGGTTCAATATTTAATATAAGCTACAATTTAAAGGTTGATTGATTACTGTTAGATGGCATAAACTTGCTTTCTTAAAATATGTGAAAAGAAAAATCAACAAAAATTTTTTTAAAAAATTCATTAATAGCTCATATTCTGTGATTATTTTTATTTTGCTCATATTCTATGTTCATGTGTTTCAGATTTTAATTTTATGCTGACAAAAATATTTTGATTCTTGATACTTGCAGTATAACACAAATGATGAAATATGAATTTAAAGAAACGTAAGATATTTACTTATAAATTTTCCGAATTCTTATGGTTTTCCTGATAAAAGTCTGTGTGTGTGGAATTTCATTTAACTTTCTTCAAAATTTTTTAATTATTTCTCAATGTAATTTTGCATTTATACTAACTATATTACTATGTTCTTCTTATTCGAAAAGAGTTTAATGTAATACCAACGGACTATTTTTTTCTTCTTCTTCTTTTTATTACAACTAGAACTTTTCAAAATAATTATTTACCATACTACTTTCCTCATAAAAACTACATTTACATAATTTAGTACGTAAATTTTCCTTAATTTGAGAGAAAAATGTTAAAATCTATTTTTGATCCTCTTTACTATTTTTGAAAAGTCTTAAAAAAAATAATTACAAATATTATGCATCCTTTTCGAATATCTAAATTTGGTATTCACATTTTTCTCAGAAAAAAGTACAATGAAACGAAGTCATTCTTTTTTTCCATTTCTCTTCTCATTTTCTTTCAAAATGTTTAACAAAAAGTAATATTTACAACAAGAGCAATACTCTGAAAAATTATACCAACAATGTTCACAAAGTTTGTGACACGCTACGCTAATTGGCATCTTTTGTTGTCCTGACAATGAAAGAAAAAAAGATCCCGCAAAACTATAATTCCAAGACATCTTCTCCTTTTTTGGCGTAATTACCACCTACGCAGACTGGATGAAGAAAAAGCTCGGTATAACCGATCTCGCGACAGCCTCATAATGGTGTGGGGAGGCACTTGCCCACTTAGTGGAAAGTGGCAGAAACGGACTGTTTATCTCGGGAAACAAGACAGAGGGGTGAGGAGGAAACAGACAGGAATAAATTTTATGGCGGGTCGTCGCCGTCACAAATCACTTGCTCGCGTGACATGTCCTCTCGAACGGATGCCGGCTCTTTCTTGTCGGTGAATGCTTGCGATTTCTCGCTTGGCGCATTAATTCATCTCTGAGTCCGAGTGAAATGTCTCGACCCCATTTCGGCACTGGCAACTGAGTACCTTAAATTTTTTAAGTATCCTAATCACTGGAGTTTAAGCGCAGACAAGACAAGTATCCTTGCAAGTAAAATGTCTTTTATTAAAGAAAAAATGTGTTCCTCTATTATAAAAAATGAAAAATTCTGACGATATATTTATCTCTCCAACAGAATTTGAATAATTTTCTAATAATAAAAATATTTATGAAACTAAAATATTGAAAATGTATATTAATATTTATAAAATTATATATAAAATATTTATAAAGTTGAGAAAATTAGAAAATATTAACATTTCCCTAAAAACCTTATACTGTAGTCAATTTAATAGATTAGAGAAAAAAGTAGCACTTTACGATTACAAAACTTATTGCCAAATGTTTTGCTAAAACATTGATACATTACTCGTCGTTTTTCTTTTATAGTAATATAATATATATATTTTTCTGTATAGTAAATTATCGGGAATTTAATGTTTAATATGAGCATGAAAATAGTAAATATCTTTCACTTTTATAATTCATATTTTTCATCGCGTATGGGGAATTAGGATTATAGTAAGCAAAAATATGACTCAAATAACCATATATATATATATATATATATATATATATATATATATATATATATATATATATATATATATATATATATATATATATATATATATATATATATATATATATATATATATATATATATATATATATATATATATATATATATATATATGTATATATATATATATATATATATATATTATATATATATATATATATATATATATATATATATATATATATATATTAAAAATAATTACAAAACTTTTGGATCTATATTCAGTGGTCCCAATCTCGTTTGTTCCACTGGTGAATCACTTCATTTCACTACAAAAACAATATTTATGAAAACGGTTAAATCCAAATTCGCCTGATAGCGACATTTTATTTTAATGAAATTATGTTGCGAAACTCCTGAGAGACTGTGAGTGCCAACTCCACTACTTATTCCGATGGGATTACCGGAGCTCATCTGCAACGCAAACACAGGGATAAAATAGAAAGAGTGTGCATAAAGTATTATTCATTTAAAAATTAATTACAAGTCTCATGGATTAGTGATTTTACTGGAACAGGGAAATGGTATAAGCAGTTCTGTATTAAAAAGTTTGGGTAATATTTACAGAAATGATTAGTCCAAAAAGTAGAGGCAAACAGAGATTTGTTTTAGTTTGATAAGTATTTTAATGTCAAATTTTTGTTGCTTACAAATTTGTTTCTTGATAAGAGTTGAAATATTATCGATGATATATTATATGAGTTGATATATTATTACAATTGATGTTATAAAAAGTTAAAACATAAAACATTTTACTTATAAACTTTATTATATTATAAACTTAATATAAATAAAAATTCCGTATAACTTTAATTAATAATTTAATATCATATGAAAAACTTTATTTTCAAGAATCATGTATGTTTTATTCTGTATAGGATATATATTTTGGGTAAAGGAAGAGGAACTTTAGCTTGCATTCTATTACTTCATTTTTTACCAAGATGTTAGCTGGTTGACTTGCTCTAATGCAATCAGTTTAGTAGACAGCAATCTTAATTCTAACCACAAGCCCAGGTTTTATAGTGCTTCCGAATACTTTTCACACTGTAATCCTGGTTTAGTTTTAACTACAAATCCTCATTTTCAAAACAGACTGTTAAGTGTAGAACAAACCAACTGTTTTGCTTTCAGCACGTGGTTTGATGTGCGATGTATCCTTTAGTTCACCAGTTTATGGATTGACTTCCATTTCGAATGAAAATATTTCGTTATATTTCAGAAAACCTTTCTAATTGTAAATACTGACACAATCTCAATTATAAATCATTATGTGAAGAAAACGACTATCAAGTGTCAAAAAAACCAAACCAACTATTTCAGTTCCAACACGTACTTAGAATTAGAGGAAACGTGGCCTGTCTCTGTTGAAAAAGTTCGTTTTGAATGGTAACTCTCGGAATTTAAAGTTCATATCGTTTAAGATTTTCCCAGTTAGTAGTGTGTTATGATGGTTATAAATACTGAGAGAGAAGAGAGAGAGATCAAGAGTTAATAGCAAATGTCTGTTAAAATATTTTATGACATTTATTTCAATAAATATATAACGATCAAAAATAAATATTTCTTACTTATATTTCACATATTACATAAAGTAATGCATCATTATATTTATAAATTATTTTTCAAAAATCCTTCCACTTAAAGAAATATCTATTTTTCGAGTTGAATTGCATACTTTTATAAAAAAAAAAATATGCTAATGACAGAATGTTATAGAGTTGTAAAAATTTCTATGCTATTTCTGAGAAATCAAACTAATATCCACCTAATATAATATAATAAATGAATACAATAGAATCCGATAATATTAAGTCCAATAAAATCAACTGAAAAAATATCTCATCAAATTAAATATTTTGCTTCATTTATATGCATTTATTTACATTATCCCGTTCAAACAACTTTTGTGATATTCTTTAATTCTTACTCTACAACTTAAAAAACAAAAGAAATGGTTACCTCAATTACGATATCGAAATAAGAACCATTCTTATATCTAAAAAAGATTAAGACCCTAGTTTTTTTAACTTAAAAGAAGACCTCATTGAAAAACAATAGTGATTTCCGAAACTGGAGCTGTCATTCATTGAGTGACGTATGGTGAAAAGGCGGAGCTGTGGTGTCTGTACGGAGCAAGAAATGGGCGTGTTTGGTATGATCGTCCACTATTGCCAGATCTTGATGATAAGAACCACTCAGTATTCTTAGAAACAATACTGTTGAGCTCTACAATAGCTTATTTTTGCCCTCAGAAAACAAAATATTTAAAACTGAGCGAATTTAATTTCCTAAATTGAAAAATCTGAATTTTGAATTAAAAATTTAGTGTGAATATCCGAATCCGTTTTTATCGTATCAGATTCATAAATTATCTATGAAAGACAATTTATTTAATCTCTTGAATATAAAAATAGTACGAATAATTTTTGTAACACTCTATATGGGAGACAAATTAATTTACTCAATTCTAGCATATTCACAAACAAATGGTCCTTTGATATCTGATAGCGAGAGAATTTTATGAATAAAATAAAAATATCATATTTTTTAAGACTATAATATTTATAAAAAGTTTATTGAAAATCAAAGAAAGTAAATGAAGTATTAACATAAAATTTCTCATGAAAAATGTATTAATTTTAATATTTTTATTTCTTAAAACTGTCTCAGTGATGGTCTTTGGTCCGAATGAAATTACAATTTTGTATTTAAGTAAAACGTGTTTTCACTTCAATTTTACTGACTGATCAGGATATTTATGGATTACAATTTTTTGTGTATTCAATCAGTAGACGTATTTCAGGCAGTAATTCAATATTTATTCAACTCTTAGTTGCACTATAATAATTATGGAATATCTTGCACCAATAAGAAAATAATATGATAGAGTATCCATTATTGTTTCCATACAGTATAATGAAAGAAAGACATGATTTAAATCTGCAAGTAGTTTAAAGTTCAAAATATGAAGAAACTGGTATTTGGTTCCCGAATCTCTGGAATGAGGAAAAATTTTTAATTTCACGATACAAAAGTCAAACTGGCTTGAAAATCAGCCACTGTTTTTTATTCAACTTGTATTTAACTTTGTGCCTAAGATTATTAAATTGTGATGGGACACGCGCTAGGCTTACAACAACTCATGAACGAAATTTTTCAGTGAAGGAGGTGCCTAGAAAAATTGCTGATCAAGTAAAACATCGAACCATCTTTGCAAAGGACGATGGCAAGACAACATGAATAAAAGGCTGTCGTGAAGTATACAAATATAGCATCTTCGCCGAGTCTTAAATGAGGCATAGCAAAGTGCCTTAACAAGAGAAAATTTTGACGTAGCTGCCCACCAAATTGACTGTGTTAAAAGAGAATGGTCAGCATGTGTACCTTTAGTATGAACATAAATTTTTTAAACATCTGTAATTTTTCTTTGCTGTCCACAACTCCTTGCTCAGTTCAATCAAATTTTTTGTTTACTTCCCTTTCCTCTCCGGTTTAAAAATGATCTAACATTTTTGTCACTCTCCTTGTTTTGAACTTTGATTTGTTTTTTTCCAATTTCATTTTAAAATCTGTTTTAGTTAAAATCTTTCGATGACACCACAAGCAAAAAAAACTGTTCTGAGTTAAGTACTGAAGATCCCGTCTTAATGAAAATAGAGATTGTTTTGAATCTTCGATTTGCCTAACTTACAAGTAATGTTTCTGTCCAGGAAATTCCTATGCTATTCCTTCGGATAACCCAGGCAAAGAATAAAAAAGATAACCCACAGAAGTACCCAAAGAATTCTGAGAGATTGCCACAGACAGTTTAAATGCTGGTGTAACATCTTCAATCTGAAAATGGTTTGTGAATCAAAACCATTGCACTCATAAAAATAAATACAAATAAAAGCATTTTTAAAGCAAGCAATGATCCTGATGAGGCCGTCATCTGATATGAACTTTCAGATGAAAAAAATGTGGTGACATTTTAAAAATTCTCCTCCAGTTTCTTTATCTCTGCATAAACTTCTTTTTCTCTCTTTCCTTTTGAATATTACAATCTAATTTTTCTTTTTATGTTTAAATAATAACTTAGAAATAAATATCACAGTAAGCATGTAAAGGAATGTTACATTAGAATCTTGAAGTTAATCGATATGTTTGATATAAATAATTGAAATAACAATAAGATAATTCTTTTGTGTGTGCGCTTTTCTTAACTACATATAGTACATAAATCTTAAGTATTCTGTATTTTTGTAATTTAATTTCTTTGTTTGTTTTGTGCAGTATTATTGATAAAATGAAATAAATTTTTAGTATCGATTTGAAACAATGTTTGTGTTCACTTTGATATTAATGTATATTAATAATTTTAATGAAATTTAATCATTAGCATACATCAATATCAGTGTATGAATGTATCAGATATTAATACTAATGAATGAATGAGTTGACACATTAATAAAATGTATGAATGAACACTAATGAAATTTTACTAATGATTTTAATGTTGTTTTTTTTATGTTCAAGTATTTTTTTATCTTGTTTATTTTCTTAATTCTGTATGAAAAGTAACTCCTAAATTAGAGATATTTTTAAAATAATTCCTATTTTAATTTTACACTCATAATAATTTTCTATAATTCATTCCAATTTTTAGTTAACTTAACAGTACCAATAACAATTCCATAATAGAAGTGATAGACCCATATAAAGAGATTGAATGCAATCTGTCATGTTTTCCACTGATCATTCCACATATGTGTGTTTTCAGGATGTTGCTGTTCTATATTATAAGAACTGTTATTTTCAGTTATATATTATTAAAACCATCCATACTTTATCAAAGACAAAATCTGTCTAAATAAATGATATGAGTCAAATTTGTTTCAATTTTGTAGATTATTATATTATTGTTGGTGCATTTGGCTTTTTAGAGAGAGAAAAATTCCCAGCACAGTGGTGCTTACTTTTCCTTATATCTATAAAAGTAAAATGCAATTACAAGTATAGGTACAATTGTACTAGTAAATTCATTTTACCTTGTATGCAAGTCATATTTCTAGCTTAGACATAACGTTGCAATCCAATCCCGTAAAATCAATAGTATAAATTGTTTTTAAGATTTCGTATACAAAGATCTCTTAAACTCTTCATGGCATTCAATATAACCGAACTAAACCTCTCAATTTAAATTATTTGGTAATAAATGCTAATACAATTTTTAAAAGTGAAATTTAAACACCAAGAAATAATGTATGTAACCTCACGCAAATTTTAGGAGTGATAGTTGGGAGATAAATACATAAATGATTGAAAAAAAGACAAATAAAATCTTTATAACCCATTTATTCACACGTATTGAGACCATCTCTGGAAATTATACAGACCTGAATTAGCAAGTCATTCCATCAATTAGTCATTGATGATTGATATTTGCTAGAAGTAACTATTCCCAAACCAGACTCTGCTGTGTGCAGATCACCCAAGCCTTGCTTTCTATTGGTTCTAGTTCATGCCATGTCCAATGATATACTTCAGCCTTTTTATAGGATTCAGTCCTGAGAGTTTGCCAACCAAGGATGATGTCAAACCTGTCAGGCTGTTATCATGTTACATGTCGCCCTGTTACATGCAGCCTCACATTGTCTGACTCGAATATCATATTTGGTTGCGTCCTACAATACTAAAAGAACAATGGGTTGTACAACTTGTGTGACGAAGTAGTTTAAAGTCAAATGGCCGTAAATGTGTGATAAAGCTCTCCGTGATTAAACATTGTACCACCCCAAAACATAATCCCCAATGTAAGACCAGTTTGACGCTCGACGAAATGAGTTAATTGGTAGCGTTTTCCGGGTCACTGTGATACCTCTCGACAACCGTCATTTCTCCACAGATAGAAATGAGATTCCTCAATGAATAATACCAATTCCATTCGATGATCCAGGTACGATGACGATAGCAGATGTATGCCCTGTGTTGTACAGTATCTCGAATATTCAATTGGCGATTAAGCCATTCTGTTCGCTTTGATGTGCACCTACGCACACGACTTCTGGGTGAATGTAAACCTTCTTGAATCTATCATGTGACACAATAATGAATTCTATTCTCGTTGTACTTAACATGAGTCGCTAATGTGCACAGCGACAAATCCTGTTTATCTCCAGTCCTTAACTGGTAGTATTCAGCTCACTGACATCTCAGATACATTTACTAAGCTTTAAATTAGTTCCAAGTGCTCCTCAAAACCTCATATGCTGTTTATGGAAAGGTAACGTATCTGGCCTTTATAGTTTGATTATAAGTACCACGCGATCAAATACGTACACAAATCCAATCATTGACATATTTTTCTTACAACTTTCACTCTTGAAATGTGTATGACGATATATGCTTTATTTATTGGTGCTGCAATTCCTGTTTTGAAGTGAGGGTGTTACTAAATAATCTAATTGAGACTATTCATTTTTCACTTATGGGATTCCAAATTAAAATAGTTGAACACATATAAGCTGCATTGTTTAGCTAAATGGTTTGTAAACAATAAACTGTAACCCAAAAAGCTTACGAACTACTATAGTTAATTCCATCATGCGTTGGTTGGAATTTCACTTTCTTATAAGAAATTATGCTTATTATAAGAAGCATAACAGGACTTTAATACTAAATTTCAACATCAATAGCAATCTTTTAATGAGAAATTTCCTTTTGAACAACATTTTTAGCCTCAATATACTTGTTTCATACTTTTTCTCAGGAATGCTAATCATTTGTATATTTTTTCAAACAATGCTTTAGAAAATCCTCTTATAGTTCGGTTTGGTTTATTTGTCATTTTTCTATTCGTTCTTCACAAGGAAGCTAATTGAACCAAGAATAATATTTAAAATGTAGACTCCAATCAATTTTTCATGAACAGGATTTTATTTTTATGATCAGTAACTTAGATTATACTAACTAAATAAAACTACATTAGTTTTCATTTTGTTACATAATCTTAAAAATGAGTAATTATTTTTCTAACCAATAAAATTGCATCAATTGTGGAAGATTACGGGTATATTAATTATAAAAAAATCCAAAGTGAAAATTCGCGCATAGTTTCACAACATATAACACTGACAGCTTTAAAGCTATTGCAGAGATTTTATTAACATTCCTCGTGAACTGATTTCCATAGGGTTCTTTACAAACCACGACGAAGTAGTGGAATTTACTACCTATTTCAGTAAAAGATAATAGAAGTTTGTATACTGATACCAAAGGAAATGAATAGTCAATTTGCATTCGATTCATATTTAAAATTTATGCTTTAAAAATTTTTGAAAATTTAGGATAGATCAAATGAAGTAAGCACTCACATCTTAAAATTAATTTCTGCATAGAAAAATTAAGTGAGAATTTTGAAAAAGTTTTAAATTTTAGGTAAATTTTTTCTTAAGTTAATAAAATATAGGCGTTTTCCTATGAAATGAATATTTAATGAGGAATTCCTTAAATCCATAGATCTTTAGTACAGTATTTTTGTATGCAGCAAATATTTATAATAGATACATTGTATTTTGGCTGAGGAAGATTTCTGTGATATGGCTGTTTTACAAAGTACACAATATTTATATCTCCTCTGAAAACCTGTGTTTTATGCATCTAGTAATATATTTAATTAAATCAAATGAAAAATATATTGTATTAAAAATCCCATTTAAATTTAAATATTATCTCAAATTTTGCGAAATTTATGACTTATTAAATTTTGATTTTTTTGTAAATTATAAATAGCTATGTGAACAAAAAATATGCTATTTAATAACATAAAAATATATTATTTGGGAAGGCTTTTAACTTTTCTTAAGAAAAATGATAGAAAAAAATCTGGATAAAGTAAAATTTATCCAGAATCTAAATATTTTTAAAACATTTAAATTAATTTTTGAAATATTTATTTTTAAGCTAATAATTTTTTCTATTAAATTATTTATTTCCTTTAAGTTTACTTCTCTAAATGTTATAATAAGTGCTGCGCAGAAAACACCGTGTTTGTGATTGATGAATAGATATTGTTCCTCGACCTAAAGTGAAATTCTTGATAAATCAGTCCCACGTGTGCTTACAAGCAATCCCCTAAAAGTCCTTTTGTCAGTGAAAACCAAGCAGAGAGCTCAACATTCTGCAGATTTAGTAAAAGATAAGCCTATTTTTGTGTGTTATATTTCTTGGATACTATTTTAAATAACCTTTTTTTTATAAGTAAACACAATATGCATTTCTAGATAGAAATAAATAAAAAAGCCATATATATTTGGGTGAATTTTAAATCACTTAACCAATGACATGAACACTTGTAGCTGGTGTATTAGATTCCTTTTTCATCATTCGTCATCGGATAATCCAAGTTGATTATCTGCTGACGTGGGATGAAACCTCACACCTTCATCACACGTCCCGCGTGTGATAAGTTTTTCTGATAGGGAAGAAGTATTGAATAGATGGATAACCTTTAAAGTTTAGCCCATTCAGTACGTTCATGAGGAAGAAATTTGCTTAACTTCTACATCTTTCCTAATTTGTGTAAGTTACCAAGAATAGTTACATCAGATACGTGGAACTTAATATCAAATTCCTGAGATGTTTGAGAAGTATCCGCTTCGATAGCACTTTTTAAATAATCACCATTTAAGACTGTTGGCACATCTGATCATGGTGCATATTTGAGATATTTATCAGCGAAAACGGAATTAGCGATGCCACCTTTGTACGGTACCTTTAGTTACTGCATTGTTTCCGAATACCATGGTTATTTTTTAACAAGCCTCAGCAGAGTTTGTGACCAGTTTGTACTCATATAAGAAACATGCTCTAATAACGTCCTTGCTTGCTGCCATTACTAAACCGCATTTCATTTTCACAAACTAAATCAAATCTAAAACTTCCCCTTAATCAAGTCTTATATATCACCTGTCTGATACCAGTAGGTGATGCTATAAATTGTAATTGCAATTAGAAAAAAATATGTTGTGTTCTTTATAAAATTAAAAATATTTTTACGTGATTATATTGAGACCATTTGTAAAGTATAATCATTCCTTTATTTATTGTAAGTTTTTCCAACTACCCAGGCTGGGATTAAATAACATAACGTCTCCTATTTTAGTATAATGTGTAACTATATCGAAATTTTGAATCTGATTCTTACATATTTCTTAATAAACAAAGTATTTGTTTCAATCTTTTAAAGATAGAGGTTTTTCAATCATTTGTCTTTGAAAATTACTAACTATTTATGATACATTCTTCAAATAGAATACATACTTTTATGAAATATATGATTTATATAGATCTTTACTTATAGTTGAAATAACGGAGAAGTAGTTTTAAAAGAATCACACAACAAAACTTAATTCATTTTTCTTAGACAGAAGTTCTACTAAAAAATGAATTAAGAATTGCGGATTTTTTAGAGGCTTGCTATGAGACCTTAACTCCCAAGACAGATTTTGGATTTAGTGTGTTATGAGAACATATTCAGGTGAATCATGCGTGTTCTGAAGAAAAAAAAACTTTTCCAAACTTGTTTTTCGAAAAACCGTAGAGAAGAAAAAGAAATATATAGAAAAAAATTTACTTCTGGTATCAAAAGTAAGAAATAACCCAAAACTTCGTCCCTTGGGAAATTCACTTAACTTAATTTTTGTAGTAAACAACACTTTAAAAGTTTAAAATAAAACGAAAATTGCCATTTTCAATTTTTAAAAACAAAAATTGCTGTTTTCATTATATCATATCAACAAAATATATTTTAGCGAAGCAATATTTAATGAATAAAGCCCCTGTTTTCTTCTTAAGATTCAAGGGAGCATTAAATTTTTCCTCTGTAAATATAAAATTCATTTAATATTGGAGGAACTATTGGTACATTCATATATACATGCATACATACATATATATATATACATATATATCGTGTATTTTTAAGTAGGTAGCTCTCTTTGTACCAGTACTAAACTTAAGATTTTTTTCACGATCTTACTGACATACAAATAGCTTTCAATTTTTACAAATTTCAATAAATCTATAAGTATTAAAATATTTATGTTTTAAAAACAAGAACTTTTTTTTTGCAGAATAATACTCAGAATACATTTTATAGAATTTGTAGCCTAAATGAAAAAAGGAATTGTAGACGAAACAAAAATACTTTCAACATATTTTTACATTTGCTATATATATAAATCTTATAATTGTAAAAAACAGATAAAAGTTAATAAAAGGGGCAAAAGGTGTCACTTAAAAATTGTGTAAGACTCGTAGAAAGAGAAAGTGTTAGCCCCGTCAATCAAAACAAGATACAGTGCTTCACAAACTGCAAGAGCAAATAACGATGGATGTATCCTGTTAACTTACCGTCCAAACAGAAAGCAGTATTACTTACCCGTATAAAAACAGCTTCGTTTTACTAGAGGGCAAAGGATTGCAAGTTTAATCAAAATGATATCTATGTACTTAAGCTTATGGTAAATATTCATCTGACCTTAAGCTATTATTCAGACCACAGTAAGGGGACGAAAGAACATTGAGATTGGATACAAATTATTAATGTTAAATACTATTTACTGATGGGATTGATTTAGTTGATAAGGTGACACACTATGCATGTTTTGTAATGGAGCGATAGTCTCTTGGAATGATCTCACACTTGTGTTTGGGACATTGCAAAGGATCTGTATATATTGATTTGTAAATCATAGTGACATATAAAAGTCCAGATGTATTAAACTAAGAACTGAAATCTCATTTTGTATCTTATAATACAAATATCAGTAATTTCTTTCTTTTAATGAAAGACAATATCAAACTCTTTACAGGTCATCTTTTGAAAAATATATTTGAAGCTGATATAATTCAACGTATAGAGGATGATATATGTTTTCATGGTCTAAAGTAGGATTAAGAATATTGTAGCGAAAATTATTCCTTTCGATCAAGGACTTCATGGCTCAGTCTGTAAAGCGGAGTCGTGAACCATAGATTGTGTGTTCAAAAGCAAGCGAGGCGAGATGCCTAAAATTTTATTTCTGTTTGCTTTGTTAATTTAAGTTAATTATGTGTAAATTCATGCAAATTCCAGTTCCCAATCTTCTGCGGGCCTTCCAAGTCTGGTAGGTTCCAAAATTGTATATAAGTAGCGACTGATTGGGTTAAAAATAATAAAAAAATTTTGATTTAATCTTGAACGCTTTTGTTTCCATTGGCTTTACTACGTTCACTTCATCTACGCGACAATATTTAGAGGATATACTTAATAAATCTTAGTTAACACACAACAAAGTTCTGCACACAACAAAGCTCTTTTCTCTTGTCTGGAATTTGAAGATTGCAATTATTGAAGATTGAAACAATATATCCCATAGTCTTATCAATAATCTCATCATAGCTTTGGAGAAAGTATACAACAGTTTATTATTCGTTTGAAAAAATGCTATAGTAAATACCTCATTTCCAAACAATGCATATTTTTACATTTACATGTAACTAAGATGTTTCTCTAAAACATCTTTTCATGTATTTGTTTCAGAGAGCTATAGTTTCTATTTCTCACAAATATTTTCTATGTTACATTTTGTTTCCTCATTCTTTCCAAAAAATTAAAATTCCTATTTTTTACTGCATTGTGTTGTATGCTTAATCTCCATTTTATGCTTTTGCTTAAAATATTTCACAATTTTTTATTTGCTTCACTAATCTTTATTGGTTTGACATTATAGAAAAGTATTTTGTTACATACCTGAATGCTTTTCATTTCAAAAAAAAAAAAAAATCAGAGTGACACTCTATGAAACGTAATACATATATTAAACGTTTATTTATTTATCTTGTTATGTTCCTCTATTTTTGAGTACTCTTTTACCTATCAAAACATGATGTGCATTTTTTATTTTTCGAGTTTCAAGTTCGCATCATTTCGAATTTAAGGAACTCTTTATGAAATACTAATTTTGACACGATTTAAGTGAAAAACCTAAAGATGAAGGCTGTTATAAGTTGATTTTACCTTTTTCCAAGTGTATTTTTTTTAAAGTTAGAGGGCCGTATTTGCGTATCGCTAGGCAGAAAATCGAAAAAAAATTTCCACGCACCCTCCCTTTCCAACAAATGTAAATATAGAAGTCAGAATCCTCTTGCTCAATGAATAACATTGTTCAAACTGAGAACACAGGGAACTGCCTATGACCCACGTGAAGAATTCCCGTTCACCAACATTGGCTAAGATCAAATACGAGGCCTTTTACTCCCCTAAGAGTAGTCTTACGCCAAACTCCAATGACTCTTGAAAAATACATTACATGTGTTAACAGCTTCTTTATTTTGACATAAATATTCTATAGACAAATATTTTATAGAAACTTCTTACAAGTCGAATTCGATTTCCTTTAATATGTCAAAGGGAATGACTTTTCCCATTGCTAAGAGGGTTCTATGTCATGGGAAATGATCACGTAATTTTACGGCCAACATAAGTGAAAACGATAAAACGGAAATCCGTTTTTACGGTTCTTTTTTTAGTTTCATAAACATTATCAAGAGTGCCTTTTCACAAATATCAGATTACATTCGTATGCTATAAGCGAAGAAACATTCCCCTTTGATAAAAGAAAAAAACATTTTACGTAAACGTGAAAACTTTTAAATAACTATCTCATAAATAAGCCTTCTCCTAGCAGAAACAAATGAGCAAAATGTTCTGTGAAAATAGTGGTTTTTGGGATCATCTAATTTTATTTAAGAGGAGCAAAACCGAAAGTTATTCGCACTATATGCTTCTTGTTTATCTACGAAACTTCACGTCGCCGTGTAAATTCTCTTCAAAACGATAATAATAAAAAAATAAAAAAGAGAGAAAGCTTGTGTAGAAGATCCTTCATACAACTTCAACGCATCACAGCATTTTAAGCTGTAATTGCACTTATCTTCAATTTCAAACATATCATATTTATTGCATAAACATTGCGATTATACTTGATTTGTAAGAGGTGTTTCAATGCAAGTAATTTTACTGCACTATTCATTCTTTCGGGAAATTGAAAGAGCGCGTATTTTCAGAGAAAGTTTTTTTAAACATCCAAATATTTATACAGCACATATAAATTAATGACTTTTTTGGATGTCTTATGATATAAAGAGGAACAGACATCACAATCATCAGCTTTATTACAAAATAAATATTAGTTGGATGAAGATTGTGATCATGAAGTCTGGCATAGAATAATTTGTTTTCTCTTCAAATCAGTAACTTCATAATATTAAATTTTTTAATCAGGTATTATTAACTCTGATATTCTTAATGCATAACATACCCAGCTCAGCTTTGTAATTTTTTGCAATATATATATATATATATATATATATATATATATATATATATATATATATATATATATATATATATGTTTGTATTTTTTAAATATATTGATTTTAAATTTTTAAAAGATTTATGGCTAGGCAAAACATTTTAATTTTTACAGCTAAACAAATTGTTGATAATGTTTTGTGAGTGACAACTATTTCTTCCAAGCTGAAATATATACAGTGAATTTTATTTTACTGTATACATTTTTATGGTATTAAATTTTAAAAAGTGAGAAATAAAAATGTTATATTTTTACTGTATAACAAATCGCATAATAGTACCATGATATATAGCGTGGTTTTAATTTAATAATATTAAAATTTAAAAAATAACATAAAATATGATATTCAAATGCTTTAAATTAATTGAAAAAGAAATGTTGGATTTATGAAAAATAATATTGATGATTGCAATAATATTAATTAAAAACATTTCATTCATAATTAATTTCAGATTTCGTATTACACATAACAAGACTGTATAAGAGGAAACAAAACTGCATTCCTTAATAACCATTCAAAATTTAATTAATTTCAGCATGGATACACCTTTTTATTCAAGAGTCTGAAAATATGAGCAATCATCATTTATTACATGATGTCTGGCGCAAAATGGTAAGAATTTGGGAAAAGCGCCAGATATAAATATACTCCCTCTTGGTGTCTACTCTGATGTATTTCTATTTCCATAACACAATTTGATTCGGTTGAATTATTTTTAAACTGGTGACGAAATTGCAAAGTTTTATATTTCCTGCTATTTCAGATAACTGAAACACGTATATGGATTAAACTATACAACTATATGTACTTATATGTGTATTTATGTATACATATACAGATGATTATCAAAATAATGAAAATATCTAAGGATCCTTTATAAGTATGGTGTAGGACTGCTTTTAGCATGTAATACAGATTGGGTTTGCTTAGGAAATGATTCATACGAGTGCTGAATAGTATATAGAGGAATATTGTACGATTCTTTTAGTGGATATTGTGAAAATGTTGGAAGAAATGCCAGAGGAGAATATTGATTTTGTATTGAATGCTCTAAAACCGATCATAACGGTAAAATTACATTGAAGTTTAGTTACAGTGAGGCCCAAGATTGATATTTAATTTCATCCTCGTGTACATCAAACCATGATTAAATGAGTCCCACTGGATAGAGAGGTATATAATTATCCTGGAAAATTCTCCAGTAAGAAACAAAGTTTGCATCATAGAATGGAAAATGTATGATTTTTACTGGCTTGTATCATCATTCTCCGCATGTATCCCGAGCAAAAAGCAGATGTATACCACTGCTTGATGATTGATTCAAAATTCGATGACCTCATTACATGCACAATCTGGGGTTAGGAGATGGGGCGGCTGCTCAAAGGAAGTACTTGAAGTAATTTACAAGAATAAATTTACCAAACAGCCAAATACGCGAGCTTTTAATTGGAAATTGTGTGAAAGATGGTGGCTTTGTGTTTTTTCTTTTGGTTCAATGAAAATATTCCAAGATATTCCAGCCATACATTGAAAAAAACAATTTTAAGTACAATGGAAGATCATTCTTTGAGAAGCTAGAAAGATGCTACACGTGCATTAATGTTGAGTCATGAAACATTTTGAAGAACATTACACGAAGACAGAAAGTACCCACATCATTTAGCGGATGGGGTGCAAGCATGGTCCGTAGTCAGGCGGAACAAAAATTTTCATAAATCTAATAATATTTATAAACTGTTCATTAGAAAACATTAAAAAAAGAAAAATTTATCATGGCGAAAAAAACAGCAAAGAAAATTGAATTTCTAAAAAAAATTCTATATTCGTTTAAACAAATTTATTTAAAGATAGCAAATTCAACAATTGAAAATGATCGGAAATGTTTTACATTGCATTGAAGATGTTCCTACATCATTTATATATGTTAAAATGTGTAAAAAAGTATTTAAAACAACATTCTGCTTAAGTTGCTATCACTTTAAGATTTAAAACATTGAATATTGAATTACTCAGAAAACAGTATTTACATAACAAAGTTAAATTACTTTTATTACTATTTTAAAAGTGTAATTTATAAATTAAAAAATATTCTAGAGTGGCAAAATCAAACTCAATTTTAATAAGGAGTTGACTTTATATAAAATATACAACTTTAAATATTTTTCTTTCTCCATCCAACTTTTGCGCTCAAGTTTCAATTATACAAAGTTTGAATGAAAGTAATCTCAAAAAAGCTATTTTTATTTCTCTTAAGTTTATTCAAATTGGTTTGTCTTATAAAAAATTTTTTAAAACAAATTATGAATTTTTAGAATGTTTTATGAGTACTTTCAAGTGAATTTATTTGTCTTTTTTTCGAAAATTCAACTTCTTTGGATAGAAATGTTTTTTATTTCTTATTTTCAAGTTTATTTTCATACAAGAAAAATAAACAAAGCACCTGAGGGGGAATGATTATTTTAAGTCTCCTGACAAATGAAATTGCAGAAAAAATATAATTACATCCAAAACAGAAAAACTTAGCTACATACTGTGTACGAAAAAATAGATAAAAAGAATTCTAGATGAGTGTTTTAGAAGGAAAGATAAAAAAAAATGTCGGCTGGCGAAAAATGGCCTTCGCTTTCAATGAGCTGTTTCTTCTTGTAGACAAATATATAGCCATGTTTTGCTTTATTTGTTTAAGCTTTTTATAGTCCCATATTGTCATCTGAACAGAAAAAGTTAGCAAGAACTTATTATTAAATTCAATTAATGTTTTTGAAAGAAACGGGATGCAGAAAAGTGACTCATTTTCAAGGGTTTTAATTGCATGCTTTATTCTAAAGAATAGTTAATACTAGCAAACGATGAGGGAAAATCCCGGCTTAAAAATCTTTTTTTTTTTTTTAATCCATACAAAGTTTCCTTATTCAATTCTTTAAAGTTCGTTTGCATTCTCAAAATTATCTCAAAGTCAGGTATTTATAATTTAAATAAATCTCTACAAATGTGTAATCACGAATGTTTAGATGCGCATTTTCACTTTTCAGGGAGCTAAAGAGCAAATATAACTGTAGAAATTGAGAGAATTAATTTTTCTTAATTCTCTCAATTAGATTTTTACTTTTATATTTAATTATTTTAGTTATTATTATCATGTACTGATAAATACATAAAAAATTTAGTGTTTTAATTATGATAACAGAAATATAAATATATATTAAAATGAACAGTGTAAATTAACATTATAAAACAAGAGAATTCTTAACATTCAATTAAGATTCTTCTAATTTTTGAGAAAAATCTCAAAAGATTTGAAATAAATTAGCTTAAAGAGCTTACAAAACTTTCCTGACATAGAACTTTTCTGTTACAAGACTTTCAATTTTTTATTGATATCATGTAATTATTTACATGGATAACAGCTTCGGGGACATTTAGGGTTTTTGCACTAACTCCATGGGCGCGACATCATCATATCATGTACTTGTTCTAAATTTTCGCAAAAAATAAGAAAACAGTGCTTATACAAATAATACACAAATAATAAAGCATGCACAGTTTTAAAAAATCAGTCTGAATTCTAAAAGAGTTTATTTTAAACTAAAAAAAGAAATTCCAACAGAAGTTAGTGAGCTAACATTATATTCGCTTCAGCAGGTGGTAATAACCTCAAAAGTAAAGAAACTACAAGTTAATAATACCCTTTGAATGTGTGAGATTTCTTTACTCTCTAACTCCAATATTGCAAAAAGATAGTTTTTTAATCAATGAAATCCTTTCAATTCGGGCTTGCCGTGACCATATATTTTCAAATGTTTCTTTTGTGAAATGAGATTTATGCAATGAATTTTCTACAGAAGTATTGAATGAAAATTATTTTTGATGTCGAAATACAATCTGAAAATTTAAATGTATTCATCATACCATTAAAGCAAGTGTTTTGTGACTTACAGTGGAAAAATAATTAAAGATAAAATTGAACCGGATGTATATCAAATATATTTTTATTTTTTGATTATATAGATTCGATTACAATCAAATTGTGGCATTTTCTGATTTGGAATCTATTCTTTTTACCTTAGGAATTTTAAAACTGGGGTAAACTTTATTTCAAATAATTTAAGAAATATAATGGAAAATTTCTTACGTCTTTTATTGTTCAGAAACACGGCAAATAATTTGTTATTTTAACTAAACTTTTGTTAGATTCTTTAGGAATTTAATTTCTAATTCCATTATATATGACATCAATAAATTACAAACGGGAATTTTTGAAATTATTAATAAATTTTTTCGATAAAAAAAGATGCAAGCAACTTTTTTAAATGGTAGCAGGTGATTAGAAATTGTGTTTCAATGATCATTTTCTTTTCTCATATGTAATTCGCATGCAAAAGATGATTTTGAATTCAAAAAGGATTAACTTATGCAAGTCAGTAACACAATATTGAGTCACTAATTCGCAGTACACACAAAAAATTATAACACTTTGGAATAAAATAACACGGGTGAAATCTAAATAATTGCTTTAAGAAAACGTCATTTGTAGTTATATACTACAAAGCTATCGTCATATTTTTCATAAAACATAAAAATATTTTTTTAGGATAAAATGTTTTTATCTAAGACAATTTTTTAATTTTACTTCAACTTGATTGTTAAGGCTTTTTTTCGCACACTTAAGTAAAAATCTGTCAAACCTTTCCCAATTTTGAATCGTAGTTAAGTGTTGATACCAATATTTTTCAGCCAAAGTTTTACGTATCAGTTCGCAACCTTCTCTCCTCACCATATTACTAGAGGGACACCACACCAGCAAAATTTTCGCAACAGTCATTATAAATTCTAATTATTTGCCTTTTACTGTAAACATAGCAGCTTCTTTTGCCTTCTCCTGACTAAGAAGTGTCTGATTTTGGACTCACTGTGACCCAGCTTCAGGACTGCGCTATTCGGAATGAAAAATATGGAGTTATATCCACGGATAGAACTGATGAAAGATTAGAATATTGTGTTTATATTCTTTCTACACGCTTTTTATCTGAAGGAAAAGAGGTCAAATTGATATAGGAATGATCACACTACAACGAAAATTATCTTTGCCTTAATGTGTTTTCACATGGAACAGAGAATACTTTGTATAAACCTGCAAATTCCTGGATAGGTCCTGTGAAATTCCTAGAGTAGTTTCTGCAATTCAATAAACATTCAACTTGCTTCGTCATTCCTTAAATCAACTCTATCACACAAAAATTATCTTCACCAAATGCAGATGAAAATTTTTTATCTTTAAAATTTTATCTTCCTTGGCGAGATTTTGAAAACGTTTATGGAGGCTCTTAAGAGTTTTCCAAGTTTGCTTTTAAGGTGATATGTGAATAGTGTCAACTTATCATTCGAATGAGCAACAGTGTGTAAGGAACAGATGTGTGACGGTGCATAAAGTTCTTAGAAAAGAAAATTTTTATGAAGAAGTTTAATTTTAGTTTAAATGTTCAAATGTCTTACAGAAGTTTAAGGCTAGGATGCTGAACGCTATGTGGTTTTGAATTGAAATCCCATCACAATTATTCACATTTCTGTTAAAACAACGAGAGTGATATCTGAATTGGAATTTTCCTCTCCAAAAATCCGCTTTATAATACTGAAGGACTATCCAATGAGAGAGAAGAGGAAGCCCAATGAGTCTCTAAGCGCATTCATCGTCATAGCATGAATGCCTTTAGCTAGGTTATGTATAGAGTCCACTCTTTCAGAAACGAACACATTATCCCATTAGGCTATCCCAACTTTTCAAAATTAAGCAAACGAATCTTCAAAATGTATTGCCAAGCTTTAATTTTAAAATATAGCTAGATTTTATGACGAACTAACTTGCATGAGTGTTTATGCTATAGATATAACTTAATATATTTTTATACATTTCAATGATTTATAGTAGTGAAAAATAATGGTATAAACAAACAGAAAAATAAGAAAACTTGATTCGGTAACTCTTTTATAGTAAAATGTTACATTGAATTTAAAATAAAAATAATATACAAATACGTATATAAAAATTTCTCTCTTTAGTTTTTGTTATGTATATATATATATATATATATATATATATATATATATATATATATATATATATATATATATATATATATATATATATATATATATATATATATATATATATATATATATATATATATATATAACTTAGTCAATATTCCTAATTAATCTCTTTACTATTAACATAGTATATTAATATATTTATATTTATTCATATGTACACTGCAATCTACACTGTAATATCTATAAATAATGCTGTTTATATAGCTTTTCTATTCCAAATAGATAATTTTAGACTACATTTTTAAATAAATAATAAGATAATCATACGGGATATTTGTTATATATTTCCGATTCGTGATCACGCGATGTTTCTTTAGAAAGGTATGACACGCCATTCATTCAGCTTGTAATAAAGCATAATAAATTTCAGAGTGTAATTACTATGAGTATACAGAGAATAACAAAACTGATTTAATTATTTACATTACATTAAATTAGAGAAATGATGAGAGAGAGGAAAAAATAATATTTTAAGAATTTTTGCTCAAGATTCACATTTTAGCAAAAGATTTATATTTAGCAGAAAACTTATGCTATTGTTTCATTGATCACATTATTACATTTTAAATAATAAAAATTTTTAAAATACGTTTCCAACGCACAATCATCTATAATGAAATAAAGAACAGTAATTTGTTCAAAAATATTCTGGTAAAAAGTCTTATTTTCTATTCTTATAAAAGAGACAAAAATGCTTGTATTTGCTGATCATCGGAAGATATTTATTTATTCATGGATTCACGAAAAATCCCTCAACAAGTATTCTCTGCATTCAAATGCTGCAAATTAAAATTGGATGCAGTTTTCAAATTTCCAACAAATGGTTCTTTTTGAAGGGACAAAACAATAAAAATGTCTTTTCCAAATTCAGAGAATGTACGGAAAGAAGCGATACCGGAGACAAGAAGAGACTAAAACAGAAAAAAAGGCGGAAGAATGATTTGCATAGACAACAACTTTGACAATAAACACTAAGTCTCGAAATTCTCGTGGGAGTTTCACAGGGTCTGAATAATAGATTACTCGAGATCTAATTATTTATTGAATTTTCGAAGTAGAGGAAAATGTGCAGGAAACAAAGAATTTCAAATCTGAGCACCAAGTCTTGCAAATCACAAAATTCTATTAAATATTTTGAAATTATGAAATTGAACTATTTTGGAGTAAGTTTTAAAAATATAAATAATATATAGTTTGAGTTATTTCATAAATATTCGCTGTAAGAGTAAATTATAAATTGAATTGGTATCATTCACATATACCGCATGGCAAAAACAGTAATAGACTCACAGTCGGAAAAATTGTAATAAATTTGTATATGTGTAAAATAGAAACTTTAATATAGTTTTGTTTTCTCTAAGAAGCTCAGAGAATCAGAGAATAGGAGAATAATAATCAAGTGTTTTCGGTAATTTAAAAAAAATTATAAATACCTTTGTCTATTTTTTCATTTTACAATGTTTTGAGCATTATAAACAAAAGTACATCTAGAAGAAATTTTAATTTCAAAATTTATGATATATATACACACAGTTGACTCTCCTATTTTTACGAATCTCTAATTTATACACAATGATGATTTCCCGAACTGGTGGCTGTCCCTTAACATGGTCCCGTGAACGCATACTTTTAATTCCCATTTACGAACTAAAATTTTGGGAAATTTCTTCTTTGCAAATTCATTTTCTGGAATCTAGTTTGTATTTATTTTTAGGTTCATTTTCTCATTTTCTTTCTTTCTTTATTCCTGAGAAATTCGTTATGACGTTTCTATTGAAGAATCATGAATCCTTCGAATTGTGGATAGTTAACGTGTAGAGTTTTTCCTGCCGAATTTAACTTTTACCTTACAACCCATACATCAGGGTATAAACTGTTACTCCAACTTTAAATATTGAAGGTATTTTTAAAAAGAGTATTCAGGGCTTGGTATCACTTTATGAAATTGACATTTGATGTGCAATACTCTTGTATATATATGCTTGAAGTAATGTTGCAGCAAAAACGATATTTAGGTCATTTTGGCATGTAAGCTTTATTAAAGAAACCTTGTAAATGAAGAAAACCAAGAATAGGTGCCTGGAGACTTAAGTGAAGATGAGTTACTCGCATCCATGAACTTTAATAAGAATATCTTATACAATGAAAATTATTTTTTAATCCAGGGGTTTCTGAATGTGGATTCAGATGTAATTTGTATGTAAGAAGTATCAGAAAAATAAATAATTGAGAACATAATAAATGAGAGAGAGAAAATTAAAAAAAAACTTTTACGTGTCATATAAGATAAAAATAACATAGTGATGCCAACAGGAGCAAAACACGCAGATGAATGATTAACAAGACTGAACCATTAAAAAAATAACAGTAAAATGCTTTCCTAAGTCAAAAAATTGAGAAAATGAATTTTAAAAATGTTGTTTTGAAAAAAAAAAAGCAAGTGATTATTTTGCTTGATTTTTCCTGAATAAAAGGAAAGTAAGAACAGTTTTTTTAAGTTTAGTAAAAAAATACACAGTAGTTTATTAAAAAATAATTTTAAGTTCAAATATTTATTTCTATTTTATAAACTTTTAATTTTATGAATTATTTTTCTGGTCCTTACGAGATCATAAAAATAAAGGTTTACTAAAATTGATTTAATTTGTAATTTCAAAAAAAAATGTAATTATTAAATTGAAGATATGTCTATTTCACTTATGTTAACATTTGACATCCGAGTAAATAATATTATATCAAAATAACCATAATAATATTATTTTAAAATAATCATTTCCTCATCTGTGTACAAATTATGCTATTCTTAAAATATATTTTATCTTTTTTAGTCCCTAAATGCCAGATAAATAACTAGAATTTGTCAAAAATGCTTTTATATTTTGCTTTCCTTAATTTGAAGAATGAACGTCATAGGTAAATTACATATTCTATGTAAAATCCTGAATTTAGTAGCTTCTCTTGACTTGATATTTTTAGTCAGTTTCTATTAACGATGTAGTTTACATAGCTGGCTAGGCTGGTTGGTTGGTTGGGTTTTATGACGCAAGCTCCAGATAAGGACAAACTGTATCAAAATTGCATAGCTCGTTAAACTGTTAAATTAGTGATTCTCAACCAATGTACCGCGGCACCACTGTGCTGCCGAATTTTTTAAATGCATATAGTAAAAATTATAATGCTTTTTTATTAGTAGTAATAAACGCACTGTGATTTTTGTAGTACATATATTATTTCATTTTTTCTACAAAGTTGTTATCATGAACTATTTTACACGGTGTATTATAGGAGAGTAAACAGCCTTTAAACTTATCGTTGTGGGCTGCCAAATTTTGAGATCGTCAAAATGTGCCAAGACAAAAAATGTTTGAAAATTACTGAGTTAGATGCATACCTAGCAATTAATTTTCATTTGATTTCATATGGTTTTCAGTGATCATAATGCTCAAAGTTACCAATCAAGATCAATTAAGTAGAAAGGTAAACTAAGATTATGATGATCATCTGTTATATTCACTAAAATTCTTTTCAAAAAATTGATCATCATCACCGCTCTAGCATCTGTAAATTATCTAGCATGTTTGGATATTTTTAATTAAACGTCTCTTCTATGTATTCAAATTCGTGAATAGGGAATACTGGGAATTTTCTGAATTGATGTCATCTTAATAAATATAAGTTTGCCAAAAACCACTGATCAGTCCCCAAAATTTTCGAATTCGATGTAGAATCATGCTCAAGGGTAAGAAATGGTTCTTTTTTATCCCAAACTTAGAAAACGTGCATTTCTCCCCAATGAGCTTTTAGAATTCCTATTCAAACAGAATCGCTTTGAACACAAGATCATATTTTGCATTTGGTGAATCTTCAAGAAGCTGATTCATTTCAAGCTCTTCCACGTGCCACAGCCAGAATACAGAGTTTAAAAATCAACAACCGCAAAAAGTACTCGAAATTTTGCCAAACTGGTTTCCAGTATTATTGTAACAACAAGGTGGAATCTTGAAAAATAGCAATTTTACATCTTCCTATAGATGCTCTCACTTCACAATAATTGCAAGTTATTAAATTAATTCCAGTTCAGCAAACAATTCAGGTCTTGCACATTACTGATTATCATCTTCTTTTACCAATTCTCGGTTTATTTTCTGACTGGATGGAATTCATTAATGAGAAGGATGTCGAATAAGATTGTCTTGAGTTCTTCGTCTCCTCAGCCCATAGGCAGAACAGAAAGAACAATTTTCAAAACAATGGTTAAAAAAAACTAAATAAATACTTATCTGTGAGTTCGTTGATTTCTTTGTAGATAGACAACGAGAAGAAGAGGCCCTGATCTTTTCCTATTCATATTGGTTAATTTCCTTGTGGAATAAAATAAACCAACATAATTTTCCTTTCACACAGTTCCAATTCAACTAAAAACCGACAGTTTTTGTCACATTTTATGGGAGTTGCCCTTGTATTTGTAATAAAATACCTATTTAACAAATATTTCTATAACCTTCATCATAATCGATAAATAAAAGTTTACTACTTGAAAATTTCTATATATAATCACATTATCTATTCAAATCAAATTCCAGCTTTTCTGAATGAATTTCTGTTTATAGATAATGTGTAGTTCAACCTTGAAAACTTAAATACGTTTCGAGAAAACTCCCGGATCATAGATCTTTGTTAGAGGCAATGCGGCCTGATCTACTTTCACAGATACAGATATTTGGCCTACTTATCGTCATCCTCGCGACATCGAACAGACATCGATTTCTCCCTTTTATCTGCTCCGGGGGGTAGAGTGGGAAAAAAAGAAGTTGGGATGTCTTAGAGAAATATTCCCGTAAGTGGCAATAAAGTGCAAGAAGAAGCCGGAGCACAATCTTCCGGGGGCAGATCTGAGGGGAAAAAAATCGTATCACAAGTGCCCCAAGTTAAATAGGGAATCATAAATCTTCAGACCTTTCTTTCTGTCGTGATTTTTTCAGGGTAGGGGAAGGGAAGCATTTATTTTTACTTAAATCCTTAGCTTCAAGGGGAATTTTTTTTAAGTTACTGTCATTTACCTTAATTCCGTGGTGTCTAAACGACATTTGGAATGCCTCCATGATTTTCTGATCTCCTAATATTTGATTTTCATTTTTTTTTATTCTGAATGATAGCTGTTTCCTATGACTTATTTGAAATGATTGATTTTCAAAGCATTTGAACGTATTGAGGAGATATGCATTCTTTTAATTAAATAGTTGCATGTTTATAATTATTTATTATTAATCTACTTATAACTAGATATTATAATTATATTTAAATTGATAATTTTGTATTTAAATTAAATTATAATTTAATTAAACTTTAATATCTACTTTTATTTTTGATGAAAAATAATAGCTAACATAGTATTAAGTTGTTTTTTTTAAATGAGAATATTTGCTTAAAAATTATTTGCATTTTTTATTCCCGAGTCCTTGAAAAATCATAACTGATATTTAAAACTAAAGTTTACATTTTTGTACTAGAATTATTGTACTTGCAAGAATATATAAGATATTTATTATATAAATACAATGGTTAACATAAATAATATTACATATATTTTGATTTCTTTTACTTACATTAGTTACTGACTTGACTTCCCGCGCTTATATTTTCATGGAAAACATTATATAATCGTTCCAATCAAAACCATTATGGAAATGATTATCGCTCCGAATACTATATTTTAGCAAATTTAAAATAATAAAGATACAGAATCAATGAAATATATATTTACGTATATAATTCTATTTTCTTTAATCAAAGAAACAATTTTTAATAACTTGAATGTTTTTCCTCTTTAAAAGAAATCAAACAAGATATGATACATTATCTAGGATTTATTTAAAACCAAAACAGTGAAGGATTTAACTGATTGAATTTTTCAAAGTTTAAATAATCATTACGCTTACTTAAATATGTATTCTCCTTATTTGTTAACAAATCCAAGCCTTCTGGTTGTTGTTTTCTAACCATGAGCTTACATTTTTTTAAATTATATTAATGTTATTATATGAGTGTAATGTAAATGTTAATTATAACTTAAATCAAGATATTCTACATTTTGTTGCGCTGACAAAAGGACACATTAAAAATTATTCAGATGTCTAATAGATGCCTTTTTGAATTTATTCGATCAGCGCTGTTGTATTTCTTCTTTTTCAATTGATTTCATATGTTTTATTTTATTTTGGACCCAAATCTTTGATATTTAGTAAAAATATTTAACTTGTTAACATTATTCAAATTAATTTAAGAGAGAAATATGCCTGCACTTAAAATACTTTATCAATCTTTTTAAATTTATTAATATACTGGCCCCTTTTTATCTTCAAATTACTTTATGTATATTTAACCAAAAACTAAATTTAATTTACTCGTAAAAACCTTTAATATAAATTTTATTAACTAAACTATCAATTATTAGTTAAATTATTAACTTTATTAATTAAACTTAATTTAGCTAAAATACTAAAAATATGTGCCCTAAAGTATTTCTATAGGCTTAAAGTTTCCAAAAAAAATATTTATGAAAGAATATGTTTAAGACTTTCAATCTAAATCTTTATCATGTATTCTTTATCCGTAAATCAAAATTAGATACCTAATGACTAGCTTAAAAGTTCTATATCTGCTCCTATTGTCTATTTGAGTATCCAATTTTCAATCGCTATTTCAAGGACGTCATTTTTCAAAACATAATTATTTTACAAGAGGAAATTTCAGTATTCCTCAACTTGATAAATATTTTTTATGGAAATTTGTATATTAGCTTATTTATAACATGCCATTTCAAATCGTATGAAAGGCAACACATTTGATTCTCAAAAAGGTAATGACTTCAAAGTTTTTACAGTGAAATCCTTAGAAAATATTTCAAGATTCAACTCAATAACTTTTCTATATTCCTCCTGTTTTATTTTGAGCTTTCAAGTGAGAGTACAGTATTGACAGAAAGTATGTAAAATAAACTTGAGGTAAAATGCTTAATTGTTAGAGATTTAAAGGGAAATTTATTTCTTAAAAATCTAACATCCCATTTCCCATCCTTTGCATTTTATTTTGCTCCAATATATTTTTGAGAGACTAATAGAAAATACCGAAAAGTAAATTTGCCTGAGTTATGATGGTGAAAAACACCAAAATTTTAAAAATTTAAATGGAAACTCATTTTTTTAAAAAAAAAACCCGAAATATTCCCAATTTAATGGAATTGAAAGGAAATTGCAGTATTTAATCATATTGCAGCATATCAACTGCAAGTAATTCAGTGAATTTATCATATAAATTTTCTTTCAAATGAAAAATCTAAACAAGGGATTGTAACTCTTTGGACAAACTAGGATTCATTCACAAATTGTAAAAAAAAGACATTTTAGTTAATTTAAATTATTTATAATGGCTAACTTACCTTCTCTACAAAAGGGTATCCTACGCGAACTCTCACACTAAAAATATACATATTTTTATATTTCGTTATTTTTTGATTTGCATCTTGAAAATTTCCAGTAGTTTTTAATTTATAAGCATTTTCAATTGCGATTCAGTGTCTTGCCTTTCAAATTAAAATCATTTCAGAATATATGATATTGAAACAATGAAAAACCTCAAGTTTAAATCAATAATTAATGATGTTATGTAAAATTATTATTAATGTGCATTCTGGTGCATATACTTCTGTAGCGTGTATGTGGGCATAACCATCTTCAGGCGTGCACTTTTCCTCCTTTCTCACGAACCTTTTTCGGGAGGAGGTGGGGAAAGAGTCGGAGGATCGTGAATATTTAAAATGCCAGACGTCAGACCTTTAAATACCCTCATTCTGCATTCCCTTTAACGATCTCGAAAACTTTCTCCAAAAAGCATTCGCGAAATTTATCATCAGATAAACTCGATGGAGTGAGGGGTTGTTGTCTCAGAAAACATTCATGTTGCTTAAAACAAGAATGGTTCATTTTTATACAATATAAAGGAATTGAAAATTTTTAACTTAAAAAAAACTGTACTTGACTCAATTTCAATAGCAGGGTGCCTTATAGAATGCATTTTTTAAAAATTCTTTTTGTAGAATTTCTAATATTTACATAAACTATTAATGATACATTCATGCATATTTAAGAATACAAATTTTCGCGTTTTGTTTAAAAATACTGAAATGAAGAAGATTATCCAAATTATTATTAATTTCAAAATTAATCATGAAGATTATGCAAATCGAAATCAAAAATTGCTATTTATATTAAGATATTCTTGCAAGAGTTGCACCTAATATGCCTTTAATGGCAACTACATAATCTGATTTATCAAGACCATTGTTTAAGCTAAATAAAAATGTAAATGGATTGTATTGAAAAAATGGAAATAAATTTATATTAAAAGACTCTTATATAAGTTAAGTAAATGTTGTGACAGGTGCATCATGAAAATTAATACAAAAGGTTGTCCCTCTTGGAAATCAACTTTGTTTCTGGTTCATCATATTTAAAAATATAAAAAAATTATTTTATAATATAAAAAAATGTATAAAAAACGTACTTAATAACTATGTATCCGTACAGTAACAGCATTCATCACTCATCACATGGTATGTGTAGTACAATAACAACATCCCACATTCACCTGAATACCACCTGATTGAATATTTTCGTAACAATAAAGTAATATCCTCAAATTTTCTGCCTTTCACGAGTTAATTTTCCAGTTTGCTTCAAGTCAATTACAAACATAAGAGAATTTACAAATGTTTTAGAACTTATAATGACTGAATTTAAAGTTTAGAATTTGAAATAATTTTGTTTTAAAAATGAAAATTATCTAAGTTTTCTTATATTAAACATTTTCTTGCATCTAGAATATAATTCCACTTAATATTACTTATTTTAAAGTTTGATATTAGAAAAAAATCACAATATCTTTAAAATGTAGAATCAGTGAAATCATGTAAAGCATTAAAAATAATGTATATTGTGTCTAAAAATAGATGTAACATTGTGGATGTAACTTTAAGTATTTCAATGTAGGATTCACACATAAAATAGAAAGTTTGTTAGAATGATTATTTGATATAGTTTTGTTTGTTGTTCTGAGCGAAAAGTTTATACATGGAAGCTAATATGGCAGGGGGTGCTAAGCCAGTACAACCATCCCAGACGGAGTTCGACTCAAAATCCTGTTGTGAAGTGAAAAACAAAGCAATAATTACTCAATTACTCATTATATACTAATAACTCAATTACCAGCACAGCTAATAGATTGTTTAGTGATGTTATCTTGCTTTTTTTTACTGTAAAACTGATGTTTTTGTGAAGCTTTTATATCGATATATTTTTTTCTTATTTATTCCAAAAAACATAATTGTGTGTATAAATTTATTCTAAAAGTTTAACTATTTTACATAGACGTATTCTTAATCTAAATCATGAGATATTTTTTAGAGAGTTTAAGTTAATCAAATTTATGAGTATGCCGCTTCTTTTTTCTCTTTTTTGATATTATTATATGATTAATTACCTGTGGGATTCAGAAATCAAAACTAATATTTTAATTTACTATGAAGTTTAAAAATTTCAAAATTTAGGCAACAGAAAGAACTTATTTTAATTCAAATTATGGAAGAAAAATTAGAACATTTATAATAATTTTTCTTGAAACTCTAATAAAAACAAGTACGTGTAACGATATGTTGTTGTAACTAATGACACTTGGACCAGCCAAGCTCGCTATGCCTTGGCTATGCGAATTTAAGTCAATTGGGAGCGTCTTTCATTTAATCAGAGCACTATGAAGGTGAAAATACGACTTTTGCTCTTCAAATCCTTCGATAGATGGCAGCACCAGAAAATCTACTTTCTCAATTTTGGTATTGATCTGAAGGGGGAGTAAATTTCTCCAGACCATTGCACACATGGTAACTGCTCAACGACCAACCACAGGACTTTCGATTCCACTGATTTAACGAGCACGCATATCGCATGTACTTGGTGGGTCTTTGGCGTCAATGGGAATCAAACCCCACCCTTCCGAACGGAAGGTCGATACCCAAAGCACTAGGCTACTACGGCCTCACGTGTAACGAAATACATTAAATGAAATACATACTTAATAACAAACTAAAACAAAGACATTTGTTTTAAAATTTGAATTATAAAATACTTTTAAAATAATATTCTTAAGATCATTGTATATTTTTGCAACAATTTTTCAACCAAGAAATAATTAATTAATCTATAAATCGTAAGAATATATATATATATATATATATATATATATATATATATATATATATATATATATATATATATATATATATATATATATATATATATATATATATATATATATATATATATATATATATATATATATATATATATATATATATATATATACAATTCGAGAAGTTAATTGCAAATAATTGTAAAAGATTTTTGTAAGCAACTTCTCCTCTGGAATTCTCAAATTAAAATTATTAAATAATAAAAAATTAAAGATACACAATGCCACCTGTCTACAACACTTATAACTAATTTTAAAGACTGGTTTCAAGAATTTTTTTCAGTAAGTATACCATTTGTAATATTTTTGTCACATTAGTTATTTTCATTCATAGTTATTTAATAATCTAAAATGAAAACCCAAAGACTGCAAACATATTATTGATCAGAAATTTATAAAATTATAATATCACAAATAATTCGGTATCATCGCGTCTCAAAACTTAGATAATTTCTACAATAGTTGATAGCCATTTAACAGTAAAATATAGTCTATTTGCGATATTCTGACGCCTGTATTTTAGGAATTATTAATAAGAATGCTCATTTAGTAAATTTATAGAAATTTGATGGAGTTTTATATATATATATTACACGTTTAATACCTATGATGCTACAATAGTACGAATTAAACTTTTGTTTGCTGTAACCAACAGATACTTATTATTGCAGTAAAATACTTTCTATTTGACATTTTGCAGGTCACTGTTATATATTTTACTTCTGAAAATGTTAGTTTAGTACTTCATAAAAACTGACGAGTTTTATGCATTAAATGTTTAACAGATTGTGTTATCATGCTATAGCTGAAAGAGTTAAGCTTGTATTTGCTATCATAAGCGAAAATTCGCCAAGATAATAAATTATTTTCTTCGTAATGTTCTCCAGATCACTACAAGATGATTTAATTTCGAGCATGAGCATTTACTGAATCTATATTTATTTTTGAATATAGCATACAATTGATTATTATGCTACAGCTGAAAGATAAAAATTCATATTTATTGTAATCAAAAATGATTAATCGAAGTGGTAAATCTTTTTTTATTATTATTGAAATATTACTGTATGAGTTACGTTTCAGAATGGGCACTTAGTAGATTAATGAAAATATAATTGATTTTGGTGATGTATATATTTTAAACTTTTAGCAAATGAAAATGTAAAACTGATATGGGAATAATTAAAATTAATTATCCATATAGTTTAACCTTTATTTATTTCTACACGAGTAGAACATTTTATTACCAAGGGAAATTATAAATGAAAATTATAAAAATTCAAAACAAGATATTTTCAAATTCAAGCCAACAACAGCAATATGTATGTCACTTTAAATGTATAGAATTATACAATTAAAGTGAAATACGTATCGCGATTACATTTTTATTGAAACCCCTTTTAAAAAGATACATTTTATTGGTAAATCAATAGTTATTTCCTTGACAATAAACATTATCTACGTCTTGAAGCATTCCTTTCCCATGTCTAAACAAATATTCATGACCACAAGTATGTGATTATAAATAATTCATAATGACAAGCAGAATTATTATTAATGTCCTTCACCAGAAAGAAAAAAGAAGCGTTCGAGAAGGAAAAGCCCCGAATCATTTGTCTTGAGGAAAAGGAAAAACAACAGCGAGTTCCATGGGCAATCACGAAACAGGCACACTGTCCGCTACATCGGCTGTCCATGCCGACACAGTAGTTGAGTCCTTACCACGAAGGGGATGACCTCTCCACCCACGGCACCTGGTGTCCAAGACGTCACGGAAGATAGGTCACGATTCAACCACCTGTGCCTTCGGCCCACCCCGACCACAGGATTGCCTTCTACATCGAAGGCACATTCCAGGAATATTCGCTTTCTGTGGTCTCCAGAGAAGGCTTGAATGGATGCAGCAGAACATCCAGAATGAGGATCGTGTAAAACGTCTCGAGTTGAGTTGTGCACATACTGACTCAGGGAAAACCCTCTAGCTTTGAGAAAACCTTGTAGTCAATTTAATTAAAACTGTGTATTAATACTTTTTTTAATTTTGAGGAATTTCTTCAGCTTGATGAATTTAAAATAATACACTTTTGATTAACAAGCTGATTATAAAGTCAATACATTTATCAGAAAATTCCTAATAATTATATATGTATAGAAGTTATATTAAACACGCATATTTACACGAAGTTTTGGTATGGGAGCAAAATACTATATCTTCATTTAGTATTATTAGTAACAATATATATCATCAGTTATATTGATTAATTTTGTTACTATATAATTAATGCAGTAATAAAATTAATCATCAGGTGTCTCTCATTTTCTCTTGACAAACATGCTTCTGAAAAACGTACAAAATTATAGCTTACTTGTAAATAAAATCGATAGCTTCTATTTCATTAAAAATAAAAGAAAACGTCTAATTTACATAACTTAATATAAATTTTTGATCTCAGGATAATTGTTGAACATGAGCGTTAATTCAGTTAGGTCACAGAAGTTTGCCAGGTAAACTCCAAATCACTATTAAAACTCACTGAAGTGATCCTGAAGTATAGGCATCAAACTCCATAACTGTTGAAATATATTCAATACATAAATGATGATTACTCGACCAACAGATGCGCAATTTAGATATTGGTTATTTTTAATTTGAAGGAAATTTTAAAATTATTACTTTTCTCCAACAAATGTTGTCTGTATGTTTTGAAATATAAGTATTTAGATGTTACCCTGAGAAGAAAAACCAATCAAAATTATTACAATTCAATGATGCCGAATTTGCTTACCAAAAATTCCTACTTCTTCTGCAGAGACAAATGGATGCTAAAAATTGATATTAGCCACAGTTTATTAAAATTAATATATTTTTACTCAAATGTAGTTATTACAATAAATTTTTAAATAATATCATGAAAATATATATTTTAAAAATAGACATAATTGTTATTCCCATTTCTATCACCAAAGGTGAATACAAAGTAACAATAGTGTGGTACTCACTCGATATTTTTTCCTTATTTTCAAGGTATCACATCATTTTTAAGCGTTCATAGAGCTTCCAAATCTATATAGGAAAAAATGATTTTTGAATTTTTTAAGACCTTTCTGATTCAAATTTATGAACGTCTTGTCATTTTATTGTTGAAAGAGTCTCAGACCCTTAGTAGTTTATTAAATATAAATAAATATTCTGGGTTAACAAGGAGTTTTTTAACTAAATTATGCAATGGCTAGAGTTAGGCTTTCACGTCAACAACTCCATAGTCGAATACCACCTTGGGATGAATGTTTATAATGCGGTTTAAAAAGTCAAATAAAAACTATAGAGGCTTGTCGAAGCCCTTATGTGCAAAATGTGCTCGCACAGCGTTTGCCAAACCAAGAGGATAAACTCAACTGTCTCTACTGCTCCTATCACGCTTGTTTTCACATTAAGTTTACTAAGAGAAATTCACATTTAAGTATTCCAAAATAGTAACGAATATATATAAATCTATATAATAAATATCTTATAGATCTTTTTTATACCATTTTATTAAAAAATACTATTAAATATATTCACAAAAATATTTCGTCATTCTTCCGCAAAGGTAGTTTACACATACAAAATTCATTTAATATCCTTTTACAAGGCTTGCACATCAGTTTTATTTTTATTTAAATTTTTTTTTTATTTTTCTATTTTTACACAAATTTTTTTTCGCAATTCAATTTCAATTTTACTAGTAATATTCAATAATAAAATTTGTATGATAGTACCGTGTGAATTTCAAAATTTATATTAGTTCTTATTATGAAGTTCTCTGCAACAATTTCAGTGTACGCAATTAAACTAAACATTTTCATTTGTGTACCAGAAATAAAACACATTATTAGTGTAAATTTTAAGATTTTTCCTTGGCTTTATTACTAGAACCTAGGTTTAAGCAAAAGCTAAATATTGAAAGTAGAATTTTCTATTTTTTTTTACCTTTCCCAAAGCAAAATTGCCTAACTATTAAATTTCATAACAAAATCGTAAAATATCATCTGTTCCTAATATTTAACTAAACTCTTAACAAATTTGACTGTCCTAATCAAAGTGTTTGAACAATGCCGTCAGTTTGGTAATCATAACAAGTATCATAAAATATATTTTATTCCACTGATAAGTACAATATATGCTAATCACATGTTCATTTTTTCCATAAAATTTAAAGTTAAAAAGAATTTATTCCAGAAAACCATTGATATGTATTGTTAGAAACTTGGTAATTCTGCCAGAAACACGGGGTCTTTTTCTTTTAAACAATTATCAAGAAACAGTTCTCAAAGTAACACTTTATAGTGCATTTAATTTCAGATTCATCCATCGATACTGTAGTGAAATGTTTAGTGTTACCTTCTTGTAAGATTTCCTTTCTCCTTAGGCTGCAAGAAATGAGAGGAGTAAGGCATGGCTGCTTTTAATTTAAGTTACCATAGAGATTGTTGGGAGGAAGAAGTTAAAAATTTTAATAAAAAAATCACCTGTTATCATAATTGTCGAAAACATTTCGCGATACAATGTAGATATTTCGAAAAAATTTTTGATATAGAAAAATTTCGAGAAATTTCAAAAAATCATGCTTTTAGATTTTGTATGGAATTCTCTAAAAGATTACAAAAATGTAGAAAATCATTTGCATCGCGAGACACGTCGTATTCGAATATAAATTAGGTTGCAACTTGATGCATTGCTGTGAAACAGCGTTTACTGTTGCAGCCTGATGCTGTTTCTTCAGTGCATTATTCCTTTTTTTACGACTTGTTCAAAATCATTTTAAGTTTTTTAATATGCTTCTGATTTGCAGATGAATAAAATGTACATCTCCATTTATTGCAAGAGTTTGATCCAAATCAGTAAACGTAACAGAACACATCGAAACTTTAATTTTCCAAGGTGTGTATATTTTGCAAAGTATTACTTGATAAATTCGTAATTAAAAATTTTAAAGCTATTCTTAATGAAATATCTATTTTCTACAGATAATATATTGTTCTTTCTACTAAAATTATATGTTTTTGTTTATACGATAGTTATAATAGGTTCTAAGGAATTCCAATGCTTTCAATTTTTTTGAGAAATTTCTATTTTTTATATATTTTTAGCTTATTTAAAAAGTTCAAATTAAAAAGGAAATAGTTTTTCACACTTTTTTATATATGATTTAAAAGTAAGTTCTAAGCTCTTATTTTTATTATCTTTTTCCTTTATTTTATCATTAAAATACAAAAGCAGTGCGAATATACTTTTAACACGACTGTAATACTTTTACATGTAAATACTCTTTGCATTGATACAACACTTTTTTTATTTTTTGCAAATTATTTTTCATAGAAAATCTAGGGCTCACAATATTTAGGTCTTTAAGTTTTGCAAAATTACTTGTGTAAATTTCAATCATCCTAATGTGTAATTGCATTTTATAAAAAATAAAAATAACAAAACAACAGGAATATTTAAATACGAAGAATATCACTAGAAATTGTTCACTAACGTACACAACTGGAAAAGGAAAAGCCAGCCTATATATACATCGAAGAACCAAAACATTAAGATAAAAATCCCATTAACAACATGATAATCATTTCGGTTTGATTTTATTTCCCCTTTGATAATGCACAATATTCGTGTTCAAGCAAGGACGATGTGTAAATTGTTACTGAAAACGTGAAACATTCCTGTGATCACTGCTATAAATCATGGAAAAGACTACTGAGTAAGCGAATTCTGCAAAGCATTGATTGTGATGGATCGAAGAATGAGTATCCTCAAAACTATCTGTTTCGTCAGTTATTTGCGAGAGATCCTTATGAGTACCTATGCTAAGCGGAAAGATGATAGTGAGTTGAGTTGCAGATATCACAATGTTGGACGTCAATACACCATTAATGATGCAGGAAATCAGAGATGACTCCCTTGGTAAAAAAAAAATCGTTGGTAAAGAGTGGTTCAGTTGACAATTGAATGGAATGTCAATCAAAGTAGAAGTGTTTTCTCAACGCACAACTCAGTTGTGTTCGTTATTTTCTAATTTTACGAAGAAGGGAAGCTCCAGACATTCAAAGCCTTTAATTTTCTATACATATGCAACACTGTAGTGTCCTCTTTTCTTGTCATTTAGTATATGTACCCATAAAGATAACATGTGAGCAATCGATGTGTACTTGTGTATTAAATAGACGTTTCGAACCGACTACGAACAGTTTATGAGATATTCATTTCGAGTCGTCTTACCATCATAAAATAGCTTAGATCAGCAATCTTTTCTGTGAAACACACACTTATTACAGAGATGAGACTTTACACTTTTGGAAATAAATTATACAACATTCCCACTGGATCACGTCTCCCATGACACCTAATTGAACTCTATGTCAAACTGTGAAGTTGCTCATAATGTTTTGGTTCTTCAATGTGCATTAAAAAAATAAAATCACAGGAATTACTAAAAACTTCATACTTCTTTAATCAGAAAGATTTTTATGTTTTTTATTATTTTATCTTTCATTTATTTTATGATTTCTTAACATCATATATCTTTCATCATTAAAAAAAGGTCTAAAAATTACTTGGGAGTAATAACATTATGATGTTATAGGCCTCTATAAATGTTTATACAATAACTCATAGTTATTTTGATAAATTACTCTTCTTACCTATTAAAACAATAAAAATGCTGCTTTTCTATGCAATAAAACATTATAAATTTTTAAAATATTTTTAAGACATGAATATTAGCTCTCATAAGTATCATAGTGATAGAACTGTATTCTTCAAAATGGGAGACATTATGCTGAACATTAATTACTGTTACATCATAGGAGAATTTCTACATGCCTGCCTGTTGGAGAGAAGCTTGGAAGACACATGAATATATGGCACGCTCTTTATAAAAAGTCTTCCCAAAGGACAGCATATAACTTATGTTCAAATGTATCTCAATGGTCATCGATTGCTTGGGTATCTATCCCATTATTAAAATGAAATGTATATCAAAATATATCAATACTACAGTTTAATTTAATGATAATATATTTTAATAGTGTTTTTAATGGCTTCATTTTTCTTTACTTTAACCTTCATAGAATGATTCTTTAGATAAATGATTTCCAGTGGCTTGAAATGAAATTTTAAAAGATTAAGAGAAATAATTTTTCTTGCTCTTGAGTTGCAACTTACTTCTCACCATCAAAATATTGTGAGATTGAATCATTTTCAAGTTATTGTTGCTGAACAAAACGTGAGATGTGGATATTTGTGAATCTTTTTTTAAAAATAATAATCAGGAGTTTTCTTTGTGTGTTGCAATTTCTGATATGAGAACTAGGGCCAACTTTATTCAACAAATTCTCTTAAAATGAAAGTAAAATATATGGATAAGAAAAAATTGTGTCCGTGTAATTAAGCTTATTGAATTCTAGGAGAAAATGTGTGACTGACATAGAAAAATATTAAAGGAAATCTCTCTTGAAAATGATTATGTGAGAAGTACTTAAAAACTTTACATATACTGATGTTAAAACATGTATATACAAAAATTTTCATTTATTCATTGTATGAAAAAATGAAGAAGAAATATTTGTATTGAAAATAAATGTTTATTAATGAAAACAAAATAAAAAATTTATTAATGAAAATAAATGTATTTTTTGTTATGAATGGAGAATCGACTTACATTTTTTTATTAACAAGAAACATAAAATAACTAATTTATTTTTTCAAAATATGCTTTTCTCAAGGACTTTTTAAAAAAAATCAGAATACTTTTGAGTGAGCTATTCAATTGTGCCGTAAAAAATGTTTCAGTCAACAGATGCCATAAAAGTTCTGATAAACAGAACAAGATTGATTTACAAGATGTAACAGACCTTATTTGAAAGGCGAACATCTTGTTGACTGCATCACATTATATATAATCCTATTTTGATTAGAATTTAATTGTATTACAAAAATTATCTGGTTCATAAATGTCAATTTAATTAATAGTTTTAAGCCACTATAAGTTGTTTGTATGATTCTGGAAATTTTGTATTTTTAATATAACATATTTAAAACATTTTCTACTATGAATGATATTTATCAGATTCGACTTTTGATGTAATATAAATATACATTATAAGCATTAAATAGCTCCTTCTTCTTATTCATTTCTTTATATTATAATTATTTAATGAAACACCAATAATACTCAGTTTTAATGTATAATATGTATGATACATTAAAACTGAGTATTATTGGTGTTTCATTAAATAATTTTTATTTCTGCTTCTAGACTTTAGGAAGCTCTGTAGTAATTCAGTTATTAAAATACAGGGAATTAAAAATAAATGTTAAAAATATTTAATAACTCTAATTATTTCAGTATTAAATAGTTCTTTAATTTACCTGAAAGATGAATCTAATGGCGAATATTGGAATTTCAGTAAAGTCATACTTATTTGTAATTTTTACTACTGATTTAGCATATTCATAAAAGTTCTCTATCAAATATCATGGATATGATTATTTATCAATTTTAGTATTTAATACTCAGAGAAACAAAATGCCAAAAACAAGAAAGTAGAAGCATTATTTACTCAGTTATTTTTCAAAATATCACTTTAAGCTTCATTCTTTCAAATGACTGAGTCTTGATATATTTAGGAAAATAATTTTACCATTGAATCTCTGGTTAAAGATACATTACAAAAGGAACTTCTAATGGGACCCAGACAGATCCTTTGGAAGTTAATAGAAGTTTAAAGTGAGTCTGTAGAATTTCAAGTTTCCATTTGCAATGGTTAATAAATTTTTATCTTGAAATTTAAGTTAATTTTTAGAAATATAATTATTATTTAATAATATACAAACATTAATAAAAGGTATCAGTGCATCAAACATAGCCACCCAATTAATTGAAATCCTACATATGTGTATTTAAAATCTCTGTTTATAAAATATTTAATTCATTTATGAAACTTGTAACAAAAGTGGCACAAAAATTATAAAAAATAAGCCTAATGAATATTTTTTCCATTTTTTTTGTAAATATTTTTAATCAAGTTGTCATTTTAAAGTTTTTATGTTATAATTATGTCGTATGCTGTATATTATAGAGAAACATGCGAGGGGTTTGGTGACGTAAATCATTCTTTTAAAAGAAATCGATGTAGGGTAAAGTTTGTGAAACCCTAATTGAAAGTAAATATATTTCAAGTTTTAAATCTTAATCAGCAGAACTTCTTTTTTAAATCAATAAAAAGGTAATCTACTCTTTCTTGATGCAGATTTGGGAACAGTAAGTCCTTTTCGTGGACAATGGATTACAGAAAACGGACTGGTATATAAATGACAAGATATGTCATTTATTTGTAATGTTTATCCCTCATTTTCACATTCTTGATTTCATCCACAATTCAAGAATATCATCTCTTATGAATTCCCTGTATGGCTTGTCAATCGGAGAACCAGTGAAGGCAAGGGAAAAGCGCTCACGAATTAATACGCGGAGCAGGTGTTGTGTGGAAGTCACCGATACTCATCAATCACGATAGGATTTTGCCAAGAATCTCTAAGTTTCCACTGCATTATTCTCACTTTTATCGAAGGTTACTCCATCCATGCTTTCCTGTTATTATTTATTTAGAGAAGAAAGCATACCAGCAGATGAATATCTTATCGCAGCATATCATTATCCGGGAAGAATAAGTGGCAGTGGCTGCTAGTCAATTTGATGAGCGAAAAAGTATATGCTTTTTTGTATATAATTTACTATACTTATGTTATATACTTTATTATAGAACTGGAGAAGCATCATAGTCCATTTATTTAGAAAAGAATGTTAAAATAATTTTATTTTACCAATATCGGCTACCACTAACAAGAGACTTAAAATTGATTTGGCTTTATTTTCAACAACTTTTATACTTAAATGTGAAAGAATTTCATCCTCAGAGGGAAAAACGAATTTAATGCTTATTTGTTGAAACCATCGCATTTTATTGAAATAGAATAAAGTTGATGGGTATTTTTCCTCAAAATTAGCATGGAAATGTACTATAAAATAATTAAAAAATATGCTATGTCATGATTTTGATTATTCATGAGCCTGTTTTGCTTCTGACATTGCCTTTCAAGCAACTGAATGATGCCACGACTTCGATTGCTATAATTTGATGCACTATATAAGTCCTTTTTTCGTTTCTTCTCTTACTTAATTTCCAGAAGTTTATGAGGAAAAACAAAAAATTAAATTTTCAGTATATTTATGTCTTAAAGATAGAAAATTTTTTTTAAATATTTTTCTAAATTTCAAAATATTAATCGAATAAGCGTATTTACATCTTAGAATTAATTTCAGACTAATATTCTGTTCATGTATTAAGCTAATGATGACTATAAACTGATATTCAATTAAAATTCCCTTTACTAGAGTTGCAATTTCATACAAAACTTTCGAATTTAAATTGTTAGGAATAAAAATACCAACCTAAAGAAAGGAACTATGCCAAAATAACCCATGTAATGCTTTTTCTGTTGATTCAAGAGCTTTCTATAATTTAAACTGGTGTCTTATGCCTTGTTTGTCTGAATAACATCAAGAATTGGTCAACATTTTTATTTGTGCCTTAAATGGGAATATTTTTCTTAACAGTTTTCCTTGGAAGTTTACTCTTAAAATAAAAATAAAAATAAACTTTTCAAACTTTTTTACATTTCAACGACTGTTTTAATTTCTATGTCATCTTAGACATTTTATTAATAGAGGAGAACTTGAATCTCTTTCTTTCTTTACTGAAAACAAAATTAAATTATTCGTTTTAAGAATAATTGTCAGAAATCTTCACATAAAACAATGATTTATACATGCTTGAATGGAGAACTTGTCTGAATAGCAGTTATTTCGATGGAATATTTATTTCTATAATATTTCAGCTATTTTTTGAAAATTAAAACTGATTCTGGGAGGAAAATGACCAGTGTCCATTTTAATATCAATTGTTTGATTTGAACAGAGTTGAAAAATTGCATTGACAAATTTGTATTATTTCATGGATTTTCTTAAATTGGCTTTTATTAATGAGTTGTATGTTTTGAAAGACATGCCTCATAATTTCTAAACATTTTAAAAAAGTAAATTTTGTGTTTCTTTGAACATTCTGTTGCAGCAAGCTTTCACATTCTGAGTGTTTTTGGAGTTTTAGTTTTTAGAGTCACTTGCAATCATATAAAATACAAGCAAAAATTAAACTCTACCCTATTCAAACGTAAACCAAAAGCAAATATAGATGAAAGCAATTGTTGAATGATAGCATTCAAGAACAAGTAACCGAGTAAAATAATGAAATACACTAGGAAGTGCCTTTCAACAAGAGTACAGGTAAAACTTCAGAACTTAATTATCGATATCATATTATTGATATATATGAAAAGCTATGACATAATAGAAATTTCTAAAACTAAACCCTAGCTTATATAGATACTAATTAGTGTCCTGAGCAGGATATTTAATTGTGTTAATTAACTAAAATGAAATAGTTAACAACAGAATAGTCAAAGGAAGTGTGTTCTAAAAGAACTATACAATTTGTTGAGTCTTTCTCATATACAGACCATATATTAACAAGAGGTAATCAGAGCTTTTTAGTGGGCAATGTATTTAATGATGTGTAACAGAATTTGGCAAGCGTACTCAGTGAAATATAAAATTTCGATTTAAAATAAAAATATAAACTAGTTCCCGAATACCGCTTTGAGTGTGTATTTTAGCATTGCAAAGTAATTTAAATTAAGAATGAGTAAATGCCAAATAAGATAACTCACATTGATTTTACTAACAAAGCTTGAAAGTGTTTTCTGTTAATTGCACAAATAACATTGAATATGACGAAAATATCCTTTGGCGGCAACATCTTAATTTTTTTATCATTTAATTATTTATTTTGGCACACTGAAAATAGGCTCGTCCCGCCACACACACACAATTATATATATATATATATATATATATATATATATATATATATATATATATATATATATATATATATATATATATATATATATATATATATGTATATGCGAACACACAGAAATTTAGATATATTTTTGGCAATAGATTTCCAATTTACTCACCTTCGCAATTCAGAAAGAAAATTGTGTGTGTTGAGGAAAGCTCACACTATCTTCAATGTTGCCAGGTGCACAGTTTGTGAAATGATAAAAATTATTAAAACATTTGCTTGACCTTTCCAAGCCACAAGGGTCAAAAGCGTGCTTAAATGTTGATTGTAATCCTAAACGGTACTTTGCAAGATGATCTTATGACAACAGAGGTTTCTTTTGCTGTTTTTCTAATTTGAAGCCTCTGAAATTATAAAACCTAATCACTCTTTTAGAAATGTTTTACCCGTCATACCCTTTAAGATACTTCATCGTTTTTAATTGCTCATGAATTCTCTGAAATGCCGTCATAAATAACCGGAATGTGGAACAATGTAGGTTTTCCTTCGTGACCACTTAATTTAAATCGTGAAGAAGTAATACAGCAAACAGAATAGAAATGAAAGAACTATTTTTTTAAACTAGTAAAAAGTTGCATTGACTTCTTTGGGTTGTAAACCAGAACAAAAGATGTTTTGCTTAGCGTATGGCTACTTAAACAATGATTTTTATCCATGCCAACGAATCAGACCTTATATGTATTTTTTTAGATAATAATCGAAACTGAAAATCTCACTTTTAATGTAAAATAGGCATCATAAATCGCAACCAATTTTGAATAGAATTTCTACAAAAAATAGCTTTTAAACCAAAATTGAAAATTTATTTAAGTCTTGAATGTAAGTAAATATGATGACTTTATTATTTAAAATAAATATGGCTATGCCAAGTATATCACTAGATAAAGGAAAATCCTTATTACCCTCTAATTAATATTTACTTTAAATTCAAGGTTAAATACAACGTACATCCTAATGTCTTACATTAACAAATATGATTTTAAAAGCAAAATTTCTTTGTTAAATAATAATGAATCACCTTAACATATTTAATATATTTACAATAAAAATAACTACTCAATATAGAATTTTATATTTGCCATGGAAAATAATCCATTATATGTTTTTGTGTGAGGTTTTATTATTTTAGCATATTTATAGATTAATAGTAATTCAAGTGATATTATTTTATGGCATTAGTTTGTCTTTTTTAAGTCATGAAAATTCAAATGTAAAAAACTTTTTGTCACTGTTGGAATGTGAATATCTAGCCAGATTTTCTTTTCAATTTTATCTTAAATCACTTGGGAGATACAAACATTTTTTTGTGGATAAAAAGGGAATTGTTGGAAAAAGATAGCTACATTTAAGCCAAACTTTTATTTGAATCAAAACTTTTTTTACAGTTTTATATCAAAATTTAAATAACTTTTTTTAACACTAATAAAAATAACATATGTAAAACTCCATTTTAAAATTCATTGATGGTTTCATGACAAATAAAAGACTGGATTTATCCTATTTCCTTGTCAAAAATAGTTAGAAAATAGCAAAGTAAAAATTGGCCTGGAATCGAACCAAGAAACTTCCACTTTGCAAAGCATAATTCTACCTCTAAGATGTGATGAATCTATTGAAGAAACAAGGCAATAATGTTTCCTTTAATATACTTTTACTTCCTAGTTAAATATTTACATAAGTTTTTCATATTGCTCTATGATTTAATTGCGATATTCTTTATAATAATTGAGTTTTTGCAATGTAAACCATTATCATAATTCTCTCATTTTATACGAACAAAAATCGAAATTTTCTGGCTGCTTGCACTATTCAAGCTCAATTATGATTCTTTAGTATATTGTACATTATTTTCTTCTTTAACTAGAATTAGTTATTCTAAGATATTTTATATTTCCTACATTGAGATCATCTGAAATATATTGATATTTTTATAGGATAATCGTTTTTCCACTTGTTAAAGCAAATTATTTTGACTGATTTGCATTCTTGGAACCTATTGTAATACACGTTTTACGCGTGCGACTCCTTTTTGAGTCTATTTCACTATCGATATCCATGCTTCTTCTTCAAACCCCTGGTAAAATGTTTTCGAATGTAATCATTGATGGCAGTATGGTCGTAATGGTTGATATTAATGATTTTCATGTCTTTTGTGAAAGCTGTAAAATATTGGAAAGTTTTCCTCTTCTATAGAATTCACTTGAACCAACAATTAAAGGAACATGCATTGAATGCCATGAATGAATTAAAGCTTTAACTTATACTTATTTCAAAAAAATAATAATTTAAAAACTTATATACTTATAAAAATATTTTAACAGAAACTTATTAACATCACTAATATACCAGTGTTATGAAGCTATTTGTTGACGACATTAAAAAACAAAAGATTGCAGACAAAGAATGCAATTTTTAGCATGAAAAAGATTGTAAAATTAAATTCCGGTAACGTCAAAATGCATTACAAACTACATTAAATCCAATGAAATTAAATTGAAATACGTATCATTAAATCTCAGACAAAAAAGTTCTTGCTGATTACTGTTACACATTAGATAGACAAAAATTGTGCTCAATATTGTAGAATAGAAGTGCTCTAATTTTTCTCTCTCCCTAATCGAAATAATTTTACAACGTAGGGAAACGTATGCCTAAAACAGAATCGAATTATGATTCCATAGGCATTATTTTTAATCAAAACTGAGAAATTTTTACAATACTTACCGTCACAAAAATTGCGAATCGGTTCGTCAATGTGTTCAACTAAAAATTTCGCTGTGCAAAACTAAAGCTTTTTAAAATTTTTTAGGTTATAACTATAAAACTTCTGAATCCAAAGACAAATTAACATGTTTTACTTAAGCTATTGATTACAAAAATACTTTCTGCAATTCAGATCTTCTACTTTCAGTAGAATGTTAAAATATAGCCATATTTTGCGGTAATTGTGTGATATATAATAAAAAATATTAAGAAACACACACAAACTTTTGTTAATAAAAATCCAAATGAAAAATATCTTTTCAATAATTTTATTAGGACTTTCGTCATTTCAAGAAGACAGGAATAATTTCTCGTTTATTTATTTAAAAATCCTCCAATTAAATGCTTACAAATCCAAAATAGCTACGTAACTATTTACTTTTAATATGGAAAATAACAATATTTATATTGCTTTGATTCAAAAATCTTGTTATAGACAATTTCTATCCGGATACTTAACCTCTTATAAATTTTTTTTTTTATTTTGATTCTCATACTAAAAATAGTGAATGAAAAAGCAGGCATTGTCATTGCGCTAGTATTTTAACATCGAAAATACGTATCTCAACTTTGAAAATTTTTTGTGGTCAAATTGTGGTAAACCTTTTCTTATCAGAGCTGGATAGTAGCCGCATGGTTATTATTAGTGTTGGTTTAACACGTTCTGTTCATTAAAAATTGGAAAATTGCAGATTTGAATTCTCTCTCTGTTTATAGGACAATCTATTTCGAGACCTTCCTTCCAGGAAATGTTACAGATAATTCCTTACCTTTTTATACTATTTAAGAGCAAACTGCTCTCACTTTCAAATCACGTGTTCAAATGAAACTTTCACTCGTAAATAGAATTCCTCTGCAGAATCGTTTATAGCATCATTCATAGAAATTTTTACATTCGAAATTGAAAGCATAATCAATTAAATGCAGACGGCCGAAGGTACCATAGAGTCAAAAATTCAAAAACAAAACGCTTAAAACCATATATTTTCTAAGTATGGGAAAACATAAAAGCAAACTTCAGGAAACTACGTTAAATTCTTTATAAAAATTTTCAGATGATATTGACGTCAGCAATGTCTATCTTGGTAGTTTCATTAAAATTTCGGATGTGGGATCTATTTTAAACAGTTATACAAAGAATTATAAAAATCTCTAATTACGAAATTCCTTCCCAAATGCACATTAATGAGAATACATTTTATCAGTCTATTCGACAAGAAGCAAGAAATGAATGTAAGGAAAACATCATACAACTTTCAGTCCATTTGAGACAGATGACGTTATTAAATCTTTGCTAGCAAAGAAAGTTCCAGGATTAGACAGCATTATTGCTTTGCTTGTATTCTTCCTCGAATCTTATCCAGCTTATTCAGTTTGTGATTCAAATTTCTAATAATTCCAAAGCCATGTAAAAAATCCAAGAGTTCACTCATTTCTGAGGAAGGAAATCTGGATGACCTTTTATTGACAATTTAAGATGCATTAGCTTTTTGTCATTTCCGGATCTTGAAACGTTTCTCACAAGTAAATTCAGGTGCCTTTATTCTAAATTACTCTGTGAGACCAATTTTTTTACTCTCAAGAAATCCACTGTGTGCATACGCTCTTAATCCATCTTTTCCACTGAATACGCTTTTAATCATATGTTCAACACAACTAGAAATGTTAAGAAAGGAAATTCACTCTTTTTCTTTTTCAAAATATTAAGGAAACTTTTGATTAGTCTTAGTGGCCAAGCATTACTCAACTTTTTAAAGAATCTGCTGTAGCAAAGAAAATAGTTTTAAGAGTTTCTTTCAATCAATGTACACAGCTGAAAAAGATTCTCCAATTGTTGAAAAGAATTGTTCTTAATATTCAGTCTTTGGATCACTCTAGTAGAACTTGTTTGTCAAGGACATATTTTCAAAATGAAATCATTTCAAAATTGTTTTATTTTTCTGCTTAGGAATGATTTTATTTTATTATTCAAAATAAAGTTTTCCGTGACGCTTGTTTTTCAGATCAAGATATGTTGGATTTTACTTTCTATTGATTGAAGCTAAGGAAACTTCAATTTCATCCAATAAATTTACATCATTGATAATTTTTTGGAAATTTAGGTAGGAAACAAACACAAACCTAAAATTAAAACATTTTCTTATTAATATGAATGACAGGAAAATTCTTAAAATTGTTACTGATAAGAAAATTCAATGGAAAAACTTCTAGCATATATCGGCCAAAATACTTACAAAAGAAGCATAAATGTCATATAAACTCATTCATAAACAAGGCATTTTGTCTGTAATCTATGCTTCAAGAATTTAAGAAAAAAAAGTCGATAAAAAATATCGAGTACAAATAAATTTAGAAAACTCAATGAAGATCTTTCTTGAGAATTATAAAAAGATACTACTTTAAATTATTAGACAAGCCTCATATTACTTTAATATGTAATGCTATTTATGTTCCTTTTGGATTATATCCTATTGATATAAGAGATAATTCAAGACGGACATTTTCAGTCAAAGAAATATAAAGAAATCTTTTCTAGATTCATTAAATGACAATTGCTTGGATGGCAAACTTCCAGTTGCAACAATTTCTCACCCTTTAAGAAGGGGTCTGCTCTCTTTGTTTCCCCATAATGACGTAAACGGAAGCCAATACGACGTAATATACTGTACTCATGGAAACAAACTTAATGGAAGAGATAACTTTGCATTTACTAAATTTCAACAAAATGTAGACTGAAGTTTAAAAGCTTTGAATTAATGATGAATATCCGATTTTTCCAGCTAAGTTTCTCGTATTCCCAATGCAGTTAAAGAATTATGTGCAATGAATATAGAGAAGTTCTTTTATTAAAAGCCTATAGAGAAGTTCTTTTATTAGTAGTGAATTTTTAGCTTTCCTGTTACTTCCACAGAAAATTAAAAACAACTATCGCTCCATAAGTACGTAAAAAATGATGTTTTAATTGAAATTACTGTGCCTGTGCTGATTTAATGACAAAAACGGCATTTAAATAGATTGATTTCAAAAATATAGATAGGATATATCTACTTAAACAGGGTACTTAATGTATTTATTTTAAACGTCTTTACAAACATTATACTGAACAGAAATGGAATAAGAAATTTATCACTTTCTCAAATGCCAAATGTGTGTGTAGCCAACGAGGTACATTACAACATTTTTTGAGCCCTAAATTTAAATAATCACTTTTATACCAAATTTAAACTAAATCAATTTTTCATCAGGCATGACTATTTTTTAAATTATTAATTTTGTTTCTAATTGCTTAGTAGGGATATTTTCAAATGCGGGATGAATTGAAAATTCCTTGCCTTTGTTTTTTGTCAATTATTACTGGCTATTAAGTCTTATATTTATTTATTTATTTATTACATTACATATATTTAGACTTGTATGCTTGATTCTTGAGATCCGCTTGTAAGTCTTCGTCGATAATAGGACAAATAGCACAATGACAGATGTACAACCACAGAAGAATAACGAAGAAAACACCCAGGGCCACGGTGGGAATCGAACCCACACTCCTTCGCTCTCAATCTATTAAGTCAAGAAAAGTAAGTTTTCCGTAGAGTTAAGTTAAATCTCCATGCCACATGGCTGCCTAATTTTTCTTTTGCCTATTTTTCTTGCGCTTTGCCTATTTTATCTTAATTTCTCAAAAAATATTCCGTAAATAAAATAATTTATATTTCCGTTGTCTTTTTCTTGTGATTATGTTCTTTTTAATTTTTTATCAACTTTTTACCCTTTCAGGCGTTAAATAATGTTTGGTGATATACTGGGTGATATTTTATTATAAGTAAAAAAAATGTAATCAATATAATATATGAATGTATCTCTTGTAGCATTTTACTATAAATATATATTTTTGAAATGCAAAAGTATATAGATTTCCACTTTTGAATTAATTTATGCAGTTTTACTTTCCATTCAAATTTGAGACTGGTTATTCATCATTTATATTTATCGTGTCAAGAATGGTAGTGAGTTTTATACCAGATCTAGTCGAAATATGTCTTGCTGAAAACATCTAAGCTAAATTAAATAGTCACTGGGTATGCCGTTTCTCAGTTCGAGACATATGGAAATTCGGGGGTAAAGATGATGGCTTAGGTATTGACATCGGGTCTTAAAATATCAAAACAAAATTATCTTTATAGATGTAATATTCAGAAATATTAAGCAGTCGAAAAAGTAACTTAATATTACAAAATAATAATGAATATTCTTTACATATTTCTTCTCTTTATATTTTGAAACACATTATTTTCATAAATCTAATTTCCGAAAATTCATTGATAATTTCAAAAATCAATCAATCACTGTTGATTAAAGTCCTTTTTTTCGGTTCGTTTTAATTAAAAAGTTTATTTGTCATTATTACTTTCAAAGCTAAACAAATTAATTGGTTTAGAGTTCATTGGCACTATATGTGTTTGTGAACTTCGTATTTAATCTACCAAGTAACATTAATGGGTGAATAGGAGATGATTGTTTGGAAGAGTGTAAATGTTTTGTTTTTCTCCGGTTGAAATCGACTTCAATCCTATTAACTGCTACCTCATTTTTCACAATCTCGGCTTCATTGAGACGAATGAGAAACACATGTCCGCTCTTCCATTAACTGTTTCAAACAACTAATAAACTTTGAATGAAAAGCATTGCGTCAGAAGTAATCAAAAATAAAATTAGTCAGTCGAGCAAATGATAATTCGTAAGCTAAATAAGATGGATATTATTACAGATTTTATTTTTTCCTTTGCATATCATCAATAATATGAATATACATACTTTTATTATTTACATATAATAAAAATTTAATATAATTAACAAACAATATTAAGAAATTGAGATTAAAAAAGAGAAATAAAACACATTTTTGTAGTACTTTTCATAGATATTTAAAATGATATAGTAAAAATATCTATTATATTCAAAAAAAGAATAATTTAATTTAATTCTAATTATATATATATATATATATATATATATATATATATATATATATATATATATATATATATATATATATATATATATATATATATATGTATATATATATAATCTCATTATAGCAAAATAAAAATCTTTTACTTCAGCTAAAATTCTACAAATGTATTCTTCTATTCCTAAATTATTCCAAAGCGTCATTGAATATACAGGTGCGTATATACTTAACTCAGTATTTAACTCTGCATTCACATTATTTGAGATAAAAAGAGAAGTTTTGTTGAAATTTTAAAAAATTTTATTCCTTAGCAAAACTTTTTCATTTAGAATTCTAAATCAAATTTTCTCTTAATTTTTCCTACTGTGATTTTTTTTCCTATAAAATAACTTCCGACTAAATGTTATTTTTGTTTTAATTTAAATGTTTTTGTAGGTTGTTTTGTTTTATACTCTAAATATAGCTCAAATTGATTTTCGATAACTTTTTAACAAATTCCACAAAATTCTGTGATTTCTTTTTGCGAATAAATAATAATTATTCCTCTGCTGATATAATTTCTGGTCAGTGTTTTTAAATATCAGGGAAATGGTAAACGTAATTTCAATTTTTAAAAGCTTGAATTTCTGTTTTATATTTCATGTAATTAACAGAAATATAAATCTTGGAAAATTTTAAAGTTTTAAGGCTGGAATTTTTTTCTACGATGATAGTCAAAAATAATTAGAATTTAACTTTTGTGCAATCCTACCCAAAACATATGAAGAAAAATAAGACTAATGCTCATACGTGACTTAAAAGTGTAATAATTTTATATTTGAAAATTCATGTCTATACAAATTGTATCAAAAAATTGAACAATATATGTTGAGCAAGTAGTTATTTATTAACTTAAAACTGTCTCCGCTCCGGAAAATATATAAAGTATTTTCTCATGAAAGACTTCAAAGTTACTATTTAATGATTCTCAAGCACTGGTGATGACGAAGTGAGTCAGAAAGTGCCCGAGCTGAAGAAAACATGCGTCAATTTATCAAATTCCAACTTTCTTCGGGCAAAAAATAACTTCTCGTATACAGAAAGTGCCTATCTTGAAGATCCATGCTTTTCCCAAAAGGAGCGAAAACGGAAAAAAAGCGATTTGAGTCTCGGAAATTTATTCATGAATTTCGAATTTCCCATTTTCTTCTCTCTGCTCGAAACAGGAGGGATATTTCTATTTTCATTTCCGAGTGCCTTGAAATGGGCCGCTGACTTCGATCTGCATTTCTTTTTCATGCCAGGACAATCCTGGATGCAAGGTGCGCACATTACGAAATTCCTCCGAATCGGAAAATAAATAAGTTATCCTGCAGAAAAAGATTGAGTTAATATTACTCTTATCTTTATTCCTTCTGCACAACGTATTCGCTTGGTTGTCAAAATTCGAAATACGGGCCATCGAATTCCAATGTGAGATTTCTGCTTTATTTTATTTGCTTCTTCCGCATATTATCTAAATCTATAGAGTGACTTCATCAAGAATTTTATTCTATTGGAAATGGAAATCGCATTCCTATATTAAGGATTTTTTCTTTCACATTCCTTGATTATTAATACGCATTAAAAATATGTCACAAAATGTAATGTGCTATTATGATAGATTTACAGCAGCCTATTTCTTCAGGTTGAAAAGACGCTGAAGACAGACAACAATCTTCTTTTTATTTTGAACATGGTCAAGAAACGAGATCAACCCCATTTTGTAATCTTACCACATTAGCAGAAGGTCATTAAATTCTATGGGTTTATACCCTTTCAATACGATATTCATCTTCTAGTTAGGTTTAGAACATAGCATCTCCCGTTTAGGAATACGATGATTTTCACAACAGGATATCACAGACTCAAAAAATGCATTAAATACAAGATAAACAAGAAAGTTCTTGCCGTTTTAATGTTGCTTTTGAACGAAACGAGAATAAGTATGCAAATTAGTGCATGGCATACTTGAGACATGGCTCAGTCAAGAATAGGAATGACAGTCATGAAAGCAGCTCCACGGCCCACATTCATCAATCTTAATTCGTACAGTAGAGGAGAAAAATGGACGTGTCGAAGAAACTCGTTCGGTGTTGTTTACTTCACGACTTCAAAATAGGCTTTTCAGCTACTGCATCAAGTCGCCAAACATTTCAAGCATTTGGGGATAGTGCTGTGAATTAACGTACAGAAAGGATTGGTTTCACAAATTTAGGTCGGGAGATTTGTTCTTTTGTAATGAAGTCCGCAGTGGGCAACCACAGGTCTTGACGAAGTCCTGCAGGCAACCATTGAGGTGGATAGCAGTCAAACGTGTATTGAACTTGCCAGACAATTTAAAGTTTCCGGTGAAATGGTAATAATTCATCTGCACCGCTTACGTAAGACCGAGCAAGTGAGTTCTTCACAGGCTGTTGGAAGTCCATAAGCAACAAGGGGCAGCCTGTTTATCTTTACTTTCTCGCTACTGTAGCGCATCCATATTCAATCGAGTGCTGACCAGTGACGAAAAGTGGGACTTGTATTATACTCCCAAGCATTCCAAACATTGGTTGACTCCCCTGAATACTGCCCAGCACAGCGTAAGTCCCCTTATGCATCCACGGAAAATTACGCTTTGTGTCTGGTGAGCTAGTCACCAAGTTGAGCTGCTATCAACAGGCCAAACGGTAGCTATGGACCTGTACTCGCAGCAATTGGAACGTGTACAACAGGCATTGCAACAGGAGTCAACACTGGTTAATCGCAAGGGTGTAATGTCCTTGGAAGATAACGCTAGGTCGTATATCATGTGGATGATTAGGAATACATTGCAGTGACTTTGTTGGGAGATTTTATACCATTCCCCTAACTTACCTGACTTTCCACCATCAGATTACCACCTCCCTTCTAATCTGAACATCAACTTCGTGAAAAATCCTTCACCAATGAAGCAGACTTGTGCCAAGAATTCACGAACTTCTTTGCTTCCAAAACCCGTGAGTTTTCCGCAAGGGGATAGAACAGCTAGAGACACGTCGGCAGAAGGTACTGGATGCTGATTACTTTGAGAACTTACATTAGGCTACACTTTCTAATGGTCATGTTTTTTGGGTCATTAAAAACAGCAAAACTTTCTTCTTTACCTTGTAAGTAAATGGAATAAGCAAAATTAACATTCTATGGTGTATTTAAGTGAAAAAAATCATCTTTTTTTTGTCATGAATGTTTCTGTATATCGGAAAATTACTATGGGTGGCGTAGATGCAATATGGAAAGTAAATTTTCGAAAATAAACATTCATTCAATAAAAATCCATTTAGAGGTGGTTTCTTTGTTTGAAGTGGTGGTATGCTATTGGGGGTACTTCCTTATTAATCTAGCTATCATGAAAAAATTTTTCGCGATCTTAACAATTTTCTAATAAAGAAATACAGAGGGATTTCTATCCTTTATAATAGTACTCTGTCAAAAGTTTTTTTTATATACTTATAAATAAACCAATACAAGAAATATCTTTCCCTACTTGTAAACTATTTATAAGACAATGTATTTAATCGACATACCCGTTTTAACTCTCATTTTAAAATCAGACCAAATATGAAAAAAATGATTTTAGGTACACCTGTTAAATTAAGGAGAAATAAAAAAAACTGTTTTTTCTGTTTCTGATTGCCTTGTCGTTCTCCCATAACATATTGCTGGTTTAAGTAAAGTTGTATACCGATCTCTGGAAATTCTAGATATCACTGGCTTTTTCCTTTTCTGTTTTCACAATTTTTCTGGCTCATTTATATGTGTCGACCAAACTAAAAGCACAAGCATCATCATTTTATTTCACACGTAAAATACTATCATTCCAAGGACTTCGAATATGTTTATATGTATGGATCCGGAATGCAAGTAAGTTAAATGTTTCGCAGGGTTCAAAGTGCTTTCATACTTGAAATAGAGGCAAAATCAAATCATTACTTAATGACAGTTCAAAACTGTGAAATGATTGTTAGAATTAATCAACTTACCCAATCATCGGAAATATCTTATTAGTTTTCTTATACGAAAAAACAATAGAATTAAAAGCCACTTAAAGCATAATAATCACTTTATAAAAGTTGTTGTGGGAAACAAAGTAAAAAATAACTAAAAGCACAAAGTAAAAATCCATAACTAATATTTTTCAGAGTCTGTCTATTATAACTTTCTTTGCATTAAGAAATCACACACAAATTTATTTATAACTCTTCATTTGATTCTAAAATAATGAATTTTACTTTCTCAATAAATTTTAATAGTTCAGACGTGTAAAAAAGTTATATTATTTTTCTCTCTTGAAGCAGTTTCAAAATTCTTTTAATCGAACTGACAGTTGAATGTTTCACTTACACTTGCCTTCTATTCAACAATTTCTTGATTTAATTCTTATTTCAACAATGGGCGTTTGTAGAGGCTCATCATTCCCTTTAAACTATAGTTTTCAATTCAACTATTCCATGTGTGAAAAAAATAGTGATCATTAGGGACAAACAAATCAATCAAACAATATTATAATTAAGTTCTTTTCAAATTAATCTTCTGTGAAAATATTTCCATTTTTATTATTCTTTTACATTAAATTTTTCTTAGAATATAAAAAATTTCTAAACAGATAATTTATTCATAGGACGGAATGCTGAGAAAAATTCTAAAAATTCAAGTTCAAAAGAACTTATTCCTTGAATTATTAACTATTAACACTGAAAAATACTGAAACCACAAAGAACATTTTTAAATGCTTTGTACATTTAAAATTCTGGAACCTTAACTAAAGTTACTATATAACTCAAGAAATCTTACGAATCAAATTCACACAACAAAACGTATTTCTTGAATTATCTTTTAAATATTGATTGCTCAATTTACCAGTTTATAGTTTAAGAAATCTTTTAAAAAATGCTGAAAAAATAAAAAAAAATTATATGAGTGATTTGTATGTATGTAGCTTTTAGTCTAACTTTGCTTAGTGTTAAATAATCTCATGATTGATAAAAGTATATAAAAACATGAATCCAATGACAAGTTTATTATTTTCCATTGGTTAATAAGATAACATAGTATTTCCAAATAAAAAATTTAGATTGCTGAATTTATATTTTTTCTTAGAATTCTCAAGTCAATTCATTTACTTAAAGATTAGTTTATTTAATTTCAGAAGAGCACTGGCATATTGATCTTCCTGAATTTTTGTAAGATCTTTCATTTCCAAATATGACTTCATTGCAACAACTTATAAAACTTTATAAAATTTTTACTGTAAGCACATACTATTTACAAACTGATTTTGTTTTTATTGATGCTTTTCTTTGTTTTGGAATTTTGAATAAAAATTTGCTATTAGTTATTCGGATCTACAGATTTCTTCGATTAGATTCTTCCACAACTCATCAATATTCAAACTATATTCCTGAAACTGATGTCAGAACGCATCAAAGTAAATTTTTAATAATACTTTGTATTTCTGTTAACATAGAATTATATTATAAAGAAAGGAGATATAAAAGAGAAAGATTTACTACGTTAAATTCACACATTTTAGTGTATATTTTATTTTTCCTTCCTTCGTAACTGTTATTATTTTTAAATTATATACCTATTATCAATACAAATGTGTATTTAAGTCAATTTTCAATTCTTAACTTCGGAACGACTTCAGCTATATTCATAAGAACCATGTCTAGGTAAAGTAAGATAGCCAAGTGCTACAGAATTACAATCATCTGAGATACTTAAGGTATCATTTGATAGAAAATAGCAGAATGAAATTATCTATCTATCTAGAAAGGGGGAAAAAGTATTTACAAAACTGTAGAGCGTCATCAATTTAATACGAAAAAAGAATTTGTTGGCAAAAATGAAAAGAATAGCATAATTAAAACGCACGTGTCTTTTTTTTATTTCTAACTCTGTGATGTTAGGAATAAAAAAGGAGTAATGATTATCTTTCAAGCAATACACCCGACACCCCAATGTGGCACAGAGGTACCATTTGTAACTCTCAATGAAAAAGATAGCAGTTGCATTTTGTTCTTCCTAGTTTATTCCTAATGAAAACCCCGAGGTTTGCATGCCTGTTCTTTTATAAACAGAGTAAACAATGTGCAAAATAATGTCGCATCAACTCACCTCAACTTAGACTTGGTGTTTGAAATTCTTGCAGTATGCAAATATGTAGGTAATGTTAACTTTATTCATCTGAGACACCAATAAAATAGACATTTTGTGATTGTAGTATATTGCTACTCATGATCGTGGAGCGATTCTCCAAAGCTAAATATTGTGAAATGGCTTAGCTGCATGGAAAATGCACAATCAGCAGCAAACTTGTACCAACAATGTTTCCCTTCAGATCAGCGCCTTTTTCATCAAACCATTCTAAATGCATTACAACGCTGCTGGAAGACAGGCTGCGTCTCTAAATAAGCTCCATTTGACTGGCTAGGTAAGATAGAGCTACATTTTCAACTGGATAGGGCATTAGGATACGCCCTGGAATATCCGAAATGCAACACAAAAGTTTAAAGAATGAAAAAAATCACAAAAGATTAAAGAATCGTAGCACAAGAGAGTGCGAACCTCTCTAAAAACCAGGTTTGGAAAATCCTAAGCGAATAAAGCGCTTATCCATACCAACTACGAGCTACATTACTCATGGTATAATTTCGTCATGAATCATATAGAATCCAAAAAAATTCTTGGCAGATATAGTGTGAATGGGAGTGTTCTGCTTTTCACTCAATAACATGTAAAATTAAAAAGCCCCTATTAATGGGAGCTGTCATATCTTAAATGTTTTACTGACACTCAACATCAAATACAGTTTGCTATTGACATTTGGTGTACAATTTACATTAACAAGCTGATCAAGCCAATATTTTACGATAACACATTAATGGTTGCAAGATATTTACAAATAATACAAAACGTAATATTCTATTTTGGGCAGATCCTCTGCCCTTGGAATTTATAGTTTCACCATGATGATGCACCTATTCACAAGATATTCTCTGTGAAATAATATTTCATCAAGGAAATCGGGAATCAGCAAGATTTAGCGCTTTCGACGATGGCCTTGACAATCACATGATCTGATTCATCCTGTGATATACCTGAAATAGTAAGTATATACGACCCCTGCATAAAACATTTCAAGACCTTGAAAGATGCATTATGGATTCTTGTACCAAAGTGTCCCACTCTTTTATCCTTTCTTCTTCTGTGAAACACGACACTCTTTTATCTTATCTTCTTCTGTGAAACACGACATTCATATGAGGATCCAAACGCGCATTGAAGTTGATAGCGAGAGCTTTGACATCTCAAACATATGTATATTTTGTTATAACTAGCTGTTTTTTTCTTTCTCAAATCGTTTGCTTATGTTACGGCTTAGGCAATCATGAAAAAAAAATACGCGTTTTATAACCATTCTATTCTTTATATTAAAGCCCACAAACTATTTTTCGTACTTAATCTATAATACTCTGCAACTTTGTAAATCATTTTCCCTATCTCTTCCCTTTTCTTGATAGGAATGATGACGCAGTTTTTCAAAAGGTAGCGGCTAAGATAATTTTATTCAGTAGCGCACATGGCCATTTCACTACACACAGACACAATTTTTATAAATATAGCAGTAGCTGTTCCAAAGTTAAGAACTGGGCAAAGCACACTCGAGGAGTATTCTAAGAAGGTTAAAGTGTTTGCTCCCAATAAAGTTTTCCAGACAACTCAGCTTTAAAAATTATTGTCTTTGAAGAGAAAAGTAAATTTGATCTGTTTGATTTATATTTTAAAAACTTTTCAAATAGTATATACATTTTTCTTCTTAGTGTAACAACGCTTTTTCAGTCTCAGCTACTTTTGAACAATATGGTATGAATATTTTTATGTGTTTTTGCAATGTTTGGGTGTAAGAAAGTTTCTTGGGAGTTTTCTGGTTACCCTTTCTTGTGATATATGAATATGATCCCCAGTCAATGAAAACTCGTTCAGAAAACAAAAATTAGGGAATGATATAAGAAGAGCTTTCTGCTCCTAAACTATCCATTGTATGATATCAAAGAAACTCATTTACTCACAGAGTCCTGTAAAGGACTAACCTATAAAATGATGTAATTTAAATATTTTTTATCCCTCTCATTCGCGTGCTTAAATCAACAGCATGAAAACTCATATAGTTTCATCATTATATTTCGCTGCAACTTTGAAAGGAGATAGAATTTATATGAAGGATTAATTTTATATTTTCTTTTTAATTAATAGAATATTATCACTTTATTTATATGATTTAGGTTAAAAGTATGGCTAAATGTAACTGAATAATAACATAGTCATAGAATTTTTTTTTTTCAAATGAACTAATTTACTGAATTCAGAGTATATTTACTAGTGATTCAGTCATTTTCCTGGAAAATAAACTGACGATCTTGATATCTCATTCATCCAGCTTATCAAAATTCCGTTCTAAAAGGGAGTTTTCCGCCTTTCTTGCTTTCTGCGACAGATTGTGCACTTACCTACAGTAGTTGAAAACATTTGGACTAAAATTGTTTCTGGGTGCTTAGATTTAAAAGGGGTCCTCATTAGCTGAATATCGCAGCGACCTTGACTCAGCTGAGGCAGAAAATGACCACAACCCTTCCTTAAATTGTAGGCTAAAGTTTCTCTGAATGTGTCGCGACGAATCAAATTTAAATCAGGGACAGCTCTTTGCACTTAACATAAATTTAAATTGTTAAGGGAAAATAACAATATAAAGCTTAACACCTTGTTATTAATTCTATAAAATATAAACAAATGAAAAAAAACTGCATAAATTGAACCGTAGAAAATAAATGCACTATAAACACATAATTTAAATTTTTTATTTTAATTTCTGGGAAAGATTTAATACAAACGAGCGGTCATAATAATACATTTATATTGATTGCAAGATAAATATAATGCTTCACCCTCTAACTTTACACACTTGAGAAAAGTATTTTATCTTTATATAATATTCAAAATAATAATACCCAAATATATGATAGTTCTTTTTTGAGAAAGGCCACTTTCACATATTTATATTTAAAAATAGCTTCAATGTTAATGAATGTTGAATTTATGTTTCTAATTTAATATTCTGAATTAAATGTAAAAATATCAGCAAATATTTAAGGTGATTATTAATGATAATTGGTAGCTGAATAGTTAGTATTCTAGCTTTCAGTTCACCTCTAGCCAAACACACAAAGTTCTTAATTTAATATTCTCCTGTGGTAACGATAAAATTATCTTCAATTTCCAGACTAAAATTATAGTCTATAAGTGCTATCAAATTATAACTTGTTTATTTATATTATTTATTAGAATGAAGCTGATTCGTAACTAGAATTAAATTGGTATTTAATTTCAATTTTGTAAAGTTTTTCATGATAATTCTTAGAACCCAGCATAGTTTCGGTTAATTAAAACTTTATCTTAGAAGTGTACCAGAAGATAATATGACTTGTACGATGGCAGCATCATGAATACCTTTGACTTGTAAAAAAAATAATGAATGCGAATATTATGAATGGAAGCCTATTTCAAGTGAGTTTACAATGCTCCGCTTAAAACATTTTGGCAATTTTAAAAGTTACCAAGATCAAAATGTCTGGTATTTGAAACTTCCAAGAAAATTCAGCTGAGATAGATGCCCAAAATTTGCAAAATGAGAAACATAACACCAATCAAACATCTTACAAGAAACTAGAAGCAAATAGACTGATTAGTGTATACAATTATTCTTACTTTTAATTATTTTTGTCACCGAGTTAATAATGATTAACTTTCTATTGCAGTGATTATGCAGATGCGCTTATGAACAATAACCGATAATTATGTACAAAATTTTGGTAATTGCTTCTTTTAGCAATTTTATTTTACTTCATCAAATGTATTGTTGCTAATAAAGCTATTTGCTTCTCTTTTTTGCTTAAATAATGCAAACTGTTTGTGATTGGTACTAACACATGCAAAATTTCTTTTACAAAACCATACATTAGCTAATATGTGAGTCTATCTTTTCCTTTGATATGAAAGCGAGTTGCGTGAATCAGTAGAAAATAAAAGCCTTATCCTCTAAGAATGCGGCTGGTTTCCCTTACAATAACACTATTATCGAAGTTATTTTAGACAAGAAAATTTTTATGTAAATTTTTCTTGTTCAAAATAATAACCGTATATATAATCCCAAAACACAAAATAATGAATCTTTTTTCAAAAATGACTGATTGCTGAAAAAATTTTTACTGAGAAATTTTTATATGGTCATCAAGGCCTTTACACAAATTTAGCGCAAATTACTTAACACTTCAGTTTGATAATCAGTTTGAAAGAAATTATCTTTATATGTTAACATGCATATAAAAAATAAAAATAAATAAAAATAATTTTTTTTTACAAGCCACTAAGATTGATAGCAAAATATAAAGCACAATCACAAATCGTCTAAATAAATCTAAAACTGTGTGACTATTATCCCTGCCTTTTGTATTAGATTCAGTCAGAATTGTTTACCTTATTATTTGAAACTATTAGTTCTAAAATGATAAAAATAATTTTTTAACACCATCAAGAGGCTATGTAATTTTTTAAAGGGACGCAGAGATTCACATACGCAGAGATTTTCCGAAAATGAGAATGAAACCGAATAAGAAGAAATCTTACTGGAGAGGTACTAAAGATTTTCAGTAAAAATAATTCTCCTCGATAGGTTATTCACTAGCTTAACGAAATCATGAGAAAGATGGTTTGGGATTTTATTTCATTTAGATTTTTGAATGGATAGTAGTAAAAAAAACCCTGATAATATAAATCGGTTTTTGAGTAATTAAAACAGAAAATGCAAAAATTTCAGTTTTCTTCAAAATCTGCTTAAAGTATAATTGTTTAAAAATTAAAAAAAAAAATTCTTGCAGTTTCTCAACCTGTGGATGATATATTAAGAGGATGTGTCCGACGACCCCCCCCCTATATTAACCTCTTAAAATAGATAGCATTAAAGTACCAATCATTTCCTGAACGTAATGAAAATTTTACTTGGATATAACTGATTTTATATTACTTTTCGTTTCAAGTTAAATTCATCATTATCATTAAGAAGCAAAAAATTTATTTTATTTCGGCCATTTTTATTTCAATGTGTCAGATTTTTTTAATTCCATTTGTTTTCGGCAACCTATTTTAGCTAATTGAAATGGGTAAACATAGAAAAACATACTTTCACTTTGGACCACGGCCAAGAGATTGATCGATGGCTGAGCTGACACATTCCTCTTCTATAACTTTTACACCACACCAGGAGAGAATTATTAAATTGTGTGGAAGTGTAACCGGCCCTCTCTGCACTGCGACCTTCGATAGAGTCCGATATCGAACCCGCAGCTTTCCAAATGTGAGAACGACGCCTTTCGTAACCAAGCAAAAACAATTCTTAATTATTGAAAAGTAAACATTCTAATTTTATTCTTCAAAAGTTATTGCCAAGAGATGACTTTGAAATTGGTGAACTGCAAATAATTTTTTCAGCCAGGAAAAAAATTAATTTGATTATAATAAATTGATTCTTTTAAAAATACAATTTTTTATTATTATATATTTACTTTTATTACTAATCATAAATAGCATAAAATTATTTTATAAAGATAGTAAATATTAATCATTTTATAATTTGAGTTTGATACTAGCTAAGGCTAGTCCTTATCTCGTGACTTTAGCAATTGATTGTTTTAAATAGAATAAATTCGAGTTTCTAATAGAAGAATGAGAAAAAAGAAATTCATTTTTATAATTATTTGGTTTCCAAGTTGTTATTAACTATATAGATGTTTTTACATATAAATATCAAAGTGTATAAAAATTATTGATTACATTTTAAAAACTTTTGCTTATTTCAGAAAATTTATTAATATTGTATTCGTTTGTTTTGTTATGATCATGTCATTTTTTAAACTAAAGAAAAATATTGACTTGTTTTGTGAAACCAGCGGGGTTTCTTTAACAACTTTTTTTTCTCTTTGTCTTAACGGCTTTCTTTTCTTTTTATTTTGTATTTATGAATAAAGATATACTACTAGCAAAAATTAAAGTAATAAACACTATGATGCAAATAACAACAGCCAAATTATACTTAACTTCAGAAACCGAAGCCAAATTCACAGCAAATCATACTAACACTTGCAAGCTGTGTTCTGAAAATTTGCAGGAAGTAATAAATCTTGATTAACCTTGATGTTACGTTCATTTCGAAATACACTCATTGTGTCTGGATCAAAACGAATCTACTGTTTTTAATTTCAATACCTAATAATATTATCATTTTATATTATTTAACTAAACTAGTGCTTCTTTCAATTTTTTGAAAAAATATTCAAATTACGAACTTTTATTTATGTTCATCCGTATTTAATCACACACACACACACAAATAAATAAATAAAAATACAAAATAAAAAAAAGAAATAACAGAAATAACTATTTTGTTTCTCAAAAAAGTAATTTTTTACAATCATAACTTTTTTATCCTTAAAAGAAATAAATAAAATTATAATCTTTCATTTGTAATCATTAACATAGTTACCAGCATTTAATCTTATTTATAATTTAATAAATATTGAAAAATTTATTTACCAAACATTTGCATTTATACATTTTGTGATTAAAGTACAATTTACGCACGTATTTATTACATTTTGTGCTTACATTTTGAAATATATTATTTTTAATTCATACAGATGATAGCAACTTCTTTTATCTTCTCGTTATCATTGATAGATGTGCTTCATTTTTTGAAATTGTTTTGTCTTTTGAATGTTTTTATGTACTTCTCACGCTGCATCACTTTTATGTACATTCATGTAACTTTCTTGTCATGTAAACACGTATTTCTTATAAATATTATATTGTAATAAAACTATTAATGTACCTTGTAATAACAGAGCATAATTTATAAACAAAATCTAGAAATATAAAGAAAAAGTAATATTAAATGCTAATTTCAATTATTGGGTAAATTATAAAACTTTGCTTCTTAGCAACATTATGTTCTCATTCACTGCTGCACACATATCGAGGACACATTTAAAAATACAACACTAGGACCCCTATTACTTTTCTTTCTGAAAGTGTAGCTTGAAATTAGTTTATCTAAGATGCTTACAGAAATTTTATTGTATTATAATTAAGGACTGCTTGTGATTTTTTTATAGATTCTGGAAACAACTTTTTTCAACCTGTGGTTATTTTGAATTATAACACATTTACTCTTTGTATGGGACAAGCATGGTGTTCTACGTGAAAACAAATGTTGAGGAATAAACTACTTTGTTTATAGTTTGAAGTAATTTAGGGGTAACGAAGTTTTTTTAATGTCTCAATCATTGTTATATATCTTTTCAATAACATTTGTTCAAAAGTCTAAGATGAAAAACATTGATACTATATTATAATATCGTTTTAAAGCATAGCATAAGAATCGAATAAACATCAAACAAAGACATTCATAAATCCCTGGTTATCAGGTAAAGTATAAACAAAGAACATTTCTAAATTCCTGGTTTTTTTAATGTCATTCGTTTGATCACTTCATATATGAGTCTAAGTATTCTAAAAAAAATTAGTTCCATGGTCACCCAAAATTTTGTAATTATATTTTGCAAATTTTTATACACGTTATCATAATGAACAGTTTTTCTGAAAAAAAGCAAATATTGCTCAATTGTCATTTACTCAATTTGATTTTATATATTTGGTGATATTTGCGCCCATGTCTGTGCATTACATGAATATTAAAGACCAAAACATATCCTATTATGCCTTATATTGTGCTCCTTGATCATCGAATTCAAAACTCTACATGTAAGAAAAAACTTCTGATAAATCATATTTGCCGAAAAATATGTCTGATTGTTTCTGAGATTCTTAGAATTCCTGTATATTCAAAAGAAAATTCAGAATTTCTATTCATCCAATAAAGTATGACACACTGTTTATACCCTGAAATGTATTTATGATATATATTATAGTAACTGGGAATTATTCATTTATATATTTGTCCTACATATTATAAGTAAAATAATTCAACTAAATTTTTTTAATAATATTTTCATTTTAATATAAAGGTCCAAAAATACCCAAACATAGTATTTATATTTTTCTTTTTTGATAAAAATAATTTCATGTTACAGTCAAAACAAAAAATTAGCATAAATTTCTTATAATAGGAAAATAAACGAAATCATAATCTGTCAATGTCCTACCCATGTTATTTTTAGTTTTATTGTACTATTAAATATCGTATTCTAATTAAAAACTAAATGATATTTTGTGCTGAAATAGGAGTGAACACAGTGCCAGGAATAAATTAAATAAAGTGAAGTATTTTAAATTAAAAAAATTGGGGAATACAATCTGTTTGGCGGATAGTTGTTCAATAAAATATTTGTTACCTATAAAATTAAAATAATGAACTTGGATAACACTTTTTCTTTTATGGCCATGCAATCCCAAAGTTATTCTATTTGCAAACAAAAAATAGACTAAATGAATCAGAACACTTTATCATATTTAAATAAAAAAGCTGCATAAAAAAGGAATTTTAATTTATTATAACTAAAATTTTAAACAAACTATTTTCAAGTAGAAAAAGTGTATATCAGGAATAGTAAAATGATCTCATTGATACATTATATTCAATACTTATATGTCTATAATTAATGGAGATAGGGAAAGTTGACAATAATATTTAAGTTTAACTTAATCAAATAAAATTATATAATTCTATACAAAAAATATTTTTTACCATGCACAAAATAAAAATTTGGAAAAATTTGTAGTGTTCTGTTTTTCTAAATAAAAAGTGTTCTGTTTATCTCAAAAATAGATTTCCAAACCTAACAATCAAAATAAAATCAAAAGGTCTACTAGTAAAATGTAATGATATTTAATATCAAAAAAGAAATTAAAGGCTGTTTGAAAGTAATATTTTAATAAATACTTAACTATAATTGCAATACATAATAGATATGATATATATAAGTTTCATTTTTATAACAATTTTTAAAAACTGTTTCAAATTATTTTTTGAGAAAAATTAATCTTTTATAGAAATAAATGTTGTTAGAAATGGCTCAAAATTTTCTTAACTGCTTAAATAGAAGTTTTCTTCGCCTAATTTATTTTAAAAAATCTTAAGCATTTAAAACTAGAGAGAATAAATCACTTTATTCTCAGAGAAACTAAATTTAGTAGAGACAATTCTTTCTTCAATAAGAACTTACGTGTTTTGGTTTTTATAAGTACTTAAAAGTTGTTCCCATTGTTTCCTAATTCATTCGAAGACTCTAAGTTTCGGTAACGACCAAGCGATTTAGCGTTAAAACTTTAAATTAATTTGTATTTAACTATTAAAGAAAAAATAAAATCGGTAAAGTTTCTTTCAATTAGTTTAACTATTCTTAGTTTTGATTACCTTTGAAATTTGGCTTTTAATTAAATACCGCGAAACAGAATAAAGCGCAATTATAAGATTATAATAACAAATTACTCGTAATTCAGAAGTTTTAATTTGCTTTGGAAACTAATGTAGCATATTTATCTGAGTTTTTCCATGTAAAAGAGAGCCAACCAACTTAAAATAGCTGTCTTTGGATGGTAAAAATAGATTTGAAATTCATTTTAAACATGTAGCTTGAAATTGTAGAAAGTCTTGTCTGTTTAAAAGTTAAAAATATTAGTGTTATTTAAATAAAATAATGTTATTTAATTTTCTCTGTATAAAACTATTAATAACTTAATTGTCTTATATTGTATTAATTATTTCTATGAAATGTGTGTATAGCAAAAATCATCATTGTTGAAATATTGAAGAATATATAAAATATAATGGAAACACATTTCAAACTATTTAGATTTAAGATTTTACAGGAGTAAATGCGAAAATTTCTATACAATTAAACAGCAATAGAAAAATTGATATATAAAGTTGATTAATATTTTTTAAATCATTGTATCGCTAAAAAACTTGCGAATTTCTCATTTTCAATTTTTACTTACCTTCGACAAATTTCTCTTCTAATGCTTTTAAAATCTCATTATTTCCAGGAAATAAATTAAAGCAATACAGAAGTAAAAGAATCTGTTGCTAAATTTCAGGGAGCAAAAAAATTTTTTTCAATAAACTAACAAATTGAGCAATGGAGGGGGAAGAACTAAGAATTCCAAAAATTACACTGTTTTCGAATTCCGCTTCTCCGCCAAATTCATGTCGGCAATTCAAAGGTAATTCGCTGTTTTCGATTACCTCTGATTACAGTTTTTTAGGAGACGTTTTCGGGTTTTTATTTTTATTGTTTATCAGGTAAGTTATTTTTGTATACTCTCCGAGACAGGAAACACTTGGGGATTATTTACAAATCTAAATTAGTCGGGAATCACACATTCTTTCGGTTCTCACTATTGGTGTCTGATTCAAATAATGTATTGTTTAATTTGTCACTCAAGGTCACGCTTTTGTACATGAGCGTTCATTCAACTGGGATCTACACATTCCAGTGGTTTCCGAACTACTATAAACATCCATACATGAGATGAGAATCGAACCTATTAACTATTGAACAGCAGGGGAACAATCTAATCAATCAAATTCCATCTACACAAAAATTAGTTGATATGATTTTTTTCTCACTCTACGGTCAATTTTTGCACATAAAAACTCATTCAACCGAAATCTACAGTTAAAAGTAGATTTCAAATCCTTACAAGCATACACGCTCGGAATGGGAATCGAATTTACAAACTCCGTAAATACTGCGTAATGACATCACTGCTTAAAATGATAGAAATTCTTATGCTATAACCAATAATAATGTGTAACATTACAATTTTTCTAAAATTAAATCTGGCTGTTGTTGTTTTGGTTTTTCAATGATTTTGACTAAACTGTTAAAATGCAGTTTAGATGAGAATGTTAGACTGAGTAAAAGTTCGCCCTTTAATTAGATCAGACTGATAACTTTGCCTCCATTGCGAGAGAAATTCCAAATGATCATAATAGCATATTATTTTACTACATATTATGGCCTAATTCTTGTTAGTCTATTGAATAATAGTCTGTTAATACTGTTAGCTAATATATTTTGGGCACAGAATATTTTGTTATGAATTTTTCATCATATTTCTTTATTTGTCTCATTGAAATAATTGAAAATTATTAAGATTCCTATTTGAATACTTTCTCTTTCTTTGAACATTTGTAATACGAACATTACTCAATACAAATTTATGTGCTATTTCTCGTACGAAAGTACAGATTAAGTATCTTGTGACAGTGGTTGAAATACGAATGGTTTCCGAATGTCTTTAATAATCATAAATCAGAAATTTTCCTTACTCACATTTATTACTCTCTTGATATAGCAGACAAATATTTTTATGCATATGATAAATAATTTACAATTGTTGTTGTTGTTGTCATGTGCCAGCTAGGCTGGCATTATGGGGTGCGCTGCTCTACTTTTCCCAACTGAACCATATTTTGGTATGGAATCCCACTTCCTCAGTGCACACATGCCATACGTACCCGTTTATAGAGTAAGCAACCATTCACCACCCATTCATACAAGGAAAGAACAGTGACAGGATAGACAGAGAGATTAAGTACATCCATGCCCGAACCGGGATTCGAATCCAGGACCTCCCTATCTGCAGTCAGGCACGCTGACTACTAGACAAGTTAATTTACGATTAAATTTTGCTTTTAAAAAGAGAAATAATTTTTGTAAATCTTTAGCTGATAACCTTCAAAATATCAGCATCATTTTTATTATTCTTATCATTTTCTGATTAAAGAAAATTAATCATTTTAATAAAAAAAATCTAACTATTTAATCGCAAATGATGTAATTTTTTAAAATGTACATGGAAAGAAATGCATAATGCATTCCTCAAATAAAATTTAGAACTATGTAAGCATTCCATGGGCATCTCTTTGAAAAAATTCACAAGAAGGAAATATATATTATTCAAATTTATTACTAAATTTCATTGTTCAACTATAGTAAATACTGAACACACGACTTTTTATTCAAAGGAGCATAGGGAGTTCAACTATTTAAATATGTAACGAGTTATTAATTGGAACCCAGCACACAAATTGCTCATTATTTTTTCAATTATTCAAAATCATCTTTCAAATAAAAGACATTTCAAATGCTTGTATTATTTATTAATGTTTAATACTAAGCAGGCAAATTATTTTTAAGCGAATTAGCTATTTAAGAGAATTTTAAATTATATCAATTTTTTATCTAATTTTCTTAAATTACCATATTTAATAAATTTAAGTTTTCCTCCTTTCTTTAAAAGAATAGATGTAATTCTGTATATAAACAAAAGATATTTGATCCATACATCAAACCTAAAATTGTGCCCCTCATATTGTTCTTGTAGAATACTCACTTATTATGTTTTTACAATTTGGTTGCAAACAAATACAACAAAGACTTGATAATAGAAAACACAAACATTAAAATGATTTTTTGACTGTTTCCTTTCGTAAACATCTGTTGTTTACAAATAAACTCTCTCTCTCTCTCTCTCTCTCTCTCGTGTCCTTGATAATAGACCAATAACATTAAGCTTGCACATTTCCATTCCATCTTCCACTGAAACTTCTCAGGCATAGAGATGTGCTTGTGAAAACTTTTCGAGTGCTCATAATTAATTGCGCAAGGATTTTGAAGAAAGTAGTCGAGGTTTGAGTAAAAAAAATATAGTTTCAATGACATATTACAATATTTAACAATAACCGTTTCACCTTGTTACTGAGAAACTCTTCTTAGTTTTCAATTGTCTTATTTATAGGGAAGTGTAACAGCACTGATTAAAATCATCCACTCTATTTTCTTTGCAGCTAACTCTTTATTCTTTAACTCTTTATCATAAAGACAACTTTAATTTGATCCAATAAAAACTTCGTTTGCTTTACCTTACAAAAATATTTTAATCTGTTCCTGAAGTACGAGGAAATTACTCCTTTTGTGTCCAGATATTTATATCACACCAAAATTAATGTCTATTTTAGAAAAAAGACGTTACATGTTCAAAAAGGATTATCATATGATTTTAATGACAGGATTTAATTTCTTCCTTGGTGATCATTGTTAGGGATATAATAGTTTTTTTGTCAAAACTGCTGTGCCATTCAGAGAAAGTAACAGAATTTAATGTATTTTTATCGCCTCACAGTCTATAACCTAATGACTTTCAAACCTCTCATAATGTGCCATTTGAATATAATATACTCAATTAATTTCAATAGAACTCTTCACTTCATAAGTTTCTTTTCCATTTCTAGAACATGCTACAGGAACAGATGTACAAAATTGCCATATAAAGGAGTTCAGCTTAGACTATGCTTAGACGAGTCAACAAATAATCACACAGCAATACAGGGTATCTTTTTTCTTTACAAAAATTCTTTTAAGTGAACTTATTTTTTACTTAATCTTTCTCATTAAGATTCTACTCTTGAAGTCTAGGATTTAATATCAGTAATTCTGATTATGTTTGCGAGACATTCAAGTCCCATACGAAATCGTTATACCCTCTGTCCGTATGATTTCATGATATGAATATGTCATAAATGTAGATGGTAGAAATCAGAATCTTGATGGTTTGGTTCCTCATAGGTGTTTGCCTCTAAATCAAGAGTATATTTATCTGGAACTGTTGGTATGGAAAGACCTACAGAAGGAGAATCTGCTTGGATTTCGAAGTTTCAAATAAGATACTGAATACAATGTCTAGACTATGAGGAGAACCCTTGACTTCTCTCAAACAAAAGTAACACTCCTGTATAGGATCGGTTTACTGACACCGAACAATAACACTTATTTTGTTGTTCGATGTACAAAGATACAACAAAGTTTATTCCGCGTTTTTATGGTAACTAACTTCTCAGATTTCTATAACATGAATTGCAGCATATGTATAGATTCCAAGATTTATTCTGATCTTCAAAACTACTGAAAGAAAAGTTAAACTTTTCTTACTAACAGTGATAAGCTACACTATTTATCTACAATAATTTCACCCCATATATAACAAAATAAATCTTGTTTATTGCTGCACTGACGAGACATTGCAAAGTAGCAATAATATAGACAATATAAAGGATTAAATATAATATCTAAATAAAATATCTGCCCAAACGCTATATCTTCCCTAAATATAATTTCTATTACTACAGGTCTGTATAATTGTTACCCCAAGAGAAATTTTTGAGTCTGACCTTCAGCCGCTCCACATGAGAAGAAAACTGCTTTTTACAAAAGTATTTCAATAAACTTACCAGTTATGGGGTACTTCAAAAGACTGCAAATTGCCATAAATCTTGGCAAAATAATCGAAGACTAAAAATAGATAATTCTCTTTCACGTGTTCTATCTGTGAGATTTTTGCCTGACACTGTTAATTCTCACTCCCTTATGTTCTCTCTCGACCCCTCTTGTGGACTTTCTCGTGTTTGTTTTCACCCGAGCTCTTGTCCTTCGTAAAAAAATGCTCACAGCCAGATTTTTTTAAGACAATTGAACTTGGATATTACTGTCAGCATCCCTGATGATGCCTTAGTTATTTATAATAACGTCAGTAACGATGTACATCATAATTAGGATGGTTGTGTCGTCATTTGTTTTCCTGGAGATTCGGATGAGGAAATTTATTTTAAAAATTCTGAACCTTGCTCAGTTTTTCACTCTGAGTAGCTCGCTAATGAGGTGATTTTGCTAGCCATCCGGATTTATGCTTCTTTTGGTGATGTCTGGATTGTCTCAGACAATCACAGTGCTATCCAGTACTTAGATGCTTGGTCAGATGTTGGTGATGTGGTTGGGATTTTCATCTATCGTCTGCTCGAGTAACTTTGTAGCACTCACAGCATGTATTTTCAATGGATCCCCTCTCAGGTTGATATTTGTGGAAATGAGAGGGTTGGATCCCAGGCCTAAAAGGAGCGCTGCTATTCCTTTTCCAACTGATACTGCCCTCATCTACACGAAGTTACATTCTTGTCGGGAAAGGGGTATCCGCGCTATTTAAAGCTTTCCAGTTACTCATGATTTTATTTTGGTACTGATCCTGATATTTTAATTGCTTTCCAAGGTTTTATAGCTGACCAGACTACATGCTCTAGTTTTTCTAGTGGCCACCTTCGTGGCCTTAAATTTAATGGCTAACGTAAGTTCTGTCTTACCTTTTGTAAATGTGGTATCGACGAGTCTAGCCCCAACACCTTCTTTTATGTCTAGAATTTACTGAAGGGGATTTTCTTGCGAATCCCATGTTGTTTCTTGATTTTGTGAGGATTGAAAGGCTCGTGAATCTGGTGTAGTAATATTACACTAGATGAGATCAGAAAAAACAATATGTATTACCTTGTCATTACAATATTTGTGCTAAATGTCACTAGAATTTTTCATCTAGAAAGAAAATCAGAATTTATATTGTTTTAAAAATTATCAAAAAGAGAATGAGATATCAGATTATTGTTAATTTAAAAATTAACAAAAACTCGTGTCTGAGAACTCTTCTCAGTCAATTGGCTACCTTTTAGGTTTGGCCAAGAAAGTGCTCTAGCCAGAAAAGTTGCCAATATTCTTATGAGTTTTCAGACATATCACTTCCTAGTGCAAACTAGAACCTCGATACTTCAGAAAAGGTAAATAAGTTTTATATAAGGTAAATAATATTGCCGAACTTTTGATGGTTCTATTGTCAATGAAAGCACCTTTTTTACCTATATACAGGTTGCTTCATTAAATTGTGTAACAATACATATTTATCAAGAATATTCATAAAAAAAGCTAAAATTTAGGTTTTTAGCATGGTTAATAAAATTGCAGATTTGTTATTTTCAATTACAAATTATGTGAGAAACATCTTTTGGCTTAACATTTTTCATACTGTTAATTTATTTAATAAAATCAATTATTTCTCTCTGTGTTGTATGATGAAATTATTAAAATACTGAATCATTCATTTATAGAAAAATAAAATACAAAGTCCATTAGCTTTAAATTTCCTAATCTTGTATATTTTTTCATCAATTGCTGAGTCTAGTATTTCATCGATGTGAGTGCATAAACCGAGTGGTCTAAAAGAAACTTCCCCTCTATATAAACCCCTAGTGGTCGAACTATTAAACAAATTGTAATGAAAGTTTATATATAACTATTTGAATGTATTTAGTTCAGATTGCGAGATGATTTAAAACAATAAACCTCCACAGTTACGGTTACAAAATTTCGAAATTTTCGAATAGTAGCACCCAGTTTTTTCATGCACAAATTGATCAGAACTTGGAAAAACTTTAAATGACGTTAGAAAGAGACACGAATGACGTAAATTGGTCACGTAAAACACTATCAAAGAAGAGCATCGTAAAGCTCCAATGATAACAAAAGACAAGAGATTGAAAAGACTTTTATTCGAATTACAAGTTTTCAATGTGGCCACTGTCGCAGACGATAAAGCATTTCATGCAAGAGATTGTCAATAACAATGACGATCATATCATCGCAAGAAGAATTTATAGAACTCCCGTTTTATGGCATCTTAAAATCTGACAAATTCGTAGGATTTGATGGGTTCACCTTAAATTTCAAATGATCCCATAACCAGAAGTCTATTGGAGTGAATTCGAGAGAACGAGGTGGCTATAAAACTGCAAAGATACTCGCGATGACTCTGTCACCAAAGTGCTATTGCAACAATTGCTTAACACATCTGAAAATGTATGGAGAAATACCATCTCGCATCCATATAATGTCATTAATGACGTTTTGCTGCTGCAATTCTGGTATTACGTAATTCTCCAACATTGCTTTATACCGAGCACCTGTGACGGAGCACGTTTGCATACCATTGGGTATGACTTTTTCGAATAAGTAAGGACCTAGAATGAATGTCCCTGTGACGCAGCACCACAGAATCACGTATCTTTTGTATAAAGGCACTCCAAAAACTGCGTTCATTGGGCGGAAAAAATCCACACAGTGAGGATTTTCTTCCGCCCAATGAACGCAGTTCTTGGAGTTTACGTTCCTAGTCAGGCTGGAGTATGCCTCATCTGTTCATAATATCCACAGCTGCCACCTGATATCTTCAACATATTTAATAAGGAAAAAATTCGCAAAGTCGGCACGCTGTTTGTTATCTCCAGGTGCCAAAGCCAGGACGTGCTTGAAATGATAAGGAAACGTCAGCAGAACAGAGTATAGAACTTAGAGAACTGTGGTTTGTGGGAAACACTTTTTGTTGTATGCAATGGATCTGCAGTAATCGTATTATGCACTTCCGCAACAGCTTCAACAGAAGCACGTGGTCATCCGGATCGCAGTCAATCACATGTGCATCGCGTTTCTTAGAATTTCTTTACCAAACTACGTACACTTTTACGGAATATTGGCCTCATTTTAGCTTATGATTTTGACGATGTACTGGCACTGCTTCGGCAGCATTTTCTCTGCAATGATGAGAAGTGTGCAGCTCTCCAGCGAATGTGGGTGAGGAACCGTAAATGATATATGGTGAGGAACGTAGGTGACATAAGGTATGGAACCGGAAGAGTAAGCAATATTCACACTGTTATTGATGCTTGGAAAATAATCGATGAAAGTTTACTCTTGTCACAAAGGACGCCTGAAATTGCAGAGAATGCCAGGCCATCATCGACCGAGTCATTTCAAGTAGACGAATTTACGAGAATCATGGTGATCGTACTGAAAAGGACAGGTTGGTCCTTACTGCAAATAGTAGATGACAACTTTGGTGTAGTGCTACCAATGCAAATGTGTGCTTACAGAGACAATCTAACACAATAGTGATAGTTGACATTGATCGGCCACAGCTGTGGTTTCTCAGACGATCAATGATCAACATGCTTTGAAAAACTACAAGCAAGTGTGTGTGCGCATTCAATGTGATAAACTTTGATCCAGAGGATAGCGGCATCACCTGCAGTCACAAAGGACACGCGAGAATGACGCCTTGCAAAACTGAAGTGAACTTTACTGCTACAGCAAGGCAAATTCAACCGCGTCCGCCAACCCAAAATTAGACAAAGGAAGAGGTCAACGATTTGAACTTTTATTCCGTAGACCAAACCTACAATGTATCAAGACCAACGTCATAGAGCGTACTGCAGCTCTTCCTGTAACCGCAGTAGAGTTGCAAGTCAGCTCGGGGTGAGTTCTAGAGGTTTTCATGGTTTCCCTCTAGACTAGCGTAAATACGGCTCACTTTCCCACAAAGTCCCCCATGAAGGCATTCATACCCCAGCCCGCGCATGTAAAGGTGACGCTCACTGCGTGGGCCTCCTCGCCTCGCGTTCGGGCTTTGTGTTGTGAAAATAGTTCAATAAACGGGGAATGATGCACACACGTTGGGTTGGCGGAGTGGCTTGTCTGGTTTGTTCCGGAATCGAGCCCAGAGACTTTAGATGGCAGACCAGAACATCGGTCAGTCAGAGCAATAACCCGTCTGTTCAAACCGGCTACTGGATCAGCTCTCATTTCCAGGCCCGACGGGGGTGGCTTGTTGCCTCTCCGTGATGGGTTTTTCTACGCAGCGGACATTAACAGCCTTACACTCGCTTCGCGAGTAGGCTGTCCGCCTGCGGCGTCGAAATAGTAGATGACAGACTCCTGGACGCGTCCACATTGCACTGGTTGTGGAGAAGATGGTTGGAACAAGCAACTGTGGAAAGTTTGCGGGATACCGATGTTGCCAGAATGATGTCAGCAGGCGTTGATTGACACGTCCGAAGGGAGGTGGTGGCTGCCCCGCAAAGTATGTCTACCGAAATTTTGCAGCATGTGCAAGACATCCAGGATGCTCCCATATCGAGCAGAACTTTTTGCCGTTGATAGCCTGCGCTCATGGTTTCCGTTAAAAAGACTGTCATTGACCCCACAGTACAGACGCCAACGTCTGGAATGGTGCCGGATTAGAGTGATGTGCTCGACGGAGTGGCACAATATCCTCTTCTCAAATGAGTCACCCTTCTGTTTCTTCAGTATAGTCGACGCGTAAGAGTGTGGCGTCGACGTGGAGGCAGGTCCAATCCTACTGCAATTTTGGAGCGTTCCGCTGCGAGACAACGTGTCATTATGGTTTGGGGTCCCATTGAGTACGAATCCTAGCCACCTCTTGTTCGTAATCAGGGCATTATGACACCCCAACGTTAAGTGGATGGTGTGCTGCTGCTAGTGACACTATCCTACTTTCAAAGGTTCTCCAATGATCTTTGTTAGCAGGATAATATCTTACCGCATATTCTTTGCATCCGCCAACATGTTTTGCAAGGTGTACAGCTGTTTCCCTGGGTACTGTGCTCACCAATCGAACACGTTTTGCATATGATTGCATTTTAAATATCGGGCAATGTATTACGTAACATTTGGGGAATTTTAACATTTTCTAAAATTATTATAAACTTATTTTTAGATGGTTAAACATTTTCAAAAAAGGATTGAACACAAATCTCTTTTCTTTCTAGTCGAGTTAAGAATTCACAATCATATTTATGCTTTTAAATTTCCCTTGGACATTAAGAAACTCATGCTAATCTTTTGAGAAATAAATGCTTAAATATTTTCATACGATCACAAAATTTATTTTTAAATATTTAGATAAATATAATAAATTCAAATTAAAAAAGAATTTGATAAGAACTAAATATTTTATTAAATTTAGAGTTACTATCAAATTCTTTTTAGTTTGAATTTATCAAATTCTTTTTTAATTTAAATGTAATTATTTTAATCTGATTTGTTAACGAGTAAAAGTCAGCAAAGACAAAATATTTTATTAAATATTTTGTATTTGCTTAATTTCACTCGAATATAAAAGATATGTAGAATTAAAGCTTCAATTCCTAGAAATTTTGGGCTGAATCGACTTCATAAAATCTAATTGTAAAACACACTGCTGGCCAACGTAAATGTAACATCCTGCAGGAAGCATGCAAATAACATGAGCTATACAACATGCATTGGCGGAGGTGAAATATGCAAATGATTAGAATTTCTGCGCAGACACACATCAAGTGAGTCTGAGGCGCCACTTCAAAGTACTATTTAAGACTTGGAGATTTCGGCGATTTCAAGTTCAGTAATTGTGTTTCTTTAAAGCGATCAATTATGACTAGTAGAAAACAGCAATCATTTTTTGATCAAGTATCCGAGTTCGACATATTGGTCTACCGAGATTGTAGATTATTTTTCAAGGAAATCGGTAGTCGTGTTGGACGAAACCAAAAAACTGTAACGTGGATATGTGATCGCTAGATGCTGGTAGGTACGACGGACCGACGCGTTCGATCGCATCCACCTCGGTACACCACTTTACGTTATGACAGCAAATTGTGCGCATGGCAGTGACGGATCGCTCAACCACATTTCGAACCATAGCACAGCACATTCAGTCTGAAATGCATTATCAAGTGTCTGCGCGTACCCTTCGACGTCGTTTACAGCAGAGTGGTATGTCCGCAAGACCTCTGTTGCTTCGTTTACCCTTGACGCAGAACGACAGACGTCTCTGCCGTCAGTGGTGCGATGAAAGAAGGATGTGGACGGTAGAATGGAATGAAATTGTCTTTACTGATGAGTCATGCTTCTGTCTACAATACCACGATGGTCGCATTCGAGTCTGGAGACACCGTTGAGAGAGGATGCTGAACAGCTGCGTTGTGCATCACCACACTAGTCCTACACCGGGCATTATGGTATGAGGCGGTATTGGATATCCCTCTCGCACTCTTCTAGCATGCATTTCTGGTACTTTAAACAGCCAGCGATACATATCCGAAGTGTTTTAGACAATTGTCCTTCCTTACCTTCAGGGTTTGCCCACAGCCATATTTCAACAAGACAATGCGCGACCACACGTGGCACGCATTGTCCAAGGATTCTTCGTCAATCACCAGATTGAATTGCTCCCCTAGCCTGCTCGCTCTCCGGTTTTTTTACTGATAGAATACATGTGGTCCATAGTTGCTCAACGATTGACCCAGATTACATCCCCAGCTGCCACACTAGATCAACTTTGGCAACGTGTGGAAGCTGCTTGGTCTGCTGTACCCCAAGAACACATTTAAAGTCTCCTTGAATCAATGCCGAGGCGTGTGGCAGCGGTTATCTCCAACAGGGCGGCTACTCTGGCTACTGATTTTGGCAGGAACCACACTTCACTGAAGTCTATAAATTTAATCATTTGATACTTACTTGATCAACATGTTATCTACAAAATAAATTTTGTTGTGATATTTCTTGTCTTTCTTGGTGTTGCAATTTTGGTGGCTAACTGTGCAATTTTTAGTTATGAGGAAGGTAAGTATACATTTATCAAAAGAAAAAAAAGAATAGTTATACATGTAACGTTTTTTTCTCACTTCTTTACACAATCACTTCACATATAGAGAAAACATTATATTATCTCTCATAACACAAGTTACAATATTCCCATGTTATATTCCTACCGGCAGTTTCATGAGACTAAGTGCTCATTGCATTATCAAATTTTTAATCACTTTCAAAACACTTACTTCTAAAATTCTTTCGATTTAGACAAAAGGTGGAAACTGAAAAATAAAAAAATATTACAAATACTAAATTTATCTTAAAAAGAATTCTGACCATCAAAAAATTCTCTTCCGCATTGATTCAGTGATTCTGGAGTTATTGAAGCAATATCAGGTAAAATAAAGGGCAGGTAAAATAAAGAGAAGCCTAATTTCACTAAAAACTGTCACTCAATTTCTGATTTAGGGGAATGCTATCTTTTTTACTAGTATCTCACAGTAAAAAATTGCTTCCGTCGCAGTGTCTTGTATTGAAATGCAGTGACCATATGCTTTAATAAACTGGAGCAGAATATAAAAGGTACCTAGAGCTTATTACCAAATATTACAAATATATGAACGTAGAAGTTGACTATGTAAAAAAGTGTGAAAAAACTTTCCTAAACGTAACATTATTTTTTCCTACAAGTGATGGGTTTTCCATTTTTTATAAGTAAGTGGCCGTTAAATTTTGAATGACTTTCTTAACAATAATGAATCTTTAAAAATAATTGTAATATTACTCTTACCTAATTTTTTTTTACATTAAGTCAAATTGAGGAACATCATTCCCGTTACATCTACGAAAAAAGATCCCCGAAATTGTATGTCGACCCCTACCTGGGAGAACAGATAAAGCAACTTGATTAAGCTGACATGGGTGGTGATATTCACTTCGCTTTACAAGGGAAAGAAAAATCATCAGCTGTCTCAGGAATCGAAGGAAAAAGGTTTCAATAGAAATCCCTTCATGTCGAATAGTTTCCTGCTCCGAAAAATCGGAGATGAAAACATTTTTCCATTTTTCTCTACCCATATTTGATCCCGTTACTGAGTTTCGAACACAAATCTTACTCCTCCCCAATCCCAACTCGTAAAGAATTTTTGCAACAAACAGATTGAAATATATTAAATATTCTGCTTGGAATTTTCTTTTTCGAAATAAAGCATGCTTCATGGAATGGATTTATATTTTATACATTTTTATCATACTTTCCCTAGTGATCAAAGATATTTGCTATGTATATTTTTGAGCACTACTGCTTATAAGTTACTCAACTTAGACTAAAACAATTGATTCAAAGTATTGATCGGACCACGTAATAGCAAATATGTTTTTTATGTTTAATAAGTCTTCTATTTAAACATTTTTTACAAAATCTGAAATAATGTACAAAGAATTTAATAATGTATAGTGAATAAAGAATTAAAGGAAAACTACTTTGAGACAAGAGGTGTGAATGTATAATAGAGAAATGTGTATCAGCCTTGTTTATCAGTGATCAAACTCGATCATGGGACCTTTTGTTATGAATTTTGTATTAAATTAAATTAGGAAATTGTGCATTTTTTGAATCAGAATTCATTTAATGAATAGTAAAGTTTTCAACTATAAAGACTTCGGATTCTTAAGTTATATTAATTTGGGTCCACACGTCGAAAAATTTGCCTTTCTATTAGTTCTTTGTAATGTTTTGATAATATTCATCCTTATCTTATCTGATTTCAGTTTTTCTTATAGATTCAATCATCATTGTAAACAACTTGAAATGGTATTTTGATTTTCATCTCCCCCTTACCTATCATATAATATTACATCAGTATTAATCTAATATATACATATATATTTATTTACAACAAAATAACAGAAAATTGCAATATATATATATATATATACATATATATATATATATATATATATATATATATATATATATATATATATATATATATATATATATATATATATATATATATATATATATATATATATATATATATATATATATATATATATATATATATATTACAATGTTCTGTAATTTTTAAAAACTGTAGTAAAAGAAGAAATCTGTAAATTAAAGATCACCGTTTATATTTGAATGTTTCATATCAAATTTTATACTAAATTCTTTACAAGTGTTGCTCAGATTTTAGTTTTTGCATTAGAATGTTGTTATTAGGTTTATGATCATTAAAAAATATATTATATTTTCTATCAGAATATATTCAAAACCAAGTGCTTTTTGAGACAGTTAATTAAAAATAAAAATTTATGTCTTTATTTCTGTTCATAAAAAAGAGCTTTAATATTTTCAGATTCGTATAAATGCTAATGCATATATTTTAAATCTTCATTTCAAAACTCATTCTAATGGCTTCTTATCTTAATGAAATATTCAGAAATTATGGTCGGAAAAATTAATCGTTTTGCAGTTAATGAATCAAACTATATTAATAAGCGTTTCCTTTAAAAAAGTTAAATGAATTTATTCCATCATTGCAATTTCAAAAAGCTTTTGTTGGAATTTTATATACATGGCCAACACCAGAAATCGTTTGGGTGGGATGTTTGGGTGAACAAGATTATTTTTAATTAAAGTTTACAATTAAGCTTGAAATATTCCAACAAAAATGTTTATTAAGTTCTGTTTCTCGATCTATTATTTTTTTTAAATTCTTTTAAAATACTATTATTTGATTGGTAATAGTGCAAATGATAAAATACTATAAATAACTGGCATTGTAAGTTAGAAGACAAAAAATCAAATTAAATTATAAATTTATGGGCCTTACCTCAATTTTTTGGTATGTCAAAATAATGTATCATGCATCTGTATAAATCGAGTTAAAATATTTCAACAAGTATGCTTTATAAAAACCATTGTTGAGATGCATTTTTAATAATCCTTTCTTAGAACTAACCTTAGAATCATTGAACCAAAAAAGAGCACTTGCTGCTAACAAATAGATACGCTTTAATAAATAGAAACTCAAAAGTCTATGGAGAAATTTCAAAACACATTTATACTCGTTGCAAAAGTAAGACAAATACACTGAAAAAAATCAGCGATATCAGCCTTCAGGCTCCTACAGTTTTATAGCAAAGAAACTATTGCAAAACTCCGAAAAGTTCTAATCTAATTTATATTCTTCTGAGAAGCAAACGAGTAGTATTTAAGATTTGCCTCCCTTAGGAGAGGATCCCAGAAAATATTCTAATATCCTCAAAAAAGTTTAAAGAATAATCTGCAGGCTGTCGACAATTTTGTCCGTAAATACTACCAAATGGTACCGCAGCATTTGTGTTTGCCTTTCCTTAGAGATGCCTCTAGCAAATCGCCTCCAGGCACAGTTCTTTTCATAATGCTGAATCTTCCCAAAAAACAAACATTACAGGAAAGCCATTGCGGACATTTCTTTACAAAGCGTATTTATCTCTTAAAAGTGAAAAGAGACTTTTTAAAATTTTTTTGTTCGTTTCTTATCAAAGTTTAATCAATATAATATGTTTTTCTCTTCAAACATCCTTAGCTTCAATTTTTTTATTCAATTTCTTATTGAATGAACAAATTGAGAAACACCTCGTTTTTATATACGTAGATTTTGAAATTTGCTTTTAATCGCCTTACTAATTCTTTTATCGTTATGAGAACGAAAATATTCATTACCAGACATTGTACAGTGATTGTCGGTGTTTTCTTCTAATTAATTTGGGAATGATAAATAGGTTCACCTAATGGTTTTGGATGATAAGGACAATCTTAAGTTAACTCTTCAACATTTTCTACAAGTGCTCAATAGGCCTAAGGTCTAGTCTGCGGATCGGCTAGGTTAAGTATTAAATTCCATTTTCTCCAAATCATGCCATGACAGCTGACGTTATCATTCTGGAAATAGCAAAAATCTATTCCATCAGAAAAATAAGAAATCGAGGGTCATCCAAAATAACACAGAAGATCATGGTGTTGAGCTCACTATTTACTGTGACTATTTGTCCCAAGCCATACTAAGAGAAATAACTTTAAAGCATAACATCACCTTTTTATTTTGTTTTTTACTGTTTTACAGTTGCAGAATTTTACTACTTGCGCAATAGTCTGCTGAAGTCATTTTGCCTACAGAAGCCAAATCTAAACCTATCATCCGAACGGTTGTGAATGAATTTGATTTTTGCTCCAACACCTATTTTACCACAAGTCTATTGTTTATTGTCACTACTCTTTCACCATATTATTATGTTTGTTGGTTTTAATGATCAAATACTTATGGTCAGTGGCAAAATCTTATTGACCGAGGAAATAAACTTACGGATATTTTTCATCAAAGCAGTTCACAGTAGATGTCTGTTGTTACTCCTTCTGTGTATAAGCTTTTGGAGGCAAGTGACTTTTTTACATCCTCTCAAAACAGAAAAATTCATCTTTCAAGACAAGTTTTGTAAGTCTACTTGTCAAACCACTTTCTTACAAACACCGCTTACCTCCCACTTTCAAATCACTTAGGCCACTATTGATTTTCGATACTTCAGCTTATTGACATGTTCCGAATGGTTATTCCATTTCTATGATAAATAACGGTCACATTTTTCTCAAATTCGAGGATTTTTGCTACTGGAAATCATACGTGCGAAATACTGTAACATTTTTTCCCATACCTTTTACAGCAATGACTGGTTTCACGGATCACAGAGCTCTGGATTATCACGAATATATGAGTGACCAAATAATTGTTGACAGACAGTATATTCCCAACAAATCTTATTTAAGATATTATTGAAAACGTGTTATTTTACAAAGGCTGCTATTATATTTCTGATGTGATAAAAAATAACAAATATTTAAGATCGAATTTAAAACACGCATTATTGTTCTTCAAAATATTCTGCATTAAGATCAGTAAATTTTTACATACATTTGAATCAATTTTCAAAGCATTTATTTTAATATGATTGAAGTATCTGTTAAAACATGCGCTTTGAATGCATTCACCATTTTTTGGGATGTCTAAAATTGTTAACCACGTCATTTATTTTTGATGTTCGGAATAAAAAAAAGTTATTGTACCCCAAATCAGAACTGTACGGGGGATGGCCAATCAATTCGTTGTTTTATCCAGATAAAAATTATTTTGTTCCTGTCAATGCGTGGAAGCTCACATTGTCGTAATGAAGAGTAATATGCTTCTTCAAGTTTTCTTTTCCGGTGAGTTTTGAAAAAGAAATTGTTATGTACCGCTTAAATTGATCATCTTGCATTACTTTAACGCCAATATTGCCCCGTGAAGAGCTGATAAAATAGGCAACATTTGTTTCGATGTGCCTTTTCTTGAATAACTTTTGTTCAATTTGGCTTACCATTTTTTAAGTGCTGTTGGATGATGCTTTATCACACAGTATAAAGAACAAAGTTCATCAAAGCACTTGTGTTTTAATAATCCACGTTGAAAGTTATGAAAATATCTCTGCACAAAAATATTCACTCAATTCCAATTTTTCACGAGAGGATTTTTTCAATTACCGTAAACAACACAAATTGCGCTAATATGACAAATTGTTTTAAGAAATCATGGTTAAAAATATCAAATTATCCTTTGGAAAAGTTAATGATCATATAATAATAGTAAAATTTATTAAGGCGACAAATATAAAGGGCAATCTATGAATTTATCTAAATTGAATTGTTAATTACAATTCATATTTAATTAAAAGCTGATGTTTTATAGCAAAATATAATTTCATTCTAAGCATGAATCAGGAAATCTATCGAAATAGACTCAATATATCCCCAGTAAAACTAATCCATAATAAAAAAGCTACTACCGAAAAATTTTATATTTTCAACAGTTGCACTGAAATATTTCCTGAACGCGGAGAATTTCATTTTTCAAATCCTACCAAAACATTGTTTCTTAAAAGCTGAAAAAAGTGGGGGGAAATAATCAAATGCTCATTTTTACGATGTAAAAGATTAGAGCAGAAAAAATGTTTAAATTTTCGGAAACATAATTTTAAATAGTTTTCCAATCTTGCAAAGCTGGAAATATGCCAACATCTTACCGAACATATCTTTGATGAAAGTAAAAAGTCAGCCCTTCCCCTTTATCCAACTAAGAAAGTAAATAGTCTCTCGTGTTTCGCATATTCGAAATTACCGTTCGTTTTCTGAACTCATGCCATATTTTACACAAATCCATTTTGTTTTATATCAGAAAAATGTAGACGATAAAAAAAGCTATTTATAATCTTGATCCACGATTTGATACCCAAAAATAAATACATAACTGCTGAATAAAAAGTAAAAAAGAAGTTTACAAAATGTCACCTTTTTCGAAACATGTTTGTTTTATATTCAGATTTTCTACTATCGGCTATAACTCGCTTTATTTTCGACACTTAAAATCCACAAAATATTGACTCCTATTTCTTCTCTAAATAAAAAGAAAACTCTGATATCATGTGACTATATATATATATATAAATTTTGAACATTTTTATTTTATTAAATTCTTATGAAAGATATCTATTTTATCTTTCAGTTTCAAAATTGTTTGAAATTTTCAATTCTTTTGAAATGTTTTATATTTTAAATTAAATTTCTCTTCTTAGCGTTAATACAATATTGAAATACCTGCATTTAAGAATATTGAATATTCTTAAAGAATAGTTCATATATTGAGTATATTCCATTCCAATTAATTTGAGACATTGATTAAATTCTGATTGCTATAGTGGTTGATACAACTGTGGATAGTGTTGCAATATTTCGAACTTTGATCATGAATAAATTTTAGTAATCACACTATCAAAGCGAACAAATAATATATTCATTTCAGAGATACCTTAATGTACCTTCAAGACGAAACAAAAATATGTAAATTAATTAAATTCAATGCAATAATTCGTGGCATTTTTTTACATGAATTTTTAATTTATCATATATTGTTATGAGAAAAAGAAAACATATCTATAAGTCAAAATGGCTGATAAATATCTCTAAATGTTGTTTTTTTATCAATGATAAAAATATTTTCAATTTTATAAGTAAAAATCTTACGCGAATTTTGACGTCACAGTATATATGATAACCAAAAGGAATACCATTCATGGCCATGAAAGTTTATTCTACAGTGATTGGTACTATTTTAGGATCATTTTAAAAATTAAATTCAATAATGTAGTATTCTAATAGAGTATCCAATTTTCATTGTTAATCACAAAAATAAAGAAAATTGAATACTATATAAAAATGCTGAACTGTAATTCAAAACCAATTGCCAAATTTCTTCAAAGAAGGGAAATTAAATTGATGTGAAGTATTTATTTTTTTACGTATTTCGGTAAAAGCTTCAATATTGGGCAGATGCTCTTTTAGATTTTTAAGAGATATTTTAACATGGCATACAGAAGTAAGGGACAGTTGGAAGTTGTACAAATAAAGGACAAAATACTTGAAATCATAAATTAAAAGAGCACTCTTTTATTTAAGAAATGAATACAAAGTTTTGTAATTAATCATCTGATTAAACATTCAAAGTAAAATATTCGTATTTTTTTAATACTTTAAGAAAATTTAGAAACACTCATTATCAATGTATATCTTTTTTGATAGAAATGTCGGATATGAAAAAAGTTACTTTAAGTAAAATGAGAATCATATGCAATTAAATCTTGTTGAGAAATCAAATCTATGTCTTTAGACCTAAGCATGAAATTCATGTGAGCTTGGTCATCAGTCTCAAAGGAGTGCTCAAAAAAAAAACACATCTTAGTTCCCAACATCAATTAAATTATTGAAACTGGTAATTCTTCCCCTAGTGGAGAGTCTGACATTAAACTGTGGTACAAACTGTTGAACAAATTTTGCATAAGCTAATATACAGTATTTGTTCTGCAAAGAAATAAAAATTAAAAATCACGAGACTTCTATAATTGCAAACTGGCGAATGACTCACTGAGAACTGAAAAAATAATAGTAGTATTATGGTCTAATTTTTTTCCCACAATTCTTTTCATTTTTTTTTTTTCTAGAGAAAAAAAATTGAAACCATATTGATGTGCAATAGAAATACGAACGATCGTTGGTATTCAAAACTGGTAGGCCAGCTTAATAGATTTTTTTTTTTTGATTAAACCTTTTTCTGGAGCGCGAAAAGTGAGGGTGGAGACAATAAATCTTCTTTCCTGGGTTACTAATTCTTCCAGAAGCACTCTGTAAATCAATTTCCGTCCCCTTCGCAGCCACCCCCACCAGAGGGGAACGCAAATATCGCTTTAATCTCTTAAAACTTCTCGATGTTCGATCTTCATTTCGAGTGACTCGCAACCGAAATCGAGATCCATCGATCATGCAGATAGGAGTGGGAAAGGGGTGCATTAAGACCACGTGACTGAAATGGGAATGGATAATCATGAGTATATTTCCCCTCACATTAACACAGTTCCTTTGAAGTTGTACGAGTTCCAAAAGATTCTTCTTATGGTATCAACTTCCGATTTTCTCAAGATTAATTCAGTGTATGATCGCTACTTGGATATAAATTGTTTTATGAATTGATCAAAAAACCTTCCTCTTAACTGTACTTTGTGTGAGATGCGATTGGGTAAAACTGTGCGACTCTTTCGTTCGCTTTGGTATGATTTCTTTGACGTTTGGGCTAATGGTTCCTGCCGAAGAATTCACCTTCAATTAAAATGGTTGAAAAAAGTTGCAGCAGTAGAGATGAATTTTCAGACTTGCTGATATCCAAATATTTTACAAAGCAGAAATAACTTTTTTGGTATTCTAATAATTATAAAACTTTAATCTTGTGCATACAGGCAGACTTTCCTTGAATAACCTTTGGTTGAGGGCTTTATATGAGGCTTGCTTGACCAGCCATGTTTTTCTTTGAAGAAGTTAAATAATTTTAATGAAATAAAAGCTTTTCAAAATGATAAAAGGTAAAAAAATTCAATCCAAAGTGTGTGAGTACATTTAGGGGTATCAAACTGATCTTGTCACTTAATACAGTGTCCCCATCATATAAAGGACATATGCATATAGATTTAAATAGTCATAAAAACTCTTAAGTCCCGTCATAACTTAATAAAATATGAATATACTCAGGTCTTCAAAATGAGATAAAAGCAAACTGCTAAAATTCTTGTTTATTACACAGATTTACTAATAAATACAGATTATTAGAAAAATTACTATTTTCATTAAATAGTAATTTTTCACTAGCAATTTTTTGTTGATTTTAATTAGTGAAGAACTGTAATTACGCTTTTCATTGTTAATAAAAAACATTCAAATTTTGCAAGTTAATGCTGCATGAGAAAATAGGAACATTCACTATAACGAATAAAAGTTGATCACTAAATATTCTGCATGCAAATTAAGTTTATTAAGTTTAATAGGAAAATTACTATTAAAAAAATTTATATTTGTAAAGCATTTTAGTTTGATTAATACTGAAAAGCTAACGTATATCTATCCTAATCACTTGAAAAGTTTTATAATCAGAAATTTGACTAAGAAATTTTATTAAAACTCTTAAACTTTTTTTGGTGATATGCGTCACGAGTATTTCTTATTATTTTTTATGGAACATAATTAAGACATGATTGAGATAAGTGAGAAAAAATTATGTCTGTACTTTTAATGGACATCATCTCTGCTTCAAAAACTTAGTTTCTTCATGAAAGTATAAAAAAGAAAAAATCTTTAATAATTACAGCTAAGAAAATGTCTGAAATTCGAAATCTCTTTTAATATAGCATTTAAACAGGATCAAATTAATGAGTCGCACATTTTAAATGATTTCATGACATATATCACCTGTTTTGGATTTGTTATAAACTGTTTTTCATATTCATAAATCGATATCTATATTCTCATAAGCAAATTCATATTTTAAAAATTTCATCTTTTAAAAATCATTTTTCTATGAACAGAGTTCTCATAATTTAAATAAAATTTATTTATTATTTAAAAAATCTAAGTACTATTAAAAACAGAAAAACTAACAATCTAAGTATAAATATATTTAATTTAAAGAAATTTCAAATTGAAATTTGGAAAATAAACCATAGTGTGAAACAGAAATATTTATATATTGTACAAGTATATTGTACATTTTATACTTAAACAATAGGGCCGTGGTAGCCTAGGGGTTTGGGCATCGACCTTCCGTTCAGAAGGACGGGGTTCAATTCCCTTTGCCGCCAAAAACTGACCAAGTACATGCGATATACATGCTCGTTAAATCTGTGGAATTGAAAGTCCTGTGGTCACTCGTTGAGCAATTACCATGGGTTCAAAGGTCTGGGGAGAAGTTCCTCCCCCTTCAGATCAATGTCAAAATTGAGGGAGTTGATCCTCTGGTGGTGCTATCTATCGGAGGAGTTTAGAGCAAAATCGTACTTTCACCTTCGTGGTGCTCCGATTAAATGAAAGACGCACCCTACTGATTTAAATTCGCATAGCCAAGGTATAGCGAGCTTGGCTTGTCCAAGTGTCATTAGTAACAACAACACTTAAACAATACAAGTGTGAGGGTTCGTCCTTCTACTTTCATTTTTTGTACACGTTAGTTCATTTGATCTTGATTTGAGAGAGATTAAAATGTGGATTCTGAACCGATATTAACATTCATAACCAAGGATAGAGTGCAATCCACAAACCGTTGAAAGCAAAATAGCCCTTGAACATTTAAGAGGTCAATTCGCTTACTATCAGTCATCAAAACGTAGCAACTGGAAAGTTAGTTATCATATATTAAGCATTAAGTTTTACCTTAGAACATCTTATTCATCCACTCTCTATTTTTAAAATCTTTAAGTTTTATAGTAGTTATTGCTTTTATACTATTTAATTTTAGAGCAATATCTTAATTCCATTCATTTATGGTAAAGTCAAATGTTTATTAAATATGTAAGTTTCTATCCCATCTGTGTAGTTGCAATTCTGGATTTTATTCGCGATTTTTACTTAGCTCTTATTTTTCTTTATAAGTGACTACTTAAATTTGTGGAAGTAAGATTAATTTTATATAAAACTATGGAGTTTCTTTTCAAAATAAATAAAATTATGTACCTTCGCATAGTCACAAATCAAATTTTCTATTGGAAATTTGAAAAACTATTATGTTTTTCTGACACTTTATAAGACCAGAACATACTCTCTCTTGGCCTATAGTTCAATTTTATATACCCTAGATAAATTTTCAAAATATTATTTTTACGGTTGCTATCTTATATATTTTATATCACTAAAAGTAGCATAATAATAAAGAAAAATAAAAAATATATAATTTAATCCATCATTTTGATCTATAATATTAGCTGACTTTTTTTTAGTATTCCCATTCTAATATTTTGTTCGATGATTTAATTGTTTATTATATATGAAAAAATTCTTAAACATTTACTTGACATTTCAATTTTTGAATAAAATGTTGTTTTCTAATGTTTTATTGGATAGTAATGTTTCCTTTGCCTTAAATGCATAAATATATAACTTTTTCAAATCTTAATATACTCTCTCTTCCAGCTATTGTACTAGAAAGTATTTATACTTTTTCCATTAAATTCACTTTTTATACTTATAATTTCCAAGAACAAATGGAATTTCGTAATAATATTTAATATGAAAGACTTTAAATGATCCATTGGGAATTAAATGCATTTCACAAAATATTTTATAAAAATAACAAATAATGACAAATTTAAGTTTTTTATAAATCATTACGCGAATGTTCTATGAGCTCATATCGTCGTTATACGTAACGTCGATATTTGAGAAATACGTCGTATTTCTCAAATTTTAAAGTCAGGAAACCTTCGAGACCACTTGAAGCATAGGCACAAAACATTTTCTGCGAATTAGATATCCTACTTTAGATTGTTACCACTCTGGCAACTTCTGAATTTTTACGGAATCAGGAGACAGCTACACAAAATATTTGAATATGAATTTTTTCAGTGATTAGTTATACCAAAGTTTATGCAAAATATTTTTGAAATATAATCTAATAAAACTCAACAAGTCATTTGTAATCATATTGTATGTAATAAAATCATCCTATTTCTCATCATTTACTGTTTTTCATGTGATTTCTGCTCCTCAATATTTCATATTTTAAAAATTTATTTTCAATCATTTCACTTCCTTTGTCACAAATTACCTACTTATTTTCTTTCTTTTTTGTAATAAACCAGAATACATTTTTAGATAAAAATTATAATATGTATCATAGAAGTTGAACCAACATGATGGTATTCAAAGAAGGTAATGCCACCAATATGACATGCACGATGCTAAAAGATATAACATGTGCAAAAATTGGAATTATTTTTTTAATTACCTAAGTTAAAAATAATTTAAACTTTTTACACGCATCATAAAGTGTAAAACTCTAAACAGAAATAATTTCTTATGTATGCTTGATTTTTAACTGTTGTGGTAGAATAATTTTTTCCTTACATATAATCACATTTCTCTTCCTCAAATGTTCCATTTTACGCAGAGATCTTCTTTTCTTTTTCTTAACACTTTTCTTAACTAATCCATTTTCTTATGCTAAATATTCCATTTTACAAGAAAATTTCTTTTTACTGCTTACATAAGAATAACCCTCATCCTTGTATTTAATGCTCACTAAAATCAATCAGATGAACCTACGAGAAATCCAGTTCTGTACACAATCACAACAATTCTGACTACATGAAACATGGAACAGGACATGAATCTTATATGAAATCTCATTAATCAGCTATCATAGCAGATAGCAACATATCTCAAATACACAGATTAAACAACACACACACTGTGTGAGAGAGAGACAAACGCAAAAAAATTAAAAAGTTTATTAAATATTATAAGTAAACTTATTTTCTCCAACTCATTGCCATCCTAATATTTTAATTTTAATTTTTCATTAACATCAAAGAGAAAAGACCTTTTTTATTATTTTCATAGCCAAACACTTCTTACCAAATAATGAGTAAAATTATTTATGTGCAACATGCAAACCATTCAAAATTACATCGAATATAATTAGAATGAAGAATAAAGAATATTCACTCCATAACTTATTGATAGCATTCATTGCGCTATGTTTCTACTATCGCGACCAAATGTAGATATCAATAAATCCTCAATATTCAAGAAAATTCTGAACAAATAAATTATCGCAAAAATATTTATGATTTCCACATCTATGATAAAATCTGCACTAAAAATCCTTTTGCCAAGCATTACTCAGGTAAAGAAAAATGATGTTTCCATGTGAGCTTATTAGCGAATTAAATAAAATATTTGGGGGTGAATCTAGCCCAGATAAAAACACTTATTTCATCCAATTCTAAAGACACAATTTTTGCTTGATTCCCTTTATAGAAGGAATGTTTATGTGAACTTTTACGTGCCTCTAGCTACCGACTACTGAATATCTACAGGTATTTCAAAAGATGAATTTGGAATAGAATTGTATTTTCTGATGCAAATAATAATCTACCGGATCCAGAGTTTGAGAAAATAAGCATAAAGTACTTGTGGAAATTTTAAAGAAAAATAGTTTATTAGATTATTTGATTGAAATCATTGTTTGATGAAATTATTTAGAGACAATTTCATATTCTTCAGATACATATTGACTTCCTACATAAGAAAAATAATTTTTCACAACATGACGTGATTAATTGTGATAAAAAATTGTGATTAATGTGGTTTAGTATATTAAGGATGGAAAAATATTCACACATAAATACTTTTAGGAAATACCAGAAATCAAATGTTTCTAAATATTAGATTAAATTTGGTCATTTATTTTAATAACAAATATGTTATAATACAAAATACAGATTTATGCACTTACTCATATTATAAAACTAGTAAGCTTATCCAATATTCGAATTTATATTATTTGAATATGCGTTTCTTTTTCACAAAACTTCATTTTTTCGTCATTCGGAGAATTACAAGGTAATTCACCAAAGATCACAGCTTAGATAAATATCAGTTTAAATGAATATTTCACTTTTGTGACTGATAAAAAAAATACTTCAAAAAGTTTGGAGCGTTTTTCTTCCTTTCCTTCCATGACACGAATAAAATAATTTGAAAAATAATTTTTTGTAAAAATACATCATTCCAAAAGACTAATCCTATATATTTAGGAAATAAATACTAAAGTTTGCTTTTCCAATGACATTTTTAAATAGTAATTTTCATCAAAGCATATTTTTCTTGAAAAATATTTTTCCCATTTTATAAAATGACAACAAAAGGAATTTGGGAATAAAACGGCAATTTATAGAATAATTTAAAGTAATTAATTTCTATAAATGTTTAAAAAATATTTAAGAAAATTTAGATTAATTTTTATTAAAAAAAGAGTTTTTGAAAGTTCAATAGCCCCCGCCACCCACACACATTTCTTTCTTTTATATTTCTCCTACTGATGACATACCGTAATATAATTTTTGCATATATGCTGACAATTTGAGTGGCAGAAAATATAAGAAATAGGAAAAATAATCATGAATTTTATTTAAATATTATCCAATCTGACTAAAAAATTAATAAAACTTTTTGATATAAGACCATTATGAAGTTGAAATGCATTTATTTTTTTAAATACAATCCTCCAATATTCTTCAGGTTGCTTTGTAACTATAACATACTAAAATTTATGTGATTAAATTTAACTATTTCCTTGTTGAATGAAGTACAAATACAAATGCATATAGCCTAAAATAACAATCCAGAAGTTGGTATATTTCGTACTATTCAATTATTCGGTCAATTATTAATTGTTTTTAAAATTAGTCAAATATTGAAAAACTAATCTTGAATAGTGTTTTAAGTGTTTCAATAATGGATATGATTGATTTACTTGATATTAAAGTACAGAAAGGAAAAAATTCAAAGGGCAAATCAATCCAAAAAAGAGAAAAACCTGCTTGTAGCAAATTACAAAACATACTTCTTGTATTGCATACTTATGTTCATTTTTTTAAATGCATTACAGAAAAAGAGAACAAAATAAAATGTCAATCAAAATCAGGAATTAAGTTAAAAACGGAATGTATGAGAATAAATAACATATATTTGTTTATTAAAAAAACATATAAAAATACTGAAATAAAGAAAAACAAATCAGAATTCTAGATTTGATTCAGAAGACAATTTTTCTATTAGGAAAAAAAGAGTTGGCAGATACCATATTGAGATGCATGACAGATTACAAATTGCTTACTGGTTTCTTACATTTAAAGCGCTGCAGAGAAAAAATATGGTCGAAAAGGTTCTCTAAATTTTGTACAGCGTGAAGTCCGAGCTTTCCAACAGCTAAAAATAAATCTATTTATTTTCATGTATGGGTGTGGTTAAATCGGATTACGTTCAGCAGTCTATAGGGAGTGAAAGTACATGGCAGGTCATAGATTCCATTAATGATCCGTGCGATAAACGATATGTCAAAATCGTCTGCCAGGCTTTGTTTGAATTACTTTTATGATCATTTGCAATGGCTGGGAAATAGCTTTATCACTTTTCTAGAGCTATTGGCACTCGAATTGAATATTAGGGGTATAAAATAGGCAACATGAAATTATATTACCATTAATATCGCCTTCAAATCCATAAAACCATCTATTTTGAGTTCGATAAGTTCATCTTCCTAAATTAAATGAAGGTAATGGAATAAAATATTAAAAGAACGTTTATTTCTCTCCATTAACTCTTGATTATGTTTATAAATTTACAACTTTAATCTGATGCATAGTATTTTTTAATAAAAATAACTAGGGAAATTCAACTCATTAAGATTTGTTAATAAAATTAAAATGTATTTATATATGACAACATACATTTTATCATTAATTGGGAAACTTAATTTGAGGAAATCGTAACTTGAAACTGAAGTAATTATAATGAATAATCTTTTTACTTCAACTAATCTTTTACTAAATATTTACATACAAAATGTGTGATTTTTGTTCAAAAAATTTATGTAACGAGAAGTAATCCAATAAAAAATATTAATTATAAATAAACTGATGATACTTAAACTAAGCCAGTTGCATGACAGCCCAATATGGGCAATGGCCTGCAGTGCCCATATCTGTTGTTCTGCCTGAGGGCTCTGGGGTGCGAAGCATGTGTCCCGGTTAGGTGGTCAGCCTAACGTGAAGTCCCAGTGTTTGGTCATGCTTGGTACTCAGTGCATCGACCCACTGAAAAGATGAAAGGCTGAGCTAATCGTGCCCAGCTTGAGGATCGAACACAGATCGAAGCTTGGTCCCGTGCCTTGGGAGCGTGAAACGCTACCACTAAGCCCCACCGCTCTTCAAAATAAATAGTTGACGATAGCAACTACTACGCCACCGGTTCCAACTGACCTTTCTTCATGATACTATTTTTTGGTTTTATTTATTGAAAATTCGATACTTGTGGAAATATAATTTAAATGATGATTATAGGAAAAGATCAAGAAAACTATGTTAAAAAAATTGTCTAATAAATATGGCAATGTTATGAAGTTTTAAGATGATGGTTAGCGCACTTATTAAAATCAAATTATTATCTGCTGAAAAATATTTCCAAGGATTTTACCGACAAATATACAATTTTTGATCCATTCTTTCAATAAGGAAAAAATATGGAAATTATGATCAAACAAAAATGTAACAGACACTGAGAATGGATACCAATCACAAGAAAAAGAGTTACAACAATATGAATCAATACACTGGTTAGCACTTGCATTGAAAATCCACTAAAGCGCATCTTTAAAATCACAAAAAAGAAAAATATAATGTGTGTGGTTGACTTATATGTATACAAAATTTACTCGAAATTTTAACTCTAAATCAGTTTCACTGAACGCACATCGTAGAAACTTCTTGCATCATGACTTCAACTAATTTAAATGTCTTTCATTTAATAAAAATTAGATGTAAATTCATTATATTTAAAGTCTCGAATTCCAAAGTCTCCAGAATCAAAACTGCTATATAAAATGAGATGACATTCTATCTGGTTGCATGTGAAGAAAAAGAAATAATTTTAGAGAAAGAATCAGTTGATGTTGATGGAACATCAATTAGTTTTCCTTCACACGACACTAACGTACTCACTAAAAAATGTCATATTATTGTGGAAACATAATTTCTACTATCATGAAAAAATAATGTCACAGCTGACAAGAATATTTTTTAATTGTTCTTAAGCTAAAGCACATTAGAATATAAACACTTTATCTGCTTTCAATTGGCTTAAAAACCGTAAGCCACAGAAAAAATATAAAAAGTGATAAAGCCATGAAGAAAAGGAAATCGTTGCTACAAATTGCTTAAGAATAGTTCAATGTATGTCCCACTTATTTATTCTATGAACTGAAAGGAAAAACTCTATGTTACATTAAGGTCTGAAATGTATTAATTGGGACTTAATAATTATATGTATTCTTTCAAATCAGTTAAATTTATGATCCGACGGCTCACCAAAGGTTAGAACTACTTTCTTCGGAGTGGAAGATTCCGATTTCTATCCCAAGAAAAGAAAGGCTTTCTGCAAGTTCATTTGTCAAAATGAATGGTAGTTTTTCTAGTTTTCTCCATAACAACACATGTATACAACTGTCTATGAATGAGAAGCCTCCATGAAAGATATTCTGCGGTAGATTATCTAATACCTTACAAAAACACTCAGTATGGGTAATTTTTAACACTTACTCTTACTCTTATGGGTAATTTTTTTTCTTTAGTAATCTAACAGCGAGAAGTAAAGGGAATTTAAGTTGTATAGATGTCTTGAGTGTAATATTCTTGGGAAATTATGGTTGATTAATTCTATCATTTTCAAAATTTATATTCGACAGCTGTTCCATTTGAACTTCAAAATATGGATAAAATGTGGATACTTAATAATTGTTCACCCACATATCCACGATCAAAATTTAAAATATTCGACATAGACACTGCTGGTTAGAAAACCCAAAAGGTTCATCTTCTCGATAAATAAATGGCAAATGTCGTAAGGAAATGGTAAATACCGTAAATTTATTGTCGATATTGTTATATTTTGTGAATAAAAAAGCAATGGTTGCATTTAAATCAGACTTAATAGACTGTATCTGACTTAATAGAATCAGACTTAATAGAATCTTAATAGACTGTATTCTGTAACTTTGAATCTTTCAAGACTATAACGATTGAATTGAACTTCAAGGATATCGAGTTGAAAAATACTAATTCCGTTAAAGCAGAAAATTGTGAGACAAAAGCTTTTAATATGAGCAATTAGTCTAAATGCATAAAACAAGACAATCTCAAAAGATATTTTTTTCAGTAAAAGAACATCCGAAATAACTTGAGGGATAAGAATTATCCGAAGAGTTATTCATTATCTTAATTATATTTTATTCCGTTAATATCAATTTCGTGATTTTCAACTGAACCTTTTAAGTCCAAATCTGAACTTATAATAATGCTTGACCTGCCAGTATGAGAAACCAACTCCTAATATGTATAATTTTCAATGAATAGCAATCAGTATATAAAATTTTACAAACTCTACTTAAAAGCATATTTGAGGATACACGGATTCGCTGAACGATCTAGCAGCTATCTGAGATGCTTCCTGCATTGCTGTAGCCACATCCTTTTTTGATTTCTCAGCAACTGTTTTCCTTCCTATGCCCCATTTCTTGTTAAATGAATGAAAAAAATCTGTTCTTTAAAGTATCTTCTCACTAAGTCTCTGTGAATTTATAAGCCATTTATTTTAACAATAATTTACTACAGTCGAACATTTTCTGACATTCTTTGATGCCAAGAATTCCTTTTATTCATTTGACGCACTGTCATAAAACTTGATAAAAAAAATGCTTTTGGAAGCAAAACTTGATTTTACAATGAAAAGTTACCATACAAAGTTCTTCTCAACAACATACTATTGCTTTCTGCTCTTTTTCTCAAAATGGGAGTGACAAATTAAAGCTCTGCAATAAGTGCCACCAGACTTTGCTACGCCTTTGGTTATCACAGTATTGTAAAAAGTACCACATCTTTGAGAATTATAAACCTTTCATATTGTATATAATTATATACTTCATTTTAATTTTTTTTAATTCTTCTATTTTAGATATTCTACAATGAAATGCAATTCTATTCAAATCTCTAATGTAATTTTTATTAAAAACATATAAAAATTATAAAATGAAATAGAAGTCTCTTTTAATAAATATTAGATAATTTCCATTATTGAGTCGTACCTGAAGTGGTTAGCATGCAATCATGACGCATTTAAATCTAATAAGTAATAATACATAACAAATTACTTAAAAGTGCCCAAATTACCTTTATAATTGTAAAGAGCGAAAAAATTACTGAATACCAAATTTTGGTTATCCTACTTCTTTTTTACTTAAATATGCACATTATATATACATTATAATTTCAGAATACCATTCATTTTTCACATTTATTTCTTACAGAAAAATGGAAAGCTATATATCATGGCCATACATTTATGTAATATTATGTTACATAAATTCATGGGTGGATTTCAACAAAGAAAGCAAACTCTTTTTAGGACATTACTTATTTAATGAGCTAATATTACATAAGTCTTTCTCAGAAAATACATGTGACGTATCCACTAATACTTTCCTTTTTATTGCTCGAAATAAATGGATGTTTTATGAATAATAAACACAAATTTCAGTTTTATACCTGGTAAGAAAAATCAAAATTCCTATTAGTTTCGTGGCATAAAAGGGTTAAGAGACATCATTCTCCAAACTAATATTCAATGCATAAGTTTTTCTCATAAAAAAGACTTCGTGTATCAAGCATATTATTATAGATTTATAATGAAAATAGTAATCTCGTATATTTTAGAAGCGCATTAATCTTTTATTACTGATATATTGTCTAAAATACTCTCTGAATAGAGCACAGTCCAACTTGAAAAAATGATTTTAAAAGTTTTGAATTAATGTGAAAGAAAGCACTTTCCCATTAATGCTTTATTTAATAATGAGAAAGGAAAATGGAATTGATTTTTTTCTACTTAATTACAAACCAAAATGAAAACAATTTTATAAGCGAATTTCAATTCTTTATAAAGTAAACAAAGAAGCCTCTGAATATTTATCGATAGTCTTTCACAATGATCAATTCTTCATACTACCAATTATAAATGTATCGAATTAAAATAGGTCTATAAAAACAAAGAAATTTTTTTAAATGAAAATATACTGCGTTTATTTGACTTTCAAACTCAGTATAAAACCGATAAAAGTAAACAAATATTTTTCTTTTTTAATTTCTGAACAAACTGTGGTGACACGTTAGTAACCTTAAAAAATTACAACTACTCTTAGCAGTGGCATTTTTTATTATATTCATAATCCAGAATATTTTATTTCAATGTAATGAAAAATCATAACTAAAAAAACTTTTTGTATTTTTCACAGCAAACATTTTGGACATCTTCTATGAAATAGCAAGGGAAAGTCGAATTCACTCATGTCTTTTTTTTTTTTTTTTTTTTTACATCGAAGTACTGTATATTTTTCTCAATTTAATCTTTACCACCTTCTTCAAAACCTCTATTTTCTTTTTATTTCTAAATAATGATTTCTGTAATGTTTTTCCTTCTGTAACAATTATAAAAATTCGAGAAACTTTTATACATATAAAATTTGTGCAAAGAAATTATCCAAGTATTTATTTAAAGATTTAAATTATTCAAAGCTACGTTCAAAGTAGAATTAAAAAGGTAAAAGTTTTGAAATTATAAATATTCACATTATAGAAAAAAAATATTTTTTTAATATGAAAATTTCTGACAACAGAAAAGAAATTTTCTTCATGCACTCTATATAAGGTTTTAAAAAAAATGAGTTGCTTGAAATATAATAGATATTATTTTGTGTGCTTATTATCTGTCCACACATTTGTGAGAAAGAAAAAAGTCCCTTATAATGAAATCGCGAAACTTAAATTTTGTTCTGATTGTTCAGGAGCGCTCTCTGGTGTTATCAAATAATACTAAGAACTTTTCTGAAAACTTTTAAAATGTCTTGAAATGTTTTGATGTAAATAATAATTTAGAAATATTTCTTCAAAAAATTTTTATAAGGACCAAAGTTTAATTTAATTTTCATAAATATTTTAAAACATTCTAATTAATCTTCTTTTCGAATGAAAAGTATTTTCATAAAATATTTATTTTAATACATGATTATCTAAAACCAATTCTTTTCAAGAAATACATTTAGATAATCCTTTGATAGGAAAAAATAATATAAAACAAATTTCAGTCGATACATTTCCAAGGAGCTTTTGAAAAGTTTAATAAAAATTTAAGGAATCACACACATTTTAAATAACTATGCTGAAACTATATTTACAATAGTTTTTATAATCGAAACCAAAATTTACGTTTGAAGCGTACGAATTCAAAAATATTTATATTTCTCAGGATTACCATAAACCATTATTGTTCTGTGAAATATAAATTTCGAGCTATTATAAAATAGGTAAAGTATTAATAAAAGTCATGTATTCGACAATAAGTTGTTATTTTAAATTACACTTGTAAAATATTTCTGAGTGGTTGGTAAAGGAATGCATATATTCTTTCTAATGAACAGAATATGATAAATTTTATAAATTAACCAATATGCTTTATAAATGGATTTGTGGTGATTATATTATTAAATATATCTTTTTCTTTTCATTTAAAAATGTACAATGGAAAGATATGTTTGAAAAGAAATTCATTGTTTCGTATTCAAAAAATTATTTCGTATTGTTACAAATTTATAAATAATGATTATATTTGTCTTAAAATATCTCAGACAGATCGGAAATTCTCACATTTTGGGCAAAAATTGCGGTATTTAGACGTGTTGTAGTTTAAAAGCGGATTTCCTAATGATTTGGCGACAGTTGGCGAGATTCTTGGCGACTTGGCGAGAAATCGATACTTCTGGAAACATCCATCACCTAAGCTCTAGGACCAATATTTTTCGAGATAGCCTAGAAGCTTCCAGAACCTTGGCGAAATTGGTAGATTTCTCCGCCAAGTCAGGTATAAATACCGCAGCCCGACATGGAAGAGTGAGAGTTTTTGTGAAGACAGTCAGTGAGTGAAGACGATTAGTTGTGACTGCTAGTTGTTCTCTGTCTGAGGTATTTGAGACCTGTGATTGGAAGCTATTTCCTATTGTATCTGACGAATTGTAGCTGTATAATTGTGATTGTTACAGCGGGAATTTCGTTTATCTAGTGAAGTTTTTACGAATAAAAGTCTTGTGTTCATTAAGTGGTCGCTTTATTCAACTCTCAATCAACACGAACCCGTGGAGCTCGGTACAGTATTCCTCGCTTTGATAAATTTTCATTTACATTTTCAAAGGAACTAAAAATTAAATTAAGAACTTGTTCAACATATATTTTATTTTATTTATTTTTGTATATAATTTAGGTCCTGAAATTTCCTCCATTCACGAATCTAATAAAATTAGCTCGAATCGAATTTTTTTCTTTTTTAATTTTATCGAATCTGTTAAGAAGTTAAGGTATAACGCTATTCTATTGAATTTCACATTTTCAGCTGTACAGTATTTTGCTTACTTAGACTACTTAACGTAAATTTATTTGAAAAAAAATTATTTCATGAAATAAATAGAAAATAGTAAATTATACTTTATAACTGTAATTTTATTTCAAATGCTATATGCATGTCTCACACTGAATGTCTGCAAACAGGATTTTTACTATTTGTGTATTTTAACACATAAAAAACATATCTACAAATCATATTTTATATAAAAATAGTGAATTTGGAATGGGAGTGATCAAATGATTTCAAAGCCTTCTTTCTTCAATAAATACTTAAATGTTTCTAAATAAACCTTAAGACTCTACAGAGTATTTGTCGCTTTACAATAAAAATTAATTTAAAAATTCAATTTTTTTCTCAAAAATAATTTTTTTCTTTTCATTGCTTTATTTATTTTTTTTAAATTAGAATCTCCTTCATACGAGTTAACTTTGTTTACATTTTATTTTGCATAAATAGTAAAAAGGAAATTCCTTTTACTGAACTAAATATATATTTAAAATAATTTCCTACACATTTTTTACTTTTTTAAGCATTCAGAAATCATGGATGATTATTGAATATGATTTGAGGTTTTCTTTATATATGCATTTTATTTATTGAATTTATTGTTATGTATCACGAATTAATACTTTCAATGAATCAAGTTTATCGGATGTCTTTATTTCAATTGATCTCGATAAATTGGTAATATTATTCTTGTGGGAAGTTGCATATATTTATAAGTCAAAAGTACTCAATCAGCAAAATATATTGATCTAATATTGGCAAACTTAACCAAATTTTTCTTAATATGCATATTTTGATAAATTCAATATCGGATCTAAAATGGAAACTAAGTTTCTTTCAATGTATGGCATGTCAAAACAAGACCAAAATTTAAAGCCAAACTTCTGTCAAAATAAAGTTAAGCCCCAAATATAGTAAATCACTTTTCTTTTCTAGTTTTTTAGTAGCTTTGTATAACATTTTAATGGTAAACATAATTAATTTCAGTAGTTTATTTATATCAATATTATACCGTATTTATACACTTAAACGTATTACTATAATTTCCGGAAAAAATAACGCGGGTTTGCGTATTTAAAAGGTAAACTTTTATAGGTATGGCAATTCTCCTTATAAACAGTTTACATACACTTTAAAATATTTTTAATTTGATTTGTGAAATGGATCATAAGTGTATGAAATTAAATCAAAATATCTTTTTATTATTTCTGTTCAACGGCACTGCAGCGGCAAGTTGCTTATGCATAAATGTGTCAATCATAATAAATAGTTATTGGCTTTTAAATACGCAATCCACTATTTATTCTGGCTCCACTCCATATACACAAATACCCCTTACAATATCTAAACACGCGGAAGTTATATCGCGTCAGATAAATATTTTACAACAAGGATATATATATATATGTGTGTGTGTGTGTGTGTGTGTGTGTGTGTGTGTGTGTGTGTGTGTGTGTGTGTGTGTGTGTGTGTGTGTGTGTGTGTGTGTGTGTGTGTGTGTGTGTGTGTGTGTGTGTGTGTGTGTGTGTGTGTGTGTGTGTGTGTGTGTGTGTGTGATAATCTGATAGACTTGAACTATTTTAATTTAGATAAGAATTTAGTAATTTTCTTTTTCATTTTAATAGCGAAGATTAAGTATAGTGAAGATTAGGCGAATAAATATCGAAGATTAGGATGGTTATTAAGGCTTCATAAATGTATAGTTTAGTGTAATTTTTTTAGCAAATTTAAATATTAAATATTTTTGCTATTCAATTTTCTATCTCATTATAGCGATATTTTTTAAAATATAGTATATGTAATATACATATAGATATTTTAGTAAGTAAATATAAAAAACATTCACGTAGGTTTAAACATATTTTTAATATGTATTACAAATAATATATTTGTGAGCTATGTTTTCGTTTTCGGCATTTTTCCTTAACAGGCCTTATCTAAATAAAAAAACATGTGTCACGATATAACGGCTATGATGCTCACGAAGATACTATCCACAATTTAACTTAATGTAGCATTTACACTAATGCGGTCTTTCTTTCGGAAATCAAGTAGTTTTTTACTCAATAAATAATATAAATAAGAAAATTATGTAAATACAGCACCATAAGTTTTGAATTGATATAAAATATCTTTTTTAGCAAATATTGGTTTCATACTTCTGATGTTCGATACACAATTTATGAGAAACACTATTTATAATTTTTAATTTGTTAGTCATATATTTCCTTTTCTTCCATCTTCAGTGGTACTACAGCCCTAGGTAGGGCCTGTCTTCTCAAAACTTTTCCTCCTGGACTCTCTTTTTTTGGCCATGGTGCTCTAATTAATCATTCTTAAACTGGCGAGATCCCTTTCTAGACATCAATTATCTAAGATTGGATTGGTTCTTAGTTCTTGTAGCCTGACCAAGAGTATGTTCTGCATTGAACGTTTTATGTTCATTCTAATAACATGATCAGCCAATTTAATTCTTTGGATTTTTATGTGTTTCATGACATCGGGTTTTCTCTTTTCTCTTCCAAAATAATATCCAGTTCAAAATAGATACAAATTTTTTATTTGCTTCCTCTACACCTCTATACGTTAAAACTTGAAGAGTATCAATAAATTTAAGGATAAAAATCATTAGGGGTCAATAGGTACTTACTTCTACATTACGGCTACATGATAGAAATTATATAAAAGATGCATTCAGATCCTTTTATAACTCAAATAAGTTACTTTTTATATTAAGTAGTTTTAACAAAAAATATATATATAACAGTTGCTTGAGAGCAATCAAGGTATATTTTAGAACCATGGACTGTGAGTGTTAATTCGGTGGCTTTAGACAGTGACCGTTATGTTTCTGTTGTGCTGATGCCGATTATTTTACCCTTCGTTTAATCTCACCGAAATATTAAGTTTCGATAGCGTAATGCATGACTGAATGTCATCAGTATTTCACGAATCTCTTTGGCACAAAAAAATGTTCACTAGAAATCCCAGACATCACAGTCTCCAGATCTCTTACCAACAGAAAATGTCTGTCATCCATTTCTTCGTGAGTAACTCATTACTATATTCTTATTTGCTCATTCGATCGATGACTATGACATCATGTTGAAGCTACAAGGACAGCTGTTTCTGTACATGCCATCTTATCTCTGTTTGGCTCAATATTCTGGGATATAAACATTATTATTATTACTATTAGAGTTAGTTGTTTTGTATACTGCTTATTTAGGAATTAAATTTCTAATTCTTCGAAAATTTAATCATTTGTTACTTTTAATATAATATATTTGTTGAGTAAATATAGTTTTGTCATTTGAGTTTCTTCTTTAAGTAATATTTTTAATTTCCAGAAGCATGAAAACCATTAGAAAATAATTCGTAATTAATACCACACACACACACACACAGATTGAAAATTCTTCAAAAAGTTTAAAATATTTTGTAGTAATAATAAATAAGTATAGAAGATTGACTTAGCCACAGATGTGACTAAGTCAGTCTTCTACATTTGGTGCCCCAGGTCCTCGGATCAATCGAAGCTGCTCGCTTCCCTACGATTCAACCAAATCTGAGTTCCAACTTTCCAACTGCATCGGTAAGTCCTGCAGAATAATCAAAGACGCAGACATGGTTTAAGCAGAAAGCCACTTCTAATAAGTGGATTATGGTCTATTACTCTTATTTTCAATTGTAAATATCTTAATATTATTCATTACAATGTGAAGGTTTTTAAAGTAAAATATTACTCAGTTTTTCGTATGATAGACCCAGCTGAGGGAAGAGCAAAGAAGAGATCAGAAATTCCTTTCGTCATCGGAAATTTAAATTTTAAAAAGATTGGAATCCCGGAGTAGGGTTGTCACTTTGAGCTTTAGGGTATTTTCGTTGTTAAAAAGAAAAAGTCAATCAACGTTTTTAACATGTACCAATCTTCTAACCAGTCAATTCCCTCGGTGAACTTCTTGGATCTCATAAACAAAAGTACCATTTTTATTGGTTATCTTAATGCTAAAAATTTATCATGAGGATGCTCCACAAACATGGGATACCTGCTGGAAGCAATTGATGACCGAGTCTTAAATTTTCTTAATAATGGTTCTCCCACTCATACTTCTTATAGTTACGGAACATCCGAGGGCTTGGAGAATTCACTGATTATCCCGAATTTTTATTCTTTTTGCAACTGGTGTGTCCTCAAAAGCATTGTTAGTGACCACTCACCCACCATCTTTATAAGTATTAGAGGCAACAAATTTTATTGGGAGTCTCATAGAAATTTTTTGAATTTCAAAAAAAAAAAAACTGAATCCAATTTGAACATCTTACTGAACCTACATTTGGCAATCCCCTCCTTGGTGATGATCTGTCACGAGAATGGCTATTTGTTAGACGACTATTAATGATGTTGGTCGATTTTCCCTTCCTATGGGCAGAAGTTTCATGAAACTTAAGGACGCTTCTCTGGTTACTCTTATTTCAAAAAGAGACTTACTATGCGAAGATCTTTTTATCTCAAATACCATTAAAGATAAAATTGAGCTTAAAAGGTTAAATGCAGAGATCAAACACAGATATGTAATACAGAAAAAGGAATATTGGCCAAATTTGTGTAACAGCATAGATACCAGAACTCATACTTCGAAATTATGGAGGCTTGCCAAATCACTAAAAACTGAGAATAGCCTCAAAAGGATTAAAAACTTCACCCCTTCCGATCAAATATCTCAAGACAAAAAGATAGCTGAAAACATCATAGCCTAATATTATCGAAGTATAAACAACTTGACCTTTGAGAAAGAAGATAGAGAGATTAAAGCTATTGCTAAAAAAGTAATTCACAATTGCTACTCTCCTATCTCTCTTCCTGTGGATGCTATTTTTAATGAAAAATTCATAATCCACGTGTTGAGCAGATTGATCAAATTCAAGCAATCACCATGTCTTGATTATATTCATGGCTACATGGTTAAATTCCTCATTGATATGGGAAAACAAAGATTATTATAACTTTTTAAAGATAGCTTTTAGATATTTCGTTGAATCTTGGTCTCCTTTCCTGCAATTGGAAGAGGGCCATCATCATCCGTATTAAAAAATCATGAAATTTGCAAACTCCGTGGAGAATTACAAGCCCATATCTTTGACATCCTTCATTTGTAAACTCATGGAAGGAATTATCCTGGCCAAATTAAATCTTCATTTGTCCTCTAATGACCTGCTCCTTAAGAAACAATATGGTTTTAGAAATGACCATAATATTATTAACCAGGTCTTATATTTCTGTCAATTCTTAGGACTTATATTTCTATCATCTCTTAGGACTTATATTTCTGTTATAGAGACTCTTAAAACTTAAACCCAAAATACCGCCTTCCTACTGTTCTGGACATGACCACAGCATTTGACTTAAGTTTGGAAGCAGAAATTGATTACTAAACTTCATGACGTTTTTGGTATCACGGGAAACTCCCTACCTTGAATTTCAGATTTTTTACAGATTGGATCCATAATAGTAAAATACAAAAATATTATATCTGACCCTTTTGGACTTAGGCATGGTCTCCCTTAAGCCTCAGTTTTAAGCCCTCTGCTATTTTTATTATATATTATTGGTTTCAATGAAGTGGCCAATAAATATTGTGAACTGGGGGATTCTTCGTCGATGATATCATTCTTTGCCGTTCTGAATTAGGCATGGGAAAAATTTAATCTAACCTTAACATTACTCTTGTTGAAATACATAATTTTGCTGAATGGGATAAACTGCACTATTTACAGGAATAGCAATCAACAAAATTGTATCAAAAATGCCAAATAACTGGGTACGTTCTGCACCAGGAATTGTTAAGTAACTCAATCACTCACACATAGAGGCTCAAGTAGCTAAAATTAGAAAAAGGCTTAACATCCTTATATATATTTCAGATCAAAACTGTGGCGCTTATACTGATACCTTATGAACAATTTATTTCTCACTGGTCAGACCAATTTTAGAATATGGTTTTAAAATTTATTCTTTTGCACCTGAATAACCAATTTAAATGAGTTAGTACAGTTAAGTGCTGCAAGAATTATTTCTATCCTAACAATAAAATACTGTATGAGAGTGATCTTTATGTTCTTTCTTTTAACAGTGATTGCTTTACTAAATATTGTAATAAACTGTATAATTATAGTTCACAGCACAGATCTTCTGCCTGTTTCGCCTCTTGCTATTACAATATGGGTTTAAAGGAACATGATCCTTTTTCCTAGGCAAGAGAGATGGAACTAATTTTCGATAAGTAGAATCTCATTCCTTGAAGATTTTTATCTTGTAAAGAGACTGCCCTTGAACCAGTACCATTTCCCTACAGAATTTCGGTCCAGGGTTTGCTTCACCAGCATGCTTCCCTGTACCTAGCTCTGACTTGGGCTCTACCAGTTATATAGAAGCATCCGGGTGGAATTTTCGTAATTTTGAAGCAGGGACCGAACAAAAGACCCATAATACTTTGCCTGCCACCCTCAGAGATATCATTTCACTGGAAGATATTACGACCACGCCCAGTTTCAATTTGCCCATAAAGGGACGTATTTACATGAATTTCCTAGACACATGGCTCTTGATATAATACAAAGCAGCCCGCGTTTGGCGCTGAATATGTATACTGATAGTAGCAGTGGAGATGATGGTCTTCAAGGAAGTGAAAGTGGCGTGCATATTGAGACACCTAGAGGCCCTTTTGATCTTGGAATCAGAAATCCTGACGGCTGTTCTGTTTTTAGATCCAAGTTTGTAGCAATCTATAAGGGACTTCACTTTATTGAATTGTTCACTGAATTAGTCTTCAAAGACATTTGGATTTCATCTGACAGTCGTGCCTCTAGTCAGCAACTTTCTCAATAACGGTTGTAAAAAAAGTGACAAATCTGAATATTTTTGATTTGATTGTTCATCTTACTGATGAGCATACAATACGCTCTCAGTGGGCCTCCTCCCAAGTTGGTTTTAATGGTGACGAAATTGATGATAGTTTGGCTACGTCAGCTTCTGCTGATACCCTGCATGACAATGTCAGCTTCACTTACATAGAAGTCTTTTCAATCAGAAAGATTGAATTAAATGCACTTTAGAGAGTCCCTCCTGGACACACATGGTATTTTGGAAAAAGATCTCATTGGTGTAGCTAGCTCATTATTTGAAGGAAAAAGCAAATGGTTTTCTCCCGCTTATTGGCTGGCCGCATCAGATTCTTTACATATATTCAGAGAGCGGAAAACTTTCCGAAATGTCATTGAAGACAGGAATGTACAAGCCTCCCCTGATCAAATTCGTAGGTGCTTGGGATTTACGGTTCCCTAAATTTCAAAAGACACATATCTGTTTTTAGATATTTTAGAAATTTTAGATTAGGGAGATGGTGTAGTAATGCTAAGCCATCTGGAATTAAAAACAACAACATAAAATTTTCAGTCAATGAATAAACTAAGTTTTTAATCATATAATTATATGTGATTTATTTAAAAGTGAATAATATAGTTTTAAATAAAAACAATGTGTATAAATGAATACTGGAATAGCTTACTTTTAGATTAAAAACCAAAATTAATATCTTTTAATGTTACTATCTTCATTCTCTTGTCTTAAGGATGTTCTTTACAGACATTGCAATACCACCCCTCATGAGCTAACTATTTATGCTCCTAGAAGAAGAAAAATAACATTGGAAATGCGATAAAAGCAGTATGGTGGTTGACATGAGTAACTTCTCACTTCTTATATGACATGCATAGCAAATCGTAGACATGCCTGTTTGCTTAAATAAAGCGAAAGTTGTTTTGTTTTGTTATTGCAAGCCAATATTGCTTCATTATTGAAAACATAGGTTGTCAATATTGACCCAATATTAAAGCCATTGTTGGCCCAATGTATATAACCACTATAGTCACTATAGTGATTAATACAGCAGTCACCACTAAAGCAACTAGGCCTGAGCACCTGAACGGAAAGTGGTTTTGTCGTAACAAAGGGAAGACCTGTTTCAATAGCGTGGAATGAGGGGATTTTTACATTTACAACGTAAAATGTGTTAAAATACTTAAAACGTAGTTTTTAGGATTTTGAAATATTTTATTATCTAGCTTATTTGATTTTTATATTTACTTTCCTGGGTAGTATATTTTTCCAAAAACTGCTGAATAATACCATCTATGTGCTGCGTTCCTTATTGCAAAATAAGTACTTATGCCTGTGTATTTAAATTTCCAAAGGATAAAGAACTTTTAAATGAAAGGATTTTTATCATTCCAAGAAAGGATTTTCAACCAACGAAGTCATCAAAGGTAAATTTCATATATTTTATTATCATTCTTATTTAGAATACATGAGTTTGTGCTATATTAGAAATTGTTGAGTGTTAAAATAAAGTGTTTCATAAATATTTTAAAGTTTAATAAAAAGATGGAATAACATTGCTATAAGATTATTTTATAATTGAATTTTTTATAATGAAAAATATGAAAAAATGTTTTGTTTTTTAAACGTGAAAGGGGAAATTTAAAAAGCATTTTCAAATATATAAATGTTTAATCCTTTAGTATATTTATCAAATGTATAAATATATAAATAACTGAATATTAATACACATTAATATCAAATGAATGTGAAATCAGCTATTATTACCATTTTTAATGAAAAATCTACTGTTGAAATTACTCAATTATAATTTTATTTATAGCTTAATGTCGATTCTCCAATTAAAATAATTTTACAAATTTAACATTAAGAAACTGTTAAGCCCCTATTGGAGCAATTTTTGCATAAGAAATAATATAAATGTATCATATTCATTCGTTCATATGATATCATATGAACGAATGAATATGGTACTTGGAACTTGAAAAGATTTTGCACAAAAGTTTAAAATTGACATGTATTACAAACTTTTTTATTAGAATTTCAGCGTATTTTTATTAAAATAAGTATTTGTTAATATATAACTTTAAATTATTTCAAAGTTACACACTTGTTTAGGGATCATTTTTAACATCTTATTGCTGCAATGAGGAAAAATGAGAGGCTGGTATTTATTTATTTTTACTTCCTTTACATTGAGTGAATAAAAAAGTAGCTAAAAACGTGATTTCTTCATATTTATAAATTCAATTCGCAATCTATATATGTTTGAAACAAGTGACAAGAAATGCAATATTGCAAAAAGAGCAAATTCAATTTTTTAAGTTGGCAACACACTGCCGATGATACTTTTTGAGTCCGGTGCCTGAATTGAGCGGGTTTGTTTACTGAATTGTCATAATTTGTAGTTAATTTTACTATCAATTTAAATAATCATGCTCATTAAAGTAAAGGTAAGAATAGCTAATTTTTCTTAATGAATTACGAATGTTGGAATAAATATTTGTTGATACTCATTTAATTGGATTTTGAAAGTAGTTTTATGCTTCAATATCACTCTCACTTTATGAGATAATAAAATTAATTCATTACTGTCAAATGAAATTTCACGTGTTCATTATTCAAAAAATGCAAATACTCTGTAGTTAGCATGTATTGATATAAAGAAAATCATTCTATTTATTTTAACGACGTTTATAATTAGAAATCTGTACACATTGATATATTTATGAAAATGAAAGTTTTTTTTTATCTAATATAATATGTATTATATGTTTAAAACTCTTGAAATAAAGTATTCAGAAATATGCCGCCTCATACACGCTGCAACTTTTATTTTTTTTATTTGTTGGACGTTTTTTTTTTTAATTTAACCTCATTTCACATATGATTGACAATATTTTATTGATAGATTCTAATTAATGAACTAGCTCATTTTTCTAAATACAAAATTTATTTTTAAGTGTAAATTATTATTGAATCCTCATTAGAAGGGAAAAATATTAAATTTCTATATTGTTAAGCATTCTTATAATTTTTACATTAATTTAGTCTGACCCTATACATATGAATGTCTATGACCAAAATTATTATATTTTCATCATTCATTCCAAAACTGTCAATAACTATCATCATAATGTTTTAAAATATTTTATCATTAGTACTTATCCAATATAAGCTCCACTCAGTTTTGTAATGTTTGAAAAAGGTAAGCAAAATACAAATCCAAGCTCTTGTAGCTATATTTTTTTAACCCTGGAATATTATACTTAATAAATCAGTTATTTTGTCAAAATTTTAAGTGTTACAGCATGTTAAAGGAGTATTTAAAATTTTGACTATTGTTTAGTAGAATTTATCGTGTTGTATCTACAAGCCTTCCACAGTTTCTTTACTGATATTTTCCAAATTATATCTCCCATCTTATATATTCTGTGTAATTTATCAAGTTAAATTTTTGCATATTTACATATTATCCTGTCAACTATTTCAGCACAAAATGTATGTCGCTAAATGTTGCAGTTTAATGATTATGCTCACATTATCTATTTTTTATTTTTAACGTGTGCAAAATTTAAAATATTTTAATATAAGTTAAATATGAGTTTTTTTTATCTCTTTGTATTCATGGAGGTACAAAATAACTACTTTTTTCATCTCATTTTGTAAAATAGATTATTAAAATTAGCTAAACATTTGACAATATTTTTTTGGGTCAAAAATGATTTCAGGGATGATATCCAAGTAGTTATTTTTAATAACTTAAATATCTATTTGCTTCTTATCTATTACTTTCATTATAAATTGTGTGCTTGTAAATTGCTACAACCTACCTAGTGCCAGCCATATAACAAAAAATTTCATGATTTCTAAAATTGGAACTGATCGGTGCAAAAGCTACTTTTCAGAAAAATAGCTGAAATGTATTTAAAATATTACAGACTAAATGAAGTAGTAAGTGCATCTCTAAAAATGTTAATCATAAAATTTTGACATGTATCGTTATGTATGGCAAGTTTAGAAAATGAAAGCATGACTAAGTATGTTATGTATAGGAAATGTTGAAATTATATTTTACTTATATATATATATATATATATATATATATATATATATATATATATATATATATTATAAGTCCGTATTCATAACATTCAACCTCTATTAATAATATTGCCATAACAAAAATAATTACAACTAATAAATCACATGAAGCTTTCACAATATATTTAATCATTATTTTAATCTAGATATAAATCTTGTACTAATGTAATATCGGAGTAATCAAAGTTAGAGCAAATGCTGTATTCACCTTGCTGCATAATCTCTGTAAGACTAAAATTTCAACACTTATAATCCTTATACTTTTTACTGTCATTTTAGAATATTTTATTTTTAAATACATATAAATACCAATGCATTTCTTTCTGATATAATTTTTTACTATTTTCTCTTTTTACTTTATTATTTTGCTATGAAATATTTTCATAGATTTTGATTTATTGTAATATAGTATATAAATTCTATATTTAATCATTAGATCATAATAGATGATTATATAAGTTCATTATATTTTTTTATTATAAATTATCTATTGTAATTTTATGACTGGCATTCAATAAAATTTGCTTATGCCTTAGTTTGTGAGCCAAATGTTTAAAAAATTGTCCTCTTTATGTTTTTGTTTATGATCCTATTTCCTTTATATTCATGAATTCCTTTGTTTGCTAAATTTTTATATTGAATACTGGTAATTTAATTGCTAGGAGAAAATATTGACAAATTAATGTACAATATATAAGACAAGAGTATTTTTAAATGACATGGCTTAAGTAATATTTCAGTTGACTTGTATTGCTTGAAATTTCTTAAATGAATATATCAGTTAATATATACAGTTAATATTTATCATATAAAATCGATTTTTAGAAATTGAACATTTGTTTATCTTTGCACCATTCACTGACGAAACAACCTGAATCTGATGCTTTCAATCTGAGAAATTCAATTGGCAAATTTATTGAGGCATTCAATTTTTCTTTTCAATGAATAACTTTAAAATAAAAGAACTATTTATTAATCTAAATTTTTTATTTGTTTCATTAGTACATACAATATATATATATTTCCATCTGGTAAATGTCGGTTTTATTGTTATACTTCTAGAAAAAAATTTGTAATTATTTTGTTTTTATTCAGTATTTCTACAAGTATTTCAGCGTCTATTTTCATGCCTATAAACAATGTACCAGGGATATGCGTATTGTTAGCATTGATGATTGATTAAACTATTTCCTTTGAATAGTTTAGAATACTATTAAAACAGCAATTTTATCATTTAAATTAGCATCTTGCTCTGAAAAATTGAAAATAATCATTGAAACTAAATTCTATAAACAGCATTTTACTGTTAAAATCATGTATATGACAATTCTGAAGTTAATTCTATTTTCTAGATACTTTTGTTTATTTTTTTAATTGTAATAAGTTGTAATAGGTTTTTGATTTTTGTATAAAACTATAAGTATTTTTATATTATGAAAATTTTTATCCATTCTTACTTTATCATTTTATTTCAATGTACTTCAAACTTCAATCATTAATTTTCTAAAGTAACAGACAAATAACTTGTTTGTCCCTTTCAATTTGTTGTAGCTTCAATTTCCATCGTGTATAAATTTTGGCCTTTATTTGTTGCTAAAATCCTTGTTGAATTAATCTTTATGTGTAAAAAAAAAAATATTTTTTGTAAAACTACAAGTTGATTAAAATTTTCTACTTTAAAATTTTTAACTATAAAAGTGCAATATTGCTTACCAATGTAAACAAAATATTGCTTTTCATGCTGTTTGGTTTAAAAAATTTTTGAAATTTTTGTAAAGATAGTTCTGAGATTTGAAAAATTGTCTTAATGTAACACATATTTTATCTCTTTACAAATGTATTAAAAAAATTTTTTTCTTTTTCATGATTGATCTTCCAGACTCTTACTGGCAAAGAGGTAAGTAATTTTTTTAATTTTTCATGAATTTTTCTTTATTTAATTTAAGTAAAGTTATGTTATTATTTTTATATTAATGTGAAATCAATCTTGATTCATCAAAATAAAGCCCTGTATTAAACTAAGCAGTAAAGTTAAATCTATAACATAAAATGCATTTTTATGAAAACTCTAATTTTAATTAACCAGCCAGAATGGTGCCCTCCTTTAGTGTAAGGTAATTTAAATTGAACTGCAATAAAGTTAAATCTATTACATAAACATACATTTTTATAAAAACTACAGTTTCTAATAAATCAACTTTTTCATTCCAAACGCATATATATGAAATATTTATAAAAAAATATTTAAGATATTTTATAAAAAATTTCGGTACTTTTTCATTTCGCTGGCACAAATCTCGCCAAGCGAAAATTAAGTCACCAATTGGCAACAACACACAGTATACACATAAAATTTTTTAAATAATGTTGTTTTACATAAAAATTTATTTATTTAATTGTTTTTCTTGTGTTCACGCTATGCGTAGAATGATAGGTGCCAGAGCCTCAATTTATTTACTTATTATATTATATTACAATTTATCGTGTGATGCATATTTCACTAATTTATTATTTTTTAAGATATATTTTTAAAATCCTATTTTTTCCAGAGAGATTTTATGAAATTATTAAACTTGTATGTATAACAACATAGCATTAAATTATGAAATGGAAAAAAAAAGAGTCGAAATAAAGTTGTTGACAGTAAAAGGCTGTCACGTGTTTTGGAAACGTAGCAGTAAAAGGTTACCAGAGGAGATATTCCCTCTAGCACCGGTTGTATTATTTTTGGCGACATTATCGCCTGCGTCAGCGAAATGGAAAAGTACCAAAATTACATACAATGTTAATTAAGTACCTAAAATAAAATAACTCATTGAATCATTGCTTGCAAAATCATCAGCACATGTCAGACAATGACAAATTTCATGGCTCCAGAAAATTCTGTCATGATTTAGCCTGAATGATTACATGGCCATCTATACTCCACAAGAAAAATTATAATTCAAAATAAAAAAAATAAATTTATTCTGTAAACTTTCAAAATAAATTTTAATTAAGAATCTTAAAATTAAAAAAAAATTATTGCAAACTAATATTTTAACATTTAACTTTTAAAAAAAATTTCAAAATATAAACACTTTAAACCTTAAAAATTTAAATTATAATCAACTAAAAACAAATTTTGTGCATGTATACAATAACATTGTCATAAAATGCAAGTTACATCATACAAACTCAAGAAAACATTCTGAAGAGGTAGGCCAATTAGGTGCATTTTATCACCAGGACAGGGGCATAGAATTAAGCCAAAAAGTTAATTTCACTGGAGTTTTTATCATGAATATGAAAATTGTGTATATTTTGTTGATTATTTTTATGCTTTCAATTTTCCTCTAAATACAGAAGATTTGGGAACATCTAAAGTTCTAAAACTGAAATACACTATTTTAAATGACATTGTAAATTGTGATATTTTAAAATATATGTATATTTCATTTACATTAAATTGTATAAAATAATTTAATACTTAAATATATATATTTTTTTACACATTATGTATGTATTGCAATATGATATTTTACTATTCTTAATTTTAGTAGATGTTTAGAAATTTTTTCTTTTATCCATTATTTAACATTTTCAAGAGTGGTATATTATGCTATTCAATATGTTATTCAAATATATTGAATTGAAAATTTCTTTGTTTTCTTAGCAAATGCTTTGAATAAGTCATTATAAAGAATAATGTATAATCAAATTGCTTGTTTTATATATATTACCTGACAGTTATATTTCAGTAACAAAGTTAATACTTTAAAATATTATTCTTTGTGTATTTTGACTTTTATTTTTTATTTTTAGATTGAAATTGACATTGAACCAACAGATAAAGTAAGCATGAATCTTGTGTATTTGTTAAGTTATATTTAGTTTTTAAAATCTGTATAGTATAAAATTGGATAGTTTCTGGAAATTTTGGTTCAAACTATATGAGTACAAATTGCTGTACATTTGCTTATGCTTACTTTTTATTATTTGAAAAATAAAATATTGAAACTAGCAGATTTTCCCAAACATGCTATATCACAAGAATACCCATTTTCTACTTTTTTATTTACACTTGTTTTCCATTTTATGTGAAGTAAAAAGGTAAAGCAATTCTTACAGTGTTACTATTGTGTTCATTATGACATGAACTATATGTTTTCGGAAAAAGAAAATGTTAATATACTATTATTATGCTACTTTATTGCGTACAAAACTATGAATTCTAAAAAGTGACTCATCTTTATTGTACTAAAATAAGAAGATATTTTAATTATATTTCTGGTGGCAAATCAATTTTCTTGACCGACTCAATCAGCAAGGAGTTTGTAGCTGACAGATGAGCACTTCAGACCAACACTTTGTGAGTTTGCTCTTATTTAAGTGTAAAACATGTTTAAAATATGTGTTCAAATCTGACTTCTGTGAGCAAAAAGTTATCATATAGTATAAATCAAAGTAGATTTATATGATTCTTATAAAAAAAAATTTTTATCCTTATCTACTAGGTAAATTTCTTGGTTTTTTTCTTCATATTTGTGTAAGTAATTAAACATAGAAAAGCAATTTATTAGATTAATTAGAATTTTAATAATTATTAATTAGAATTTTATGAATATTCTCCTTATGTATAAGACAACTTCTCTTTAATATATGTTATCCTTACATGTAGTTTGTTCTATTACATTTTATCCCATTAGCCTTTGCTGCAAAAGAGAAAATAGCCACCAGGTGTGTGATCTATAGCCGATAATGAAAAATAGCTTTTACACAGGCTCAAATATTTTAAAATCATTAACCTTGCACACACACACATTCATATCAATTTTCAAAAACAAAATGTCCTATCTGTGTTTATAAATTGTGTTTTGCTTTTTCACAATTCTTTGAGAAAAATTAAAATTTAGAATTTACCTTGTTTAGAAATGAGTGCAGTTTATTAAAATAAAAATACAAGATTATTATACTACACAAATAGTGTATTATCTGGTACAATATGTTTATACATAAAAAAACGGATAAGTAATAGTGTAATGCTAAATGTTGCAAAAAGGGATTTTTCACACAAAACATAATTTGAAGGGATAAAGGAACATAATTTGATGAATCCTGAATTTCATAGCTTTCTTTACAGTAAGATTATTTAATTTTGTTTCATGATTTCATTTGCTCTCAAATTAGTTTTTTATGTAATTATGCTAATTAATTTTACTGGCTGTACAGCAATGAATTTTTATCAAAAATAAACACTGGCTAATATGCATATATTCTTGTTCTATTGTCTTACATAGTTTTATCATTATATGTAAATTAAAAATCAAATTTGGTTGTGTTGAATATCAAAGTGCTCGTAGAATCAAAATACTTGCAAAGCTTTTTTAATTGCCATAAACTAGTTTATTGCAGATATTGATGGAAATTAATATAGCATTATAAAACTACATAAGTAATTTAATTATTGCTGTGCTATTTGTGTGTGTATACATGTATATAAATATATTTATTACTTCTGATAATAATTTAAAGTTTCAATAGTTTTAATTATTGATTCAGAAATATCTATATGAAATAAGAAAAAATATTAGATTTATAAGACAATTAAATTTTTAAATAAAGTATAGAACTGATCATTTTCACTCTAAAATCTATATTGCTTATTTAAATTTTGATGGCATAAAAAATTTTAACTTTCTTATTTATAATATATTGTTTACATTATATTTATTATTAAAAAGTGTTTTTATCATTATAGATTCTTTAATTGCTTACAAAAATAAAAAAGTTGCTTGCATAGATTATAAAATGTGTGATAAGTAAATTTGTGTATAAAATTATAAACAAATTCGCTAACTATCTACATGCAAATAAATTCATTTGAAAATATATAAGTAATAGAAATATATTAATATTTAAATATTCTAAATTTAGGTTGAACGAATTAAAGAAAGGGTAGAAGAAAAAGAAGGTATACCTCCTGCTCAGCAAAGATTGATTTTCAGTGGCAAGCAAATGTAATTTAAAATTATTTATTACTTTAAACTACCTTTTATTGTGTAACTCTTAAATAGCACAAAATTGGAGCTTTCTTATAAAAACATAATTATCACTGTTAACTTGATCTAAAATGAAAATGCAGTACAGCATAAAAACATACATACCCTATGAATAATATACATTTAAATATGTACAAGTGAAAAATATTTCTCTTTATTGCCAGAATAAAAATATTTTTCTACTGGAGCACATATAGTATATTTGATTATAAAATTTAGAGTTTTATGCACTAAATAAATTTTAATTGTAATTTTGTGTACTAGTATTGTATGATAAAATATGAAGAACAAATGATGAAAAATTTATAGGTGAAAAATATTGTCTTTCTTTTTTTTTTTTTTTTTTTTTTTTTTGAGAGGGAGAGAGAGAAACCACTCCTAATGGAAATAAAAATTTAATACTATAATTAAAATATTGAAGTTTGATGCCTTTGAGAATTATTTTTTTAATCCTTTTAAGAGTTAGGTAACATCCATATATGAGAAAAGAATATATACATGAGTGTTAAATAATTTGGTTATCATAATTCAATAATGTAAATTTTTACAAAATTAGCATTTTGAGCATAAATATACAAGGTGGTCTCTTGACTTTTTTTTTCCAGAAAAGTGAAAAATCTTGTGATTAACTATAAATATTGCTACCATTAATGAACTTAGGAAGGAATCACATTTTATGTATATATACCCTAAGATATACTTGCACCGTAATTTAAAATAGTGTACTGATGAAATATTGCAGTATGTCTAAAACAGATGCTATGACAAATTTACTAAATAATTGTAACTTCCAAACACTAGAATCATTTGGGCAGAAAAATAGAATTCAAATGTAAATTTAAATTTTTTAAATATGTATTACAATGTAAACTTCAATCTAAAATATTTTAAAATAGTTATTAGATTTATGAATAAAATTTATTAGAATTTCGACGTTGTCAAAAATTAAAATATAATTTTTGTTCTATTATTTATGGATTTGACATTACAGCCCTATCTCAATGTATTTTATGTCCACTGTAAACCTTTGGAGAATATGAGTTCCATCATTTCATTGATAAATGTTTTATTAATATAACAGTTAAGATGTATATTGTGAATAGCTATTATAGAGAATTAGGAAAGAAATAATTTGTGTGGGATACTAAAAATTGTGATAAATAGAAGACTATTTCAAAAATGTTTTTATAAAAAAATGATATGCTATTATAAAATATTCATATTTATAATAGCATATCATTATTCATATTCAATTTAAATATATATTGATTATAATATAATTTAAATATATATATGAAAATATTCATATTCAATTTAAATGATTTTTTTAATGTATTGTATTAATTTACTACAGTTTTTTTTAACTTATATTAATATACTGTGTTTTGGAAACTAGATTGTTTTTAAATTGAATAACAATTCAAATTTTTGGAAAATGTGTTTTATGCATCCAGATATGTTTTCAATATGTGATTTTTCTTGTAAGATTGTTTTACTTCTACTTTATTAATGATTGTTAATAATTTTTTTTACTACTTATTTCTTGATAGTTCTCTATTTTCTTAAGAAAGGAATACTACTATTAATTTTATGTTGCTCAAAACTTATCAATATAGGTGACTTCTCAATAATTAAAGTAAAATTATTTAACTTACTCTGTTAATATAGATGTGTCAAATTTAACAATTACAAGTGTAAAATGTTAAAATTAGTTTTCTGAGACCACAAGTTTTAATACAAATTATAATTTCACTTGTATTGTTTTTGAATCGTAAACTGATTTTTATGTTATTTGATTCATAGATTAATTTTAAAAATTAGCCACTAACTTTCTAGCTTAAAAAATAAAGCTAAGTTTTGAACTAGCATAAAACCACTGATGAAAAAGTATTTGTGAAAATGAGAAACTATTTTTCATAAACACTTTTACATTTGTTTTGGTAACACTAGCTAATGATGTGTCTTTTAATCATCTGTATATGAGTTTTGAATATATATAGTACACAGTATTTGATTTACCCTCAGATATGGATTTTTTTAGGACCTGGAATTTAAAGTATAGTTCTTGATCAAATGAGCTTCTTTGTGCAAAAAATGTCATTAAATCAACTGACCATCTTTTTCTGTTTTGTCATCTATTTCCTATTCTTTATTAATTAGTGTTTTTCAATTGATTGAAAATGATTAAGATTTCTAAAATAATTTAGTAATGTTATTTTCCTTGTTAAATTTTCTTTTTTTCATAAATACTTTTTTATTTTGAATTTTTAAATAAATATATGTATATACTCTTAATTCTTATTATTTTAGTCTTCATCCTGATTTATTGCATTCAAATTAAAAGCAGAAATATAAGTCTATTATATAAACTATTAAAGTCTAAAAATTCGTTTAGAAAAATATTTCATTCATATATATTTTTAATCTTTGTCTATATTTGTTATTTATTTTAGAGAATAAAGAAATTTATATTTTGTGTTTTCCTGTGAGGAAAGTGTTCACATGATTATAATGCATCTTAATTGCCATAAAATAAATTTGTAGCTTTTGAGTGATTCTTTCAGAAATTGTAACGTTATGTATGCTATAATATAGTTGCATAGATATGCTTTACATATCTTTGTCATAAGATATTAAATTAATAGACTGATTTTTTATTAGTTGAAATTTTAAATGTCTTTAAAATATTTGAACCACTCTTAAATTAATAGTTGTTTGCAGAAATGATTTTTCTTTTTGGCATTACTTACATACAAAATATTTTTAGGAGTGATGATAAAACAGCTGCAGACTATAAAGTGACTGGAGGATCAGTGTTACATTTAGTTCTAGCTCTTAGAGGAGGCCAATGTTATCATCAGAACTATGATGGTTTCCCTTAGTGCACATAACATTCTTAGTGAACTAATTATTCTCATATGCCTTTTGGTTTCCACGCAAAGATCAATTGGTCTTTAAAGCTCTAATCACATGCCATTGGCCTTGTTAATTTGTTTTTATGTCATTCTTTTGTAAAGTTAAATGTGTTTGTTAATGGTTTTCTGAAATTTTCTTTCTGTAAAATATTTAATAAATTTTGAAATCTGAATTTCCTTTTCCATTCATTTCTATTTATTACATTGAATAAAAAAATGTTCAGAATAAAATATATGCAAATAATATATTTTATTAATTATCAAAATGTCTTCTTACTTGATCCTCTTTTTTAGAATTAATGATGAAAAGTTGTGAATAATTCAAAATCTTTTTCACATTAATATGTATCTGATTTTATATTCTATTAATTGTGAAATTTCCTATGTATTTATGAAAATCAGTATATTAAAAAAATATTAATTATAATATAGAATACTTAATATTTTCTTCAAAATATTCATAGTCTAGACTGTGTGTGTGTTATTGAGACTAAAGAATCATTCTAGTTAATGATTTCATTTGTTTTATTGTAAAGAAAGGAAGACAAATGTGTTTAAAAAGGTAGAAATGTAAAATTATTGCTATAAATTGATGCTTTTTTCAGGTTTAATTTTTATTCCTGAGACAGTTTCTTAAGAATAGTTCTAATAGATTCTTATTTTAAGTGAATTGATGAAAATATATTAGAGCAATTTAATATATCCAGGGGTGTTTGTGCTCCGGGGAAACTTCGGAATTCTGGGGATTTTGAACTTCGATGCATGGAAATTCCGGGGATCGTCGTTCAAAAGGAAGTAGGAATAATAATGAATTATTTATTTTGATCTGGGTAATTTTTTTTGTTTTGAAAGCAGAAAACGCAATAATTAGCTCATTCAATATTTCATAATTGTAATTTTTCATTTCTCCCCTCCCCCCTTCTTGAAACTCCAAAATGTCGGTAGTAAGTCCATAATGGTTTCCTGGGATTTTTTGGTGTCCCACAAACACCCATGTATATCCGTATAATGCATTAAAAAGTGCATTAGCTATTTCAATATTTTTTAAATAATCTTATTATAAATATTCTTTTTAATTTATTTTTTAATTTGCTGAATATTTTTCTGAAATTAAATTTCAATTTATAAGATACTTTTTATGAGTTCTCCATCTCTAATTATATTTTAAATTTTGTCTTGTGTTAGCTTCTAATACAAATGAAGTTTTATTTATCTGCCATCAAAATTGACTAGTTAATGCAGTTTAAACTTTTTATTATTTTGGAAATATTCTTAAATATTAAAAGTTATTTGAATATTGATTTGAGTATTTACTTTATGTTGAATATTGAAAGATAGTGTGCAGTCTTTATTTTTATCATTATTAGCAAGATTTAAAGAGTGATTTTTAAAAACGGTATATAATAATTGGTGTATGTTTTGCATATGAATTGTATTTGAAAACATTGATTTAATATTATAATCTAAGCAAATTTTATTTGTATTTATATTCAAAATTAAAATAACATGTACATAGTTTGCAAACTTTCAGTGCAATTATTTAGCATGGTACTTCCACTGAAAATTAGTTAAACTAAAACATAGCTTGCAAAACTTCAAAAATAGGTGTTATATTTTAAAACTAATTCTTTTTCTATCTAACTGCTCTCTTTATAAAGTAATATTAAAGTATATAATATATACTACATAAAAAACATATGGAGAATAAAAGTCATATTTTAATATTAAAAATTTTTTTTACTTTCTTTTTATTAAGAGGAATTCATCAAAGTCTATTTTTTCTGTTTCAAAACCATGTTTTTTTTCTATTCAATAAAATAGTTCATTGTTTTGTTTACTATGTTCTCAACTATTTAATTTTGCAATTACTCTTTTGTATGAATTACATCTGAGTTTGCATTCAAAATATCCTGAATCGAATTATGGTCAGCAGGTTTCTTTGTTGGGGTTTATGAATGAGTAATTCTCATCTTCACTCAAGTCATCTAATAGATATTCTTGGTTTTCTTCAGTTACGTTGGTAATAAAATGTGCATATCAACTAGCAGATAAATAAAATCCCTCTAAAAATATACTGAAAAATCAGTTTGTAATAATTTTATTTACTAGAATATATATTTTTTAATATTGAACTGATTGTATTAATATGTATACAAACAATTTTCTTATTTGCTTGCTTCAACAGTTATTTGATTTTATTTACTGACTAAATATTATATAACAGTAGTTGACATGTATAGTAATGAAAATAATAACTTTCTTTTAACCAAATCCATGTATATTGAGCTAGACAGGTTAATTGAACAACTATTGTTTCAAATAATCTTGCAGTTTTTAGTGCATTTTTACAAGCATTGTGACACTAGGAGCTACCAGTGGCAGTCTCTTAGTGAATTCTTGTCTTTTGGGCATTATTATTCAAACATAGAAAACAATTGTCATTTAACTATGATCAAAATTTTGTCATATGATTATTTTATTATATTCTGCTTTTCCATCTGCTATAGGAAAAAAAATGAATGTCAAGCATCAGATTATTGGAAATTATGTAATTAGTATACTTTGCAACTGATTGGAATTTTTTAAATATTTCTGATGACTAACATTTCTTAATTTCAATATAATCCAGAATTTATAAAAGAATAGAATAATTGAAGTTCTCTTTGCATATTACTTATATTATTTGTGCTAGTTTTTGGAAAAGTTGGCAGTCATGGGAATAGAAAACATAGCCAATATAAAAAAGTACTTTTCAAGTACAAGATTCATTCAGTTGGTTAACACAAGGGGAAATGATTCTTCCATTTCTTATTGTATAAAGAAAAAGCAGAAAAAACTTATTTGCAGGTAACAAATTTCAAAAGTGTTTTTATATCCACACATTTATTTAACATTAAAGAAATGTTACCTGAAATCAAAGGAGGAAACTAAAGTGATTATTAAATTCATAGAATATCAAGTAATGTAATTATCAAAATTGTGAATTATTTCAAATGAATTAAATTCCTCTTGTTCATTTTATTTCATGTATTTTTTGTGCAAATATCATTCTATGTAAACTTCTTTGCATGATGTATAGCTTAATAGTTAAACATGTGTAAGTTGCTAACTTCTGCTAGATAATACCTTTTAAAAAGATTTTTCATAAATTGTAATTGTTCACGTTCTCCTAAAGAGAACATAGTAACATTTCAAGCATCTATGGCCTGCAGCATACCTATAAATCGGGTTACTTGTAGATGGTGTTTGATATACCTGTCAAACATGAAATAATCACATGATTAATGACATTTTCCCAAATCGTTAAGTGAAGTTTATAATTTGAATTTCAATATTTTTTTGTTTGCAATGTTTTATTGTATATTTATGTACATTTTTTTAAAATATAAACAAGTAAAAAATAATTATATGCACAAAAAAATATTGCATGTAATGAGAATTAAACAAAGGAAAATATGGGCTAAGGTATTCAAAATAATTTTAAGGATCAAACTCCACTGAGGTGAAAATTCTAACACTAAGTTCTCTATTGCTTACATTCAACATATATAAAAAATTTAATTAAAAGTATTGATTTGTAGAAAAATTCCAATTAGGATTATTGTAAAACCTTAAATTGCAAATGTTATAAAATTATTTAAAAAAGAAACTAGCTAATGTGAAAATTAATATTTTCACTTTACCTAGTTTCTTTTTTAAATAAATTTTTTTTTAAATTTTTATATTATAAATGTAGATTTTTATGGAAAAAAGTTCTAAAATAGTTAATATCTTACTGGTAAATTTAACATTTCTAAAGTTTAATTTTTCAGTTGCACATGTAACTTATATAAATATATTTAAATTATTTCTTTTGAGATGATTACGATAATTGTATAAATCAAATGGTTTTTTATATCATTTATATATAACAAAAGCTGTTACTACATAATAAAAAAAAATGCATTTGCATGAAATTAAAATTCCTAATTCAATTTATATTTCATTTCCTAGTCTGTATTTCATGTTACAATTCCAATAAGTTTATTATGTTAAAGTTAATATAATTTAATAAAAAATATAACCCAATAAAGAAAATTGCTTGGTTAAAAATAAAGGTGTAGACTAAAATTTTCATGTTTTTAAGTTAATTTTCATAGGATTATAAGGAAGATTTAATTAAAAATATGGTTTTTAAAAGTATTGTGAATTTTTTCAGAGAATTGCATTACTAATTTATTATTGATCAATCCAAATCTTTATATAGATTTTCTTTTTATCTGTAGGATAATTTTCATCGAAGCCCTGTGTCATAGGGGCCGAGCTGGCAGCCGAATGGTTAGCACTCTTGCCTTCAGTTCAACAGTTCGTGGGTTCGAATCCCACCTTGGGCATGGATGTTTGTAGTGGTTCGGAATCCACTTTAAACCGTAAGTCCCGGTCTAATTAGCCCTCGTGTGCAAAAAATGACCGTTGAGCGACAAACAAACAAACTGTGTCATAGTGGTAGTGCTTCACACTCCCTAGCCACAAATCCTGAGTTTGATCCTTTCTGTTGATAAGGTTGACTCTGCCCTTCATCTCTTAGAGGATTGATGAAACTGAATACCAAACATGTTTGGTAACTAAACACTGGGAAATTTGCATTAGGTTGACCATCTCACCGGGGCATGTTTTGCAACCCTGGGCCCTCTTTCAAGAAAACAGATATAAGCACTTGTAGTTCTTGGTTCCATGGAAAGATAATTAAATTATTCTACAAAACAAAAAATATTAAAACATTGAATAACTAAAATTTAAAATACTCACCTATATGTTCTGCAATTTCCACAGAAAAATGGAAAATCTATTTTCATACACACTATTTAAATTACAAATATGAACCCATTGCTTGGTTGTGGATCAAAAAATTAAGCATGTTGAATATACTTCATTTATGGAAAGCGCCATTTCAGTTTGGTCAGGTGTGATCTCATTTTGTGGATAGTTGATGAAGAGCTTTTGAATGTAACAGTCATCCACAGTGTCCAAGCAACAGTGGACAGGTATGTCTCAGCTCTCATGCTTGGTATGTGAGCATGCAGAAAAAAAATACCTCACCCATCTTCCATTATATATATATTTGCATCAAATCTAGGATGTTCCAACCTGAAGAATGCAGTTCTGCCATTACACCGCATTAAGATCATTAATCAAATTTATAATAATTAATAATATTTTTTTTATATTGAACCAATTAATTATTGTTTTTGTCTTTTAATAAATAATTTTACTAAGAAAATTTTTATTTTGTTTTAGAACTATTATATTTTGCCTAACTAAAATTTGAAGCCCGATTGCATAGTGGTAGTGTTTTGTGATCCCAAAGCATTGGTCCGATGGTCGATCCTCGGGTCGGACAAGGTCGACTCAGCCTTTCATCCCTTCAGTGGATCGATTAACTGAATACCAGGTATGCCTAGGAGCTAAACACTGAATTTCGCATTAGGCTTACCTTCTGACCGAAACAGATGTGTCGCACCACTGGGCCCTCAATCAGGAAAACGTATCAGCATTATAGGTCTTGATCTACTTGGACTGTCATACCCCAGGTTTTTCACTAAGTAAAATTTGGATTTAACAATTTTTTTTAAAAAATTTGTTAAATTTTAAAATGCGTGCAAAAAAAATTTTTTAAATCTTATTTAGATTTAACAAGGATTTTTTCAATCTAAGAATATTTTACATCGATATAAATTATTTTAATAATCTTTTTAACATGAAGTATGTTCTTCAAAAATATGTCTTCCGTTAAAATCATCTGATTCTCTTTGTTCTGTCCTAATGAAGGATCAATAGAAAATATATGAAATACAAATATATAAGTTTAAGTGTAAATATGCAATTATTTGGATGTTGACTTACATTTCCTAAAAATAAAGAAGTGCAAAGATTAATTCAAAAAAAATCTTAAAAATTAGACTTGTAAGAAATAGGAAACACAAAACAATACAAAGGCAAGATAATTTTTTTTCAGTGGAAAAAAATGAAACAAAATGCGAAAAAATTAGAAATAAAATTGTTTATTGAATTGTTTCAGGATTAGAACTGAGAGAAATTTTTGAGGAACCTTGGTAAGTAACAAGTGGAAATATTTTTCTCAAATAAGAAACAATCGAAATATTTTTAGGACTTTGGTCGACAATATCCTTTAAAATAAATCTGCCCTCATACGAGGTTCTTTTCCAGATTTGAATTGATGGTCATCTAACTACCGTTTGTTGTAAAACTGCAAATGCTTAACAGTTGTGAAGTGAAGGATCTCTATCATACACCTGATCCCATTTACAGAAGGGAACAAATATTTCAATTTTATTCTGTGAAATATATTTTGGATAAATGATTATTTTGTCTTGTCTAGAGATAACCACGAAGACTGGAAGAGAATCAAACATAGGAGAGAAAAGTGGGCGAAATACGAGGAAAGTGGGAATGAGCTCTTCATAAATATTTTTTATATTTCCATAATAATTTTACATAGTTTAGTCCTTTTTAAAAATTATGTTTGTTCAGTTGTAAATAAAACTCCTTTTATGTTAAAGTATCTATATTGTGTCAAAAATACAAGAACCTATTATACATAATGGTAGGAAATAAAGCAACATAGAACAATTGTAACTGACTTTTTATTACTGCGACAGAATAAATGACAAAAAAAGTTTCATAAAAGGAAGTTGGAAAGTATTTTGCAAGAAAGAATTTAATCTTGGCACAGGATAAAAGCAGAACATTTATTGGAATCCTGTTTCTATTTCTGCTTAAGTTTCAATTCTAAAATGAAAGATGTTGGAGAGCTACATGAGATGTGATCTTTTTTTAAAAAAAAAATATTGATCTCAAGGAAAGCAATCTTATATTAATGATATGGAAACAATGTTTGTTGACTCAAGATTTGTTGATATTTAGATATTTCGTACAATTGAATTTCGTTATTTGTCTGGATTGAAATAAACACGGAAATGAAAAATCTTGAAAACAAATAATCGACATATTAGAAATATGAAGATTCAAACAAGTTGCTAAATAATTTTCATTCGAGAAAATCGTGTATTTATATATAAAAATTGTTTCTTCATAATTTTTAGTTATATTTTAAATTATCAAGCATTGACAACAAAATAGTTATTTTTATAGGATGATACATTTTTCGGCCGAAAGCCATACGTAATTATCTTTATTATGGAAAATCAAAGCGGTTAGTTTTTAATGACATACAATGAAAGATGTTGGAAAACTAAGTGTAAAACAAACTGTCATAATTGTATTTAGTATACTTTAGAAAAATATCGAAATTAAAAAATATAGTATGCAATTTGGTGGTAAAATTAATGATTAAAAGTGTAATGTGTTATTATAAATTTCTAAATTTTTATTTAGAGCATAATCAATAGATATAAGTTTAATTTCTGTGCAAGTTCTAAGATAATTTGTGTTGATAATATTTGTGTTTATTTTTAAATGAGTTTGAAAAAAGAATGTGTGTTTCATATCATTGTTTAATATTATTTCATTTTGGAAAAATTTGTAGTAACATTTAACAAAATTTATAATAAAAAGTACTCATTCTGGTTACATTTTACATATTTTATATCACATGTTTAACAAGTAATTAACAGCCTTTTAGAATTAAAGTTTTGTTAAAATTTCTGTTTTGAGATTTTCGAACATATATTTGGTTTGATTTCTTATTCAATTTTTAAAAAAGTAATGCCTTTTCTTTTAAGGCATAAATAGCTGAACTTGTTTTGTTACCTATAAAAAATTGGGAATTCGAATATACAAGGGTTTTGCAACTGCAAAAATTAATTTTAGCTTGAGAAGAGAGTTATGATATATAGAGAGACACTTGTAACCAGAATCAATAATGATAGAATTAAAGTAGAGAAAAATTAAAATTTTAAGGTTCGAATGCAGGAAAACTAGAAAACTATGGTTTAAAATTCTTTCATTCAGATGAAAGTTCAGCTTTAAAATGTGAATAAAGCTATCTTATTCACAAATAAATAATGAAAATCGAAACTCAAAAGATAAAAGTTGATTAAATGATTCGAATAAAAAATGCTGTTAACCATTAAAGTATCGACTAATTCAGAAGGTTGGGATTATTTCTTTTCTAGTTAGGAAAACTTTCTTAGTAAAAACAAATCGATATTACTAGTTTCGAACCATAAAAATCGAAATCAATCCTTGTGTATTGGGTGACTGCATGACTTTTTTTGTCCAGAACTCTATGATCGATTTTGATCAACTGATAAATTTGGTTCATCAAAGCTAGAAAATAGTATTCAAAATAATTGTAATAACGTATAATTATATTAATTTTTAATCAATGCATGAACTTAATTAGAATATGTATTATCTTCGTCAATTGCTTAAAAAAATTGTGTTTTATAAAAAAAAAAGAATACAAATATATAAAATAACTAATTCCAGATTACTGAATGATCAATTTTTTTACTGACATAGGCTTTTCTTTATCAAATCTTAGTCTTATCTTTGTTTTTTAGTAAGTTTTCAAGTCAATACTAGTCTTATCTTCCTTATCTAATCCTTTGTATTTTTAACAAGATTTTTTATCTCAAATTTAAAGCCTAATCTGAGATTTTTAAATAATCTATATTTTAGATCGCTAGAAGTTAGGCATTACAAGTGTATTCACGCGCGCGTTTGTTTGGATTTATTCTTATTTCGAGTATATTCTCTCTATTATAATGTTTTTTGGAGGGGTCGCCAAAAAGTTATCGCACCCAGACTCCAACTATTTTTTTCACGCCACAGTTTCTCATTTTTCAACCAAAATCACAAGATAACTTGGTTTTTGCTACAATTAAAATAGAGAATAATTAACTTTAGGAATCAAAGACAATTTACAAGAAATAGCTTTGTTTCAGTAAGAAATTTCTTCTAAACAATTGGAACAGCATGGTTTAGTTTGGTTCAGGTGGATAAAAAAATAATTCTTAGAGTATGTCGATAAATTTAGTATCTTAAAATCTTTTAATGGGAAAGTTATGATATATTAATGGAGTTATCGACACTTTCTTAGCACATTGATTCATTTCAAGTTTTTACTTGAATTTAAACTTGCTTATTGTCACTTACAATTAAAACTTGCTTATTGTCAAAAGGAAATTACTATTTTGTAAAAATTATATCAAGTCTTGGCAAGACTAGTGGATGTAAACTAATAAAGAATTTTCGAATCAGAAGTAGGTTTCTGGTTATTTCGATTCATTGGAATTACAACTATACTATGCTTAACAAAATTCTACATACTTTTTTTTTTTAATATAAAGTGGAAGAAGAATATTGAGAACATATTCGTATATATCTGATTTTTTGCCATATTAGAATATTTTAGTAATCTATTGTTTGGTGAAATTTGCATTAATTCTATTTCTCCATTCTAAGCCAGTAGTAAATATGTTATCTCTGAATCACATTTGATTTTGGATTAGTTTTCTTCTTTTGTATAGTTGGTTAAAGTTGTTGTATAGTGCCATACACGATGCGATTTCGGCATGACACGTAGAAAATCGTATCGTGTGTGGGGTAGTTTGACGGGTTAAAGAAAATTCAAACAAGCTCTGATTTTTCTTCCAACTTATTATAAAAGAAGTAATCAGTAATTTCCTGCTGTCTCGAGTCTCTTCTAGTAGGGTTGTAAAATGTTTTTAGAGACACTTGGGAATAATAATATTTACTGAAACTTCCTATTTGTTTTCAAGTTTCATTTTTTGAAATGTTTATTAAACAAATAATGTAAAATTCACTGAAGCATACAAAGATGAGCTTTGTGGAAAATCATAAACATTGACGATACGAATAAAATAAAAAAGTTAGCATATGAAAATATATTGAATAAATATAAAATAATTGATGAAAATGCAACAATGAACAAAATAAAAAGAAATTTATTATATGTTCTTACAATAATGTATTACTAAAAAAATATAATGAATTTTTTTAACTATTTAATTTTCTATGTATTAAAAGATAAAATGAAAAAACATTTTAATTCAGTTAATGTGAATTGCATTAAATTTTTCCATTATTAATTACATTTAATGTAAGTGATTATCACACACATCTTACTTTATATTTTAAATAACTAAAAAATAAACGAAATTTTTGAATTTAATTTATTCAATTTAATCTTTCATAACTATATACAATTTAGTGATTTTATATGAATTACTTTCAAGTATTCCATATGGAGAACTTTTATAATTGCCTCACATAATTTCGATGTTATTTGTTCCAAAGTTTGAAAAGAAATAATTGTTAGAAAATAACTATTTTGTCCCTTCAAATCTGCCACCCTTTCCCTCTTAAAATGCTTTGAAGCACTGCTGAGAAGGAATGTTTACGTTCATGGGCACCATTGCCATCAACAAATTCTTTTTACAAGTTATAACAAGAATTATTCAGTCATTTTTACAACTTGGCGTATTTATATTTAGTTCCATAACTTCGTTTCTTTGTCTACTATTTGTTCAAAATGAATTCACACAAATACATTTCCTAATAATAGGCATTATTTTTAATTTTTCTATTTAAGTTAATGATTCTTTATATTATGCATGAAAAAAATTAAATTTGCATTACATTAAGGAAACACTCGAGTGTTAAGATGTGAGTTTACTAACCAACTACTAACCAAATGTTGCAAATAAATGAGAGAGAGAAAATATATTTGTGTATTCCTGTTAAATTTATGTTTAATAAAATTTGTAAAAATGTATTGAATCTAGTCTTAAAAAATAAAACTGAGAATTTAAATTCGTCTTTTGTTGTTATTAAATTATGTAAGTGACATGTATGTATGTATGTGTAATATAATAAAACTATATAAGTTTTGCATGCTATACTTTTGCTAAATAAAGATTCGGTTGTTTCAATATTCCATGACACAATTTTTAAAATCTATACTTCTTTAACGTTTCATTAGCTAAAAGATATTAAATATTGTGCAACTTTGTATGTATATTAATTTATGGATGGAAGAAAATTATGGAATATTTAAAAGAGAGAGAGTGTGTTGTGGAGAGGGGAGTGCTAGTTCAGGTGTGACCTCATCACCTTACCGTTGTTCAAAATTACGAGGTGCTTGGTGATGGGGGGTATTTCAAACCCGTTAACCTTTTACAATACAGTCTGGAGATTGTCTGTACGGCTGTGTGTGTGTGTGTGTGTGTTTTGGGAAAAAAGATTTATACCTGAGTTTTATGAAAGTTTTGATTTTAATAAATTTTAAAGCATTTCTTAATCAAAAATTTATTAAAATAAATAAATATTTGTTACAGTTAAATGCTAAACCTATGGGAAAAAAGTTTGCCTTTTTTGAAAGTTATTATTTATAAATATTTATAAATTTATAACTTTTTAATTAAATTAATTAATAATTAATTTAATTTAAATTTTTTTATTTATAAATTTTTCAATAATTTTTTAAAGTATTCACATTACACTTTCCTTTTATTAATAAATTAAGAAAGATAATTATCCATAAAAAGAAAGCAGTTTAGAGTTATATAACTATTTAGAATAACTAAAAATTAATATGCTTGAAATTATAAATTTTTTCTTTCAAAGCATGAATTTATAACAAAAGAAACATGAGTTTCATTATTTATTCTGATAATGCTGAGAAATAAATTTTTCTTTCATTAAATACTAATTCACAAATTTTATTATTTTTTTAATTTGTATTTTTGTTCTCCACAGTAACAAACATAATTAAATTTCGTTCAAGATGACAAGATTAGTTAAAGATTCGTTCTAGATTCTTTTTACATTACAACTACATAGTTTACTTCACTTCGTTTCATATATATGTAAGGCAAAACAATGCATAAACGAAAATGATTGAGCTTATTTCTTCAAAATTCTTAGTTTATTCCCTAAATTCTCGTGCTTCAAAATTCTTGTGAATTTTACATCCCTATATGTGTGTGTCATATTCTAATAGGAATACCAACAGCTGCTATTATATTTTCTTTTTAATGAAAATTGTATTCATAGTCTTTTGTTTACAAGCTTTAAATTCTAGGTCACATGATCTTGGTAAAAAGAAAAGCTTATGTTTCCAAATTGCAAAACGTGTTATTTTAAAATTCCAATGCAATATTTGCATTGGAGTAAAATAATAAAAATCGTGATATAGTCCGCTTAATTGCGCAGTCATCTGCTGTAACAGTCTGAATATGATAGTAAAAGCAGTTTTTTATTGGGATTTGGAAGCCTTTCTATACGGTTACGACATTTATTGTTAGTTCGGTAATAGCATTTAGTGACAATTTTACAGAAGGAAAATATGTTGCAGTTTTAACTCCTGCGTCGTGAGTCACGTGAATTTTACAGTTTTTACTTCAGATTATTTAGACTTGTTTTATATTTTCAATGGGAATCAACTGCCAAAATAGAAACGATTCCTTTCTAAATTGTATGAAATAGTTCCGATATAGCAATGATCTCAATTTCAGTGCCCAAAAATGTATCCAGTATAATTTGGTGAAAAATGATGCTTTTCACTTTGTCTAATGGACAAAAATTGAGTCACTAGATTAAGAATTCAGAAGATAAGCCTCGTCTAAAATACGTCCATAGAACTACCTAGGATAGAACTGTGAGTATGAATACATCCAAATTTCAACCATGAATCGTCCATGTAGACGTAAAATGAATGGATTTTTGACGCGCCGTGGATCTAAATTGGACCAAAAAGACATCCACTGGATCCCTTTGATAATGCCTTATTGACGTCTACTGGAAGAAATTGTGTTGTGCGGGTACTTTCAAATCATGACTATTAATAATTTTGTATTACTCTTATATTATATAATATAAAGTAGAGATTATCCTATCGAATGCTTCCTGCTTGAATCTATTGAATGTTCCTCATGTAAAAGTTTATATTTTATCTTACAATAATGTCACGTTAAATGAATTCTACACTTTATGGAGCTCATGGAACACACTTATCTAGGTCCTTTATATTTAACAATTTTATGGCAATTTTTCAAAAGTTATCTAGTTTAAATATTTTGAGTAAAATTTATTAGCAATTTATTTAACAACAATTATATTGGACATAGATTAGTATCACTTAAAGAATATTACTATAATTGTTAAAAATCTTTAAAGAAATGTAGAATTTTTTGTTTTTATTAATTTCAATAATGCATAGTGCTAATTTCTGTTTAAAATAAGATTAAAAGATTCTATTTGAAGTAGTCATTAATTTAAATTATATCCACTAATCGGTTTTAACACTTTGAAAACAAAAATATTACTTTGGTGCGCAAAACTTAAGCAACAATGTAAGTTTTAAGTAGACAGTCATTAAACTGCAGTTTCTCTTCGCCATTAATATAGTGAACACGCTATTTAGTAAAAAGTTCATGCGCATCCAAATGTAAATAATGAAACGTCACAAGTGATGTGAGCATACGCAAAGTACGTGGAGACGGTGCACGCCTTTCAAGATTACAATAAAAGGTAGAAAGGATGATCCAATCAAAGCTATTCGCTTCAAGTGTGTTATTTTATTAAATATAGCTAGAAGAAATCACCGGAAAACTTAACACGTGGAAAAATAATTGTAAGATGGAAGAGAGATTTAGTGTAGATGAAAAGTTCGAAATAATTTAATTCAATAAAAGTGTCGCTTCGCGTGTTTGAAAAATCTTTCAAACTATAGGTACAGCTTTTAGAAAGGTTGAAGCTACCCAAGGAAATCAACAACAATGGAGGACTCATATATAGTTCTGTTGGCGAAACAAGCCCGAAATCAGTCTGTAAGCGCCATTATGCCAACCAGGCGACAAGTGTTTCCATTCACTATGCCAAGACTCCTTTACAAAATTGGCATATTCACCGGCTGTTCTGAACACTTCTGTTCTGAATCCTTTGAAAGTTAGCCATCGAACTCAACGCTTAGTTGGTGTAAGGAGTACAAAAACTCATCAACGGAGTCATGTTTTTCTTATGGACAGTGCCGCAAGTGATTCTCAACATTATTTAATTGGTAAAGCCCAACTCAGGGCTGGGTAGAGATGTAAACTTCCCGAGAATTTTGAGCCACGGGAATTTACTTAGAAATAAACAGGGAATTTTGAGGGAATAAACTCAATAAATCATATTTCGTTTAAAGGACTGTCTTACCTTTAATATGAAGAGATATGAAGTAAACTATACGTAAATATGCAGAAAAAAATCTGTTCTGTCTTCTCATACAAAAGTTAATTAGTTTCGTTTTCGACAAAAGCAAAAATACGTATTAAAATAATAAAAGTAATGAATAAATATTAGATATATTTATGCAAGATATATTTCTTAAGACTGTCAGAATAAGTATTAACGTTTCCATGTTTTTGTCATTATAAATTCGTATTAAGAAAGAAAGAAAGAAAAAAATGTCCTCAACTATAATTTTTGAAACTATTCTAAATTGATAATTAACGCAAAATAATTTTCTATTGCTAGAAAAGTTTCTATTACCAGAATTAGCAGTAGAAATAATAAAATAAGTGGACTTTTATTTATTTTAAGAAATATCTTATATAAAAAAAACTTCAAATATTTCTAAATCATCTGATAACTTCCAAAACTTTCAAGGACATTCAAAATTCCCACTGGAATAAACCTGGTTTTAGCCCTCCTTTACAACACTAGGTGCAGGGAAGCATACTGGTTCAACAACACTATTTGATTTGGAGAAAAATCGGGTTATAATTTCAACCCAAAACATCATGGAAAGAGACCGTTATGGTGGTGCTGGAGTTATCGTCTTCTGGAGAGGTATAATGTTAAATGGGTGGGTTGAGCTCCAGGTTTTCGACTGAGGTTTTGAAACCGGAGATCGCCAATGTAAGGATATTTTATTTATGTCTTTAAGTGTATCTTTCGATGTGCCATCGGATCAAACTTAGTTTTTAAGGTTGACACTGCGCAGTGACACTGGACTCTTGCCGTATTACAAGAAAAAGTAGGTTTCACGCGAATGGATTGGTCAGCTTACTCCCTTGACTTAAATCCTATAGAACATGAGTGGAATTTTTTTGAGAAGACGCCTTGGGCCATGATATCCTGCGGGAAACACTCAACAACTAAAACAAAAGCTGAGTGAGGAATTGGCAATCTCACCTCAAGAACTGTTTGACAATCTGGTACTGAATATGAAGAAACCGTGCGAAGCAACCATTGCAGTAAGGGAAGGTCATGTCTATACTAAAATACATTTCTTGCGGTTCTTTTTCTTGGGTAGACAACCATGTGTAATCGTACTATGAATTCAACAGAAATTTTTTTGTTTGATTCAATGCTATATGCATTGTGCTCATTTTTGCCCAAAGTTGCTTTTTTCTTAGTTTAAGTACAATATGTTGTCTAACACTTCTGAATTTCATGTCTCTCAGATGAGCTTGCGTGGAGTTATGGAAAAAAGGAACATGTTGCTTATATATATATATATATATATATATATATATATATATATATATATATATATATATATATATATATATATATATATATATATATATATATATATATATATATATATATACGTATTCAAATTTCTTAATTCTTTTATTATCAATATATGAGTTAAATAAATTATAGACAATTGATAAGGGTGGTAAAGATTGACAGCCTAGATTAATTCAATATCAGCATTCAATTTTGAACCTTTTTCTTGGCTCTTTTTAATTTGACATGGGCTATCAAGCCTGGTCCTACTAAGCCACCAAGATTTATAGAATTTAACAAAATGTAGAACAATATATTGATCTCAAGATTTACTTCAATTTCGACTGCCAATAATTGACCTAGATTTACGTACGACATCAAATATATATTGGGACAAAAATTATGCAATTTAGAATACTTTGTTGCATTCTTGATGTTAAATTTGTCCCATATTCAACATCTTTTAGTAAATTTTTTTTACTTTATATTTTACTATTTAAACAAGAAAAACAGGTTTTGCCAGTTTCGAATAAACATAAAAATTCTTGTTGGAAAATGACAAAATATAATTTTTTTTGTTAATTTATCCAGATATGTCGCAACAGCATAGGATATCATGTTATGTTTCCTAGAAAAATAATTTTAATGAAAATAAAAACATTTTGCAAACTGAATGAGAAGAGTGATTACGATCGAGAAGTCAAGGCAATATGCGGCATCTGAAAGTGACGTGCAACCCCTTTTCTTTTTCCTAGATTTGATTTCTTACCTATGTCTGAAAGCAAGAAGTACCTGCCTTTGTTGAAATATCGTTCTCTTTTATCTTTTCTTTGAGAATTTAGAAAATAGGTTTTTATTTCTTTAAGCAAATTTTCATAGGAGCAGACAGTGAATTTTTTTATAAAAGTGTTAATTTTTAGTGAAATGATAGAAATAATTTTCTGACAACTTTAATCATGCATTTATGTGCAGATTAACATTTAATGTTTTTTTAATTAACATTAATATGTTTTAAAGCACTTAGAAATTGTTATGTGAATACTCTTATTATTTATTAGAGTTTGACAAAAAATTTAATTAACTTGCATTATAAAAGATAAAATGTAAAAATCTTGGCATTTTAATTATTAAAAAAATACTATTTGCGATCAATTCCTAAAATATTCACTCTTTATAATAACCTTTTTTTAACTATGTAAAATTATTTTTGAATTCATTTTCTAAAAACTTATTTTTAGTTATGAACGTATACTTATTTTTTGATGGCACATATTTTTGTTTCAAAAATATTTTTTACTACAAGAATAAAGTAAAAATATGAATAAATAAAAAATGCATTTATGAATTTTGCATTCCCTTCTCATTTCATCGTATATTATTTATAGTAAAAAAATAATAATGGAAAACTAATTATTTCTATTTTCTTATGAATGTTTGGCTTTTAAATATAAATATTCAACATTAAAATGCAGCTTGATCCATCAGAAAAAATAATTTCAATACGCCCCCTTGCCTTTTTCATTACAAATTTAGGACTGCATTGATTAAATTACATAGAGCTAGGAGTGACTTTATGATAAATTCATCAATATAGAAATCTATAAGATTGATTTTGTTTTAACTGAAAGTCTTACAAATTTTTGGACACGATTATTAGCCGCTGGAAATTCAATTAAAGTACATAATAAACCAATAGTAGTTTGTAATTCAATGAATTTCCTCAATAGACAAGTGAGCCCTATCCCATGATGCTTAAGGAACTTTGAGATACATGGAAAACACATATCAGTTTTAGTTTCCCATCCAGAGCTCTATTATATTTAATTGGAAGTACTCGTATGGCAACTTCATTATTGTTATGATATTGTTGGTTATATGATGTAATGGCGACTACGGAAAAAGATGTTGATTTTGCTTTTCGTGAACCTTCAATATTATTACTTACAACTTCTCAAAACATTATAAATAAATATGATGTCCTTCAAGTTATACGTTCTGTTGTAAGAAGGTAAAAATTGCTTTGCATTATTAAAGTTGTTTATTAATGCCCGTCTATACCGGTTTACATTTTTAAAAATAATTATCAAAAATTTTTAATTTCTGTTCCAAAAATTGATATTCTATGTTCGTTTATTGTTTATTAAAAAAGCAATAAGTTCATGATCAAGTAATGAAGGATTAATTGAAACGCTATTTTTATAACGAATATAAACAGCTGACGTCATTGAACTTGGGTGAAAACTTATTTGCTGTGTAAAATTCTTAAAAAATATTTTATGTTTGAATTAAAATATTCTTTTAATACAATTATAATTGAGATTAATTTATACTATCAAGGTATATTTAAAAGTATTTAATGTGACTACTGCTGATAAATGATTAAGTGGCTTTTTACTCTGTTTATTTCTTAATAAGAATATTATGAAATATATTTGTTTTTCATTTAAATTTTATTAAAATGCATATTGTTTTCCTTCTTGTCATTGCGTTGAAGGCATTAAAAATAGTTTACTTTTATTTCAACTTCGTATGACCTTTCATGTAGTTATCTGTAAATCATGGGACTTCTGAATTTATTTTTGAATCACTACTTTAATCCGTAGTTTTTTGCTACAGTTCAGTTATCTGTCAAGGCACAGTAAATTTATTCCTTAGGCATATACTTTATATTTTCGTTTTCAATTTTTTTTACCATAAAAATTTTGTTAAATACTATATTACTCATACTGTACATAGCATATAAATTGAGAAATTGTAAAAATTATTTCTCTTATTTAGTTGAAGGATTTAGTTATAGTTATAGTTGTTTAGTTGTAGTTATAGTTTATTAGAAGTTATTTAGTTGACTTATTTAACTGATTTTTCTAATATATTTTTTCAAAAAATATTTTATCACGATTGAGAATATTTATTTATTTTTAGTTTAAGAGAGAATGTTTAACATTTTGTGGACCATTCAAAGTATTTATTGTGCATTATACTAATATTGAATGATTGTTTAACTCACACCAGGGATAAGAATAGAAAAATGCATTGATGGCTTGAAATAATTTGTGTAGCTTAATTTGACATTGAATTGTTAATTAGTCAGGTTGTATTTTTTAATAAGGGAGGCTTTAAGATGCGTAAGGGACACTGAGCAACTATTCTCATAGTTTGAATTTTAACTGTAATTGGATTATTTCTATATATAGTTACTCAATTTCATTAAAATTTTACATTTACTTTTTTTCCATACTTGTATTAAAAATATTCATTTAAAAATATTAATTAAATACATTAATATTAATTAAAATATTATATAAAATTAATTAAAAGTATTGTTTTAAAAATATTCAATAAATCATGGAAGATGTTTAGAATCTTAGAGTATATATTTTAGTTTTTTTTTTTTTTGATGGGCTAAATAAAAATATTGGAAAAAACTGTTTTGAGAAACCTTAATTTTTTTTTATAGAATAGAGTTGAAAAGTAGAATTATTAAAATATGATTTTGTTTTTAACTGAATAATGTAATTATAAAATTAGCAGTCATAATAAATGTCTTTTCAGTTTAAATGTTATAAATATTAACTGTAAAGTATGTATATTGTTTATAAATTTTTTAAAATACACATGTTTTATTTCATCCCAATACTTCTATATTATAATTCAAATAAAAATTTAATATCATAAATTTTTTATATACTGTAGAATCTCATTAATCTGGACTAATATAGAAACCAGGTTGTCTAAATTAATGAAAAGTCAGATTAAAAAATATAACCTTTTAATCAAGCCAAGATACACAAACAAACTACTATACACTGTAAAAATTGTATTTTGAATTCAAGAGAATAAAATGTAAAACTGCATAAATTAAATATATTATGCACACATACATTATTTTACTTATAAACAATGAAAATCAGAAGAAAAATTACTTTCAACATGTTGGTCTAGGCTCCTCTTTACTAAACACACTTCTTGTGATATGCTTGCTGGTTGAAAGAAACTATTGATTTTTTGTTATCTTACCTTAGTGTTTATTCTTAAGTGGTTAATTGACAGAAATGTCTCAAATGCATGGCTTGACTCATTCAAGATCATAAAGATTTCTAGCTTCAACAAAAATGCATTATTTTGCTAACTCACCTTTAATTTTTAGAGTATGTATATATAAATGGCTGTCTGGTTTAAGCATTTAGCTTAGTATGATCTGGATTAATGAGGGTTAACTGCACTTAAAAAAATTTTGAATGTTAACCATTTTATTATCTATAATAAACTATCTCCTTACATGTCATACTACTTTATTTAATGACTGTTTACATTTGGCAGTAATTTTAATATACATTTACCATAATTTTAAAATATATGTATTTTTATTTTTTTCAGACAACAGGTGCTTTTGAATCATGATGATGAGCATGAAAATTTCTTTGCTTCATTCGCTGCTCTCTCAGCGAATTATGTTATATCAAATGCTTGTCATAGTAAGTATCTTAAAATGAATTTAAAACTTAAAAGATTTTTGGCATTTGATAATGGCATACTTTAGAATGTATAATAATTTAATCAGGAGGAATCTTCATGTAATCTGATATATTTCATTCGTAACTTTATAAAGATTTTATACCTACATTGAAAGGGAGAGTATTAATTTGAAGTAGATTTTTCAAACTAATTATTGTGGATTAAGTTTTTATTTTATAATTCTCATAAAAGATGTTGTAGTTATTAGTATATATATATATTCCATTTCATCCCAGCAATGTCAGAAATTTTTATATTGTCAAATATAGTGTACTGATATTTTATTTATTCCTCTCCTCAGTCTTAAAAAAAAGTTATTTTTATTTTGAATGAAATCAGTGTAATTGTGTCAGGCCAGCCTAAAATATTGCTAAAGTATATATCTACAAGATTTTTACCTCCAGTCTAATTAATAGCTGTAAATTTTTTTTATCATTGCAAGTCCATCCATAATAAGTTTTACTTTCTTAGTCTAAAAGTAATTATACTTTCTTTAAAGTTAATTTTAATGATTTTATTTTTAAAAGTTTTTTTAATGACTTGTATCTTTGGTATCCAATAACTGCTTGTAAAGAATTTCTTCAACCTTGATTCATTGTCAGTTTTTAATTACTTACAGTATTTAAATATTCTTTAAAAAATTTCTTTTTCTAGGTTCTTAAATTTTGGAAAAAACAGCATATTTAAACTTTAAATTGAAACTTAAGTGTTTAAAACATTCTTACGACTTTTATTATAAAGAATGAAATTTGATTTCATATTTGTAATTGTATAAAGCATTTTTTGTACTGTATATTTTATATAATGTGTAATATCTATTTTTTATTGATTATTTATTTAATTTTTTACAGTACCAAAGAGTCAAGTTAATAGTGCTGCACAAGCTTGTAAAATTTTGTTGCAGTACTTCTTATTCAAACTTAAGCATTTCACTGAACAGTGTTGTATTTCTCAGGTATGTTACATAGGATTTTGCTTCATTTACTATTGTATGTTTTACACTTATACTTAATGTAAGCATTACTTATGCAATGAAAGTGAATTACAAAAATTTCCAGGAATACTCATCTGGTTATTCTATATTTGTTTATATATATATATTTGGAAAATTTTCTTCCAATTCTTAAAAGGTAATAATAACCCTTATATTGTGTTACTATTGATTATATAATTTAATTTTTAAAAGAATTTTTAAATTAAAACTGCAAAATTTGATATTTAATTTTTTCAAATTTTTGATAATTAAAAGCAAAATTTGATAGTTAAATTTAATTTAATAAATAATTTATGATTTTATAACATTCAGTTTTCCTCTAGCAGTTTCTATTTCCTTTATGCAATTTTCGTAGAATTAGAACTGACTCTTTTTTTGACATATTTTTCAAATTTGAAAAAATTGCATTTTGCATGATTTGTGTAATGTCTCAAGTAAATATTTTATGTTATAAATGTTTACTACTGCAAATTGATTTTATTTTATTTTCAAATTAATATTTTTTCCAACTGTTAATAGTTTGACCCAAGTTATTTAATTAAAAAACAAACATAAAAAAAGTAGAAAGTTTGGAAAATTAATTCTTTTTGTTTCTAACTCCATCAGATCTATGTAAAAAAAATCTTAACATTTTAAAAAACAATGCAAGAAAACAGCATGTAGTTGAAAATTTCTCCTAGAAGAAAATAGTGTCTTAATATTATATTTGTACCTGCCACTAAACAATATTAAAAAGCTTTATCAGATTGGTAATGTGTATGTATTTTGAATAAAAGCAGTGACTTAAAGAAAAAATCTTATTTAATGTTTTTGGATAATGCTCAATTGTTCAATAACACTACAACATTAATGTGTGTAACCTTTTTTAATTTCTTTCTTGTAAGTCTAATTAAAAACCTACTACTATGAGTTAATTCTGAACAAAGGCACTATAAAATCCTATATTAAAATGCCTTTTGCATTTTTCTTGATATAAATTACTAAGTAGTAGCATTTAATTAATAATATGAATGATATGAATAATTTCTTTTTAATAAAAGAAAAATAAGCAAAGATCTTAATAAGAATACTTTTAGTTGACATATAAGGAACATCAATGCTTTGGAGAGTTCTATATTAATTTGGGATAATTTCAATTAAAAAATCAAGACACGTCTGTACTACAAAGTAGTTTAATAAGCTGTCATTTGCAAGAAGTGACCACAAAGCAATAAGCAGCAATTCATACCATAAAGAAAAATTCATTAAAAGCAACTTCAACTTCCAATAATTTTTCACGTAACTGAGAAAAATTTAACTTTTCTAGAATCTTGTCAGGTTTATTGCTCTGGTAATGAACTGGACCTAAATAAGGTTTAATTAAATATATTAAATTCAATTTTTTAGCAATGATTTATCTCATGAATTTTTTCAGTAGTCAAAAATTAAGTACTATGCTCAAGATTTTGTGTGTGGTAAGTATAGCTGTTGATTCATATTTTATTTTTATCTTAGAAACAAATAGTTTCCATAATTTATGGTCTCTGCAAGAGTTCCCATTCTCAAGTTTTGTCTCGATCTGAGATTCCTGGATTGATTGCTGTTTTAAAGTCAGCTAAAGACCCTCCTTCATTTGCTTTAAGAAGCAATGAACTTCAAGGTTTGACATTTTTACATAAAATAATATTCACATGTGTTGTCTTACCAAGAATTGCATGTTTTATGACCTAGTATAAATATTAACTTACTCTAAAATTAAAATAAATAAAATTTTATGGTACTTTATGAATATATAATTTTTTAATTGATGATTATCAGATTTTAAAAACTTCCATCTATTGGTGTGCATATGAATTTATACTTTAATTATAAAATATATTATTTAATTTTGTGTTAATATGGTTATTTTTATAATGTCTTATAGCAACTAAAGTATCGATCTGTTTTATTATTTAAATTAAATTGCAGTATTTACTTTTTAAAATTGCCTTATCTAAGTTTAAAATGTGAAATTTTTTAGAGTTATAAGTTTAATAATCTGATATACAATTCATCTAATGTTTCTTTATTTGTAAGTTCTAATAAATAAAATTTAATGTTTATTAGGATACTTATTATTAATTTAGTATGATGAATTTTGGTTGATATCTATATTTTTTCAGTCTTTTAGATTGTTTGAAGATTTTAGACAAAATTTAAATTTGAAAATTATATTTAAATGGAAAATGCAATTAATTTCTTTTTTTGAAAAATATAATTCTTAAAGTGCTAATTTGATTAATTTTAGATGGACAAGATATTACAAAAGAGCCAAAGCGGCCACGTCTTGACCCAAGTGCTGCTATTCTGGAGCAGTTAATGACTCCTGTATTAGATGTACAAAATGCACAAAAACAGGAAGGTCCACTTGAAATGGTTGATAAAGATGGAGACACTACAATCATTCACATTCCTGATCCAGGACAAGAATCTAAGGTTGGTAAAATTTTGTAATTGTAGGGATTGCACAAACTATTATTCAAATCGTATTTCATGTTTAATGAAATAAAATACCTCTTTCTTTCTCTATCTCTTTGTGTGTGTGTAAGTATATATATATCAAAATTTACTATACATGAACTTTTAACATTAATGATTCATTTTTAAATTAATATAAATTTTTCAGCATATTTATTCTTTAATTTACATTAAGCTTTCCTAATAGCATTTTAATTGGGAATCTGAAATTTAAAAAAAAAAATTGACAGTATAGCTATTCTCAATTTTTAAAATATATTAATGTATGTTCAAAGAATGTGATTAATATTTAACGTTTTGTTTAGCCGAAATACTTTTGTAAATTGTCTTGCGTATATATAGATTGTATATTATTAAAATTTTTGACAAAGTAAAACTCAAAGTAATTTTATTGTATTTTGCGATTTTTTTCTGTTTTCCACCAATTTATGAAATTTTTTAGGTAACTGAAATTTTTAATTATAATATTCATATTTCTTAAAACTAAATTTTCTGCCATGAATGAAATGTAGGATGCTGCTTAAAATTTTTTAAAAAAAGTTTGTGCAAATATTCCACCCCCTAATGATTTATTGGTTGAAACTAACATTACTTATATATAATATTTTTTCGTTCATTTATGATAGGTTAGTAATCTAATTTATTAAAGACATTTTTTCTAATAAAATTTATCACAGGCAAACCTGGATTTTGTATTGCGAAATGGGAAACTTGTACAGAGCTCTACCACTATTCAAGGAAGCCCCAAATAATTTTACTTTTTTAAGTGAACTAATGTTTTTCAAGTCATCTTGTCACTTGCTCAAATTCTTTTAACATTCAATTTTCTCAAATTTAAATGTAATGAAACTATCTAGTTTTAATTCGCAGCTTGCATAAAAATCTTCAAATTGATTTTAAAGGTCAAGGAACATAAATATTTGCTTTGCCCAGGTTCTCCAAAATCTTGCATGTAGATTAAAATATCAAACTTGTCTTCTGCATCATAAGATTTTATCTCTTTAGTTGTGCATTTTTAATTGTGTAACTTTTTTATATTTATTGCAGGCATTACTTTTGGCTAAAAATAAATTGGCATTGCAAGTACTTAGTGGTATAGATGTCCTATTAGATACATGTTTATCTCTTTCTCAAATCAGTCAATACACAGGAAAGTTACAAGATTCATTAGCTGGTAAAGGTTTACTTTTGCCAACCTGTACAACTAGTGCTGTTCGCATGAGTAACTCGTAAGTTTTTATGTGTGTTATTTGTACTTGTATCATCTTATGCATATATATATATTTCAATCAAATGTAGTTTGTTTAGTGTATTTGTAAATATTAGTACATCTAAAATGTAGCATGCAAAACGAGCCTGTAAAACCAACATATAAAATCAACAAAGTGAAATATAATTTATTGAATATGATTACTCCTCTTCACAGTAGTTCTTCGTCCACTTCAACACATATTTGAGCTCGCTTGAAGAGATTCATGTATATGCTTGTCACAGCTCTTGTATTGTGATGCAAGAGCAGTGACAAGCATATGATATTCTAGATCTTGCTCTTGACTTCTTCAATTGTGTGTGGATTCGTTTCATATACTCTTCCCTTTATACGATAAATGTTACTGTTCACTGTGTGCGTCTTGTGACACATTTGATAGAAATGGTGAAAAATCAAATATCTATTATTTCATCAATCAAGAGTACCTGGTGGATTGCATATGGTTTTCTGACAGCCAATACCAGTTGTTTTGAGGATTTACATACCCAGACTGGTGGAACAGTGCCCTGTCACTCGTAAGCCTTTGTTGCTCCAAGATACTATTCCCAATGTTTTTCTATAGCCATGAACAGAAATGCACTCTCTTCTGCAGGACAGGCTCCTTTAGCTCTTGAGCAACATTTATCTGGTATGTTTAAGGGGACTGTATTCAGTCCCCATGAAAGAAGTCTGCAATTTCTATCACTTACATGAACCTGTTGACTTAGTCTCCCAATTCCTGATCAATCTCCTTACAAGGATTTCATATCATTATCTCTTGCATTTGTTTCTACTTTCTTGGTATGCAGACAGATGGAGGTTTGTTTTTAAGAGTATTTTGAGCTGATCTTGAATGCCACCATCTTTTAATTAATTTCTATATGGTGCTTTTTATTGGCATAGAACATGGTGGAATTTTTTCCTGAAATAAATTATTTGTTTCCACAAAAGATGCAATATGAGTGAATGCTTCAATAATGGCCACAAGCTTCTGTATTGGATGCAGCATCATCACACACTCACAATTGCTGGGCTTCACATAACAGGAACTTTACAGTTGGTTTCAACATGTTTTATCAGCGGCTGCTACTTTACACACATTGGCTGTAGGCCACATGTGTTGATCCTAGCTCGTTGTGTCATCTTTTTTGTAGGAAGGTAGATAGTTTTTTTTTTTTTTTTATCAAAAATACAGTATACAAACACAAACAAGTGGTTGGGGGAGGTAATTAATGTACCATGATATTACAATGGGCTGGTTTCATGTGTTGTCCTCTATATACCTGATTGTTGATCCTTGTACTAAATTTTGTTCTGACTGTTCAAATAAATTAATATCTCTCCTTTTTCCTTGTTGAAATTAATAAGACAAAAAATGTATTATAGAATGAAAATTCATAGTTAAAAAATAAAGTTTCTTAGACAGTTTTATTTCATTTTTAAATGTTCTATTAAGAATTATATATGTTTCAAAAAGAGAAGTAAATGATTATTTTAAGTATTGGCATCCTTTTAAAGGGGTACTAGTAATTTAAGCATTTTTTTTAGTTTTCTTGAAACAATGTAAATATTTTGTTGACTTGCAAGTATTTTAAACTAGGATTCTAATAAAGCTATTAAAATATTGAAATTTCTTTAAGAAATCCTATAACATTTATACATTAAAAAAGTTAAATATTCAGAATTTTTTTCAATGCAGTGTTAGTTTCTCTTAAGTTATTTCAATATGTTTTGTAAAATGGATTGAATAAAGTTTTGTGGGAATGGATGAAAATTTTTTTTATAATATCAGCATTAAAATCTATAGAAATTAATATTCCAAAGCAAAAAAATTTTGTAGCAAGAAAATGTATGTGATAGCTTATAGATTTGAACTAGATTCCAGTTTAGATCCAGATTTCCTAAATCTTAATTCAGAAAGTGTGAGGATTTTGCATGATGTAATGTTTAATATAGTTTTATCAAAAGTAGAATATTACATTTCATTTTTTCATACATTTTAATACGTTATTATTGTGATATTTTTATAACATAGTATGTTATGCATAAAAGAAATAAATGACAGTAAAGTAAGCATATTAAGAAGTAGATCTAATTACAGTCATGAGCTTAAAGATATTTTGAACTTTTTGAACATAAAATTTGTCAGAGACTTATTTTATGCATTTTGCATTAACTGATTAAATGTGGATCCAAAGTTAGTAACTGATGCTTGTTGTGATGCCACTCACTATTTATCGTAGAGTACTATTTATGCTAATTTGTAATTTTTGTGCCATTTTAAGGCATTTTTTCAAGTGTGGTACTTACACTGACATGGTTTTTCTGGAAAATATTATAATTGAAGTCATATTTTTCTTCTTTATTAAAACATTTACAGATGCTGTATTTCAAATGCACAATATTGAATACTTGATTGTTCTTTTTCTGTAACTCTTATGATAAAGTATTTTAAAAGTTTAAAGTATTTACCAATTTATATACAAAGTTGTATTAATTTTCACCTAGAGTTGACATGTTTAATAACATTGATTTTTTATTTCCTTATTTAAGTATTATTTTATTTACTTCATATGAGTACTTGACCTTATTTAATAAGTTGTATAATATTTATGAAATTATATATTATATTTATTCTTTTTACTAATTTTATAAATCTATTTAAAACCATTTTAAATACATTTGTTGAAAGGGAAAGTATTTTTGAAAATTATTATATTCAATATACTTATATAATTCTATTTTTCATACTATCTTGATTCTTATTTTTTTGCTTTAATGTATTTAATTGAAAATATTATTTAGCAAGAAATAGGATTAAATATTAACAGCCAGTTTGTCATTAAATGCGCAAAACTGGTTTACTGTGACAGAATGCCTTCTTGCAATTTTATAACATAACCTAATGTGATCATGCATAAAATTTGGAGTTTGTTACTCTTGAATATTTTGCTGTTTCATTCATTTATGTTTGAAATCTAATTGTTTGGATTTATGTTTTGTTTTTAAATTGTGATAAACTGAAATCTAAATAATTGAAATTATATTTTTTGAATGTGTATCAAATTTGAATTTAAATGTTTAAAGTTATATTTTGTTTCAAAAAGGAATTAAAAAATTTCAATTTTAGTATTAGTGTATAGGAAGTAAAAGGTATGGATAGTAATCAATTTGTATTTAATTCTTCTGCAAGTCGACATTCTGCTGCTTAATGATTATGCAAGTATTTTTACTTAGTGTTATTCAATTAAAATTGCCATTTTAATTTATTGACATTTAATAATTTGTGACTTATTGACCATTGTGTAGAAAGACATATATGGTCTTAAGTTTATAAGGAAATTGTCATGTTTGTTAATTAGAACTTCAAATTTTCTAATAATGTAGGTTATTGATTTAGCCATTTTGCCTGGTTGTCTCTGGGAGATTGTGTTTACATTGATGTTATATATATATATATATATATATATATATATATATATATATATATATATATATATATATATATATATATATATATATATATATGTAGGCAGAGCTGCCCAGTTAATTAAAATCCAAGTTTTCATAACAATGTATGCTATTTATGTTATTGATTTAGCTTTATTGCTCAGTTGTTTCTTCTGCTAGATAACATTTATACTTGTGTTATTTTTAAAGTGGCTTGCCCTATTAATACCCAAGCTTTCATAATATAATATAAAAAAATAAATCATAATATAAATAAATTAATACCCAAGCTTTCATAAAAGTATAGTTATTTAGATTATTGATTTAGTTTCATTGGCAGGTTTTCTCCCGCTTTACCGCTGCATGATATTAGTATATTTTATGTTTGTTTTGTAATATATAATCTTTGTTTCTGGTTATTAGTTTTATAAAACTTTTGTAGTAATTATAACGAAATATTTGCAATATTGATGTTTGAAGTCTAAAAGAGTGCAAGATTGCAAAGTTTAAAATTAGAGTTTGAATGCAATAAGGATGTTTAAAAGTGTATTTTGTGAGGTATTGTAATTTAAATTGACCCGGTAAATACAGCACTTTGTGCAAAAATTTGAAAACGTGTTAAACTCGTTCTGGCTCATAGGATTTTACTGGAAATTTTGTTGGTACCATCATTTTTTAAATTATTTTCTTTTTCACATGTTTTCAATTTTATATTATATTTTAAAACAATACTCTATATAAGACAAAAGATTTAATGATATTGGTAATGTTCTGTTCTTAATTTTATCTCACTAGATTAGCTTTATTGTAAACTAGTTTTGAAAGAAATTTCTACTTATCCTGTTGAATATGAAGAAGGCTTTAATTTTTTAGGTTCTTTATTTCTTTAAATGTTGTAATGTGTAGTTTAATTAAATGCTTTTTTTTCTTCCATAGATATAAAGCTTTAGCTTGTGATATCCAAATTATTAGCAAAGCTCTGAGTTTACCTGTTATTGAACTATTGACTGATGAAAGAATTGTGAAGGTGATGAAAATAACTTTGAGTTGTCTATATGCTTCCATTACAGTTGCCACTTCCAACAGTATTTTAGGTCTTTCAAGCAATCCTCAAGTGAAAGGGTCTACATCTAAAGATGATGAAAATGAAAATGCTGCTGTATCTATTGTTGAAACTACTGTAAGTTTGCAATTGAATTCAATTATACCATTGCTTTTTTTTAATTCTTCTAAATTATTTAGATTTAAATTATTTTATCTTTAAAACACACATATTAATCATTCATTTGCCGTGTAAAATACAAAGAATTCGTAAAACTTGTATGTTTTTTACTCTATAAAATATATAAAACTACATTTTTCATCCAATCTAAATATTGAGTTGAATGATGAAGCATTTAATTCATCTTTTCTGCTTGTTTAAAGGACAATATATCCAAATCCTTTCAGTTGGATTGAACATGAGACATTTACAAATTTGGATACTGTTCGAATTTTGGAAATTTAAGATGTCAGAAGCTTCTGCATATTGGATATTTTGCAATTTGATTTGCTCCACCTATAATATATTTTTATCTTATACAGTTAAGTTTTATGTAATTAGGATGTAAATGAAGTGATCTGAGAAAAAGATTTATTAGCTGAATTTTGACTACCAGAATTATGTATTCATATTAAACTTTTTAAATTTCAGTTGGAAATTTATAATATTGTTGCTGGAGTCATAAGTAACTCTACTCGAGCTGGAGGACATGTAAGTATTTTTTCTCTTGATAATTATTTCTTTGAAAATTCCTTACAAATAAAAATTTGATACGGTTATTTTATGAACAGCATTATATATAGATATAATGTGTGTGTATTATATATTTAACAAAAATATAGTAAAACTATATTTCATGTTTTTTTAAATATTTGCCTTGAAAGATTAATGAATGTTTAAGTAATAAATTTCATTTTATTAGGAGTTCCTATCATGTACATTATTAAATCAATAGAGTTCATATTGACATAATTTAACAATGAAATATCAAATTATTATTAATGCTTTAAATCTATTAATGTCTTTAATAATTTTTGTTTATTTGAAAATTACATCAAAATTTATTTTAAAAAAACATCGCTTTCCCTCATGATTTCCATTCTTCTGAGTGTAATCATATAAATTTGTCACCTTTTAAAATGTTTTTCTTGTAGATTTATTACTAATAATTTTACATCTCCATAAAAATTTCCTTAATTTGAAATTGTTGAAAATATGATAAAAGATGTGTTAAGAGACATTCATAAGTTAAAAGAAGCATAGTTCAAACAAATTGACATTAAAGATAAAATGTAATTGGATATTTTTACATAACAAGTGAGGCATATTATTTTTTCATATTTATTGATATATGTTTAATATGAAAATATTAAAGTATATTAAACCTTATTAATTAAAGAACATTAAATGATTTTAGGTAAACATTTCATTTTTTAATAATCAGTGAGAGGAGAAAAATGCAAACTGATTGTCAAATCATTGACATTCTAACAATTGTTAGCATGTACTCATAAGAACAAAACTTTCAATTTTACATGTACATAATACTTTTTTTTTCTAAATTATTCAATATTTATGCATCAATTTCCAGATTTTGCAAAATCTTCACATGATTGGCTCTTGGATAATATTAGGTGGCTTACAATATATTTTAAACTTAAATCCTTCATTACTGGGTGACAGAAATAAAGAAGCTTCATCTAGGGGAAAAGTCACTCCTGATCAAACACCATCAAAAGGAAAAGATGTTCAGCCTACACCCAAACCAATCATTTTAAAAATGTATGTATTTTATCAATTCTTTTTAAGTTATATTTAATTATTTTTTAGTATTTACAGATAAAGAAAATAATGCATTGTGTAAGCTAAAAGGTGTGTAGTATATATTTATAATAGTACTAATAATCGTTAAATTTATTTTAAATACATTTCTGAGAGAAAGTTAAGTATACTTTGACATATTCGCGTAGGGAATTTTAACATTGTATAATTTTATCCTCTTTTATTTATATTTATAATAATTTGTTTTTCTTATGGTACTAATAAAAAGCTTATTTTGCACCTTGATTTTTTATCAAAAATATAAGTATGCATAGAATATTTGTTTATTTATTATTATTTTTGGCAAAAATTAAAAAATATCAGAGTTTTCTTTTAAGAAACTTAAATATAGTTGAAATTAAATTTTTGTTAAACACATTTCGTATTAAATTACTTTAGGGTAACTCAAATTATGTAAGAATGTCATTAAGCAAGTCTGAATTTATTTTATTTAAACAATACTTGTATATTTATGACATAATATTAGCAAAAATAAATCAATAATGAGATATTCAATTACAGAATGTTCTCAATTTAATAAATAGCATTTGAAGTTAATAAGGCCTTAAAATTATTTTAATTTTATATCTGAGAAAACAATGTTAGTTATATGAGTTGAGTAATGAAAATTATAATATCTTAGATAACATGTTCTTTAATTTTGTAATATCATAGAACATGAATTGTTAACAAACATTATTTTTTAATTTGTGACACTAGAAAAACTTGCTACACTTTTATAGATTTTAGTGAATATAAAAGGACCAATGCAAAATTATGAATATACAAGATAAACATTAACCATTTTTTACTTAATCTTAGAGGGATGTAGCCGAGCTGGCAGCCGAATGGTTAGCGCTCTTGCCTTCGGTTCAACAGTTCGTGGGTTCAAATCCCACTTTGGGCATGGATGTTTGTAGTGGTTCGGAATCCACTTTAAGCCGTAAGTCCCGGTCTAATTAGCTCTCGTGTGCAAAAAATGACCGTTGAGCGACAAACAAACCAAACCAAACCAAACCTTAGAGGGATGTATTTTATGTCTCATGCTATATTCACAGCTTGTAATCTGGACTGTTTTTGCTGTTTAATAAAAATGGCTATTTTGTTATGTTCATTACAATGTTAAACATTCTAAAACAATTTTTAAAATTTTTTTCTAGTATATACATTGAAAGTAGATAAAATATTAATTTTGTTATTTGTTCTTCAACTTGTAGTTAAATTTCAAACATAATATAAATTTCTATTTAATAAAAATATCTCATTTTCTAAAAATATTATATTTTAAATAAAAATACGTAATTATATATACACACACACACACACACACACACACACACACACACACTATATATATATATATATATATATATATATATATATATATATATATATACTTATGAAAAATATGTATTTTATGAAAAAATTGTATGAAAAGAGATGAAAAATATTTATGAAAAAAAAATTATGTATTTTTAATTTTTCTTCTCAATTTATTGTTTTAATAAGTGTAAATTTACTAATTATTGATAAGATAGGATTTATCTTCATTATCTTAGATTTTTTACTGATTGCGTAAATGTAACTAATAAATCATCAAATTGGTTTTTAGTAAAAGGTAAATCTGATCTTATTTTCAATTATATTTTTTTTTTTTTGCTATAATTACATAATGCTTGAATAATGTGTTTGTTTCAAATAATTCTGCTTGTTCTTTGCTACAAAATTGACAACATACTTTTTATTTTCTTATTTAATTTTTGAAAATACATAATTAAGAATGTTGATTAATAGTTTACAATTTTTCAGTCAACAAGGCTGTGGAGTATTATCTGTAGCTTTAGCTACTCATGCTATTTCTTTAATGTCGGACATTCTTGATGATTTGAAAGTTGAAGTTGGTTCTGACTTCATTGAAAATATTGGCAGTTCTTTATCTGCTGCTCAAGGGACATTTATTGTACCAGATATTACTGAGACTTTTACTGCCTGGCAACGTGTACAGAAGATGACTTCTACCATCAATCTGACAAATTTATTGTTTAGTCTTGCATCTGTCAGCTATCGTAAGGTAAATGTATTTCGTAATCAAAGATATTTGATTTTACAATCAAAAAAATTGTGTCAAGCATGTGATGCTTTTAGATTATGTTAATGACATTCAAATATTTTTAATTATTAAAATATCATTTAATCAATATTGAATACTTTTTAGGCTTGCATGTTAAAGAGAATTCAGAAAAACCCTGTTGACGGTGATAATTTCAGCACATCTGATTCAAATACTTATTATGAAGATGATTTTAGTTCTTCTGAGGATAGCAGTGTAGAAACAGGTTTGTTATTTTGTTTAATAATTTATAAGAATTTAAATAAAATTAAGAGTTTACACCTAAAAATCAAAATTTTGTTTTTTTTTTAAATATTTTCCTCTAGTTTGAGCTGGATAGGAAAATAATTTACTAATATATGGGTGCATTGTTTTGTAATCTTACGTTTAAGCTTCAATCTCTCCTTAAAATAATTTAAAGCTCTGTATCCCAATTTGTGCATAAGAGTTGTTTAGGATTCTTTAAACATTTTCTTTTGTATGGTAATTCCATTTCAGACATCTTGTACTTAATGTTAACAATTGTTCTAATCATACAACATAGTATTCTAAAGCAAGTCGCATTTCAATTAATAAAAATCTTCTGAAAAAATATAAATGAACATGCCAACATAAGCGGTTTGTGCAGTGTTATAAGCAATGGTGGAAAACTTTTGTTATATATAATACCCTTTGTGTGAAATAATTTTGCAGGGAATTTTTATATATGTCTACAAAATTAAGGATTTAAAAAATTGTATTGAAATTGTTGTTAATTATGAAACTTGGACAAGCAAAGCTCGCTATGCTATTTGAACCAAAAATTTATCTTTTGCATTACATTCAAATATAGTGTTAAGTTCTTGTTGATTTGGGTTTCATTATTGAATTATGACCTTTGTGCAATTCATAAGCATTATCTAAATTTTATTAAGTTCTTAATTCAAAAAGTTTATGTAAATTGATTTTCAGATGATGATAGTGAGCCTATTCTTGGTCAGTGGTTTGAAGAAACTTTAGCCCCACCTGAACCTCCAACAGTTACACCTGCACCTGCTGCAAGTGGCAATGAAGCTGATAATGCAAGTACAAAAGTTCAACAGCCACAGCAAGCAACAGTTGAAAATTCTTCTCTTATTCCTGATAAAGGAGAACCAAATGGGGTAACTTGCAATAAATATTTTGATTTTGATGTATATAAAATTACTTCATGTTCATTAATCTTTACTTTTAAAATTATCTGAGTAATAGATACAAATATTTTAATTATGATGTTTTAGTTAAAATATTTAATAGTAGGCTTCATAAAGTTGCTTTTAAAGTTTCTGTTTCTAATTAAACATGTATTTTTTATATGTACTTTGCTTATTCATGATTTTACTATTAACAAATATAAATGCTGAGAACATTATATCTTGGTTGCTTAGTAGAAAAGATGTGATTGAACAGTTCGGCTGGAGTCTTGAATATTTTGAAAAACCTCAACTTTCACAGTAGCATTTAAATTGAAATTTCTCATAAAATATTTATTTTGAAATAGTGATTTTTATTAATTGCTTTTATGTTGTGAAGTGTTTCTGTTTTCTTTTTGATGCAACATAGACTTTTGTAATGTGAACATTCAAAACTATAAAATTTTAGTTTGACCTAAATAGAGTGCAGTATACAAAATTATTGTGTAGTTTATACATTTCAAAAGGAAAAATAGACAAGATATTAAAAAAATGTGAACGTAAGAAAATTTTTTAAGAATCAGATTTTTTTATATTTACTAAAAGACACTTTGAAGCTTCTTACAAAGAAGATTAATGAAAAAAAAATTGGAATCTTTATTTTTTAAAACCTTATAGTGTTAGTGATAAAGTGAACCCTTTCTGGAAGTAAGCTTTTAATTTTTATCCAAAAGGGGTGTGCATGCATTAAAAGGTATGTTTAGCATTGAATTTTATTTATTCGTATGTTGATAAATATATTTTATCTACATTAGGAAATGCCTTTTTAAATAGTTTATAACTGTGCTTAGTTTATAACTTTTATTAAAATTAAAATTTTGGAAAACAATGGCATAAAAAGTGTCATGGTTTCCTTGTATGTATATATATATATATATATATATATATATATATATATATATATATATATATATATATATACTAAATTTAAGCAGAGCTAATCTTTTTATGTGCAATTAAGTCCAAATTTTCAAAAATAGCTATTAGGATTTCATAACTTTTATCAGGACAATCTTGTATAATATTTTGTAAATGTTATATATTGTATTTTAATTAAATATATGTGTATTACAAGATTTTGTGTGTGTACTCTGTCTAGTATATTTGCTTGGCTGCAAAGATCTTCTCTTTCATGAACAACTTTCTTGTGAATTTTGACAGTCAATGCATTAAGACTTTCTTGAGGTAGGTTTTTATCATTTTTCATAGGTTTTCACATTTGAATATAACTGTTAAAACTGGAATTGCTAATAAATTTTTATAAGAAGAAATTTTTCATTAAATGCATTTTAAATCACATAAATTAGATATAAATCCCACTTAATATAATCTTTAACCCTCCAATAATAATTGGCAAATTAAAGTAAATTCATCACTTATAAATTAGATAAATAATTGAGTTGGTATTTATGATGTTTTATAAATTATTAATATCTAGGAATATGTCTTCAAAATCTTATTCATAGAACTAAATCATTTAAAAGATCTTATTTTTTACATCCTTCTTTTTGGAAATAATTTCTTTACAGATTCAAAATTTTAAATATAAAAATTATTTTTCTATTATTGTAGCTTAAGAAAATTTTAATTAAAATGTTTTTTATATATTATTTTTCTTACAATATACTTAAATTTTTTAAATTTTCTCAACCAGATACAATCTTAGTGAATCCCAAATGATAGTTTTGGCTGGAATAATCAAAGACTTAGATAGAGAAACTTCAAGGATGGATAGTGGTATGTTTAAAGAATTTTAGCTTTATTTTAGATTCCATTAATTTGATAGTGGCATTTACATTTATCACATCTTTGCCTTGTTTGATTTTATGTTTTTGTGTCTGAATTTAATATTAAAAATAAGTCTTTTGATGCAGTTATTTTAAATTTTAGGGTCAATCAGTGTTTATTTTGGTCCAATTTTAGGACAGTTATATGATGATTTCTCTCAAGCACTTGCGAAATTTATTCATAATATTTTAGCTACTAATATGTTGTCTGAAAATTTACAGGTAAGTTCCTATTTTTAGAATTACTTTCTTAATTATAGAATCATATCAGATAACAATTGTAATTTCCCATTTGATATTGTTGATTGAGTATTTTTTATTTTCTTATTGCAAGGACAGTAAATTTAATATATATTTCAATGTGTTCTTTAGTTGCAAAATAAATAACATAATTGGTTTATTTGTAAGACTTTATAGTTAAAAATGTTAATTATTTCAAAACTTGTTTTTTTGTATGTAAGTGTACGAAACTAAAGTTGAAAATTTACTGAAATGGATATAATATTTTGAAAATTAAAGATATGTGAAATGATGTGTGTTACTTTTCTATAAAATTTGAATGCAACAAATAATTTTTGTAATTTTTTCTAATGTGCAGATTTGAAACTATTATATCATAAATTTACATAGTTTGAAATTAAATTGGAATATATTAAGTTTTAATTGATAAGATTTGTGTTGTTGAACAATATTATATATTTATTTCAATCACATGTGTTAGTTACAAAGTACCTCAAATGTTTAAGTAATATGAAGCTAGAAGAAAATTAAACTCTAAAATTTTTCTTTTCTCAATAAAGATGATTTGTTATCTAACATAATATTTTAACAGACGTAGTCATTTATGAAGGTTTTCCTAAGTATATATGTAGTATATTTTGAAAATAAATATGAATCTGAATTTAAAAAAAAAACACATTTATAAAAAGTAGAGTTTTTATTTTAATCAGTGTTTTAAAGGGTAATTTATGTCAAATAATCTGAAAATCTGAAAAGTCATTGCATTTTTCATGTGAAAGAATACTTAAATTTTCATGATTTTTTCACTAATTAAAAACAGTTTATTAAATTTGAGTTACAGAATTTTAATTCTTAATTTCATTATGATTTTATTTATAGAATTGTCTGCTAGCTCAATTAGGAGTTAGTCCTTGGCATCAGGAAACATGGCCTCTTCAAGTGTTTTCTCGTACTTTATCTGTATTAGCTCAGGTAATACTTTAGTTTTCTGATCTTGTCATTTTCAATTCATATTATAAATATATATTAATTTTTGTAATACTTTGCTATATTATACATTATTAATTTTTTTAATGCTCCTTTATTTTTCTTTGTACTTTGGCCAAAAATAAATTAATATTTCTTCCAAAAATATTCTAAATTCTGTCTGAGTCAGAGTAAATTTAATCTTTTATTTCACAAGTTTTTTAAAATTATAATGTCTAAAAACTAAAATTTTATTAGAAATATGATAAGCTTAAAATTCCATTGCATTGAAATGAAGAATAAACAACTATTGCTGTAAGCAAAACAATTGTCATAACACCATTTTATATGCTTTACATTCTACTGTTTGGTTTGAGATTTTTTAAAATATCACTATTTTGTATAGAAAAAAAACATTAATGTTTTTCTGACTCTTTTCAATTTTTTCCTTGCCTTTCTAGTGCAAATGTGATAAAACCAATTCATTAAAAAAAAAGTTGCTTTCTTATTTTGAAAATTATGTTACAAGCAATAAACAAAGTGTTTTAAAATTTATTTTTAAGGGCTAATCTTCATTAATGTAAATTTTATTCCAGACTTTATTGCTTCGTCAACAAAGAGAGAAGGATGAATTAAGAAGTGATAGTGAAGCCTCTTGTGTTTTAATCTGGGTAAAATTGTTAAATACAATGAAAAGAATTATATTGACTCCTGCTGCTACTTTCACTTCAATTGAAGATTCTGAAGGTATTTTAACTTTATTTGTAATAATATAATATAAATATTTTATGTTACTATTTGTATAGTATTAATTTCTTCACAATGAATTTTATCATTCTTCTGTCTTTATCTTTTAGTATTCTATTAATAAATAACAAATGTTGCAAATAATTTTTCGTAAACTTTAGTTTTAATCTGTAATTTGCATGGAATTTTTACATAAAATTTTCTTCTTTAATATCCTTAGTTTCTCATCTTATTTAAATTTTATTAGATAAAGAGATATTTATCATAATGAACTTTCGTATTATGGAATTCAAAATTTAATAAAGAAAAATATATATGCTTAAAGCAAGGTTTATTAATTGCATTTTTTTGCAAGTTTTATTTGGACTATTATAGAAAGTGTAAATTTTTTTCTTATATAAAACAAATTTAAAATAATAGAGCAGTTGATATATAATGGAACAAATCTGTTTCTCTATTTTATTGTTCTGAAAATATAAGAATTCAGACATGAAATTTATATTAATTTTAAAGATGTGTTTATCGGGTTGAATCTATTTTTCAGCTGAATAAATTTTGGCAAAGATCAGTTTTATGGAATGCTCTTTAAATATGACTTTTTGTAATTGTCAGAAGTATAAAAAGATGATTAAGTCAAAATAGCATAAAAAGAATTTATTCCACAAAATGCTAGATTATTTATGAGATTTAAAAAATTCAAGGTAATAAGTTTATAAGTAAAAACAATTATATAAAGTGTTTTAGCTAAGTTTATGCTTTTTACAGAAAAATATCTAAAAATATGAAATACTAAATAAAAGCATACATTTACTTTTATTTGATAGCAAATATAGATAAGTACTTTTGTTGTGGATTTATGTATATATTTTCTCATTAAAGTTAAAATTTAATGCTTGTCTATTTCATTGAATTTGTTAATTTCGTGCTTGAAAAGATAAGAGATTCAACATTCTTCTCATTATTTTAGTTGAATTAACAATTTGATTTATCTGAAACAAACTTGAAATTCTTAAACTTTTTTTACATGGAAATTCTCTAGTTTTTGATTAATAAGGTTGGTTTTTGAAAACAATTCAAATTTTAGAAACCGTCTTGGTTAAGAAGCAATATTTTTTATTTTATTCTTTTCTAATAATTTTTATTCTGATTTTAAATGCTAAATTACAAACATTTGGTTGTTTACGGAGCATTAATTCTTTTGCGAAGAAAATCTTGTGAAGTTAGCAGGAGTTTAGAAATATGTATTATTTATTAAAATAATTTTTTTATGTTTGCATCTGTTTTAGAACCTCTAGTATAAAATCTGTGGAATTATTTTGTCTAATGATTATTTTGAATAAAAAGAAATTTATAATATATATTATTTTAATATACAAGAAAGCCATGCAACTCGCTGCTGTAGGATACACAATCCATCCCTGATTTTCCTTGAAGCTCAGCTGTGGCTCTCTTCCGCTTTACTACGGGCCATGACTGCTTGCCTTTATATTTGTATAGGTTTGAACTTAGTGAGTGTCCCTTATGTACTCTGCGCAGACAACATAAAATTTTTGATGCTACTCATGTCGACTCGTGCTCTGCACTTGTGTTTTTAAACTGTATAATTAAAAAATATTGGTAGGCTAGAGAAATAATGGCGTCACAGCCAAATTTCTGGGCATTTGTAATAAATAAATAAGAATATTCATATAAAATCAAATTATTATTTCTCTTATTTTCTATGTGTACATATGCCGAGCTGGCAGCCGAATGGTTAGCGCTCTTGCCTTCGGTTCAACAGTTCGTGGGTTCGAATCCCACCTTGGGCATGGATGTTTGTAGTGGTTCGGAATCCACTTTAAGCCGTAAGTCCCGGTCTAATTAGCCCTCGTGTGCAAAAAATGACCGTTGAGCGACAAACAAACCGCCAACCAACCAACCGATCTATGTGTACATATGAATATCTTATCTGGAAAATTTTATTTATTATATATATTTTTTTATTGTAATAAATATAATTATATATATGTTTATGTTTGGCTTAATAATTTTTTCTTATCTTTGAATTTATTTGAAAATAACTAGAAAAATACTTTTTTGATCAATTTCATACTCTAATATTTATAAACTATATATTTAAGATTGTTAACTGATATTCATATCTTTATGCTCTTTTTTTTTTAAATCTCAAACGTGTATTGTATTTTAAGTATGAATAAATATTACATTTTAAACTGGTTTTTTAGTATTAGAAACCATTAAAATTTCAAAATTAGTTTGTAACATTTTGACTTTATTACAACCATTGTTTTAATCATAAATATTTAGCTTATTAATTTGCTATATTGAAAATTAGATCTTCATACAATTGCAGACTTATGATATTTTGTTTTATTGACTATCTTGGAAATTGTTTTAAAATATATATCTTTGAAATTATCTATATATCTTGAAAATTGTTTAAAATATTGTTATTAAATTAAATTCATCTTTTTGTTAGTTATAACTTGTTTTCCATTTATTTTCTCAGATATTAATGTTGAACATGCCCAATTGCTCTTATTTTTATTCCACAATTTACATCTAATGCAAAAGAAGGGAGTGTTATTAATGATGGCTCAGACAATAATGGAAATTTCCTCAACTGTCATGAGGTATTTAAAATTGAAATATTTGTTTAAAGATTATAGCAAAATGAATCAAATGTGTGTGAAATAATTGAATTCAAAAAGATTTCTTTAACATTTTATTTTAATAGTACATTTTATGGCTTTTAATATTGTTTAAGAGAGATATGCTAGGACTGAGAAAGACTTATTAATAATTTTTATATAGATACTATTTATTTTTAAGTTAGTGAAGTCTAAATTGAACTTACAAATTCATTTATTTAAAGAATAATTTAGTTTAAATGTAAATTTTTCTAAAATGCTATATAAGTAACATTGAATGTTGGTTAAAATACCAATGATATCAGTTTCCAAATAATTTTAAATTAAAAAAAACCTAATTATCAAATTTTATTGGATTACAAGTTTGCTTGTAGGTTAATTTTATATAATAATAATAAAATAAAATTTTTTTTTAAATTTTTTGATTGGTTGAAAATTAATATTCCTACTGCTAATTTTTAATCCAATTGTGCAAAATAGTGATGAGATAAGAAAATATTTGTAAAAGTGTTGCTTTCTGGTGTTATACAATTTAAGTTATTTTAACTTAAATCACATATATTTTGAAAATTCTAACCAATGTCATTGTCCAGCACAAAAATCAAACAATTCCGTTTTATATTTTATTTCTCTTTAATATAATCGTTTTAATGCAATTTAACATCTGAATAGTTAATTATCTGGTTTTCAATTCTAAAGTTTTTGAATTCCAATTCCATCTCCAGTTGAAATGTTTATAGTGGTTCAGAATCTTATTTTGAGTGCATTCTCTCGTATGTAAAAATTATCTAAAGAGCAATAAATAAACCAAATTTCCAAATCACAATTCAATGATATTTACTTCCTAAAAATTATTGAACGAAGAAGTTTTTAAGTGAAAACTTTTAAGTACCAACATAATTAAAACTAGTTTTGATGTTTTAAATTTTTATTTAAATTTAATTGATTTTTTTAAATTATTGATTTCATTATTTAGTTTTAAATGAATGTTCTAACTGATCTCCGAAAGAGAGATTTTAAGAAATGTTAAAATTCACAGCAATAGCCAAAATTTAGTTAAAGTTTTAAAATTATAAAAAAACAAAGGAATAATAATAAAGGTGTGCAGTATGCTAGAAAGTTTCACAAAGTTGGATTTTGATTAGAAGTATCTGACAAAATCTGAATTCACTTAATCTTTCATTGTTGGACTATTTTTTTAATAATACTTGAAATCAGACTGGAAATGTGCATAGTGGCCTGTGCATTACAAAGATTTTCCTGCATTAAATTGAAGAGCCATGTTATCCGTAATCAGCTATATGGGAGGTGATGCAGTACCACTTATAAATAAAGCATCTATGCAGTGTTATTTATTATCAGCTCTATGAGGAATAATGCACACACTATACCAATCCTGTGAAATTATTTTCGTGGCAAACCATTGGTAATGATGGTGATTAATTGAGAGGAACACCAGATCACTATCAATCCAGACAATTTCTGGTTGTGAAGTTATTTAAAAGCATTTGTTGTCTTGTTCGTTGTTTCTAGTCATCAGCATCTTTCCCCAGTTACTTTTTTTAACTTTTTCTTTGAAATAGAATATCTTCTTGCAAACTGTGATATCTTTGTCATTTTTCCTTCCTTTTTTATGCATTATTAAAATTTTACTCTTGTTTGCTTTTTAGCTTATTTGATATATTTTGATCATGATTTCTTTTAAAAGAACTTAAATTTAAGCTGTATGAATCTTCAGATTTATAAATTTGTGTTCAGTTATTGAAGTAATGTCTTAACATTTATTTATGTAAATTGCACTACTTATAATTTTGTTATTTTCCATAAAAAAAATTTAGTGCATTAAAATTTCTTAATATTTAAGCAATGTTTTGGCATTTCAAATTAAATATAGCTTTTTATTGTAATTTAATATTTCACTTCATTATGAAAAGCTTGAAGTTAAAGAATACAAAATAGTTAATTTTTTAAGCCTAATTATTGTGCTTTAATATAAAAGTTGCAAAATTGTTTATAGAAACCTTTTGCTTTGAAAATAATAAAAGCTTGTCTTCATAAGTATTTTTTTCATGTAACAATTCTTTGTAATGCATTCCTTCTATTTTTTAAAATTAATAATATTTTTATAATCTTTCAGTCCTCTTCGAGACTTTCAACTTCTATATTTGGCAAGAATGTTGCTTATTTTTGAATACATGATGAGAAATTTATATGATGCTCCACCATCATTAATAGAACAGGTTTGTTTCAATTCACAAATTGAAATTTAATCATTTATAAATTTTGATTTGATGTATTAAAAAATTATTCTGTGGTTGATGTATTTTTAATGAATATTTTTTGATATTGTACTTTTATATTCCTCTTTAGATTCAGAAAAATCTATTTAGTTTCCAAACTGTTAGTGTTGCAACTGAAAAAGACAATACTAAAAAGCTAGCTAAAATGTATTTCGCTTGCAAAGATATTGAAGAAAATTATTTAAAAAATTTGCCTCCTGAGGAGAGTCAAGGTAAGTAAAGACGATTGTTTTTATGATGCTGTTGTTTTTTGATAATGAGTTTCTTATAAGGCAAATTATCAGTTTCCTAAAAAAAAAAATTTAATTTGGAAAAGAAGATATTTGACATAGTTACAATTTGTTTAATTCTCATTATTATAATTTAGATATCAAAATTATTACAAAATTCAAGTTTTTAGCAATGATTTCTTGACAATTGTAATTTTGAAAGATAATATTGAATAAATTGAAAAAAAAATTATTTAATTGAAATTTAGAATAATTGATTTATTAAAATTTTAAATAATTTGCTAATTTTAACTTGTATTATTAATGTCATTAATTATAAGTATGTAATGATGTCTGGATTTGTATGTGTGTTTTATGTAATTCAAATGAATTCTAATTTTAAAAGGAAACTATCTTTTTTAGGAGCAAGTTCTAAGCCAAAATTTTACAATTTAATGTCTGTTGAATTAAGCAATCAAGAAGTTCCAAAGTTAGATGGATTTGTAAGTAAAAATATTTAAATTAATCTGTCTCAAGCTTGAACTCAACTTCTTTAAATTAATTTTTTAACAATTTATTAGTTGTTTGGTCATTTACTTACAAGTATTCATTGTTTGCTAAATGCATTATTTATGGATTTTACATATTAATTTTATGTACTTTCGTTAATGCAAGCTTTCCTTAAATAAGTATCAAAAATGATATTTTTAATAAAAATACCATAATTCTTGTAACTTTCCTTTTTAAAAAAGCAGTATACTTATTAATTTTTATTTAAGGTAGCTACTTTTTTTTACATATTTAAAAAAAAAAAGAATAGAATTGGTTTAATAAGATAGCTTTGAAAATTCTGCTTGAGTTATTAATGTAAAATTGTTCTTATCTATGTTTCTTTATGTAATACCTTACATTTAAAGGTAAATTGTGTAATGTGCAAAGTCAAGTTTATAATTTACTTTTACATTTTAGGTTTATAAAGCTTTTGAAATGTGTATTTATATACATGTATTTACAAATTTATAATACATATTTACATTTTCATATGTATATATACATATATGTGTGGATGTATATGTACACACACTGTCCAATGAATTAGAAACCCATGATCAATATCTTATTAGACTACACCTTTTGCATGGGTAATTGTTTAACATTTGGGCAACAAGTCCACATTCTTCTGGAATGTATTTATGTCCAAAGAGCATCATGCATTTGCTTTGCTGCTATTTAGACCTTACAAATTAGAGGGAAGTGTTGGTTAAGTTGAGATAGGATAGAGGGAAGTTTTTCCACCATATCCTACACAATAAGATCTAAGTTCTGCAATGACTGAGTAAAATGTTTGACTGATATTCAGTAAATCAATTTTGAAAACTTCTAGCATGATGGATACTTGCATTATCATCCATGAAGTAGCCATCACTATCAGAGTTAAAATTGTACATTGCAAAGTGCACTTGATCTGTCAGTGTATCTAGGTATCTTGTTGCTATTTGTTTACCCCAATGAACACCAGAGCACCACTTCCATTCTAGTAGAATATATCTTATACCATGATACTCTCACAGTGTGAGTAAGGTAAGGTTTATTTTTCATGGCTTTATAGGTTTTTCAGCTAATTTGATGGCTTCCATTTGTGTGAAATAAGTACACCAGCCATTCATCTGATCACATAACCAATTTTCAATCTTTAAGTGTCCAGTGTTTTATTTATTTCTTCTTGACACCATGAAATGCTTTCATTTTGAGCAGTAATGAGAGGTCTTTCAGTGACTCCTTTCTATTCTCTTCCAGTACATGATTGGTTTGTGCTGAAATATGTCTTTTAGACTGTTGGTTCTGATTTCAGCTTTTGAAAACTTTTGATACAACTACTTCTGAGAACCCAGTGAAATATGCTGTATTTGATGTTGAGACTTCACTAAATAGGCACCAAGAATAAGACTTTTTAAATGATGGAAGATCTGTATTTTTCCCATTTTTATTTCATCATGAAATGCACTCTTACACCTTACTTTATACTAGCATTTTAATGATGTGTAATCTATATATGTGTCTGAGAGAGATAGATTTACCATATTCTAAAATGCTAGTCTTGGTAAATGTAAAAATTGATTGATAGCTTATGAAAAATAAAAATATATGACCAAGTTAAGTAAACTTTACATACTTTCTAACAAATTATTGCAATTTTGAAAAAAATTTACAAGTGTAAAACAGTTTGAATACTAAAAAATACAAATTTTAAAATTAACATTAAAAAATTAAGGAAACAAAGAAAAATTATTTTAAATTACTAAATAAAATTTTTTTTGATAAAATAACTATACATTCTTTAAAAAATTAATTTCTTTGCATTTAAGAAATATTAAAATTTAGTTTAAATAAATTGCATTAATATTTTAATTTAATCTTATTTTCATGTATACTTGAACAAAATCCGTTGTTAAAATCTTAAATGAAAAAGACAATGAAACTTTCCTATGTAGTTTATGTGTATGGATTTTTAATATACTTTCTTTTTTAACCATGAGCATATAAAGTTTCTATTATAGTTTATATAATTAAAACCTAAATGCTAAAAATAATGGAGTATTTTGATTGAAAGTCATTTAAAATTATGCATGATTCTATGATTGAATACTGATTCTTTTGACTGTATTGTCAATCTTGACCTCTTTTCACTAATTAATTGTATGAACTTTCAAGATGCATAATATTTTTTCCAATATTGTGGCTACCAGTGTATTACTAACATACATAAAATATTGTTTATGAATATCAAGTATCATAAACTCAGTCTTAGACTGTTTTTTAATGATTTGCATTATTGTTCAAAATGCATACATTGCTTTCTACGATTTTAGTATGTATATTAAAAGTTTGAAAAGTAATAAAATGACCAGTTTCAGATTGAAAGAGACTTTGCTTTAAATAAAAGGTAAAATAAAAATTACCTTTTGAAAAAATCATGAAACAAGTAAAGCAATATTCTAACTCTATTTAAATGCTGCCACAAAATGTTAAAACAGGTTATTTTTTAAAATAAGTATTTAGTTAAGTTATAAGTAGTAAGTTAAGTTAGTATTTCCCTTTATAAAATGTGGGTTTGTCATATTTAAAGGTAATTTCATCATGGATGTCCTAATCAGAGCCTATATTGTGGCCTTCTAAACTGTCTTATTTGTTTGGAAAAATTGGTGAATAACAAGAAATCAGTTGTGGAGAGATATTTCACTGCTATATATGTCATTTAGTTCTCAATATACCTTTCATGCAAGAAAGAAAACTTTGTGGTTTCGAATCCTTATTTAGTCTTGGATGTTTTCAGTGGCTTGGAATTCACTTTAAACCATACATTCTGGTTTTATTAGCATAATGTCCAAAAAAGGACTGAGCGATAGACAAATCGAACCAAACAGGGAAGGAATAGAATTTAATACTCCATTTTTAAATGATGGATTTGATAATTTTATGGAAATAGTGTGTTTAGAAATCAAATCATGTGTAAAAAATTCTTGTTACATGGAATTGATGAATTTGGCATATGAGGCTTTCAATAGTTTAATTATGCCTTCTTTTAATGATGGCTTAATTATGTCCTTTTGTTTGGATATAATTTTTTTTCTGGTATGGGTATTCGACATGATTATTGGCAAACTTGTATATTATCTTTTAAAATTGTGAGAGATTTTTTATGTCTGTTGTTCATGTCTTATTTGGTACAGATTTATAGCTATTGATTGAATTGTATACTTTAGATTCTTTGTAACTTGGGAAGTAAGAACAATAATTATGTTAGGCTGTTTTAAGAAAGGAAAAAGAAAACTTAATACCACTGTAATAGAATTAATTTTTCTATATGAATATTCCCAATTTTGAAATTCAATTGTTGGATTTAATAAAGATTGAATTATGAAACTCTATGTCTTAGCATAGCTATAGCATTGAAAAAAAATGTAAGCTTAATTTACAATACATGTGGACTGTTTGGATGACTTTCTGAAGAAAAAGAAATTGATTTTTATTACACGAGATAGTAATCCTATTCATATAATCAATAATAAAAAAAAAATAGCGCTTACTGTTTTTTCCTCATTCAGGTTAACATTTTAATGCAAATAATCATTTTCAAGCTTAAACCTCATCAAGAAGTAATTGAAAAGTCCTCTTATTAATGAGAACTTGGAATTATGCTTAAAATTTAACAACATACAAATGTGGTCTACACAAAAGTTTCAAGAAGATGCAAGACAGTTGTTCACATAGTGTTTATTCATTATTATTATGATTTAATTTTTGGTACCTTATTTTATTAAATAATGGCATTATTAATTGCAAAATTAAGTTTTACTCAACATATCAATATAGTTTACAACATACTTACCTATAACAATATGCCCATTTACATAATTTAAGTTTAAAAAAAGATCTCTCAAGAAATTTCAATCATTGAAATGTTGATAATCGCTTCTGTTGACTATTGAACTTACCAAACTTTGCTTTAACCTTATTTCACATTATTCATTAGTAATATATATATATATATATATATATATATATATATATATATATATATATATATATATATATATATATATATATATATATATATATATATATATATATATATATATATATATATATATATATATATATATATATATATTATAATAATAATAATTATTTTTCCTTAATCTACTGTTTTTATACACTGAATAAATTAAAGCTCTATGAGAAAACATTTATTAAATTATTAAATAATCTGTAATATATAAATAAAAGTGTGTACTCTAAAAGTTAAATATAATATATTTTAAGCTTTTATTATTCAATGATTCATTAATCTGCATTCATGTATATTTACTGAATCACTAGCATATTTTTAATGAATTAAAAATCATACAATTCTGTACAAGTGTTTAAAAAATATATATAATCTTATAAATAATTGTCACTCTATATATGTTTATTATATGGCGTATAATCTTTTTTGATAATTCTTTGACATTAGCTTTAATTTAGATTTATAAATAATGATTTATTTATATTTTAAACCGACTTGTATTGACAATACTATGTAAGAATGAGCATTTATATAATTAGTATATAAATATAAGGCATTTAATTAAAAAAAATTTTTTTTGAAAGTGCTTGATCATTTAATAAGCAGTATGTTTAATGAAATTTCTATAAAAATTTCTAAAGAAATTTAAAAAATGTCTGCAATATTCTCTAATTTTGTGTAATATTTCTATATTTCAGGCTTTAAGTTTTATTCTCAGTAGTGGAGACATTTTGAAGTATCCTAGTTTTTACTACTCCATTCAGAATCTCATTTATCTTGCATCACAATGTGATATGATTGATAGAACAACTGCAGAGAATTTATCCTTTCTTGTAAGTTATTGAAGTTCTAAATTTAGTTAGATACTTTAATGTTTTCACACATTAAGTGTGTATTGGACAAAAAACACCAACATTGTTGTATTAATTATTGAAGTAAATTTAATTGTTCTACTGTAATTCTTTAAATATCCTTATAGGGTAATTATAAGAGATTTATGATTTGAAAGTATTTTTTTTTAAATATTTATAATTCTCTATTAAAATATGCAACAAATGATAATTGCAACAATTTACTTTTTCTAATTTGAATTTCAATAAAAAAAACTTTTTAATGTATAAATTTTTGATTATTTCCCTAAATGTTTTGCAATAATTTAAGACATACAAATGATTTGAAGCTATGATTTTTTATTAATAATAAAATTTTAGGTAGATTTGTTCTATCATTAATTAATTCATATTAATTAAAGGAATTTTAATTAAATCTTTATGGCTGTAAGCAATCAATCATTATTATTATTAATTGCATATGCATTCAGCATGCTTGATTGAAAAGGAAGATCTTTATAGATTTCTTTTTTTTAATAATCAAATATTATTTCTTGAAATTAATCCTCAGGGTCTGTGTGCAATCCAGTATTCTACAAGTATTGCATGGAGGCTGATTTTATGTTTACCGCCATCTGTACAATCTCTTGAGTCCATTTCTACTGGAACTTCATCTTTGAATGATGCAAATGATGCTGAATGTTTACATGCTATTATTTGGTCATCACGTGCTGGTCACAAAGTCTTTTCAGGGTGGATGAAAGTAATTATGCTTCTCTCATATTCCTTGTCATTGAAGTATCTATCTGGTTAAATGTTAATATTTATAGAGCTGTTACAAGTTTGTCTAAAAATTATTAAATATTTTCTTTTTTCTGTTAGGATACTTTAGTAAAACAAGGCCTGACTACTCAAAAAGCTGAATCCTTACTACGATCAGTTACGAAAAACGCTTGCACTATAAAGTTTGATATCAAAGTAGCCAAACGACTGATAACAAAACTGGTAAAGTAGAAATTTGAATTTATAAATACTTTAAAAATTATTGTATCATTTTCAATTTATGTTAAGTATTTCTTTTCAGTTGCAGCATGTGAAAAATACAATGTGTGAAGATTTCAGTGAAGATAAAACTATGCGGAAAATATCCGCAACCGAAGAATTCAGTAAAGAACAATCTCCTCATTTGTTTGATTTATTCCTTATAGAATGTGCTGTTGCTAAAGTACAGGTTGCTCTTGAACCATTTACCAGACCATTGGTATAAAAAATTTTGTGGACTTTTTCTGTTAAAATTTGCAATATTTAACTGTTTTAAGTTAAAATTTCTTTAATTATTTTTGGTAATTTGTAGTAATCTGAGTAATTTTTTTGTTCGTTAAAAATATATTTTTGTATTGTATAAGTTCAAATTTTTTCTGTAACATGAGTAATCTCCATTAATATATGAAGAAAATGGATAAATTTAGCAAAAATGAACTGTCTTAAAATTTATCAATATTAACTTTTTAGTATTATGTGTCTTTTTTTGCAAGACCTAAAATTTCTTTTTGTTAAAACAAATTATATAAATCTTTATGTGCAGTTATAAGCTATGTTAAACTTATCACAGTAGTGTAGTTTTTGATATGAATGCTATTGCATTTTTACTAATTAGTTTATTTAAAAATTAAGATATTAAATTTTGCTATTAGAAATAATGTAATATTTATACATAAATTTCTTTTAAACTTTATTACAAAAAATTCCAGTTTTAGTATATATTGGCACTAATGTAAGTAATTTAGAAATCATTTTATTTGGCTATAAATTACTCCATAGAAAATAGTGCTCATAACAGGTTTCTTAGAATAGTTTTCTTATTTCTAATAATAATCATTTGTACTATTTTCTTTTAGAGTGAAGGAGCTAGTAAAGAAGCAAGTGAATTAGCTGAAGAAATGCTTCCTTTAATATTGCAATGCATAGAAGTTTTATCATCATGTATTAGGTATATAATTCTTTCTTTGCTTAATTGATTTTATTAGAATTAGAATATCTACTAAATATTCAAATTTTGTTAAAATAACCAAAGCAAATTGTCAATTTAATTGTTAGTGTGCGCGTTTTTAATTCTTGAGATGTTTTTATAAAGGATTACATTTCAGTCTTATGCATGAATATTTATAGTTGTTTGGAATTCACTTTAAGCCCCTTTTTGATTAATTCCTCATATGTAAAAAGATATTATAGAGTAACAAAACAACCAATTATATAAAACGTAAAAAGTTTTGAACTGTACTAAGTACTGAGGATGTTTTTCAACATGGCAGAATTCTTTTTTACTTATATTAATTTTTTTAATTATGAAATAGAAAAATAAAATTACTATACATTTAGATATGAACTCAAAGTTTGTTGATTTTCACAGGTGTTTTTGTGAATTTTTATGGGCAAAAACTTTTCTATGTATTTGATTGTAACTCTCTTTATTGTGCATTTCAGATTCTATTATTCATAAATATATGAAATTCATATGAATATTTATTCGGTCAAAAGTGATAACTGTTTTACATTCCTGTTTTTGATCTAATAATGTTAGTATGTTTTGGAAGTTAGGAAGAGTTTATCAAGTATTTTTACTAAAATTAATATTTATACAATGAAACTTCACTAAACTACCCCAAATATTAATAAAAAAATAATTTTATTTGAAATGTAATTCTTATCTATTAGTAAAAAATAAACTTTTTTATGGCCCTAAGATAGTTTTATTGGACAAAATTGCAATCTATTATTAAAAACTGAATCATATTGTGTAGTATAGTATCTCACCAATATATAGCTTTTTAAAAATGCTATTTTAAAATTGGATTTATTTGAAGTAATGAAGAATAACGATGTTCCATTAAATAATAGAAAAACATTGTTTTAAATCTTGGAGTAAATTATTAAATTATAGTAGAAAAACAAGTGCATATAAGTTTAATTGGCTTACTCTTGCACAGTTTTAGAGTATGTAATTAAATATTGTATTTTATATATTTCTAATGATGTATAAAAATGTTTATTTAGCTATAAAAATTCTAGGCATATTGTCAGTAAGATTTTTCAAATCTTAAAAATCATTTGCATAAAATATTTTAGATTTGTCTCCAAACCAAACAGCGTATATGTAATTTATCTTGATTTTAATTATTGAGATACACATGCTTATGTACAATTATATTAAAAAATGGCATTTTGATATTTTTGTTTTTGTTATTTGTTATATCTTTTATGCTGTTAATCATGAAAATACTTAAACTGTTTTTAAGTGCAAAATTAATTATATATATTCTATGATTTATAGGTGGAATTTACTTTATCAATATTCTGAAATGTCTACTAATGCAGCACAGTCAACGCCTTCTCCCAATATCAAAACTTTGCAGGCTTATAATATTGTTTTACGTATGGCATCTAGTGGTGTATCAAAAGTATCAGCTTTTACATCAGCCATTGCAGATTTATTACCACCATTATTACGTAGTGTTTTAGGGCAATGGAATGCTTATGCAGTGACTACTACTGAATGGGTAATTTTATTTTAATGTATTACCAGAGTATACTTAGAGCATTTTTTTTAAAAAAAATTATTTGATTATTAGTTTTGGAATATCTGAAGGATTATTTTAGGAAATAGTTCAATAATGTTTTTTTTACTTTTAGCGAAATGATTTTGCAAATGACATTATTCCTTCTGAAAGCTATATTCTCTCAATTCAACAAGCACATATTAACTATCTTTCAAGTAAGTTTCATGTTAATAGAATTGAATAATTAACTCAATCTTTTTCATTCCAATTCTTAGATATTATATTAACATTATTGATTTTTATAGTAATATTGAAATCGAGCAAATAATTAGGTAAATGTTTAGTGGGTAGTTCTAAAATTTGTGTAGTAATTTTACTATATAATATAAGAATACAAAGAAATATGAAATAGAATATTTTTTACTCCACATAGGTATTTTCTTTGGTGGGTAAAACAAAAAATGTTATATTTGTTACTGATTTTGTATAGGTACGGAATAATTACCATTGCTTTATACCATTATTTAAAGAAAAATGTATTAAGATTTATCAATAAAAAGAAATTTTATACTGAGCAGGCTTAAAGATCTCTTGAGCTATAACTTAGCTGATAGCTGAATAGTTAGCATCCTGACTTTAGTTCAACAATTCAGGGTTTCATTCTGGCCTCTAGAATGGTTTATAAGTTAATTCCAAACTGTTACTAATGGAATTCTGTAATAGTTTGAATTTAACATATAGCTGGGTCCTAGTCGAATTAAGTGTAGCATTGCTAGTGATTAGAGCTTAACCAGATCAAACCAAAATTGTATGTTATATAAAAAAAAATTCTCTCAGAGTTAATAGGCAAACAGTTGGGCTGTTCCTTTGGTTCAGCGGTTCATTTTTTTGTTGTACATTGTCCTAGTAGTTTGAAATCTACTTTAAATTGTAGTTTGCCTTAAAATTAATGAGACCTGATCTGGTAAAAAAAAAAAAAAAAAAAGATCCAATTGCTTCATATTAAAATTAGTTTCCTCCATAGTCATTAATATATTCTTGCCAAATTGGTTCTCACAATTGTTTCTCTGGGAGATAACAATACCTAACTTTAAGGAAATCAAAAGTTTCCTTGAAATCAGATACTGTCATCTCTCAGAAACTCTCGTTGTTCAAGGAGGGAGGAAATACCATCTCAAATAATGAACTTTCAAATTTCTCTATTTTTATGAACTGGAAATATCTGCTGTGTTGACATTGTGACTGTATGCAGGATTTGCATTCATGTTTGAGCTTGGAAAGAAGTCATAATGAATGTTTTTTAAATAAAATATTATAATGGATTTATTCAGTAATAGGCAATTTGCTGTCATTTTTGTTTAACAACTCTGCATACACAAGGTCTTTTTTAAACATAACATTTAAAGTTTGGAGGTACCAATTCTTCACAAACTACTCCATGTTAGACAAAAAAAAAAAATATTTTCTTTATTTTAGAGTTTTGATAATCTAGTCCTCTTGTAGCATTGAAAAGTTTGCCATATATTTCTGTGAACTTTGGAACTAAGTTTTGCAATCAGTGAAACACTTATTATTCATGCTTAGCTATTACTCTACCTAAAACATCTGGTTTACTTTCTAACTCATAGCTGTCAACTCTACTGATTTTATCGGGAAACTCTTGATTTTTCAAAATTTCTCTTCATTTCCTGATAATGTATGCAAATATACTGATTTTTGGCAATTTCAATGAAAAACTTAAAAATAGCTGAAATTTTGCGGGGAAATAAGTCTGTTGAGCTGTTTTAATAGCAGAAGGTACACCAATATAATTATTATGTTATGGTGTTATAATATGAAAATGTGTTCTCCTATGAGTTTCGAACCACATATATCCACAGTGGTAGGATGATGCTTTAACCACTTGGGTGCCAAAAACTCCTTCTAGTTGGCAGTCATATAATTGACAATCAGAGCAGACACCAGGTACCTGTTTACATAAGCAGTTAGTTCAATTAGGATGAATATTTCTAGTTATTAGTAATTTAATTAGGAAAATATTTGTCACTGAATTAAATTTATTTAGTAATGTATTTTAGGTTTTTATGTAATTTTATAGGTTTAATATTTATAAATTGCACTAGAATTATAAAAGTTGCCCTATAAAATAAATATTGGGACATAAACGTTGAAGTTTATTTTTTTACATATAGTAAATTCTTTTATTTTTCATAGTTCCTGTATGAGGTTGATGAATATTTTATTCAAATATTAAGATTAACACAAAAATATGTTTAGCATAAATCATTCTCAGAATGTATAATCTAAAGAGTAAAATTGTGTTTTTGTGGTACTGCTGTTTTAAACATTCAAACAAACATATCGCTAGTGTCTCCTGATTTTTTTTCTCTCAAAATCCGTAGAGTCTGCTGATTTTTTTCTCTCAAAGATTGGCAGGTAAGCTAAATTTTCCACTATGTCAAGAGATGTCACCTCATTGTTTTGTTCAGCTCTATGTACTTTTGACTCCAATTTTGCACAAGTTTTCCACATATTTAAATAACCAGAAATAATTTTGTGAATCCTTATTTTGTATATGCTTAGGTATTCAATGACTACTCTGATGTTGGTGCAACTTGTCCTGTTTTGGACCTTGCACCACAAAATCTGACTAACAACTAATTCAGTGATTGGAATTGATTCTTTCAGTGATTAAAATTTTTACTTTAGCCACATTTTTTCTAAATCATTCATTAAAAGAAGTATAAATGCTTTTATTTTTAAAATTTTTTACTGTCCATTTTTAAATTCAGTGAAATACCAGAAATTTTTCACGGAGGATCATTTTTGCTCCATTACCAAGCTTCCTTAACCAAAGTAAGCCCCTGAACATGCAAACTTCAAATTAGAATTATATGCTGAAAGTGTGAAGAAATTACTTACTTTTTATAATCTAAATCTTTAAAGAAAAAATATCTTACAACTTATTTTAAACTGATTGCTGCTTGCATATTTTTTATAGAAGAGAAATTAAAAGATCTATATTGTACACTTAATAAGTTTTATACTTATAAGACTATACATCTGCTTTTTCTAATTACACTTTTTGTAAGGTGCAAATTTTCTAGTGTGTACATAATTTTGTGATGCATCTTTATTTATATCAATATTTTAAGTAATAAGCATTTTATTTCATTTGTTTAGGTCAACCAAGATACTCAACTAGTCCTAATCTAAAACGAGTGCTTCACACTTTAGTTCGATTTGCAGGAGATTTGATGATGTGAGTTACTTTAACTTTTCTCACTTGTAAAATAATTTCTGTACTTTTTCAGAAAATATGTTTTTCCATCCAAATTTCATATTCTTAGATATTTAAAAAATTAAAATAGCAAGATATGTATGTGTGTGTGTTTTTTGAAAACCTCAAATAAGACTCCAAAGGTAGTTTCTTATATTTTACATACTTTTTGGTGAGCAATATTGCTGATTTAGACTGAATATATTTTTATCATGAAATTGACTAAACATGGAAGAAATAAATCTAAAAATACATTGCTTCATAAATATTTTATTAAATTCAAAATAATTGAGAAAATTGAAAATGCTTAAACTTCAAATGAAAATTATTGTCAAAGAATTCTTAAGAAGTACTATTTATAAATATCAATTAAATGAAAATGTAGTGAACTAACATCATAAAAATAAAAATTGAAATCTTGGTTTATGATATATTCAATTTATGAAATTTTTTATATAGTATAAATTAATTTTTATGTGTACTTTAACAATATTGTATGTTTACACACTCTCATACATGTCTAACATAAAAATATGCTTTTTTTATCCATGTAATTAAAACAGTTTTTAGATATTGTATCAAATTTGCAGTTGCTTTTTATCCACAAGACCTTTTTTTATAATAAAAAAAAGAAACATCACATAATCCGTGGTATATATCAATGTCACTTTTTCTGGCGAATAGTCAAAAATATATACTGCTGATAATCTGATGTCACATAAAATTAAAGATACACAATATGATTAAAAATATAATAAATTGTATTGGAAAAACATATACTATAAAAAACGTCTGAATGAATTCACCTCTTTGCAAAGTGTCGTAAACTGAGGTGAAAGCACCAGATTGAGATCATCAAGAGCTAAATTCCAAAAAATATAAAACTTATCATTTTAGTAAAACTTATATCGATTTCTAATTTTTAAGGGCTTTTAAAATGAGGTTAGACATAATTTAAAATTGATATATGTGTATTAATAATTAAAGAATTAAATTATTTTTGAACTGCGCATTGAATACAGTTTTTCTTTTGAACTGCACATGCATTATTTTTCACTTTACATTAACACATTTGTTGATCTTTTATTTGCCTTTCCTGTAGCTGTTAGTTTAAAATCTGCTGTATAACTTATATGCTTTCACTTTCACATAGCAATATACAAACTTGAATACTTTCAGAATGAAACAGCTTGAGTTGAGGCAAAGTGTGAAATGACAGTAAACAATAGCAACTGTAATATCTTTCTGAGGAATTGAATTTGTTCTTGTGTGTAATTGGATAACATTTATTATTGCTGAAATAAATCAGCTGAGTCATGGCAACTTCTATTAATTATTTTATGAAAAATAGCATTTTTTTAAAAAAATTTATTATAAACTTTTGTTATGAAGAATGTTTTTTTATTAAATTATCTCTGGTAGCATATAATTTGCACAACAAAATTCAAAATTTTTAATGTATAATCAAATTATACACAGAAAGATATGATATTTTTTTAAATAATACCAAAATTTTAATGTAATTTCTTATAAAATTTAGCATTTTTTAATTTGTTATCAATTTTCTTTTTCATATTATATTTATTAAATGTTTTCTACAAATTCATAATATAAAAATATAAGAATTTGTTTAAGAAATTTTAATTAATAATAAGAAAATTTTTACATTAATCAGTAAGAAAATTAATCTATAACTTTTTATATAAAATAGGTGCCCAGAAAATAACCATTCAAAGGAGATAATCCGTGTCATGTTGCCTCTTCTGTTTGATGCCACTACTGAATCTTTAGGCAACTATGTAAGTATGAATTTCCAAGAAGGTCTGAACCATTTTTGTAAGAGAAAAAAAAATGTCACAATATCATCACCAGAGTTGTGAGAATTTTTTTTTATTTTTAAGTGTATATATTGGAACCAAAATTCATAATAAAATGGGTTAGTACAAATGTTTATTTAAAATGTTTCAAAATTAAAAAGGATTGATTTTTGTGTTGACTCAAAAAAATTTGGCATAAGTGTTATTAAATACATTGTATTTGAATCACAATATATTAGTCTAATGAAATACACTATATAATACAATTCTTTTATACTTGAAGCATTTCAGCTATTTTTACATGGTTGTAATAATATTTGTTATATTGATACCCTGCTATCATTAGTACATATCATTTTGCTTTTTTTAGCCTGAAACACATGTTAATTTTTTCAATGTAAATACTATATCACTTTTTAAATCAAGATTGTAAGAATGTATTTTATATATTAATTGTTCAAATTTAGAAACAATTTATTTAAAACATGTTAACTTATAAGCAATGTAACACTGGGTGAATCATTTCTGCTGTTGAATCTTTGTATTTTAATCGCATCTATTCTGACATTATTGACTAATAAATACTCCTAATGATTCTTAGTATAAAATGAAATTAGTGGAATAGATTTTTTCCACAATTAATTGTTGTGTGGAAAATATAGCAATAAAATTCAATCTCTGTCTTAAATTACATAAATTTATAAGATTTTTGTTTTCATTTGCAATTGATATTTCACTTTCTTTTTGATACTTTTCCATTATACCCCCGTTGATAATCCCTGTTATGAAAAAAGAGAAAAATTGTAAATTACAGTTTCATTGATGTTCGATTGTGTAGATATAATGTAATAGCAACTTTTTCAATGAAATAGAATAAAATATTCTATTTTGCCCCCTCCCTTCTTTCCCCTTGGCCACTTGTGATTGTAATGCACTTTTTAATCAACATAATTATCACTAAGCCATCTTTTGTACCAATTAGCTTTAGCCTTGTTTAGGATTTAGCTTGTTTACCTTTTTTTGGTTCTCTGTAAGGAAATACTATTTCTTTTAAGTTCATGAGAAGGGGTATGATGGAAAAGTGCCATTTTTTGAGAGCAACTCTCCACCTTTAACAGAGTACATGTAAATTATAATGGAACATATGCTTTATACCTTTAATTTCAGTATTTCTCTTTTTTGTCTTTAGACTGTTCAGAAATTAAAACTTTTTATAAATAAACACAAGATGGGTTTTCTATCTTAACAAAAAAATGAAAATTTATTCTGTTTTATTTTATTAATTACACATTTTATTTGTACATTGTTTGTACAAAAGTTTTGCAAATAATGCCCAATTATCATAGTTGCCTAATCTATGAATAATTCAGATCTGAACCATTTTTTTCTTTTAAAAAAACCTGACTTTCTTATATTTAGTTGTTTAGTGAAATTTTAAATGGAAAAAAAAATAAGGTAAAAAATGCTATTTGCATGTATAAAACTCTTAATTTGTCCCATTTACAAAAATGACAAATCAAAATTTAAATAATGTTTTATCATTGACCACAGCTCTCAGTAAAAAGCATAAAAGTATAAATAAAGTGACATTGCAAAAGCATAAAAACTATTAGCTATAAATTCTCATCAAACATTAAAACTTTACATACTTTTAGAAATTTAGAAAAAAAAATTGCAGGTTTTATAAATAGAAATTTCTTAAATTAAAATCTTTTCATTTATTTTTTGTTATTAAAGGGAAAATTAGTATAAAAACGTTTTCAATATACAGTTATCAACAGTTCTCTTGTATTGTGATTTCATTGATTCTATGTTTCTAATTTTTAAGTATTACTGTACTTTTTTGAGAATTTCCATTAAATATATAAATTGCACTTAACATCTGTTCTCCTCACTTTTTTTTGCAATTCTGTAGCATTTTAAACAGTTTTTTTTTTGTTATAAGGAATCATGAGGAAAATATTGGTCTGATTATATGTGCATGTGAATTTTTATAAATATATGCTCGTGTGTTTACATAAATTTTCCAAAATAATAGAAAATGCAAAAATATGCTTTGCAAAAATGCAAATAATATTGTGCTCCTAATAAGGTGTGGGAACATCTTTGGCAGTTGAAACCATTTGAATCCTTCATAAAATGGACATACACAAATTCTGTATGGTGGTAAGTATGATGTGGTACTGTTCCTTATGGAGAAACTGTTTTAACACCCTGAGAGATAGTGGAAGAGAATAACAAGATCTTGTTGTTTCTTCTGAAACTGATCATAAGACTATAATATTAAGGGATGGTGATTGGACAAGCCATGGAAAGTATGCTATTGAGTCCTATTCTCCAGATGGAGCAATGTCTGCACCATAGAGAATGCAATTGGTCATCCTAAAGAATGATGTGATCAGTGCTAGTGACCTTTTGATATAAGGTGACCTTTCAAATCATGTGATGTGAGGCCCTAAGTCATAGAACCATCCCCATGTTTAATTTCAGGAAAGAGATAGTTTGAGTTGTAGACTTCTACAAGAGTTAGCGTTTTCTAAACCCACATTGAGTAAGAAATAGGAAGAAAACTGGTTTCATGGAGAAACAAGACAAATTTCCATTGATCTATGCAGTCCAACTTTCATGGTTCTTGCTCTGCTGTCTTCTCTATTTTTGATTTGCATTATTCATAAGGGATTTTATAATTACAGCTGTGCCCTAAATATTTTGCTTATGTAATTCCCTTCAAACTGTTTGGGACAATACTTGATTCTGTTGATGTTCATTCAACTCCACAAGCAATTTTACTGCTATAGTCTTCCTTTTAATTGTCTCAGGCTTTAATTTCCCCAATCTCTCACAGTAAGATTGATTTTCTTCCCTGGTAATGTCTTGCAATTGTTTATTTTGTGATAATTGTTGTATACTGTCATGACCTTTGAGGTATATTTATTGATAAATCGGTTATTTGTACCATTTGGTTACCAATACATTGACCAGAAGGGTCTGCTTGCTATCTACAATTCTGACAGGTCTCTAATTTTAGTTTCATCTGAAACAAAATTAATAAATTATGTACAATTTTTCTTATTCACAACCTTGATTATAATCAACAAGGTATTATAAAAACTGATAGTTACATATCTTATTTAGTCCCATACTATCACATCTAGAACTCGTGATTTTCAGCGATGCTTTTTCATGAATTAGGATTTTGGTTTACCCTTTTGTCTGTATAGACGTGTATTTGGGTATACGTGTGTGTTTGAATTTATGTATGCATGACTGAATTTAATTCTCAGCTGTATGGTCTATGTCTACAATAATAATAATTGCTTACTCAATTTTATTTATTTAATTACACTCAAATTTTATTTTTTAAGTAAATTTATCTGTTTATAATTTATTACTTATTTTATTAGTGGAAATTCCAACACTTTTCCACTTAAATGTTTTTGTATAGTTATCTCATTTACATATTGCAACTTAAAATGTTAAAATTTTTATCAGTATTTTCTTGTTAGAACTTTAAAAAAAAAATCTAACTTTAAGGTTTTAATTTTGGTTGTTATTGTTTTCATATTTTGAAACTTTTAATGTAAGTCTTACACTGTTATAATGATTTCGATAATAATAATTTATGCTATTTTGCAGACTTCTTTGGCATTGGAACAATTGATTGGCACTGCTGATAGTGATGAATTTTTATCTTACAATTACTTAGAAGTGTTGACGCAAAGTTATTATCTTCTCATTAATCACTCTAGCAAAGAGAGGTTAGTAAAATTTTGTAAGTTTATTAAATCACATAAAAGCTTTTTCTGCTGTTTCACTGTTCTCATGTTTATTTAGTTTTATTATATTCATTTTATTGATGTAGATATATAAATTGGCATTTATTTCTGTGTTGTAAAGTTATGTTTGGAATATTAAAATCTTCATTTTAATTTGAAAAAGAAAACTTCTAAATTTATAAACTAGGAAAACATTGTAATTTCTTTAATTTTCTACTTTTAAAGAGTATTTCAGATATTTTCCATTTCTAATAAAAGCTTTTAATTGTTTGAAAAATTGTGAAGAATTAAATTTAGTTGTCTTTAATTATCAGCTAATGATAATGAATAGTATATTAAAGTTTGATAAGCTTTCTTTGCATTGTAATATAATAAATTTTTTCATGTGACTGGAAAAAATTGCTTATATTTTAGGGATTTTAAGTTATTTTCTACTAAGGCAGAAGTGTAGTTTTTATATTATTATTTGTTGTAATTAAATAGTAAAAAAATAATTATCATACTAATATAATAATAGTGTTAGCATTAATTTAATGCACATATAAAAGTAGAAAATATTTTATTAGAACATAATCAGCTACTGGAGATTATTACTTTAATTTATTATACATTAAGTATGTATCAATATCCAGTTCATGTGCATTTATAAAGTGCCATTTTATCAAAGTAAACTATTAGTTCAAAATATAGCACAGAAAAAGTTTTATCATTTAAAATTAATTAATATGGTTTTTTAAATTAATCTGCTTCTCTGAGAATTTAATAAATAAAAATACCAGTTATTGCTTTTTTATTGGAAGTGGCATCCTATTTTATTTTTCTCTTGTATTTTTGACTTATATAATAAATTTTACATTTACTGTTTTTTCATTTTTTGTATAATCATTGTCTTGATGAAACTTTTTAAAAATTTTCAGTGATGTAGATGAACGTATATTACATGAGTGTTTGAAATTTATGGAAGGTCTGTTAGAGAAAAGTGCTGGTAAAAAAGCTATGGAAATATTTTTTACTGAAGAAAGTGATAATGGTAAGAATTGTTCTTCATATCAAAAGTTGTGATGTTGTCTTTTAGTTATATGTTTGTTGATTTTTGTTTTTCTTTTTTGTATTTTAGACATGGTGAATATACTTCTGTCTGCTGCAAATAGTAACTTAAGTTCAGTATATGGAACGAGGGTCTTAAAATTTTTTAGCAAGTTATTCCAACAAAGTAAGAATTTAATATATTTCCACTTATGTCTTTTTTAAATTTTGTTTAATGTAGATAATAGTATAATTACCGTATTTTCCTGTATATAATTCACGGATTATGTATTAAAAAACTTTCGAATTTCGTTGTGCATATTATACACTGCCGAGGATAATCTGATAAAAAAAATTTTCCCTATCAGAAAAGCTTACACTAAAGTTTTGAAAGAAATGCTATTTATGCTTAGTAAAATATATAACAGATGTTGTTATGACCCTGGTGATTTATTTTTAACTTTAATGAGTATTGTCCATTTACGTTCAAGAACCGATTTGATTCCGTGGAATGATATTACAGTTGCCATGGTCTAACAATATTTCACATTCTGTGGAACAAAAATTGTCAAAGTTACACAACTAATTTTAAACTAAAAGCTATAGGAAAGGCAAATAAAAAAATAGCAACAAACGCATTAATGTATGATGATATACAAGGCATGCATGCTACAAAAGAAAAAATGTATCCAATGCACAGTTCAAATATAATCCATTTCTTTCGTTTAATTATTAACAAAACAAATATATTTTATTTTTTAAATATGTTTAAAACCTCGTTTTAAAAGTTCTTAAGAACTAAAAATCGATAATTATTACTATAATCTTCTCGGATCTTGATCGATGTTACACTTTCATCTCACATGATTGCACTTGGTGTTGAGGTGGATGCAAACTGATCTTTTTCATAATATAGATTTTTTTCTGTACAACTTATTATATTTTTCATCACACTGTATATTTTTTATTTTATTTTGCATCACATTATCAGTAGTATTTGAATATTTGCCAAAAAAATTGCAGCAGATTATATGCCGTTGTGTATTATGCAACGGTTTTTTTTCTTTTACTTTAAAAAAAGGTCTAGCGGAAAATACGCGGCTGCGGATTATATACAGGAAAATATGGTGTATATACATATGTTTCTATTATTGATTTGATTTGGTTAATATATTTTAAATTTTTTTCTTATATGTTAGAGAAAATATTCATTGGATTTCTTGTTTAGTGCTGAAACAAGAAATAACTTTGTAATCAGAAAAAATATTCAAGAATTATCCACTTTTTTATTTTTTAATCTTTTGTTCCAATCATAACTGCATTTTACCACCATTTATAATTTTGAACAGATTTCACAAGTTGGTTAAATGACAAGTAAATGTCTATTTTCAATGCTTCTTTGAAATCTTACATTACTAGATCATGGTTATCCATGACATTCCAGCAATTGTTTTAAAGTAAAGTTCAAAGATATTAGTATTTATCCATGTGTTTTGAAATTTTATTATAAGTTTGTTCACAAGTTTAAAGACACAATCATGTGTGAATAAATCTAATCTGATAGATGATCTGAAAATTAAAAACTTGCTAATCCAGAACATTATATTGTCTTTCTTTCATGGATAGCTTAACACTTTCTACCATTTCCATTTAATGCATTACATGCTCTCATTTAATGTTAAATTTCAAGTCAGTTATGTTAATATTCATATGGAAAAAGAAAGCAGAGCTAGAATTATGTTTATCAACACTGTTTTCAAAGTATAACAATTCATTGACTTTGTGATAAGTTACCCATAGTATTTCCATTCGATATTCTACTTATTTGATATTTTTAAGGTGAAAATAATAAGTGAAATTGGAAATTCATTTAAAGATTTTACTCTCAAATATCTTTAATATATTTCTCAAATACAGTAGACACTCATTTTTTGCAAACTTATAATTTATAAGAAATTGTTATTTTACAAATTAGTGATTGGTCCCTAACAGAGTACCATAGATGCAATAACTTTATTTCCCAATTATGATCTAAATTTTTTAAAAGTAATTAATTTTTTACGAACTCACTTTCAAGCTTTTTTTCTGCTTGTGTTTGCCTTGATTGATTCCCTTTTTATTTTATGGTAGAGAATCTTGGAATTGATGCTATTATTGGAGGATATAAAATCCTTTAAATTGTGGATTACTGGCTGCAACTTTAAGTAGTAATTAGTGTAATGAATAAAAATAGTTTTGATTATAAATCATCTATCAAAATTAAGGGTTAAGTTTTTTATAAATCTTAGTTTGATTTCTGCGAGTAAACTTTGATTTATTAATATGTGCCAGAGCTTCAAATAATATTCATCCCATATTATTCGTTTTTAAAGCAATATGTAGAATTTCTCTCACTTAGTCTAACTTTCAACGTTGCATTTGAGTGTAATCAATTCAAATGAAACTATCATAGGATATTTTTTGTAGGAGAGATAGTGTCTTGAAATCACTTTTTGAAATTGACATTCTAGGTGCAATGCTCTTGTGAATATATGCTTAGAATGATGTTAAGAGAAAGCAATATCTAATTCATTTTGACATGCAAACATTATTAAGCATATTACTGTAATTGTAGAAAGATGGAAAAATGTTTATTTGGTGACTTCAGTGAAAATAAGTTATTTATCCATGCGCTATCCTTCCTGAAATTTTATTTCACGACTTTTTGAATCTGGATTCCAATATAATTTGTTAGTAAGAGTTATTGGATGAGTAAATGATTGGGAACAAAATAAATGAGACTTAATAAATGAACATAATAAACGAGAAAAAGAAAAAAAAACTTGTAGATATCAAATAGAAGAAAACAACTGACTTGGTGCTTAGACTGCGCAAAATAAATAAATGATTAATTAGATTACTGTAGTTTTTGAGGAAAACAACAGTAATATGTTTTTCTATATCAAGAAAAATGTTTTTAAAAATGTGGTTATGAAATAGAAAAAATAAGTATAATTATTATTTCCTAATTATAAAATAAGTACTGATTTTTCTTTTATAAAATGAAAAGTTTTATTAAATATAAATTTTATTTTTATGTTTTTTTATATAATGCAAACTAAATATATTTTACTGTACTTTATTTATAAAGGATACTTTACTTATAAAACAAAAGATAATTACTTATAAAATCAGTGGTGTAAATTATTTTTAAGATCTAACAGCTTTTATATAGTTCTTGAGCTTCTGGATTCAAGAACTGTTTTACTGGTCTTTATGTGTTTATAAAAACAAGTGTGTACTGTATAAAGATTTTCTGTCAATACACTGTGTAATACTTATATCCTGTTCTGTTGATATTCAATGGCTTAGTGAATATTTCCTTTTCATGATTTTACTTATGAAGGTTGTATAGGAAAAGCAACATGTTATTTTGAAATTAATGACACATTTTTGCAAACATTAAACAGTATAATTTTTTTTACAAGATTTCTTGGTTTAGGAATTGTATACAGTATTTCTCTACATTCTACTTTTTTAAAACAACAACACAAAAAAATTTCTCTTACTTGAAAATAAAATCTTTTTATTTTATTTAGCAGTTGATCATTATTTTTTAAATACTAGTGATAATAAATCAAGTTTTCATTTTCTTTATTCAATTATGAAACATGTTGAAGAATAAAAGAGCTGCAATCTTATTTTAGTTAAGATTCAATGAAGCAAGCAGTTTTTAAGTTTTATCAGATTAATATTCTTTCAAATGCAATATTTAATTAGTCCTATTAAGAATTTTTTTTTAATATTAAGAGATAAACATAGGTTTTTATGCATAAGTAATTTCTAGAGAGTCTCATATAAATCTGCTAATGTTTGATTTTGGAGTTTATTATATAAACTATATATAAATATATATATAATATAATATATATATATATATAAATAATCCATCTTATTAATCTAGACCAATTTTGGTTTCTAAAAATATTTAAAATTTCTTTAAAATTTAGTATTATATGGCATAACTTAACATGCAGGAAATCATAAAAACAAAAGTTAGCTTTCTGCGTTTTTCTACGAGTGAAATTTAAGTTGGTACTTAATCAAGTCATTTATCATGTATTAGTTAATAAAATTCATTTCATTGGAAATTATGTTCATTTATTAAAAATATTCATTTCATTTAAAAAATTTCTGTTGATTTTGTTTCAGAGTTTTAATTTTTATGATGCAGAATTCATAACAAAAAATTAAAATTTAGCATTAAAGAAAAATATTTCAGTACGATTGAAGTTTTTCAGTCTCTTGTACAAATTTATAGAGCTAAAGTAGATAAAATGCTGTGAAAAAATATGTATGGAAGTTAGTCTGATGTGTGATAATTTATTTTTTTATTGGTTATGAATATGGTAGGAAAACTTTTCATGTATTTTAAAAAATATTTTAATTCTTCATTGCAACTTTAAGTATTTATATTCAGTATTTTTTTAATTGAAATTATAGATTTTCTTTATTTTTTTATTGTAGTATTGTTTGCTTGAAAAAACTATTCTATTAATGTCATAATTTTTTCATACTAATTTATATATGCCTATATCGTCCTCTAGAAGAAAAAAATCCTGGTGATAAAACATTGGAAAAATTATGCAACTCATTATGCAAAATGAGTAAACTTGGTAAAGTAGATAGTGCAACACTTCAACAATGGCTGAGTAAAGTTATATTTGGAGCTCCATCACAAGTAAAACATACTTTTTGTTAAACATAGCATACATTCAATTATATGATATCAGTTTTGAATATGATATATAAAAATTAGTTTTCCTCATTAAATGCTTTGCTGTAAGGATTCTTTATCATGAAAGTTGAAATAATGAGTATTAAAAATCTTTTATACACTATATGAACATAGATTTTTTTAAAGATTTAGCAAATTGTGTTTGAAGTAAGCACTTTGGTTGCAACATCATTCCTTGTGTATAATGCATAACATTGTGGAGTAAAAATAATTGAAGATTTAAAAAAGTAGTAAATTGTTTCTAAAAAAAAATATTTAAAAAAAATCAAATAAATATGTGAATTTTATATTAATTATACCATGCTTTACTTTAGAAGACTGCACAAAACAATGTGTGTACCATATAATCACATATTTTGGGCAGCTAACTCTTCTACTATTATGTACTATAAGTTTTATGCTCTGTTATGTGATTATAAGCTTATATTAAAAAAAATAAATATATTTGCATTTGATTATGATCGTAATGTATAACAATTTTACCTGACAATGAGAACTGCAAAAATTTAAATGGCAGAAATTGGTATGTTGTGTGAAAAACAAATTATGTATTTATAAAAGGATTATTAAAAAATTTTAATAATTCAGTTAGTATAATCAATATTAATGATAAACATATAGATTATCAAGAATATAATTTTATACCTCTTCAGTAGTGATAAAATATTTTTTTGAAACATGATCATATTTTACTAGAAAATTACTTAAAAGAAAAAGAACTAATAAACATTGTATAATTTAGTATAAAAATATTTAGTGCAAAATATTTTGAGTTTTATAGGGGCAGATAGGAGAAATTTATTATTTTAATTTAACATTTAGTTGAATAGTTAAAAAATATTCAATTTTTGATAAATATTTTTTAAACTTTATAAACCAAAAAAACTTTTATGATGAGTGAAACATTAGAATTTAATTGATTTAAAATGTTAAAAAAATTATGCATTTTAGCATGCTTTCAAAATTTGTATATATTAGCTGCTTTTTATCCAAATTTTTATTTATATATGTTTAAATTTTTCAGCAGGTTGAAGAAGGAAATAATAGTGTTCAAGAAAATAGGTTACTCCTACAAAGTTTAACTTCTTACATCGTTAAACAAAACAGGTATTTTGTAACAAAAATTTATTTGTGATTTATATTGTTTTAAATGCATATTTTAATTACAAATTAAACTTATTATGTTTCAGTGCTGTTGGAGAGAAAGTAGCCAATACCTTCTTATCTGCAATGATTCCCATGGGCTCTCAAATTTTGTCACCTGCTTCTGAAGGCATTGGATTTTCAGAGTTGATGGTAATCATGGCTATATTATCTGGAGCTGGCTCTGGCACTGGACATGTTCAATTATTTAAAGCTACTCCAGCATGGCTTGAATTATGGTATATCTTATTTATGCTGTGTATATGAATTTAATGTTAGCTGGATGATTTACTAGGTTAATATGGAAAAAAAATACTAAAAATGGGTTTGAGAAAAAGAAATTACTATTTAATTAAACCATATATGTGGAAACATGCTGTTAGGTATTTTTATATTGAAAATAAATGAAATTTTTTTAAAAATGAATCCATAAGTTAGAAAAATGTAACAAAAATTAAAGGCTAATGAATTCTTTCTAGGAACTTTGCGATTTTAATGAAATTTAGTATTATAATAGAGATAAAGTTTTACTACTGCATTATTGAATCATGTAAGTAATCTTCACTGAATAAAAAAATCATAATATACATCAGTGTTTCTATTTTTAAATAGCCCTATTAAAGCATAATGCATTGTTTTCTAGCATTAGTTAATATTTAATTGTTTTTCTGTATAAAGTTCCTTAATTATATTCTATAAGTAAAGAGTTAAATGACTAAAATCTTTTGTAAATAAATGAATATATTTACAGTTGAATTCCTGGAGTAATTTAATATTTGTTACCTTCATTATTACTTGCGCATATTGTGAAAAATTTATAATATTTCTTCCTTTTATTTTTCATACTTTTTTCTTCCAATATATTAGTTTTATGTTTATCATTATGTTTTAAATGGATATTTTTAATTCATACATTAGTTAAGAAAGCAATTATGAAAAATATTCTGTTACTTCAAGAAATACTTTTTTACCCCTTCAAGAATGTTTATTTTATAATTTTATTAAACTTTAAAAATCAATTTGCATATTTTCAGGTTTTATTTTTACCATCAAAATGTTGAAACACAGTTTTTTATGGTGAATGTAATTTTTAAAAACAATTTATGCGTAGTAAATTTAGATCCATTTAACTTGCTTTCAATTATTTTTATTCACATTTAAGCATAATTTAAAAAATAATAAACCATGCTAGGTTCTTTCTGTAGAAATAACATTATTTTGACATTTTTTAAGATATGAAGATCTTATGTGATTTATAAATATTTATATACTTATGTATAATTAAAAAAAAGATATATTTAGAAAATTTGAATATTTTCATATTCAACAATAATGTTCAATCCAATTAAATTATATTTAACTTTATGCTATAAATACTTTATATTATTATTTATAAAAAATATTAAATGTTTCATTTATTTTTATTTGATATCACTGTTAATATGACTGTGGAAAAGAATATCTTGTTTTTATGACTGATTTCCTATGGTTTTTCTTTTTTTAGTAAAAAGTATCTTGCACAAAAAGATGTTTTGGAAAAATTGGAACAAAATGTTTCAGGAGGAAAGGTAAGAAAATTCCTTCACTTGTGTGATAATTGCTTAAAAAAGATTATTAGAAAATAAAATAAAAAGTTTATCTAGAATATGGTTGGAAAACAATTTAACTGAACTTTTATTGATAGGTAACTAAATAACTGGATTTTTATTGAAGATTTTCTGAAAAAATTTCCAATTTCTAATTATTTCAGCTTAGTATATTATATCATAATTTTTTCTTAGAAGAAATAAACATTTTTTAAATGAATGGAAAATAACTTTTTGATTATATAAAATTTTAACAGACTCAGATGTCTAAATTATACATCTCTTCAAAATTGAAGTTTGCAGCATATTGCAAAATTTTAATTCTTAGATGTGTGGGAAATAGCAGTATTGAGAAAATGTCATGAAATAATGAGTCAAAAAAATAAAGCTTAAAAGTATATGTGGAATGTTTTCACTAATTTGTATACATATTTTAATAATCTTTTCAGTATATTAAGAGAAGAGCTACGTTAATTTTTTTTTATGTGACTGCTTAACATACATTTTTTTACATTATTGCTTCAAAAAATAGAAACTCTTTAGATTTTTTAAAAATAGTTTAATTCACTACAATTTTATCATCTTAAAATTTTTTCTACTGAATGAACAATTTTCTAAAACTGCTAAATTAAATGTTTTGTTCTAGCACCAAATAATGATGGAATCGTGCTGCTATTTATTGTCATATATGGCTGATATTGTTGGAGCATTACGAAATGACAAGTATGATTATTAATTAACATAGTTTGCTAGTATTATAATTTTATTACTTTTCCTTGTGAATAACTGAAGTTAAAATTTGAGAAATCAGCTTAAAATCCCAAATTTTAGTTAATTTGATATATTTAACTATACAACTTAAATTTTAAATTCTGTGAAAGCACTATTGTTCCTTTTTCACTTAGATATTTGTTACTCTTTAAAATAATCATATCTTGTATAGTTATGTATGCAAAATTAAATATAATCACAAAGATTGCAATATGCTTTTATTGAAGTAGGAGAGACAATTACAGAAACAGTAATTTTTATTTATGTACATTACTATATAGTTGCAGATCTTTTGAATTTTATTTATAGTTTAATATAAAATTTATAATATTTTAGAGTTGCTGGAATCAGTCGAACAGGAACAGCCTCACCCCCTTGTGATGGAGATTTACATCATCCTGAAATGGATTCTGATTGGGCAGAAGATATTGGTCCAGATGATGAAGAATCAGCTGGAGAAGATTCTGTATGTTTACATTATAAATTTTCTGTGCCTTTAATTTTGAGAATTTTTGTGTTTCAAATTATTTATTATTTTATTGTTGAAAATATGCCAACTTTATAAAATTAAAGCAACCATTATGGACCAATTATTTCGCTTGTATTATTTCAATGATTAAGCATTATTCTAATTTTCTTTTTTAATCTTATTAGAAAAATAATTCATTCATGTTATTCCTTTTCTTTTGATGCATTGATAATGAATGATTTATTTATAAATTTATAACCTATACTTATTATGTAATACTAATATGGCTATATTTTATTTGCATCCACATGTTACTATTTTCAATTGTGAATAAAATGTATCATATGTAATTGTTAAATGTTACATATGCTTAAAAGTATACTTATATGTGATAAGGAAAATGCTTTTAATTAGTGACCAAAATATTCTTAAGGTAAATTCCAAAATGCTTTATGTAAAATTTAAGTTTTTAGTAATTAAAATTTTTATTCTGAAATTAAAATATTAAACTTTTATTACTTCTAAGAATTATTTTTTACAGGTTAATATATTGTATTTTTATTCGTTATTAATACTTTATTTTGTTCTTTTTTGTAAATTTGTTTATTTTTTAAAAACTAATTCTAATCGTAAATAATTTTCATGATGAAGAAAAATGTAGTTTAATTATTGGTTATAATATTCTGTATACGATTTCAAAAAGATTTATGTTTATGGTAAAAGCAATTTTTTGTCCAATTATAAGTTATTGATTGTTTTACAAACTTTTTGTGTTTTTGTAATAGGATGAAGATTCTCTTTGTAATAAATTGTGCACCTTTACCATAACTCAAAAAGAATTTATGAATCAGCATTGGTAAATATCTAATTTCCTTTTAAATATTTTATACATCTCCATGTTTATTAATCATTGATTTTTTAAATAGAAAATAATTTTTAAATAGGAAATCTTTTAAAAGTCATTAAATATCAAAAAGATTATATTTAATTTTAGGAACATTTTTGCGTTCAAGACATACATAGAACATAGTGAGACTTTACAATGGGCCAAACTAGCACCCTAATGGTTATAATTCTGACCTTTGATTCAACAATTAGTGGATTTAATTCCCACCTCGAGTGTGGGATCTGTTGTAGTTCAGAGTCTATTATCTAGTCTGTTGTAGTTCAGAGTAGAGAGTAAATTGCAGGGGTTTCAATCTAATAAGATGTATGCTAAAAAGCTCTTTTAGTGACAAAAAAAAATCAAGATATATGTTTGCAGCTAATTAAATGAAAAGTAGCTATAACTGACTGAAAATTTTTACCAAAGGAATAATATTGATTACTTTCGAATTGTAAAGATTTGATTGTGTTATCATCATGAATATAATTATATGAAATTATTTGTTATAATGTTTCAAAAGGTATGGAAATTTAATATTTTAAGAAGTAATTTTTATAAATTATTTAAAATCTCAAATTTTAAGAGTTAAAAATTCTATTTAACTAATAAAATAGAGCAATATTAATTTTCTAGATGTTAGAAATAGTTAAGAAAAACTATTAATCGATTTTTATTCTAGGCATTTCTTTTCTGTAATGTTTATTATAAAATTGCTCCACCAATTTTTGGGAGAAAAAATTGCTTTCCTGATTTTCTACTTTTTAATAAATTTGTTTCAATTTGTTATTCTATGCTCCTGATATCCATTGAATCTATTACTTCCTGTTCTAGAATTTCTTTTTGTTAACATCATAACCAGTAGTTTTTAATTAACTCTTCATTGATCCTTTTGATAATTTTGATTGAGTTTGCAAACTATTGTGTGCTAATTATTTTAAAAATACAATTTGTAATTTCATTAAACAATTCTTGTTAGTGTTAAAATCTGATTTGGTAGTAAAGTTTTTTTTTAGATTAATCCATTTCTCTGATAATCTCCTAATTTAAAAATCATTGACATAATTGTTTGATTTTATAGTTATTAAAATTATGACTATATTTCCTAAATTAATATTTTGAGTAAATGTCATTATACAGGGTGATTATAAAAAAAACTTTGCCAACACCTGCACTTCTAGCGTCCATTCTATTTAACCGATCAAGATGATACTTCAAATATAGTTCTTTTGAGATATGCGCTCGAGATTCTGTGAATGGCAACACAGTGGCCCTCGCAGTTACAGTTAAAGTGACAGAAACTGGAAATTTTCGAATGGCAACGCCTACTTTTTACCATCGCAAAATGTTCAGCACATGCGAAAACCCTAAATAGCGTTGAAACGGTACCGATATGTCCGAAAACCGACGTGTTATACACATACAAACAGTTCTTCAAGGCGCACGGAGGAATAATGCATACAACAGAGACAAGACACTGCTCAATGATGAGAACACATAGAGAAAAAAAAATCTTTATTAATTTCAAACATTTTCCACATGAGTGCCATCACAGGCAATTACGCATTGCATGCGGGAGACGGTGGACAATGTCGCTGCACGCAACATGGCACGAGGGATGTTTCCAATCTCACGCCGTATAGAATCCTTTAAGTCCGACAATGTTTGAGGATTGCACAGATAAACTCTGGATTTGAGATAGCCCCAAAACCAGAAATCCATAGGCGTCAGATCTGGGGATTGCGCAGGCCACGGAAAAGGATAATAGCGTGAGATGATGCGATCACCAAAATGCTGATCCAGGAGCCTTTTAACTGACCTCGCTATATGTGGAGGTGCGCCATCTTGCATCCAAACAATGTCATTGAGTGCATTCAGCCGACGCAACTCCGGTAAGACATAATTTTTCAGCATGGCTGCATACCGAGGGCCCGTTACAGAACATGTTGCAGGGCCAGTCGGGGTCGTTTCCTCAAAGAAGAACGGGCCCAGAACAAATGTAGCTGTAATGCCGCACTACGCAGTCAATTTGACGTCAAATAATGGTACTGGCGCCACAGCATGAGGATTCTTCTCTCCCCAGTGCACACAATTCTTTGTGTTAATGCTGCCATTTAAGGTGAAATGCGCCTCGTCCGTCCATAGTATGCGAAGTGGCCAGTCGTTATCCGCATCATATCGTAACAAAAATGCATTTGCGAAGTCCAGACGTTGTTGTGGGTCACCCGGCTCCAACATCTGGACGCGCTGGAACCGATAGGGAAACATGTGAAGTACCGAGCGCAAGAGCTTGCGGACCGTTGAGTTCGGAATATCCAACACACGCGCTATGCCTCTTGCAGTTTCTGTGTGTCCTGCAGTCACTGTATGGTGCACTTCCATGACAACGTCCTCAGAAACAGTTGGCCGTCCGGAGCGCTGTTTGTCACAGGTGCAGCCTGTATCTTCGAATTAACGCACTAAATCACGCAGAGCTTGCAGAGTACATGGGCCGCGTCGTTGTCGATGATTGCGGCGATACACACGCAAGGCTTCCGCAGCGTTCATCCCATTTTGGTAATAGAGTTTGATCAATTCACTGCGAACTTTTCTAGGAAGACTCATATCGTCGGCATGTGCGCGTTCCCGAATGACAACTTCGCATACCCGCTTGGTATTTTATAGGTTTCCTACGCTGAATATCTGGCGACCGGCGTTCTGTGATTGGTTTCTTGACTCTGTCACATGCAAATTTATTGCGTGCGCCCAGATCGTGTTTTATTGGCCGGTTTTCAGAACTCTTTTTGTGTTTGCAGAACACGTCCGTTTTTAGACATATTGGTACCGTTTCAACGCTATTTAGGGTTTTCGCATGTGCTGAACATTTTGCGAAGGTAAAAAGTAGACGTTGCCATTCGAAAATTTCGAGTTTCTGTCACTATAACTGTAACCACGAGAGCCACTGTGTTGCAATTCACAGAATCTCGAGCGCATATCTCAAAAGAACTATATTTGAAATATCATCTTGATCGGTTAAATAGAATGGACGCTAGAAGTGCAGATGTTGGCAAAGTTTTTTTATAATCACCCTGTATAACAAACTTATTAATTGCTATAAATTTAAAGCATTTAATTCTAAGTTCTAATTTTGATTGAAATAATAAATAAAATCTTTAAGAATAATCCATCAATTTACAAGTTATTAGTATTCACTTATTAGTATTTGTGTTTGAAAATTTTGTTTTATATATTGTTTTAAGCATGTTTTTTCCTAAACTGTTTAAAAGTGAACAGTAAGTAGATTCTGAGATTCATTTGTTTTCCTTCTATATGAAAAACTTTACTGCTTGTTATTTTTAGAAACACTAGCACCATATTGGTGTAGCTATTGATAATGCCCATCTTCTTTGGGTGGAGCCATGGACTTTCTTTATTTGAAAATTTGTGCTGCATTTCATTTTATGACTTTTAATTTTGATAATTTTATCAAGGCTAAATTTTTATTGGACTGTTGAGAAACTTATAGCAGGAATCAAGAGATTGATATTAGGGGGAAAATGTCTAAAAGGATAATTTCATTTGGTCAAGGTACATGGATTTGGATGTGAAATGATTGCACTAAATTGGAAGCATTTTTTCATAGTAAACAAGAAAATGAATGCTTAAGATTTAAAAAATAATCATCTCAAAAAACTGAAAAAGAGAGCCATTTGTGGTATAGAAATTATTCTCAGTATTATTCAGTATCTAATTTTTTGTATATAGACCACTCTGTGTAACATTATCTTGTGTCAGATACAGGAAGCAGAAAACTATGATCTTTAAGTGTTAATTTAAGTTTTTATTTCTACTAAATTTCAGTTTTTATTTAATTATAAAGATTAGAAATATTTGTAAATTCATTTATCATTTGTTGAGTTGTAAAAATTTACAGTAGCAAAAGTTAAAAGTAAAAAATTTAATAAATTTTATCTTTAAATTTGAAATCATAATTTTTACTTAACTAATATTATTAATTTCTAGTAAGCTTCTCAGATGATACTTATGTGTAATTCATTTGCATAAAGTTAAATGAGTGTCACATTAGTGGTAATTATGTATGTATATTTGTGCAACATTCATTCTCACTGTACTTGATATTTCCTTACAAAATTAATTTTTTTTTAATTTATTCTGTCTACTTCATTATCTGACTTGTAATTTTCTGTTTTTCATATTTTCCATCTGAATTTTCCCGTTTTTGCAGGTATCATTGTCACACTTGCAAAATGATTGATGGTGTGGGTGTCTGCACAATATGTGCTAAAGTGTGTCATAAAGACCATGATGTGACATATGCAAAATTTGGATCATTTTTCTGTGACTGTGGTGCAAAAGAAGATGGTAGTTGTCAAGTATGTTTGTTGTGCTTCTTTTTGAAGACTAAATTAGGGATTGAAACTTCTCTTATTTCATTTAGTGATTAATCACAATTATAAGTATATATAAATTGTCAATTGTGTGTGGAACTGCTGTAGAAAATGGTGAAATGAACAATTTTAAATTCTTTTTTTCCCTTAAATTAATAATACTATAAATAACATAGAAAACTTTGAACTGTCTTTTTTCCATACAAAATTTTACTCAATATACTGTAACCATGTTTCTATTCAAATATTATTAACAATTTTGACTCCTTTATACAAAATACTCTTTTTTAAGTCAAATGAATTAATTTATATAAAACATCTTTCTAATATGGTATTAATATTTTGTATATCAAAATGTCTAGTTTTGCAATGGATATTTTGCATTCAGAAAAAGTAATCGTGCTTCATTCTTACATTTTCTCTAAAAATATTTCCAATTTTATTTGTGACTAAAATAGAAACAGTACTTTTTTCCACCCTTAAAATTTATTAAAATATATTTGATTTCAAATTCAAAAAATATAAATGATAAGAAAATGAAACTGTTATTTTAATTATAAATGGCTGTACTACTAATTTAGCAATTGCTACCTTCCGCTATATAATCTGACTGGTATTATCCTGTTGGTAATATTACTTTTTGAGAATCTAGCTTTTGATTTTTTATCTAACTTTTCTGTAACTGTTATATTATTCTTCTGCACTTGTATATTAAATCATTGTTAAATTTTAATTTAACATCATGATTTTCAGATAAAAAGCAAGTTTTGGTATTTATATAAATATTTAAAAAATGTTCTTTTTAATTTTACAAATTTTATTCTTATTTTAACCTCTTATAACTTTTTATCTATTTAAAAAATGTTAAAACAAGCATGTGAATGACAATACATTCTTTTTACTTGAATTATATCAACAGTAGCTAACATTAAGAAAAGAAAAATAAAGAAAATAAAAACATCAAATGATTTTTCTTTAGGGAGCCTTGATTTATGGTTACATGATTAAAGTAATACCCGAGTTAGCACCTTACACATTTATACCAAACTAATAGCCCTCTGGTCTTCAGTTCAATATTTTTGTATTTGAATCCTGTCTTTAATGCTTTTAGTAGTTAGGGATTTTAAATTTTAGATCTTAGTCTAATTAGCTTTGGTGTGCAAAAAGTAACCATTGAGTGACAAACCAAACATAAAACCCAATGAATCTATTCAATGACTATCTATTATCAGTCATTATGAACTTCTTACCGAATCTTCAACAATAGTTCCTTTTCAATTTTAAAGGTTTATAATATTTTTAAAATAGTGAATTGTGCAACATGTTGCTTATAAATTAATGTTTTAAAATTTATTTAAGTCGTACCTTCTTTCTTGCTGCATGATTAAACTTTATTTTCAAATGTTGAGATTTCATTTTCTGAAGTAATAATTAATTTAGAACCAAAAATATTTCTAATATTTCAGGCTCTTGTGAAACGCAGCCCAAAAGTTGCATCAGAAGGCACTGTATCTGCACCATCTGCTCCTGGATTTTCTTTTGGCACAGATTCTATTTTGCCAAGTTCTTTACGTAGACGGCTTTCTTCACCTACTAATGCTGGCTCATCTGCAACCAATGGCGAGCAAGCTCGAAATGCATCTGATGGAAAAAAAAGTGGTGACGATGCCCAAAAACATAAACAAAATTTAGCAAAACAGCTTGAGGTAACTTTACAAACTCTTAACAGTTATATATTACTACTAATGTAATCAAAATAGGCAGTATTGATATGTATTTTTCTGTTCTAGGTTTCAAGAGAAACATTGCTTAGTTTTATGGTAAATATTTATTATTTTCTCTTTATATATTTTTAATCTTTATATATATTTTAACAATGATAGTCAATGCTATTAATTATTCTATAGGACTTGTGTGTCATGCATTTTCAAAAAAAAAAAAAGTTTATTTAAATGTTGTATTGTGAAAAGAATGAAAACATTTTTTTTTCAGGCTAGCACTAACATATCTTCTACAGTTCTGGAACTCTTACAATATCTTATGCCAGCAATCAGCCAATCCTGTCAAAGGAATTCTCCAATTGGAAGTTCGATAAGAGCACAAAATGCATTATTAGAATTACATTCTCAAGATAAAGTATTTGAACAATCAGATCAACTTATGGTAAATATTTGTCACCTTGAGTCTGAGAAAAATTTTAGATTATATATTTATAAATTTGAATTGTATTAAATGAACATATTATAAACTTCATATATTTGTTTACTGATTGATAAAACTGAACAAATCCATAATATAGAAATGCCTGTTAATATGTTGAGTCATTCAAGTTACTAGTTTTTTATGGTATAAAACTAAGTCCTCCATTTGCAGAAAAAACCCTTTTGATTTCCAGTTAGATATCTAGATATATTAATTTGATTATCATCCATAATATCTTAATTTTGATCTTCAAATGATTTCTCTTGTCATTTGTAAAATGATCGATTTATATTTAGAAATTTTTTTAATTATTTCATAATTTTTAGATTAATGAATTATTTTATTTAAATGTTACATTGCATTGATATTATATATAAACAGACAATCTTACTCTTAAATTAAAAGAAACATGATGCTTATCTATCGCATTTATTTTGAAGGTTCAGTAATTTAAATTTACAACTTCAAAGCGAAAATTGATTTGCATTTAAGGCAAAACTTGATAATGTTTTTGTATTTCAGATATATTTTTTTCCTTTTAGATATTATTCATTTATAGATATTTTATGAATTTTTCAAAATGTAGAGCAACTAGCTGAAAATCTTTTTAAACTTTTCATAACAAGGTGAAAAATTTCAAATATATTTAGTTATTAAGTTCTTGTAATTGGAAAACAATTTTGTAATGGGATTAGATTAGGATTACAAATTGATTGGATATTGTAAGCTAAAGATTTTTAACTAAGTCTTCAGACTTTTTAGCTTATAATATGTCTGTGTATATATGTATATTTTCGAAATGAGAGCAAACCAATTAAATTTCATCATAAATTCCATATTTATTTGAAAGCAGTTTGAAAATGAATCATTAGTAAGGAAACATAATAATTGTCTTGGTGATCTGAATTGTTAGAATGGTTAAATGCTCATCCGAATAAAAATATTTACTATTTAGTTATACTTTTTTATTATGCTCTTTATAACCATAACTTTTAATGGATATTTTTATTTTCTTAAACTTTGGGCTAAGAAATAATTATTTCTCAATAACATAATATTTTTAACCTTTTTTAAAATAAATATTTCTACTAATAAATGTTTCAGTTGCCCTTTTGTGTTATAAAGGCTTTAACAGGAAATAAAGATCAATAATTTTTTTTACTCTCAAAGAGAAATTCATAGGGTAAATAATTTAGCGAAACATTTATTTACTATTTTGTGTTCCAAAAGATTTGCAAACATTCTAAGATGTTGATTTTGGGAGATTCAAGAAATGTCCATATTTTAACAGATTCTGACTATATTGCAAATTTCATCATTTGTCTATTAGGTTCCAACTCTTGGATCTCAAGAAGGAGCTTTTGAAAATGTTAGAATGAATTATTCTGGAGAACAAGGACAGACTATACGCCAATTAATAAGTAGTCATATGATACGGAGAGTTGCTATGTGTTGCTTAGCATCACCCCAGGGTAAACGCCAGCATCTTGCTGTCAGTCATGAGAAAGGAAAGGTAAAAAAAAAAATTTCTAATTGCTGTATGCAATTTAATGTAGTATTTAATTTTTCTAACAAATTTTCTTCTTCTAGATAACTCTTCTACAACTTTCAGCTTTATTAAAACAGGCTGATTCAAGTAAAAGGAAACTAACTTTAACAGTAAGTGAACTATTTTATTTTTAAGTTTATTTCTATAATGACTTAAAATAGTTATTAGGTAGCTTTTGATTACAACTTTCATCGCCATAACTATCATTGATTTTGCAATATAGGAAACTAATTCAAAACTCGATTTATATTTGAATTTGATAAAAATTCCATCTCAGTTCACCACATATCCAAATCTAAATATCAGTACAAAATTTCAGATGCGTTTTTTCTAGCAAGAAAAATGTTATACTTCTATGATATATTATTAAACACCACTTTCTCTCAAGTTAATAAGGCTTCTGTTGTATGTCGTAAACTAAGATAATAAAGTAGATTGATAATGAAATTCAGTGTAATCCTTTAATAAGTATCAAAAACTAGAGTATTGATTAAAAACATGTATCTTACATTGTTAGCTGATAATTTTTGAGAACAGAATGATTAAAATTTTCATGATACAAAATGTCACATTTCTTAATTATATGATTCATAAAATTTACAATGCAGAATTGTATTAATATCATTTATTTTTACTTAAAAAAAATTCTGTTTAAAAATTGAAAAAGGACAGTATTTTATTTTTTCATTACTAAAACAGAAACTAAATTATTAAAAATCAGAGAGAAGAAAAAAGAAAAATATTGTGTACAGTTTACTTTACCATTTATGTATTTTTAAAAATACTTCAGAGGTTTCAAGAATTAACTTTTTCTGCCCTGCTGAAAAATTTATTCAATTTTAACTTAAGTTACCAAGGGAAAATGGCAGTGTGGAGAGACGACTTATCTCTAGTATACAGTAATAAGTAAAGGATTCAACAAAAGAGTTAAAGTTGATCTAAGCTATTTCATTCTCAAAATATTCTAGCTTATATGTTATGCGAAAATGAAAGCGTATGTTAGTTATGCAACAGATTTTAAACAAAAAATTTAAGGGAAGCCTAATAAAATGGCAAAAAATGTGTTAACGTAAGATGAAAGATTATGCATGTGCAGTACCAAAAGAAAAAAAAGTCCAATGCATAGCTAAAAAATTTTCATTTCTTTGATTTAATTATTAACAAAACAAATATTTATTTTTAAAATGTCTAACTTAGTTTCAAAAGTTATTTAAAAAAAACCAAGAATCGATATTTTACTAAAATTTAAGATTTATTGCTTTTGATTGATCTGATGCCTTCATTCCAGTGATAGAGTGGATACAATCAGTTTTATTTCATGATAAATGCTTTTTCAGTAAAATTTGATATTTTTATCATACTGTGTATTTTTTATTTTGCATCATTAGCAAAATATATTTTTGTCAATTCAGTAAAAATACTACTATATTTTTTTCTTTTACTCAAAAAAACTTTTGTGGATAATATGCCATTGTGGATTATGTACAGGAAAATGTGGCTTATAATCTCAAGTTTCTGTGTTTAATTAAAGTCATTTACATCTTATAAAACAGTATTTTCACATATTTAATTATATAAAAAAATTATTTACCATTTAAAGCATATAAATATTACTATTAAATTTATTTAATAGTATTTTTATACTTTAAATTATGAATACTTCCATCTATTATTTTATTAGATTATAAATAATTTAAAAAGGAAATGCTCAAAATCCTTTCAAAATAAAGTATTTCAGTTGATGAGGAAGAATAATTATCGATATTATTATATATATATATATATATATATATATATATATATATATATATATATATATATATATATATATATATATATATATACATACATACATACATACATACATACATACATACATACATACATACATACATACATATATTCGCTCATTATTCTTTACCATTTATTTTTAGCAAGTTTAGATATGATTATGTAAAACATGTCTGAAAATCATTACATATTTATATTTAGATATTAATACTAATTCATTAAAACAATCTTGAAAATTATATTTATTCATTTTAGCGCTTAGCATCTGCACCTGTGCCATTTGTAGTGCTTTCCATCACTGGCAACCCATATAATGAAGACTTTTTAGCTGTTTGTGGTCTGAAAGTAAGACTTTGCTTTATAGTTTTGATTTACATTGATTAATTCTTAAATAAGATTTTATTAAAAGTTTTTTTATTAAATAATTTATATCTTTCAGGATTGTCATATTCTTACATTTAGTGGCACAGGATCTGTGTCTGATCATTTGGTATTGCATCCTCAATTGGAATCTGGCAATTATATCATTAAAGTACGCATATCATGATGAAAGATTTATAATAAAATGTTAACTTCAGTTTTAATGATGGTTAATTGTTTTAATGTATCTTCTGTAGGCAATGTGGTTACCAGGCTCACAAACTGAGTTAGCTCTTGTAACTGCTGACATGGTCAAAATCTATGATTTATCACAAGATGCTCTCAGTCCTCAATTTTTCTTTCTTCTACCGAGTGAAAAAATACGGGACTGTTGCTTCATATTTTCTGACGATGGACAGCGGCATTTAATCCTCATGTCTCATGCTGGTCATATTTATTATCAGCCCATGGTTGAGGAGAGTTGTGCTAAGCATGGACCATTCTATGTAACAAACATTTTAGAAACAAAGCATCCAGAATTAAAGGTTTGTTTGACTTTTATTTCATGTTTTCTAATTTTAAAAATATTTGCTCTAAAAATGTCATTTAATTACAAGTAATTAAATTAGGGGAACAATTGAAAGATAACTATGTATAGATTTGAAACTAAAAATATTAGCATATTCAATTGCAAGGTATTCCTTACTTGAATCTCAGTGACATTATCTAATTTTATTAAATTTCTTTAAAATTACAAAATATATTTTTAACAAAATGCAATGTTACAAAAGTAATTCACTTGAATTATTGATTAAACAATTTAATATAATAACATATTGCATCTTATTCTGGGTTAGCAATTTAAAGACTGTGATATAATTTATTTATTCTAGGAAAGGGGAGTATTTTAATTTTGTTATTGGCATTAAGCAAAAGAAAAGAAAAACTAAGTAATGAAAATTTAATTTGTGTTTAATTTAGCTCTGCTCTATTTAATGGCTTGATAAGCTCTGCTGATTCCTATATAACATCTCAAGTATATATTTAAATTTACTTATGAGCTAATTTTTTATGTTTTGACCAAATATTTTAAATATCTTGTAAGTCTATTACGTTTTAAATTTATATTATAATATGAAAATATAATGACTTTATTTTTTAGGATTCCAATGGAGTGGTTGGTGGTGGTGGTGTATCCATTTACTACTCACACACTTTGCAGTTGCTCTTCTTCAGTTATACTCAAGGCAAAAGCTTTATAGCACCATTGTCTCGTATGTCATCCCAATTGTCACAAATGTTTTTGATTCAAATGAAAAATAATAGCGGTAATGGAAACAATAGTGGAAATAGTAAGCCAACTCCTCAACCTCTTTGTCAATGGTCAGAAGTTGCAAATCATCCTGGTTTAGTATTGGCCCAAATTCAAACTTCAAATAATCCAGTAATTCTGATGGTTAAGCCAGATACTGTTTTAGTTCAAGAAATTAAATTCTTGATCGCTAAATCCAAAATTAATGATATGGTAGCTATTAGGCATGTCATTACTTGCGGTGAATTGCGAACTACTTTGATATTGTTGTGTGAAGATGGTAGCCTTCGTATATTCATGGCAAATCCAGATCAAACAAACTATTGGTTAACTCCGGCATTTCAACCAGTTGCAACTTCAACAAGTAAACCCTCAAAGAAGAAGAAGACTGCTAAGAGTGGACGACCTGTTGGAAGCGTATCTTTCCCTGTAGATTTTTTTGAACATTGTAATGCTATGAATGATATCGAGTTTGGAGGAAATGATGTTTTACAAGTTTATAATACTCAACAAATTAAACATAGGTTAAATACCACTGGATTATATATAGCAAGTACTAAACCTGCTGGATTTACAATTGAAGTTAATAATGCTGATAATTCAATGGTGATGGTTGGATGTAGAGTTCTTGTAGGCAATCAAGATGTCCAAAGAGCTCCTTCTTATATTGAAATATTTGGTCGCAGTGTTCAAGTTAATTTAAGCAGAAATCGATGGTATGATTTCCCATTTTCTAGAGAAGAATCATTAACAGCGGACAAAAAAATTATAATATTCTTTGGTGCTAGTGCTGATCCATCAGGAGTTACCATGGTGGATTCTATTAAAATTTTTGGTAAAACAAAAGAAGCCTTTGGCTGGCCAGAAGATACTGATGATTTCCCTACTCAAGCTGCAACAAGTACTACTGGTGGTTCTGGTACTGAATCAGGTGTAGAAGTTGATGGTATGTCTGCTACTCCACTTCCTCTCACACCTTTAGATAGATTGGTTAGCAGTAGTTTGGAACTTTTAGATGGCTCCTTTTATTCTGGGTTAAATATGGAAGAAAAATCTCCATTAAAGAATTCTGCTATTGATTTATCTACAACAATGCTTACTTTACCTATGCCATCTGTTGTACATGAGCATGTAAAAACATTATTGGCTACATTGCATAATAATCGTAATTCATATTGCTCTCATAAAGATGATGCTCTTCTAACTTATGTTGTTCAGTGTCTAAATGCTAGCCAAGATGGTAAACAATCTGATGAACTTGATGGTGAAGCACTTTATCGCTTAATAACTATTACAAGAGGAGTGGCTGCAGCTAGACCTTCAAATTTAGTGCGGTTTGCTGAAACTCATGAAAATATGACTATTACTGAGTCTTCTCTTTCAGAATCTGATCATATGTCTAAATTGAGCCAAAGTATTGAAGAAAGTAACTCATCAACTCATATAGAAAAACAGCATACTGGTAATCTTGATAGCCCTCTAAAAACAGAACTTTCTGGGTCTTCTCATTTTATGATTCAGTTAACTGATGCCTTTTGGCACTTGCATGCTATGCAGCCTTCTAATCCTGCCATTGCTCCTGTCTCTTTCCGAGGTCTTGTTCATGTTGAGGCCACTGTTCATGCATTAGTTGAAGTTATTCATGCATTTACAACTTGTGATATTGAACATGTTACACTTGCAACTAAACTTTATGTTAAATTGCTCCTTTGTGAAGATACAGTTGTAAGCTTTGCTGCAAAACAGGCTTTAATTCGTGTGTTAAGACCTAGAGTAAGACGAAGGAAAGTTTTTATTCCATCTCCACCTCGCTGTAGTACGCCTGGGGAAATTCATGAAACAGAATCAACTGAATCCAGAGGACATCCACAACCTCAAGCTCCTTCTCAGTCTGCATCTTCTAGTCAAGCACAAGCTCAAGTTCCGCCACAGCCTGATATTCACGATTACCAACAAGAACTTGAACAATTTGAAATAGTTGATGGCTTAGATCCACTTGTCCTTCTACCTCCTGATGGAGCCGGTGGTGGAGTTCCTAATCTTGAAGCTCTCATTGGGCAAGGTGCATTTCCCATGTTAGATATACCTCCTGATGATGATGATGAAACAATGGTAGAACTTGCCATAGCTTTAAGCCTCCAAGACCAACCTGAAGATCAACCTGGTGGTTTAAATCTGCAGGCATTATCTCTTGCAGCTCAAGGGTCGCATCATCATGCATCTTCTATTGAGGGAGGACATTACTCAGATACAACAGCTTCTGCTGGAGCAAGTGATGATGAAGGAAGTACTGCAGCCACCGACGGGTCAACGCTGCGCACATCTCCTGCTGAACAAGGAGGCAGTGCTGGCTCTGAAAGTGGCGGTAGTGGAGTGGAGTCAATTATGGGTGAACATAACGTAAGTGGTCGCAGTAGTGCTTATGGTGATAATGTCCCTGAAAGCATTGCAACTGGTGCTCGTTCCGAAACCAGCTCTGTAGGATTACCAAGTTCAACCATGCCTCAAGGGGAAGAAGGCTTGGATATGGATACTGATGTTGATACTAGCTTCCGTTTGCATAATTTACGCCTAATACTTTTAGAGAAAATGCTTCAATATTTTCCACAACTTTCAGAAGTTGGAGGTGTCAGAGCAATACCTTTCATGCAAGTTATTTTAATGTTAACAACTGATCTTGTAGGTGAAGAGGAAAAGGATTGTGCTGCATTAGCAAAATTACTTCCAACTCTTGTATCTGCTCTGGACATGAATAACAAAGATATATCAAAAATAGCTGAAAGGACTCCTGCTAGAGAGGTGAATTTAATTGTTATGAGGCTATTAAGTATTATGATGTCAAGAGTTAAAGGGTCATTGAAGACTGCTGGAGAGTCTTCAACATTCTGCAGCAGTGCTACAGCTTTAGCTTTGGTTTCTGTTAATGCAATTGATTATTGTTTGCAAGTTTTGAAAGTTTTATTAGATTATTGGAAAGGAATGCAAACTGAAGATAAATCCTCTAGTATCACAGGTAATTTATTAAAATCCCACCCACTGTCTCCTCCACCTGATATGTCTCCATTTTTCTTAAAACAATATGTTAAAGGTCATGCAAATGATGTTTTTGAAGCATATCCACAGCTTTTAACTGAAATGGTTCTAAGACTACCATATCAAATTAAAAAAATCTTGAATTCTCTTCCTGGTTCACAGCCTGTTGTGTTTTCTCAGTCTTGGTTTTTATATTTGTGTGAGTATATGATGATGCAACAAACACCCTTTGTTCGTCGTCAAGTAAGAAAACTTTTACTGTTCATTTGTGGTTCCAAAGATAAATATCGTCAATTACGAGACTTCCATGCTTTAGAATCTCATATGAAAGATGTAAAGCTGATTTGCAATCAAGGAGGCTATGCTGATTTTGCTCAGAATAATACTATGCTTAACCTTTCTTATGATTCACTTATTAATATGATTGAGCACTTAAAAGCTTGTAGTGATATTGCAACCTCAAGAACTATTAATTGGCAGAGATTCTGTCGTGAAGATGATACTATTTTACCATTCCTTATCCATGTTAGCTTTTTGTTAGATGAAGGTGTTTCACCTATCATTTTGCAACTCTTGCAGTGTGCATTATGTGGTGCTAAAGCAATGCAGCAGCAATCACCTGCAAATAATTCTCAAAATGGTAGCTCACCTTCTAAACAACGTAAAGAAAAAGAAAAGCCAGAACCAGAAGAAATTAGTGACTCTTCCAAAAGTGACATTGCTCAGTGTGTCGCCTTGGCTGCCCAAGTTCACAAATTTGTGGAGAAAAACTTACTTAGTAATTTTATGTGTGCTTTTCTTTTGGAATCGAATTTAACATCTGTGAGATGGCAAGCACATTCTTTAATATTCCATTTGCATAAAAACTCTAGTCCAATACAGCAAGAAGCTATACTTGATTTGATGTGGAAATTATGGCCTAAATTACCTGCCTTTGGCCGAAGAGCTGCCCAGTTTGTAGATCTTTTAGGCTATTTCACTTTAAATATGCCTCAGCAAGATAAAGAGAAAGAATATATTGAAAAAGCTTTAGATATTTTGCATCAACAAAATCAGCTGCTAATGAACCATCCAAATTCCAATATTTATAACTCTCTTCAAGGTTTGGTTGAATTTGATGGCTATTACTTGGAAAGTGAACCTTGCTTGGTTTGTAATAATCCTGAAGTACCATATACAAATATTAAACTATCTGCTATCAAAGTTGATTCACGTTTTACTACTACGACACAAATAGTAAAATTAATTGGTAGCCACACTATTTCAAAGATAACTTTGCGTATAGGTGATTTAAAAAGAAATAAAATGGTTCATACTCTGAACATATACTATAATAATAGGTCTGTACAATCTGTTGTAGAGTTGAAAAATAGACCATCAATATGGAATAAAGCAAAGAAATGCACTTTAGCTGCAGGTCAAACTGAACTTAAAATAGAATTCCCTCTTCCTATTGTAGCTTGTAATTTAATGATTGAATATGCTGATTTTTATGAAAATATACAAGCTTCATCAGAGACACTTCAATGTCCAAGGTGCAGTGCTTCTGTTCCTGCCAATCCTGGTGTATGTGCAAATTGTGGTGAAAATGTTTTTCAATGTCACAAATGCAGGGCAATAAACTATGATGAAAAAGATCCATTTTTATGCAATTCTTGTGGCTTTTGTAAGTATGCGAAATTTGATTACACTATAACAGCCAAACCATGCTGTGCTGTTGATCCTATAGAGAGTGAAGAGGATCGAAAGAAAGCTATCAGCACTATTAATAGTTTATTAGAAAAAGCTGATAGAGTTTACAAACAACTGATTGCTAATAAACCAGCATTAGAAATACTTTTACTTCGCATTTATGAACATGGATTACTTGAAAAAACAGCGGAGGAAACAACTGCCACAAATTCAGCAACTTCTGTATCATCTACTAATGTTAATCGAGCAATTCAGCAATTAGCTCAACGTTATTGCGCTGATTGCAAAGCCTCTTTTGATGAACTTAGCAAGATAGTTCAAAAGGTATGATTTATTTTGCATGCCATAGATTTTTTTATTTATTTTTTATATTTTTATTTTATTTGCTTAATTTTTTATATTTTTATTATTTTATTTACTTAATTTTTTATATTTTTATTATTTTATTTGCTTAATTTTTTTATATTTTTATTATTTTATTTGCTTAAAGTATTCCTTAGTGAAAGAAAGTTTTGATCAGAATGTTTAGTATATATTTAAGTGAAATTTTAAAATTATATGAAATTCTTTTTTTAAATGGGGTTCGTGCAATTGACTGATATAAATTAATTTCTCCCATGGCTCTGGAAACTTTAAGAATTTTGAGTTAATTACTGAAAAATAATATTCAATAACTCCAGGATATTAGAAAATTTTCAATTTTTTCATTAAATAAATGTTATTTAGTTTGAAAATATCATTAATTTTGCAAAATTTTTATGTAATAAATATGTATTATTTATATATATTGAAATATTATTAAAACAAGTAAAAACTTTAGTTTTAATTTATATTCCAATTCTTATGTAAGCACTAAATTATTTCTATTGTAACTTTAATTGATTTAATTCTTTTGAAGTAAAATTTTTATTAAATATAATTTAAATCAAAAATATTGATATAGTTTTTCATATCTTTGTTACTCTTATCAAATCATTCAAAAATTGAATCGGAAAATATTATGTATTCATAATTTCCTTTATATTTGGCCAAAAATAGTAGATAAAGAGATTTATTTATATGAATTTCAGCAACTCTTAGAAGTAATTCTTAACCCTTTCAGGTGAACTACCTTTTAAAGTTGAAATATTAACAATTGTTGTAAAAAAATTGTAGGCTGTCTATTTAGACCTTAAAGAGTATACAGTGAAAATTTTGTAAAGATTGCACTTACCATTTCAATTTTGTGGGTGTTCCATCACATGTAAAATGTGCCATAAGGGTCGTGGAAAGCGAGACTAAGTGAGCATTGCAGTGGAGCACGTAAACGCACAAATGCTTTTCCATATAAATGAAGAACAATACATTACACATACCAGATTTAGCATGATCTGGGCAGCACCACAAGGAGGCCTACTATTCTGCACCAAAAAAATAGATTTCTTTACTATCTATTTAGTTATCTAATTAAGGTTATGGGGCTGCATAGAGGCGTCTGGATGTGATAAATCATAGCCATCATCTTTATACTTGCATCCGACACATAATCGCTATCAGATGGAGATTAATCAAGTGGTTCAGGAATATATTTCTGTTTCACTATCATTATCTGCATGCTCTGATTCACTAACAGAGAAATTTTTGAAGCATTTTTATTGTTTCAGAAAGACTAAGGCCTCTACGTGCCATTTATTTGCAATTAACAAATTAAAAATTTAACTAAAAATTAAAATTATATTTGCAAAAAAAGAACTAAAAATATATAAATTCAAAAAATATATATGCAATATTATAAAATAAATAGCTGCAAAAAGGAAAATTGAGAGCACAAAAATAATGCCCCACTTACTAGAGGGGATTAAAACTAACTGATATAATCCTATACCCCACTGAAACTTCCCAATTCAAGAGGCCAAAAAGGGTGTGGTGAAATATTACCCATACAAGTAATCCTTCCCTGTAAATTCCTCAGCATTAGTTCATTCCACCCCAAAAGAGAGAAAAACAGTAAAAAATAAACACAGCTGTTTTTCTCATCATTGCCGAGCTGGCAGCCGAATGGTTAGCGCTCTTGCCTTTGGTTCAACAGTTTGTGGGTTCGAATCCCACCTTGGGCATGGATGTTTGTAGTGGCACTTTAAACTGTAGGTTCCGGTCTAATTAGCCCTCGTGTGCAAAAAATGACCGTTGAGCGACAAACAAACAAAAAGTGCCGATGCTGCACAGTGTTTCAGAGAAAGGAACACCTTGTTTTATCAGACAATGCTACTACTATATGCGTAAAAAATATTAAGTAATCTACATTAAATAGTTCAAGGTACAAGCAACAAAATAACATAACAATTTCTTTTCAAACAATTATTTTTGTATGACAATAAAATTAGAAAATATTCTTTCAAAAAATAAAGGGATTTAAATAATCTACTATAATTGAAAATTGTCTTATGTAGTGCTGCCATCTATAATCAAAAAGAAAGTTTACGGAACATTTTAAGCCAAATCTCATCTATTTATAGCTAAATACTACAATTTGGTAACATTAAAGTTTGGTGTTCCATTATGTAGAACACTGAACTGCAAAGGGTTAATATAACTTCTGAAAAACTTCTGTAATTTAATCTTTGAGAATCAGTACAAACCCTATCTACAGTGTGTTGAATATTAAAATTTTTGTTTGATAATGACAGTTATTTGAAATAAACCTCTGAAACAAATATACAATTAAGTTATTAATACAATCTGGAAGTTGGAATATAAATTATTTAACTTCCAGATTGTATTATGTGATGTATGAAAATGTAAAATATACTTTTTGTTTTCATAGGTTCTTGCCTCACGGAAAGAACTGGTTGATTATGAAAGACGCCAACGTGAAAGTAGAGCTAAATCATCATCACAAGTAATAATTCCAGAAAATTTACATGTAAGACGTCAGACACCTGATGATCCTAAGGGACCAAATTTTGCTGCAAATGTTCTGGGGAAGTGTTATGGTTGTGCCAGCTCTGCTGTAGAACATTGTGTTACTCTGCTTAGGGCTTTATCAACTAATAGTCGTTATAGAATGATCCTTTGCAGTCAAGGTTTAATAAGAGAACTTGTTGCATACAATTTACGTCATGGTAATGTTCGAGTGCGTCATGATGTTAGGCAGTTGTTGTGTCTTCTAACTAGAGATAACTCTCGTGCAACATCTGATCTTAACTCATTACTGATGGAGAAAATTGCAACTGCTCTAAAGGGGCATGTTACAACTCCTGACTTAGCAGCAGCAGTTAGGCATGAAGTTGCTTTGCTGGCAAGTAGTCTGCAGAAAGAAGATTCATGCTGGGAACAACGATTGAGGTTTGTAAATATGATTTTAATTATTTATACTTGTAAATGTTTTAACTTGTTTCAAAATTTTCTTCTTAAACTTTTCTTAAATACCGCTTCGAATAAAAACAGTGATTATTTGTATATATATTCTTGCATTTGATAAAAACTAAAGAATAAATGTCCATATTGCTGATCATAAACAATCAAAATAAATCAGTGTACTTTCCGATTATTCTTTGTGCTGGGCAAATAATAATCGCATCACATTAAAAAGGTGTTCTCAGTATGTTTTGGTATCTATTGTTTGTCACATTTTAGAATATTAAATTTTAAAAATTACTTCAGTTATAATTTGTTGTATTTAAAATTTTATTGTTAATTTGTATTATATCATTTACTCTCATTAACAAAAGAGTACCATATTTTGTTTCTTTAATAGAAAATTACTGGCCAATAAAAATATTAAAAGACAAGATCTAATTGCAAATCATGGAATACTTTTGTTACAATTTTCTTAGTGGTTTAAAATTTTTAATATGTATTATCAATACCAAATTAATATTCTGTTTTAAATATTAAAGATTTTCTAACCTTTTCTAAGACATCCAATTATAAAATTTATTTTTTCACTTAATTAAGGATTTTTACATGCTGTAAACTTAAACAACTCAGAGTGAATGAATGAGATATCATTTATTGAATTCAAATATATATATATATATATATATATATATATATATATATATATATATATATATATATATATATATATATTATATATATATATATATATATATATATATATATATATATATATATATATAATTGTCCACCTTGAAATCTATATATCTAAATGACTTCCAAATGTAAGTATTACACATATGCATGCTATCATATTTAACATTTTAATGAACTTTTTTAAATGTTATGTCAAAAACTTAAGATTTTAATTTATCTATAATTTTGATAATGTGTTGCATTGATAATTTTGATAATGTGTTGCATTGATAATTATTTGTATATTTATATGAAAATCATTTGCAAATGTATAGAGTGATTTTGTTGCTTATCTAGATGTGTGATGAAACTTTTCTTGATGGGTGTAAATGCAAAAAGCTCAGTTGTTATGGAGAGTATAACACTTCCATGTCTTAGAATACTTCAAGTTCTTATTAAACCTGAGCCATTTATGAGTAAAAAGAATAAGGATAAAAGCGTTGATTCTTTAGCAACTGTTGATATAGCAGGTTAGTCAGATTTTTTTTTTCTTTGTAATCAGTACATTGTTTAAAAAAGTCATTTAATCATGTGAGTAAAGTCTTACTTTTATGAAAGATAAGTAATAAAAATGCATAGAATTTAAAATATCATATTTATTTTTCATATTTATAGTAAGTTGATTTAAATATTAAAAAAATTAAAAGAGAAGCAAGTTTAAAAATTGGATTTTTTTGTAATTATATTTCTGCAAATTATAGTATGCTTGCACACAATAAGATTTTAATATCTTATAGAGCCAACTAAAAATTGTGACGGTTTAACTGAGGTCAGAGTGTACAAAAAATTTTAATTTGTATTTCTGGCAAATTTATTCTATGTTATTTCTATGTATTTTATTAAATATTGTGTTTTTCCCCCAAAACATTTTTAAAGCTATATTCTAATTTAAGGTTAGTGACTCATTTCTCCAAAGAAAATTCTATAAATTTTAATGTAATCCACTTAATTATTATAACCCGAGATTGCTCTTATTAAAATGTTGATTACCCTTGTATTTAATGGGGATTTTCAACAAACTGTTACTCTTTGCTTAGATTTACTGAATCAACTAGAGGAATGTCATTACATTTTTTGGAAAGCATTTATTTTCTAGAAACCTATGTTTTGGTTAAAAGAAATCACAAAAAAGTAAAAGTGTTAAAATGCTCTAATGTATAAAAAAAATGATGGTAAATAATAGTAATAAGCAAAAATGACTGACAAGACTTAATTTCTGTTAAGTGATGGTTAAAATGAATTTGATTCAGTATGATATGAAAACTTTAATATTTTATTGTTGTCTGATCTTTTTAAGAAATAGTAGAGCAAAAAATCCACTCTGGCTTTCAGTTCAATAGTGCATGAATCAATTTCTACATTAAGTATGTTTGTAATTCACTATGAATTGAAAGTCTAAGTCTAATTAGACTTTTCATATAAAAAGGTTTTATTTAAAGATTTCTTTTGGTTTTGTAATTGCAAAATCTAAAGAAATGCTTAAATATACATTATAAATATTATTGAAACCTTTATAATACTTGCTACTTTCATGATATGTTTTACGATTCCTTGATTGTATTAAATATAATAGGTCAAATTAAAAGTTGATTTAATATATTAAGATTTTACAATTTTTTGTCTTTTAAATATTTTGCTAATTTATCTTTGTGCAATTATTGTTCTTGTTAATCATTTGATATTATGTATTGGTGCTGTATAGCTGGCATGAGAGTAGGTGTAGATTTAAAAGGCTGGTTAACTGGAGATCCAAAACAGTCTTTCAAAGCTTGGAAGCAGCAGATGCCAGTGAAAGTTTCTGACCAAAACGTTTCCAATGTTTCTAAAATGAAAAAGGAGGAAGTGCATCAATTCTACTTGATGGAAAAGTACGGTTTCAAATGGCGAGAGAAAACAAGGCATCACATGATGCAACTGAAATTACTGCAATCAAATTGGCTTCGTCGTGTCATGTTTAATCCCTCTTCACAAGCAGCTAGAACAATGGCTTGTAATGTGGTTGAAGCTCTGTGTCAGGTATAAGAAACTATTTTCCTCTTAATGTGTTTTTAAAATCAAATTTTGTTAAAATGAAATAAGTAACTGCTCGAAGTTTAAATCGATATTGTGAATATTATTAAAGCTTAAATTTATGTTGTGAATAAGAAGCAATAGTAATTGTTTTTGAGCTTACATATATATTTGAATAAATTTTAAAGTGTCTTCACTTGTCAACAAGATTAAATAATATTCCATCAAAGTTTTAAATATGTTCTTGAGTTCTTGTGACTAAAATTTTTTTATTTCTTCATATTATTTTTTATTATCTATTATCATAATCATATTTTAATGTTTAAAAAAAACATTTTAGATTCCAAGTCGACGAAGAGAAGTTCTTGATATGTTAACTGCTTATTTAGATGATCTTGGTACTGCTGGGGAAAGTGCTGCAGAATTCTTATCGTTATACAAAAATCTAATTAATCCAGCACCTTGGAAACATTATTTGGCTTTAAAAGGCTTATTACCTCACATTGGCAACTTGATAACTCATGAAATAGAACATTTAGGCTTTTTAGAAGAAACAACACTTAATTCTGACCTTTCACAAGGTAATTAATTTTATATTTAAAATGTGATTGATGAATTGATGTATTGATTTTTATGAATGCCTTTTTAGCAGCTCAACTTATTAATGTTTTTATTTATTTAAAGGTTACGCATTGAAAATGTTGACCGAATTGCTAGAATCATTTATTGAAGTAGGACCTATTAGACAGCACTATAAATCTAGACTTGTGGGATGTGTATTGAATGGATATCTTTGTCTTCGCAAGTTGGTTGTGCAAAGAACAAAATTAATTGATGAAACTCAAGAAAAATTGTTGGAACTCCTTGAAGAAATGACAACTGGTGATTATAATTTTATATTCATGTATTTAATTTCCTTTTTTTTAATTCCATGAAAAATTTTCAATTATTTTATTTCAGCTTATTATATTTTCACATATGATCTTTTAATTTTCAATTTAAAATATTTCATTATTCATAAATTAAAAATAAAATGTTTATTTTACCTTTACAAAACTAATCTAAGGAAACTTATCTAATGTTTTAGTCAACATTTTTATAATTTTGAAAGAATTTATTTATACACAGTAAAATATATTCAAAAATGTGTATTTTAAGACTTGTTTGTTATATTAGTATAAGCTTGTCTAAATGCTTATGTGCAAAATTTGTTATAATTTTTGAATGCACATTCATTATAATGTGCTTCATTGTTAAGTGACAGTCCGTTAAACAACATTTCTATTAATTTGAGTAAATATTGGGTATGTTATGATCATAAAATTTAAATTTCTTTTTTGAAATATTTTTTTATTTTTAAATATTTTCTTTTAATATCTTAATTTCATAGAAATTAAGTTCTTAACATATTAATTATAAAATCATCAAGCAAAAAGTGTTTATCATACACATAAGTTTCAAATGTTTAGGAAAATGAAATATTGTCTGTGTATAAATGTAGGTAGAAAAAAATGTTAAGCAAATATTAAATAAAAATTTTTTTGAAGAACTAAATTTGAATTTTTTATTTAATTATTTTTTAATATTAACTACATTTCTATTATGTGTAAGTTCAGTATATTTAGGAAGTTTGGATGTACACTGAAGGTTTAAGTGTATTAAAAGGAAAATTTAAACTTTCAATGTTATCCTGCTGTGTCCAAAATTTCCCAAGCCTTGGATTGAATTCCCTTGCTGGCAAGGATTATAATATGTTTTGTTGGATCCCCGGTCACGTGGGTTTTGGTGGTAATGAAATGGCTGGTCCAACTGCAAAGTCTGCTTCTTTTCAAGTACCCTATTCTTCTATTAGATGTGAAAAAGGGTCTGCATACTTAATTCCTTTTCCAAGCAATCTCTCTTAACTCAATTCCTCTTCCAGGAAATATGGACCATACAGATCACCAATGAATTATGTACAATTTTCCCATGTCTTACTTTATTTCCTGTTTTACCAATAAAAAGTGCTGATATTCATTTGACATGTCTTTGTATTTGACACAAACCAACATCAATCTCTTGATGAACTAAGCCCTTGATGTGGAGTGTGTGAGGAACAATTTTTACTGGTTATCACACTTTAATTTCATGTCCAATTTTAATCTTTATCTTGTTAAAATTTTTTTCAGAGAGATATTTTAACAATGTTTGATTTAGTGGTGGAACCAGCCCACATAAATTTTTTGACTATCTAAAGGCAATAGGATTTGTACTGTTTATTTAATTTTTATGATTTAAAATTTTGTAATATATTTCTCATTGATCTTATTTCTTTATATATATATATATATATATATATATATATATATATATATATATATATATATATATATATATATACACACATACTTAGTTGACCTTATTTATCATTTTATATGGGATAGGTTTTGACAAAAACCAAAAAATATCTATGTTAAAATCTAATTTTTGGCATAGCTTGTCCTTTTGGATCTTATGCCACAAAACTCAACCAACTTGTGTTGGGAATAAATATTAAACAAACTATTCCCTTATACTCACTTATAAAGAATTTCATTATTTTATTCTACTGAAATTTTTTTCATTTCCAATTTGTATAAAATATGTAATTACAGTTTTTGAAAAATAGGCTGTTTAAAAATTTTATGATTATTAAAAATATCATCTAAAGTAATTGCTTTTACTTACTCCAGTTTTATGAATGTGTATCTATATGAATAAAATTAATATTCAGTTTGTAAAGGAACTAAAAATAAGGTAAATATATGAAGGCAACTTTAATACCATCAGTTATTTGTTTTACTAGGTACTGAATCTGAAACAATGTCATTTATGGCAGTTTGTGTTGAAACTGTGAAAAAATATGGCCTAGATGATTTACGCACTCCAGTTTTCATATTTGAGAGACTTTGTTCAGTAATCTTTCCTGTAAGTTTAATGTTTTATACTTTTTATATTAAAGAAAATTTATGATGTGATTTTTAATATTTTGATCTGTAACTTTGGAACTGTTCTTTCTTTAATTAAGGAAATCTGTTTCACTGTATTTGGGTATCTTAGATATCTTTTTAAAAATTATGATCTGAGAGCGAATAATAATATCAAATTTTGTTATCAGAAATTTCAAACAAAATTTTTAAAAACCATAGAAAAAAAATTGCATAGCAATGTAAGTGTTTGAAATATCTTAAGTTATTTAATTTTTTAATAGCATTAATCCATTTTAACCATTCACTTATAAATATAAACCTTTTTTTTCAATTTTATGTTTAATGTTTTTTTATTTGTGTGTGGAAAAATAAAAACTTAACTTGATACATACATTTTCCGGCCGAGCTGGCAGCCGAATGGTTACCGCTCTTGCCTTCGGTTCAACAGTTCGTGGATTCAAATCCCACCTTGGGCATGGATGTTTGTAATGGTTCAGAATTTACTTTAAACCGTAGGTCCTGGTCTTATTAGCCCTCGTGTGCCAAAAAAAAAAAAAAAAAAACATTGAGGGACAAACAAATATACATTTTTCAATATTGTTGTTAGGAATACACTTTTTCTTGCTATGATGTTTAAATCAATTGAATTCTTGTGTTTAATTTTAATAATAAAGTTTATCTCTTAAAAAATAATTCACATCAGGTAAGACTGCATTGATTCAGAATCAGTGTTATTCCACTGCACACAATCAAACAAGTTCTTGTAAAAAAATAATAGAACAAAAACCAAACTTTGTTGACTTTGTTGAAATAAACTTTTTTAACCAAAACTTTATTTATCCAGTGCTTAGTAAAAATTCAATCCCTGATTAAAAGGGTTTTTTTTTTAACTTAAATATATTAATTTTCAATCTAGTGTAAGAGTAGTTAACTTTTAAATATTTTATTTTACCAAGTAATCTTGCTTCAATTTCATAAACTTTAAACTATTTTTTACATGTTATCTAAAAGTATTTAATTGCATATTTGACAGCCTTAATAGCTTAAAGCTGTTGTAAATTGTCAACTGCATAAGTTGACTTCTAGGAGAACTCATAGATAGTGGGCCATATTGAAAGAAAGAACCTAGAAAATTCTCAAGTACCCGCTTTTATAGATATACATGCTGAAGACAAAAACTCAGCAGTGATCTGCCATTATTCAATCTTATCAATTTAAAACTTAACCATTTTTAAAAATTGAAAAAATCAGATAGTTCATCATAGATAGCTCATAAAAAATCATGGATAATTAATTCAAATGAAAGCTTTTTTACTGCCATTGAAAACTTACTATTATCTTTCATTTTTTTCTTTGGTTGTAAAATAAATTATCTACCATATATTAATTTCTGTAAAATAAGAAAATTTTTAAATAATCCTTTTAATAGAATATATATAGTTAGAGAGAATAATATGTATTTTTTATAAATTTCTCAGTTAATATAAAATATGATTTTTCAAAAGAGTTAAATACTTTTGTTAAAAATATAATTCATGTTTTTTAGGAAGAAAGTGATGCTGGTGAGTTTTATATTACTCTGGAGAAAGATCCTCAACAAGAAGATTTTCTTCAAGGTCGTATGTTAGGAAATCCATACAGCTCTAATGAGCCTGGCATGGGTCCTCTTATGCGAGATATTAAAAACAAGATTTGCCAAGACTGTGAATTGGTTGCCCTTTTGGAAGACGATAGTGGAATGGAGCTGTTAGTGAATAATAAAATCATCAATCTTGATTTGTCTGTCAAAGAAGTCTATAAAAAAGTGAGATTTTCGGTCTTAATTTGATTATGGGGAATTTTGTAAATGTATATGTTTTAGATATTTTTCTCTACTTTTTTATATTTTTATTTTACATTAAAAATTTCCAAGGATAAAAATTGCAAAAATATAAAAGAAAAGTTATTCTTTCTGCAAAATAAAATTTTGTTTTGTATTTCTAATTTTAGTTATACATGAAATAAAGTAATAATTTGAAATATAAATATACTATAAAATGAACTTTTTAAACTTATTTTTGAAACTGTAACACAATCCAAAGATTCTTTAATGCTATAATTTATATTTACATCATCTTCATTTTTCTATAATAAAAAAAAAAATTTAGGCATATATTTATAAAAAAGAATTTTTGTTTTGTCTTGTGTTTTATGTTAGTTGAATATGCATATTAATGTATTATTTTATGTACTGAAAGATTCAGATTCTTATTTGGACTAAGGTTATTGCTGAATAATCAGTACATGTACATGTGTCTTCAGTTAAATGATTGTTAGAGAAATTTCCTGTTTGGTTGTTTATGTTTGTAATGATTCAGAATCTATTTTAGATCTTAGCTTAATTACCCAAGTTATATGCTCAGATCTCAAGATTTTCCCAAAACTCCTGATGTTTGACTACCCCCCAATTGCTTTGAAAATTTAAGTACTTTTCAAGGCATTTCTTTTAAAATCTTTCATTATTCATGAGAGCTAGTTTTCTTGTGTAATTAAAAATTTTTTAAACTTCAGTATTCAGAATTAATATTAATTCCCAACATTCCTATTAATAATTGTCTTTTTTTGTTATTTCAAATCCCAGATGGTGTAGCTAAGCTAAACCATCTCCATAAAACCAAAAATCTAAAAATAAAATAGGATTCTCCAAAACCTCGTTCACAGTAAAATTCAGACAGTCAAGAATATGTCTCAGGGATGCCTGATCAGCCTTGCACCAGTGACACTCCAGTAAGACTTTCTGGCCCTGTTGAAAAGAAAGGGACTTAACGTGGCCACTCAAAAAATGTGAAAGAGCAGTCTGCTATATCCTAGGTACTCTGCTATATACTGAGCTGGTGCTACCCCAATGAGGTTTTTTCCCAAAGTATTTAATAATTGTACTTATCAATCTGCTAGATTAGATTTGAAAACCTTGTTTTCGCTTTCTTTAGATCACTCTACTTCTGCTTAAAATTAATATTTTAGGCAGAAGTTGAATTTTTTAAACTTCAGTGTAAAGCCAAAAAATAAAAAAAAATCTATGTACTGAACTAGAAATTCTATTATACAGGTTCCATTATTGTTTACCAAAGTGCCCTGAAGACATTTCTAACTGTATATTTATGTTTATGTTACACAATTTGATTGTTTTTACTGCATCAAACTTCAAAGCAATATTAATTTGAATTATGAGATAATGTGTAACAAACATAAAAATCGTGTATATTAATTACAAATTTATTTGGAGCAAATGAGAACAAAAAGAATTCTTAAGGAAGAGAGGGTTCGACACCACTATACTTAGCTTAAGGAAAAAGAAAGTTATAAATTGTTAAGTTGTAATTTTTGGTATCATATAGATCACTTATTCTTTCATATTAATAAAATTATAACTTTAAATAATTTATTTTGTTTTATTTCAATAAATGTGCATGGATAAATAAATGTGGGCATGCATGAGTGCATTAACTGCAAACTAATAAAAAAATGATGAATATTAAAATAACTTAAATTTTAGAATGAAGCTTTATGTGTAAAATCTTGAAACATTGAAACGCTAAGCACAGAATGTGCTTAGTATTTGTTTCATAATTTCTAGAAATATCATTTTGTATTCTCCTTAAACTTAAAAAATTGAACCCTCATTTAATAATTGAGAACATGTTTTATACTCATGTTTAAATGAAAAATTATCACTGTACTTTCTTTTAAAATAAAAAAGTATAGTAATTTTTGTTCTAAATTTAAACCAAACTATTCTTTATCCTTAATGTATTCCAACATTCTTCTGTAAAGATATGACCCTGAAAAATCATTAAATTAAATTTGTGTATGGCTGTTTCATTTAATTCAAGAAATTGCTAATCTAATTACATGTAATATTAACTATATATAATTTCTGAATTGCCATATGAGTTCTTTTTTAATTATATACATGACACCTGTTCCATGTGCAACATAAAATAATTTTGCATGTAGCTGTTATACTATATATTTCATCATAAATACTTTCATATGGTTATTGACCTAAAGTAATGTGCTGTTACATATTAAGAAATAAACTTCACTGCACATTATTACATTTTGTGTTGATAATTAGTTTTTGTTTTAATTTTCAAAGTTTTTAATTTTATATAAAAGTTTTTAGAATTCATTTAGAAGCTTTTTACAGAAATATTAAAATACAATTAAAACTAATTTAAAAATTATAATTTATATTACATTTTTATTTATTAAATATTAAGTAATTAAAACTAAAATAAATACTATGTGATAATTGAAAATTGTTTTCTATTTTTTGTTTCTAGGTGTGGTGTGGAGAAAATAATGAATCTGAAGCAATGAGGATTGTTTATCGTATGAGAGGTCTTTTGGGTGATGCAACAGAAGAGTTTATTGAGAACTTAGATACTAAAGACAATGAAGAAGTAGATAATGAAGAAGTTTATAAAATGGCTAATGTGATGAGTCAGTGCAGTGGCTTAGAAGTGATGTTAGAAAGACTGTCTACTATAACAGATTTGTCTCGAGGTCGCTCTTTACTGACAGTTTTGTTAAAACTATTTGGCTTTTGCATTAAGGTACCATACTTTTTTTCCTTTTTAAAGTCCTTAAAAGAATCAGTTACTGTGATGAATGTAATATTTCATAAATATATGAAATATAAGGTTTTGTGAACAGATGATATACACATATGTATTATGATAATTAAAATATCAAGTGGAAAAAATAATTGCCAAATAACATTTTATACTCAAAAGTAAAATTTCTGAAATTAAAAAAAAAAACATTTCTGAAGTAATATTATTTTAACCATTTCTGTATCATGAGTTTGAGGAATTTTTTATACTGATTTTTTATTCAGAACGCCAACAATTGTTCATAGGTGTAAATCCCAATTTGCACATGGATATTCAACATTTTGAAGTCCACTTGAAATTTTGAGTTTGTGGCAAATCATCCCTAGAGTTCAAAAAGTAAAATTAGAGCAACAACATATTCAGTATTTAAATTTTGTGTAATATAGCAAATATATAAAAATTTAAAATACACTATAAGTATTTAGACACATAATGTTTTTCATGTTTTGGTATCAAGAAACATTTCCATGCTTCATACAACAAATGTGCTAATTTTTTCCTCATAGCTGTGGTAAAAAACTAAGAAAATTTTAATCAGTTGAACATTTGTAAGAGAATTTAAATGTGTATAACTGTTTGTATGATAAATTTATGCTGCCAAGTTTCATTTTTTAACTGATCTCAGATATTCATAAGCAAATAAAGCAGTTATTATGTTTACCAAATAGATATGGAGAAACAATAACTTTATTCGGATACTTCAAAATACTAAAATAATTGTTGATAAAATGACTGTTTAAAAATATTGAAAATTATATCTACAATATTTTCAAATTTTATGATTATTTGTATTGTAGGTGAAAAGTAATCGTCAAAAATTGGTTGAACCAGAAATGGGAGCTATTCGCATAATGCTGGGGGTTTTAAGGCTAGCATTGTCGACTGAAACTCCTGAACTTCTTCAAGCACCTGCAGGAGGTCCTACAGTTATTGAACAATTGTTACAAATTATGGAATCAATACTTGCAGAAGCAGCCACTAAAAATAAAGTTGAGTATGCAGAGTTTTGCAAGAGTTGTGGTGAAAAGGAAGATGTTACATCATTGCTTTCATCAGTTAATAGCGTTCCTATGAAAAACTTCTCCAATCTTTTACCATTGTTAATGAGAGTTGTACCATTCCTTACTTTTGGCTCTCAGGTTTGTACAAAGTTAATGTAGATTATAAATTTTGATTCTAGTTACATTTTTTTTTATAAAATGATAAATGCTTCTATTTTATATTATTTGAAAGCTTGTATTTATATTTAGATTTTATTGTATCATGGCTAATTGATTTTGTATATGTTCATCTTTATATGTTTTTGTGAAATTATTTCAAAAATCATTTGCATTATTAAAAATAATTTTTAGTATCTTAAGTATTAAACTTTTTTATAACACTTTAATCAATTTTCAGTCTTTAAGATTAACTTCTGATTTTAGTTTCTTTTAAAAATTGTTAAAAAATTCCAATATTCAACTTTAATTTGTCCTTATTTGAATTTTATTTGAAATATTATATAATTTTAATGTATTTTATTATTGATAGTTTAAAATTTTTTGATTAGAAATGATAGTACCTAATGTAATAGTTAATGAAAGCAACAAGCAGCTTAATGATTCGGCACTTTAATTTTTATTTCAACAGTTTATGCTTTCAAACATTAAATCGGGAATGGATTTTTATAACTGTTTGGAATCCACCTTAAATTATAAGTTCTGATCCAATTAGCACAAATAAAAAAATGTCTGTCAAACAATAAACAAGCCAAATAATTAATAAAATAGTAAAATAAACATTAAACTTTCTAACCAAACTAACAAAATTTCATGTATTTTAATAAAACCAATTTTGTAATAAAAACTGAATATTTTAATAACATTCACATTTTTTTTCTATCTGAAAGTTTTGGAATTTCAGAGAAAGATTCTGTTTACGTTGTGAAAAAGACCATATAATATCACCAAGAGAATATAATACCATTTCTAATTTGAGGTTTAATTGAGCAATTTCTGTATTAAACATTATATATATATATATATATATATATATATATATATATATATATATATATATATATATATATATATATATATATATATATATATATATATATATATATATATATATAAACATGATTATCATCATGAGAATAAAAGCAAGGTATCTAAATAAAGAGTCCTGAAAATCAGATTTTTGTAATAATATTTCAGATTTCTGAAATAACATGAAAATATTTAAATAAAACTTGTAAAATTGAGTATTTGTTATTTACTAATAAATGTGGGGATATTTGTAAAATTAGATATTACTTAGCAATTTACTCTTTTTACATTTATTGCATCATTGAATGTATATTTCAGGAAAAAATGGAATCCCTGATAGATTATTTCAAACCTTACTTGAATTTTAATGAATTTGACTATGAGCATACAGCAGATGATGATCTGCAATTAGAATGCTTTTGCATGTTAACGGCAGGAATAGAGTGCAATGTAAATGGGAACCAGTTAAAAGATTTGTTAGTAGAGAAACATATTGTTCAAGATGCACTGGAATACCTCACTGCTCATGCTCCTCCAATCAAGTGAGTCAGATTTAAATATGCTTTTAAAAGTATTAAAAGATAACATTCGGATTGTTATTAATTGCTGTATAATATTTTGAAACATGTAATGGATTGAAATATTTATTATTAACTTGTCTACCTAACTTACTTCTATCATGCATTATGTTGTTTCTGATGTATTTTTATTATTGTAACATTATACTCTCCTGATATACTAGTATACTGTGTATGTACTGTATTTTGCAGATATCTCTTTTTGCGTAATCTTTCAGAACTAAAAATCTTTTTTTTTTTCAAAATGCTCTAAATTTGCACAAAATTTGTATGGAATAATTTTCTCTTATTGTTATCCATGGTGTTAAATCCATGGGTGGGCCTAAGCCTTATAGAATCAGGTGCTTCAAACCACATCAACTAACAGCTAAACTGATCCATGTCTTTGTTCTAAGATAAAACAGTCTTCCTCTATTGCATCTAATCAACGAAGTTTCTCTTTCTTTTGTGTTATATGGTCTAGACGAAAAGATATCCATTTGTGTTGGCTTATTTTAGTATAGTGAGCAACATTTGGCTTTTTGAACAAAGGATATATTTCAGCATTGCATCTTCTATGCCTTCTTGAATTCCATTTAAAATATTTTTCAGGATTTTGCTTTCAAAAATAGAATCTTTTCCTCTCATAGTCATTGCATAGTTGCCAACTCTACTGATTTTATCGGGAAACTCCTGATTTTTCATCATTTCTCCCGATAATATATAAAAATCTACTCTTTTTGGCAGTTTCAATAAAAATCTTAAAAACAAGCAAAATTTTGCCTGAAACAAGTCTGAGTTGTTTTAGGAGCTTAAATAGTCAACAGATGGTGAATTAATATTAATTTTTTAAATATGTTCCTCTGAGTTTCGAGTCCACCGTGGAAGAATGACACTGTAACCACTTGGCAGCCAAGATTCCCACGAATTGGCAGTCATATAATTAACATTCAGAGCAGATACCAGGTGCCTGTTTACATAAGTAGTTCAATTAAGAGGAATATTACTTGTTATTAGTAGTTTAATTAGGAAAATATTTTTGTCAAACAAAGTAATTGTTACTGAATTAAATTTATTTAGCAATGTATTTTATGTAATTTTATAAATTTAATACTTTTAAATTGCACTAGTGTTGTAAAAATTGCCCTATAAAATATATATTGGGACATAAATGTTAATGTTTATTTTTTTTATATGTAGTATATTCTTTTATCTTTGATAGCTCTTTCATAAGGTTGAATGTTATATTACAAATTTAAGATTAACACAAAATATTTTAATGTCATTCTGAGAATGTATAATCCAAAGAATAAAATTGTCTTTTTGCGGTACTACCTTGTTTAACATTCTGTTTCAAGCAAAAAGGTCTCTAGTAGTGTCTCCTGATTTTTTCTTCTAGGTTGGCAGGTATATCATTGCCTATCTTTCACACACATGAGTCAGCACAGGATGAATAAGTGTCTTATAGAGTAACAGCTTTGTTCTTATAGATAAAATGCTGGATCTTAGTAAATGCTCTTAACAGGTTTTATTTGCTACAATCATGTCTCTTAATCTGGAAGGGTCTCATTAATTCTGTTAAATAAAGATACTAGCTAAATAAATTCTTAATTTGTTTAAAAGTGATAGCTCCAACTGAAAGGTAAATAGATAGGAAAGCATTTTTTCTATCTGACATATATTTAGTTTTTTTTTTTTTTGTGATTAATAAAGCCAACTAGTTTTCCCTCCTTTTCAATTGAGTCAAATGCCTCTGTTAAATTTCTTTTGCTTCTGGCTACCAGTGTGTATATGCAAATGGCAGCACTTGCATTTTTCTAAAGATACTGCCCTAGCATTTACTGCAGAATTCTGGATGATCCTTTCCAATACAATTTTAAATAAAAGGCATGCACCTTTTCTTACTCCCTTTTTCACAAAAACCTCTAGAAAGATGTCCTTGAATTAGAACTTTGCAAAAGTAGAATTGAGAGTCACCAGTTTTTCTGATTAAATGTCCTACATAGCTCAAAATAATTCAATGCGGTTTATAGAATGATATGCTACTTTCTAGTCAATAAACAAGAGGTGTAAATTGATATTTAACTCATGAGATTTTTCCATAATTTGCCTGAGGCCAAAAGTATGGTCTACAATAGATTTTCCTCAATGAAATACACATTGATTGTCACCAATAAGGCTATTTAGAAAAGGAACATGTCTCATAGAGTAACTTAGAGAAAACCTTGTGTTGCAAATACAAAGCAAACTTATCCCTGTATGTTTTTCGCAGTTCAATGTATCACCTTTTTTGTGAATTGGACAAAAAATGCTTGTGAGCCAATCCTCTGGCATTTTCTTCTTCGGGTTTTTTTATTTATTTATTTATTTTTTTTTAAGTTTAGCATGAATGAGAAATTCAAGGTGCTTTGCAATTATTAAGCTCTTTGACAACACAAATTGTTTCTTGTAAATCTGGGGGTGCTGATTCCAAGTCTTGTATAAAATCATGAGAATTGAAGTTATCGTGACTTTTTAGTGAATATTCAATGTGCTGTGTCTATCTTTCTAAAATTTAAGAGCTTTCACTGAGGATATTATCTGCTTTGCTTCTGCAGAAACTAATTTTTAAGTTTTTAAAGTCCCTTTGGCAATAGCTGATGTTTCGCATTTGTTGGTATTCCACAATTCTTTAGCGTCTTTTTATTTTTATCTCCAAATTTATCTCTTGGCCTTAAAAATCTTACGTTTTTTAATCCTACTGTATTTCTTTTGTGTATTTCTAATATTGTGTTGTATAGTTCTTTTGTACGTCTCAAAATTTTCCTCAATTACTACCCTATATTTTTTTCATCAAACCTATGTTAATTGTTTCTTGTATCCCTATGGCCCAGAACTATATTTGCCGTATTAGAGATTGCTGTTCTAAATTTGAATCATATTTTTTCTAATTCAGTGGTATCCATTTCATTCTCCTATCATGGGTTTCCTTATATTTTTTAACCACTTCATGTCCTTTAACTTTATCACAATCAAACTTTTGTAGCTTCTCATACCTAATTTTATTGGCATTGGAGATTTTTTCCCTAGTTCTGGTTAAAAATAGTGGTAAAATTGATATTGGCTTCATGAAATTTTCTAACATTAATCAAGCCAGTAAAATATCTACTATCAATTATATGAATAAACATCATAATTTTTATATTATCAAATATTAACTTTAAGCAGTTTTACCATTTGCTTTAATATTTCATTGGGTGTGAAAGAAATTCTAATTAAAAGTATTCTTATAAACAAATTGTTGTTTAGATTAAAGTGTCTTCCTTTATTTTCTTTGTTATTTAATGTATTCTGAATATCATAAAATCATTTGAAATTAAATTTTAAAATTTTTAGCAAAATGAAAATTTATTCAGCATTTTATTGAAAGAATTATAAGTTATTTGTGGCTTTATATTACATTTGTTTTAAAAATCTTCAGTAAAATAATACAGATTTCAGTCTTAATTTTTTTCTAATTTTATGTGATCAGACGATCATAATTAATCATTTATCATTGAATTATCAAGATATTTATTAATTAGAGTGTAGCAAAGAAGGCTTAAAATATGCTATTGACATATTTCAATAGTAAAATTGATATTTTTATATTTTTTTACATTTGATGGGAAAGAACTAAATTTTAACTATATTATTTTTCTGTTTAGAAGTGCATTGTTAGGAGCATCAGATGAGTGGAAAGAATTTACTTCAAAACCTGCTTTGAAATATGTCCTGAAGTTATTAACTGGAGTTAGCCAAAATCATGAAAAAACACAGCACTTAGTTAGTGCTGAATGCATACCTATTATTCACAGGTAAGAAATAAAATCAATTATGAAATTTATTGTTTTTGTATCTTCATTCTTATTTTATATAAAAGTTCAAATTTTCATCAATTTGTGTTTAAGCCATATTAAAATTTTATTTATTTTTAAAGTTTTGATTTAATAACATCATTTTTCCCTATCATTTTACTAGCAGACTTCTTTTTGAAATCGATTTTGAAAGTTAGAAATGTTTGGGAAATAGCTATAAAAATTTGTTTTATCTCTAGTTATTTATATATGGAACCACTCATGTTGTATACCTGTACATTGTGTAAATGTTTTCAAAAATATTTTCAAGAAGTTTATCTATTTGTAAAAGCACTTATGTAAATCTTGTAAACTCTGTCATATTTTTTTATGTGTAAGAAGAAAACAAAAATGTTTAACATTATTCTTTTCATGCATTGGCAGACTAGAGCAAGTTTCAAGTGATGAAAGAGTAGGATCACTTGCTGAGAATTTAATGGAAGCAATAAAGAAAAATCCTAGTGTTGCTCAGAAAATTGAAGAAGTTCGAAAACAAACCAAAGATGAGAAAAAGAGGCTTGCAATGGCTATGAGAGAAAAACAGCTTGGTGCATTGGGAATGAGTACTAATGAAAAAGGACAAGTATGGAATAGGATTTATTGCAGCTTCTATTTATTTACTGTAATGAGTTAATAATTTAAAAAAAAACTGTAAATGCCATATGTTATGAAGCGTAACTGTTTTAATTTTATAATTCTAATTATTATTGTGATTGTATTTGTTACTGTGCATAATATATATAAACATATCACTAAACTAGATATAGTTTTAAAATAGTTAAAATTTCTTTTCTTTTTAAAAGAACAGTACATATGAGAAACTTAAACAAAAACTTCAAAATAATTCATCATAAAATTTAAAAAAATTGCCACTTTCTGTTTTTGTTGTATTATAAAGTCATTTTAAATGACTAGATTGTTTTAATTTTTTTTCCATTGAAAGGATTTTTCAATAAAAATCTCATTCTTTTATTTATAGGTTACTGCCAAAAGTTCCCTCCTAAAGAATGTGGAAGAATTAGGTGAAGAATCTGGCTTAGTCTGTATCATTTGCCGTGAAGGTTATAAATTCCAACCAACTAAAGTTTTAGGTATTTATACTTTTACAAAACGATGCAATGCAGAAGACTTTGAAAATCGTCCAAGGAAAACTCCTGGTTATTGCACTGTTACACATTTTAATGTTGTTCATGTTGACTGCCATATGGCTGCTGTTAGGTAGGAACTGAATATGTTTATAAATGTAGCAATTGTATGTGTGCTTTGATAATATTATTATAAAAAAAACTGTTAAGATTACTTTTTATTAGAAAATAATGCACAAAGAATACTTTTTTTATGAACTTTTATGAGCAGATAAAATAGTTTGTAAAATCAAAAGTTAATGAACTAGAAAAAATAAGTGTTAGTTTTTTTTTTTTTTTTTTTTATTTTTTTATTTTTTTTATTTATTTTTTTTTTAAATTGTTCTCTTTATAAACTACTATTAGAAAAATTATTTAGTATCAGTAATTCTGAAAACATTGTATTGTTTTTATTATTAATGAGGGTTTATATTTTTTACAAAAAATTATTGTATATTGGAAATTTGTTATGGTTTAAGAAATAAATTGTATAAACGAACTGTGCAATTATTTCTTGTGTGCAAAAAAGTTACCATAGAACAGTAAACAAACCAAATCTATTAGCAGTGTAATTTTGCTATCAAAAATTGATTTTTGCATATTTTTCTTCATTTTTGACTAATATTGGTAGCTTATGAAATATATTTTATTTCTAAATTCCTGTGTCCAAAATTGTCAGCATATATGTAATTAAACTTTCAATACTGTTATTTAATATTTTGTTATTGATATAAATACATATGGTGTGGCAACTTACTAACAATTAATAAAATATTTTTCATTTTGAAGGATCATATAAATGCTATTAATGTCATATTTACTTCACTTTTTGTTTCAAGTTATATATTAAGATGAAAAATAAAATTACTCTTCCTGTTATCTGAGTACCAGATTTTTGATCTGGCACTCAGATAACAAGAAGAAAAAATTAAAACCTTTAAAAATTTTCAGAATTTTACTGCAATCAATTTTCTACCTTTTATTATTATATACTTATTTAACAATCCAATTGGATTATACACTTACTGATTTCTTGCTTAAACAACTTCATACTAAATCTCTTCACATACTCTTAATCTTATTAGATAAGTTATATGCATCATTATAATTTCTTTGCCAGTGTTCTTTATGTTAATTTATTTTAACACCTCATATTACTGAATTGATTATATACGTTTGTATGTCACATGTGTGTGTACATCCTTATACATTAGATTATAATTTGCTTGTTTACTTATTCTGTCTTATTTCTCCATGAAGACATGCTCGTGGTCGTGATGAATGGGAAAGTGCTGCTTTACAAAATGCTAACACAAAATGCAATGGACTTCTTCCTCTTTGGGGACCTCAAGTTCCAGAATCTGCTTTTGCCAGCTGCCTGGCTAGGTCAGTATTCATTTTCTATGCTTACTTTTAGTACAATAGCTTGTTGAATGCATGAGTAATGCAATTATTTCCATAAGGATTATATTAATTTCACTATAATATGTTGTGAATCAAAATTTCTGTTGGGAAAGTAAGTCATTTATTCTTATATTGAGTGTAAGTAGTGTTTAAAATCTGTATTAATTTTGGTTCATACTATTCATTATCTACTATACTATTATTGATTAAAATTTACTTTAAAATATAGGCTTAAAATAATTTCTTATTTGTGAATATAGTTTATTTTAATTTAAATTTTAACTATAAGATATTATTAAAATGTTAATATTTCCTTAAATATAATTAATACATACATATATATATAATCAACTTTTAATGTACTTAATTTCATTCATTAGGCATAATACATATCTTCAAGAATGTACTGGTCACAGAGATGTAGGATATTCATCAACTGTCCATGATCTAAAACTTTTGCTTCAAAAATTCGCATTTGAAAAATCCTTTAGCGAGGACAGTGGGGGAGGTGGTCCCCAGAGTAACATGCATCTAATTCCCTACCTTATACACATGATCCTTTATGTCATTAACACGTAAGATATTTGCAAGTTTTTATTAAATTATAGAAAAAGTATAAATTTTTTGTTGTATAATGATTTCTTTAATAATGCAATATAGTTAAATACTTCCTTTTTTTAATTTTTATTTATTACAGGACACGATTTGTTAACAGTGAAGAAAAGAATGTCATAAATTTTCTGGAAATGCAAAAAAGCAAATGGGTTGAAAATTGTTTTGAAGTATGTTTATTAAAGTTACTTAAAATTCTCAAATTTAATTTGCTTATTATATTAATATTACTTTATGAATATGAATGAAATTCTTTAAATTTCTTTGCATATTAATAATCAGCAAAGAAAAATAAAATTTTTATTCTAAAATTTTTATTTTTAAAAAATTTATATTTTATATAAAGAATATTTGAGTAAAATATTTGTAATGGGCTTAACCCTTTGATGGTTATGAACGAGCTGAGCTCGCAATCGAATCGTGCTTCATAATGCGCGCAAACGAGTTCTGCTCGCGTAGTTAAATTTTCCTCCAATGCGCGCTGACGAGCTGAGCTCGTTCGCCAATGTTGTTTTGCATTGATAATGTTACAAACGAATCCTACTCGCAAATTTAGTTAGTTTTACTGTCTACAGATTAAATTCGGGTACGGGTTCCATGAATTTCTTTTCATAATGATTGAAGTTGTTTATATTTTTACCTTGTTGTTTACATAGCCATTTTGGCGTGGTATTTTGAGTGTTTGTAAAGAAAAATGACTCAAAAGCGAAAGTTAAATTATATTGATTATGACGATGATTATGATTGTGATACAGAAAGCTTATCTAGTTTTGAATCTGATGACGACTTTCTTCATAATATATCAACATTAGTGTTTTACATTAGTTATATTTATTTAGACTTTTCAATTAAATATTTGTATAAACTTGTATTTATATTTAACGATTATTATTTATAAAATTGGTTATTATCATTTATAATTTACTATTTACAAATTATCATTTATTAATTATTTTAAAGTACTTAAAAACTGGTATTTATGTATTAAAAGTACTTTAAGAATTTTATAAAACGCGCGAGGTGAGCTATCCACCCCATCGCCACAGAAGGGTGACATTTTCGGAAGAACGGCGGAGGAAAACAGCTGCGAATTTTGACTGCTGTTTAGTCGTAGTACAGCGCGAATTAAGTAAGCGAAAACTGCTACTTTCCCTAACCGCTAAAGGGTTAACAGCATCTCTTTGAATCAAACATTAAAAATAGTGAAGTAAACTGGGATTTTGTTGTGAATAGACATGATCTTAGTGTCATTATTTTGTTTTGTGTAATTTTTATATTCTTTCAATTTATTTAAACCTAGTATTATCTGTGTGTTTGTTACTGTTAAGATCTTAAGTTCATTGCAAGTAAATTACCTCTGAGGTATGGGTTTTATTTACTATGCAATCTTTTTTTTAAAAAAAGGCTTTTGTGGCAAGTGCAATGTGTTTTATAGTTCATAAAAAATAAGAAAGTTGTGAAAAGTTCAAAAGAGTTATCCATGCCTCATGCATATTCTGAATAAGAGAGCAGAAGACCTTATGACTAAATACGGCCTAAGTCATCTTCCTTGCCAACCTTTTTGTTGAGTGGTGAGAGATTCCCACCAAATTTTAGAATCCCAACTATAAGTCTCTCTATTGGCACCCTACAAAGAAAAAATGACACTATCACTGAATCTCTTCGAGCCTATACTCTTGAAACTATTGCGAATAGATTTCCAAAAAATAAATGGCTCCATATATATACTGATGGCTCCTCCCAGGAGCCATCAGTATATATATGATGCAGGCTGGTATCGTGAAAATTTATTTGAGGGCTCATGCCCTGTTGGTATGAGTGCCACAAATTTTGAGGTTGAGATCGAGGCAATTAAACAGGCTACTTTCCAACTTTTGACCTGTAAAACTTCGCTTAATCATTGTAGTCTTCCTTGTCGGCTCGCAGACAGCCATCCTCTCACTCTGCTACTTTCATGCTTTTCAATCAAAACGTGAAGAACAAAAATACAAATACACAAACTTATTAATGATGGATGGATTCTTTTCTTTCAGTGGATTCCCAGCTATTGCAATATACCTGGCAATGAGAGAATGGATCAACTGGCAAAACAGGGATGCTTGCTCCCACAGCCCTCTTTGTCTCTTTGATACAACTGAATTTCATCCGAAATTACCAAAACAACAAATGTCTTTGTAAAAAATGCCAGAAAGCAGAGGCTACAGAAAAAGTGTGGTCTAAACTGATACACACTCCTATTCCTATGGACCTCCCATGACAAATTTTTAGTGCAAATTTTAGAATTCAGAGTGGACATGACTACCTTCGAGATCATCTTTGTCATATTGGCATTTTTAACTCCCCTGACTGCCCCTGTGTTTCACAGGAGAGGCAATGAATTTTAGTCATTTGACTGTTTGTCCATCTCTGGACAACATTAATTCTCTTTGCAACAACTATCATATGAAGGCTACTTTGTATTGGGCTGCTAGAAGGAAAATGGCCGATGCGGCCAATTCCTGACATAGGAAAAAAATATTCTGAATAATCTTTATGCCACTTAAAAAAATATGTAGATCTTAGACTTTATTAGTATGAAATGTTAATTAATGGACCAGATAATTATTCTGTTATTTTAAGTAAAATAATTCTATATTTCCATAATATATAATGTTTCCATAATATTATAAAAATTATTATTCTTGTTCTAATATAAAGTTTTCTTATAGTTTTAAAAGCATTTTGACAAAATGTTTTATTTACAAGGTCAAAAGTATTGTTTGTCTTTAACAACTTTTTTATAATTTTATTTTCCAGCTGGAAGGACCGTTATATTGGATGACAATGTGTGTTATTGTTTTTCCTCCAAGTAAATGGCAAAAATTGAAAATAAACTTTCTAAAAAGAACTATTATTCTTGCCCAAGCCAGACATGCTAGTCCTCAAGGATCATCATCTTTAAGTGATTTTGGTGTGAAAGATTTTAATGTGTATAAGTCCTATCTGCTGTTTTTTGGTTTGATTGATGGTCTTTACAAAAAAATGTTTAAGGTAAATATAATAATTTGTTTTTTTTTTACCAAAATATCTTTAATTTTAGCAAATAAAATGCATTTTATTTCTTGTTAAATATATCTAGTTGATTAATCCAACTTAAAATTACTCAGATTATCTAATAATATTGACAAATATTTTTATACTGCATCATTTTGAACAAATAGGAAATTTTATCTTCTAATAATATATTTTTTTATCCTATTGATTTTATGTATAGATAAATTTTATACTGTTTCTAAATTAAATGTTAATGCAGTTCAATTAAATTGTACCTTTTTTCATTTCAGAAAGTTGCTGTGACTGAAAATGAAGAGTGGGCTGTTGTATTGGCTGATTTTATTCGACAAAATGATCAGCCATTGCTAGAAGCTGGTGATAATCTTCTTCGCTTTTTTGAGGATGATTTAGTTCCCGTGCAATCTTTTGCGGAATTCTGTGATGTGCTAGGTATTCTTTTTTTCTTGCTACTTTTTTCTTAAGTACAATATTTTAGTACTTAAAATTATAGGAATAAAAATTTTTCCTCTTGTACAAAATATTTAATATTTTTTTACAATAGTGTAAATTATAAAAAATTGTAAAATTATCTTTCTTAGTTTAATTAATTTTTCTATTGTTATATACAAATATCATGTTATGTATAAATGAAATACTCGTATATTAAACATAAAAAGATCCTAGATTAATAATTTATTTTAATATTTTTTTTAATTTTTATATTATGTAGACTAGTCTACAATAAATTGTAATATGTTTTGTTTCTAAGAAATGTCTTGTGTTGTACTTTTATTTTGTTCATTTGAAATCTTTTATATTTTTCATGCTACTTTTTTCTTAAGTACAATATTTTAGTACTTAAAATTATAGGCATGATAATTTTTCCTAATGTACAAAATGTTTAATAAGATGTTTTTTTTTACTACTTTATTGTAGTTATATAAAATTGTAAAATTATCTTCTCTTTTAGTTTAAATTTTTCCATAGTTATTTACAAATATGTTATGAATAAATGGAGTATTTATATATATATATATATATATATATATATATATATATATATTTTTTTTAATTTTTATATTTTCTGTAGACTACAATTAAATGTAATATGTTTTGTTTCTAGGAAATGCCTTGTTTTGTACTTTTATTTTATTCATTTGAAATCTTTTATATATTTTTCAGATCTTTTGCATGATATCCCTGATCCAGTGAGTTTCTTTGAAGATGTTCTTCATTCACTTGAATCACATGATTATTAAGTGTTTGCTTCTCTGTCTTTAATTATTTGCTTCAGTATACTGTATAAAAGAAATTATTCATTCAAATAAACTTCCAAAATTGCAAATTACTTTTTGTGAATGTGCTCCTTTAATTCATTTCTTAAACCAAGAATGTAATTTGTTTGTTTATTTATTTAAAGATATGCTCAAAATATAAATAATTAACTTCTGTTGGGAATTTGTCTATTTAAGAAATTAGTTATTTCCATATTAATAGTCAGTTGTTTTATATGAAACTGAAACTTCATCAGCACTCAAGGTCATGAATGCAAATACTTCAATTTTTAAATCATTAATTTTGAGATTTTGCAGTGAAATAATAAAATGTTCATTATTTATATCTTTATCGTTTTGTTAAGAAAATGTAAGCCTATTTAATGTTAATTTTAAAAGTTCATTATTCACTGTAACCATATAGTAAGAGGATCCTTTTCTGAGAGTAAAATTTTAGAATCATAGCTAGTCGCTGTTATATTGGAGATGTTTCATTCGTGAAGGATGTCTGTGTGAATGTGTTTGAGAATTTTATCTCTAACATGTGTATCTGACCTATCATGTATGTGAAACTTCCCTAAAACTCATTTGTTCACTGCCAAGTTTTTCAACATTTATGGTAATGTTCAGTTTGGCTATATCTATTATTCATTGTATGTCAGATATTTGCTCAAGCATCTAATTATGCAGTTTAGTACATTATTGTGCAGCATTCACTGTTTAGTTTGGTGAGTTGTGAACAAAATGGTTTAAAGTTGCTGCTTTCATCACCATTAAATATATTACTGAACAAATTTTAATAAATATTAAGGTAGATCTAAAACATTAAACTCATTCTTATAATTTTTTCTGTAATTATAGTTATAGGAATAATAATAGTGAAGTGTTTAATTTTCTATTAATCAATTAAACTTGCGATTAATTTCATTACTCATTTATGTAGAAAGTATTTCAAAATTTTCCTATTTGCAGTTATGATGTCATTTTAATAGAGAATCAGTATATTTTTTAAATTTCAAAAAATAGCAACTTTAGAATCCTTTATTTTTATTACTAATCTAAAAGAATTCTCACTTTTACATGATCATTATTCATCTACTGATGGCTATGTACTAACTTTTTGAAATGCAAATTGAAACCAATTACTTTGTATTTTAAAGGAAAATCTTTGCAAAAATTAGCCTGTATCTTTTAAGAATTTTGTTCATATTAAATTTTCAGAGTACTTTTATTTTTTATAAAAATTTAAATATTTGTTATTTTTAACTATATTGTTACATCTTTTTCACCGTAAAACTAACAATCATAACTATGGTGGGACATCATTTTTTTTATTTAACTATGTTTTAAATTTTTATGAAATAAAACTTTCATTATTGGATTAATTTTTAAATAAATTATATTTAAGTAGTTTTTATATGTAAACTAATATTTCAGATCATGGAAAACTTTATCAATAGTTAAGATTCATACAAATTGTTTCTGTGTGAAATTATTGCTAGAATTTGGAATTTTTGGCTTAATTTAGGAATTTTAGCAAAATAATGTAGCCAATCTTTTAGTCACTAATGTATGTGTGTGTTATTAAAAAAATTATAGAGTTCATCGCTAAATGCTAATGAGATGTAAACAAAGAAATAACCAAATTTTCAATGAAAAATTTGGATGATAGAAAACTGAAAAAAACTGCTTTGTTCTTTTTATTGAAGAAAATAGCTTTAATACGCGGACTAGAAAAATCAATTCCCCCCCCTCACTTTCCATTTATTTGTTATTTCAAAAATATGCAAAAACTTAAATTTTGTACCAATATTAACTTAACTATTAACTGTGACATATTTTAAAAAAAGTGGACCGAAAATGGAAAAATTTTTTGACTGTTTAATTTTATTTATATTATTATAAGAGTTAGAGAATGCTCTTTTATTACAATTTTATTACAGAAATAAAGATTTAAATACAATAACTACTATATTTATAATTTTTACATACACATAAAACATTGATTACACATACATGTTATTCATATGGAGCAAATTAAACGAAATTTTGATGCTAAATATAACTAGTATAATATAAAAACACAACATGATTTTCAATACATAAATTTTACAAATCTTTTACAGTATGGTATATCCCAAAACAAAGTACTGCTCAAAAACCTATATATTGCACTTTTTACAATAAATTCTTGTCTCATGCTTTATTCTCTTCCCTTGTTCATCGGTTTTACGACAGCATATAAAACACTGCCTGGTTGGAGTAGATATTTTTCCCCATTGATGGGATGTGTTCTGGAAAGTGTGTCTATCTGTGAGGCGCAGTAAGCTTACACTAGGACGCCCTGGTATTGGTAGTTGAACATTTGGTTTATTTAGTTCAACAATTGATTTTCTGAAGTTCATATTTTTTGCACCTCTTGCTAAAGTATGCAAAATAAAGGAGTTATTTATATAACGCCTGGTGTAGGAGATGGAAAAATATTTTTAGTAATATTTTTTACCTCCTTTTTTAGCAACCGGGAAATCTGTAAGATGTTGATCGACTTTAACATCACCTATCATAGTGTTGTTGTAGTCATTGACTACCTTCAGAACCAAAGTTGGAATTGGTAAAAAACTAGGACCACTTGTGTCATTTATTAGGAAAATAGGGAATTAAGTATCCTAAAGTAGAAGCGAACTCAGCTCGGACTTCACAAAATAGAAACGTTAGTTTTTCTTCTGCTCGAACTGAGTTCGGGCATCACAAATACTGCACGCAGTAATTGCCTGAACTGAATTCGGGCGACACTGGCAAGGGGTTAAAGTATGATTGTTAAATTTGGAAAACATTTAATTAAGTTTTTTTACTTTCTTTTATTTTCTTTGTTTAATCTAAGGTTTAATTGTCTTCAAAAAAATTTTTATATTGTTTGTTATATTTAAATTCGTTAGAAATTTGTAAAATATACTGTACCTGACTAATGTTTGACTATTTAAACTAAGATTTATAAATCATTATCAAGGTAAATAAATAATGTTTTATAAGATATTGTATATATAAATTTATTTGAAATATACAGTGAAACAAAATTATGATGTACATTTGATTGCCAAAATTAACTTTATTAATGTCCAAATAATTAAAACGTGTAATGCAGATGTTAATTTAAAAAATTTTAAAAAGCTTTGTCAATTTTTAATGTATTTTAGCAAATTTATGTGTTAGCGAAGATATTCTTAGTTTATATTGAATTAATATTTTCAAACTGGTCATTAGAAAAAATAAAATATTAATGTGTGTGACAAACAGTGTCACACATAGCAAGTATAACTGGCATCAATGAACGATATTTTTTGACGACCCCTCTTTAAAAAATTATGTATGCATGCATGCAGATAGGATAGTATGATAATAAAAATACAATACAAATAGTAATAAAAGTAAGTACTTAATAATTATATTTTAAATTCTAAAAAACACTTATTTTCAAGACTAACTATGCTTTAAATTTGAGACAAAAAAATTTTTAGATTCACAGTTTCATTTTAGACGACATAATGATAATTAAATTTAAAATATATTTCACTGAATAAAAAACTGATACTTTTATTAATAAAGAACTTTACTTTTGATATTACTTGACGCCGCTCGCAGAGGAGTCTGATAGAAATTTTTTATTCAATAAGAAAACAATGAAATTAAAAAAAGCGATTTTTTCAATATATTAACTAAGCATTTATAAATATCTAACGTAAAATAGACGATTTATTTTCTTACTTGCATTGTTGTTCAAAGGACTCTTTCGTCTTGCGCAAATGAAGGTGAGTGATTTAAAGTTATTATGGCGCAACCAATTTCTTTTTATATTTTATTATTTTGCAGAGAACAGATTCAAAAATAAGTTAATGGAGGAAACTCGTATGATGTTTTGAGAGTTACATAACTTTTAAATGGCAATGATTTCAAAAAAGAATTGTCTGCAATATTGTGACCCTAACCCTTTTCTCTTGGTAGCTAGCATGTATTCTGAAAAATTAAAATATTTGCACTATCGGCGAAATCTTGCAAGAAAATCGGCGATTGACCTGAGATAGAAACACTTCGAAAACATTGATATTTTGCATTCTACAATGCAATTTACAGCTTCATTAAGTTCTAACTTGGTCCCACATCATACTAAAGAACAAATGCAAACAAGAATTCCCAAATATTGTAACTAGACAGATACTTCAAAATTTCCTAAAGAGTAATAACAGGTGATGAGAAAAACTTGGGTGCATTATTTTGATCATCTTACTGAGTTCACTACATGTGTAAGGAAGCGTACTGATTTTCCGTTTCCAAAAAACTCCGATACACCAAATCTTCTAGAAAGGCCATGAATATTAATTTCATCCCGCCAATCAGCATGCTGTTCCTCCAAAAACTACTTAAATTCTAACAAATTGTAAATTATTTCAGTTTTGAAAATTTTGCGACAACACATTCAGAAAGCCTCGTGAACGAATAAGAAATTGGAATTGCATCATGATAATGCTCGCTCGCATATTTTTACTTTCATTCATCAATATAGTAATCTCAACTTTATAATCACACTACATGTCCCTTACAATCTAGCTTTCACACTATGATTTCTGGCTGTTTCCGATTGAGTGAATTTAATGCAGATTCTCTGGCTTTATTTCAGTACAGCAGGTTTTTTTGAAGTATTTTCTAGAAAATAGCTTCTATGGATGTGGAAGTTTCTGTAAAGCGTAGAATAGAGGGCGCTACTACCGTGGAGATCTAGAAAACTTCCGGCACGCGAAACTTCCTGCTTACTATTCCATTATTGTCTTATACCATTGTGCTTGTTTTCTATATTTCCATTGCTTTTGAGAAATATTAATTTAAAAGTAGTTATCCTATAAATTTTTTTTGAAATGCAGAAAGCAAATAAAGGAAGTAGTTGTTGCGTAGCATTTGGTTGCAATATGCGAGCTGGAACAAATTAATTTTCGCAAGTGAAAACGTTCAAATTTCCAATGGAAGCCGATTTACAATCCTTAATTTAATTAGCTATATATTAAATCAGCTTTTAAAAATAAGACTTAAATTTTAATTGCAATAAAAATCAAGATTTGTTTAAAATATTAATAAACAACAAGTAAATAAACACATAACAATTTTGTTCTACTCATTATTGATACCAATTCATATATTTTAGCATGAGCAAGAAAATTTTAATAAAATTATAATACTATAAATGAAAGCATAAATAATACCTTGCTTAATATTTGAAATGATTTATAGTTCAATCGCGAAGAAAACTTACTCAATGCGAGCTATAAGCCTATGAGCATAAAGCTCCAAAACAGTTTTTTGTCATAACCTAACCTTCAATCGCGCGCAAAATATATTTCCTGAAATTTTGGAATAGATGCATAAAATTAAAAATTAGTTAAAGAAGAAAATGATTAACACTTGCGACAAATAATAGCAAGAGTTAGAATGTGGGTTACAATATATCATTCATCAACAGTTGAGAATCATTATTACTATCCCCGAGAAATACGGTAATCCATTAGGATTATTTAAGTAAAAATTAAAAAATTTGCGGGATCACCACTGATTGCACTCTTATTAAAAATTGTGATTTTAATGGAAAAAATAAAAACATTTTCGAAAACTGAAATAAATACCTGAAAATATTTAAATAAATATTTTTCGATTGCATTGATTTTCAATGGTAAGAGAGAAAACCGAAAGTATTTGAGATGGCTTCCAGTCAACTGAAATTTGTTTTTGCTTACATTGAAAACTCCATCCATACTTGATTTGAAAGATTGAACCTTGCTTATTATCTGAGGTTAGGTATTATGAAAAATAATTTATTTTTTGCAGTAAATATATAGTTCTTGATTTTACACTCAAATTTATGAAACATCCTTTGTATATAATTGCTGGTATACAATCAGATATTTAGTTCTGAGGAAACTGAAGGTATAATAATGCAACGGAAATACTATCCGGGAGATGTATTGAAACATTTTATTTTTTCCAAACAGTATACATCTAATTCCACTTCATGCTTGCCGTCGATAAAATGTACAATTTGTTTTCTTCAAATAACTGTTGATTTATCGTGGCATAAGAATATTCTGAGGACAAAAGGGTTTTTCACTACTTAATAGGACGGTTGACAATCAGAACACTTATAAAACGGGAATCACAAATTTACCAGTACACAACGAACCAATATAATACTTGGACGTTAATTGATAGCATTTAATATTTTCATACTAAAATTACTAAATTCATATCAGATAGTTTTGACTGATTTTATTATTTTAAGTATAAACTATATGAAAAGATATAAATTATGTTTTTTAATGCATTTTTAGCTGCTAGATAATACTTGGAATACAGCGTGCTATAAAATTAAATTCTCATTGATGTCATTCGAAATATGCTAGTAATTATATTATATATATATATATATATATATATATATATATATATATATATATATATATATATATATATATATATATATAAAGTTTATCACTGTTTAAAATCAATCAGAATGTGATTTTCAACACAGTGACCGTAAACGTTGTGAGTTATGATCTAAACAATACGTTATGAACAGTTAGAAATGGATGTTACATTTCAATTTTCTACAATCACAACAAGCAAATTACGAGCTTAGATATTTTGGGGTATCTCTCTTGCGATGTATAAATAGGTCTATTACATTACGCGCCTTTAATTCTGCAAATTATTTAAAAATTCAAATAAGAAACAAAATCATAATTATGTGACAAAGAAGTTGAACTAAAAATAACAAAGGATCAAAGCTTCACAAAATTTCGAAGCATCTTAAAAATCCTTATTCAGATCTACCCTTTAGCAATTATAACAGCATTTATAAACCTGGGTATTGAGTCAAACAGTGATTGGTTGACATGAACAGATAAGCTGCCCGCGTGGTTTTAACAATGGTGCACAGGACCGCAGCTAGTATATAGTGATGAATCAAAAGTTCAATAATATCATTGACCAGACATCTTTTATTATCGAGAGGTTTGGAGAAGCTGTTGTATTGCGCAGCAGCCGATAATTTTCTCAAGCAAGGAAGATTTGTACATTTCCGACAACATATACGTGATGATTATGAAAAACTATCCCGACATTTGGGCCCTTAACTATCATATCATTAACAGGAATTGAATGGAGTTTTGGTATAAGGTATTTAGAGGTATGCGCTCAAGAATGATATGGGAAACAACAGTGTCACTCAAACAGTCATGGTTACAGAGAGAAAATTTCGAAAATTTTAAATAGCAACATCCAGTTTTTTGTATTGGAATGCGATCTCCGTACTGAAAAACACTAAATAGTATTGGAATGGCACCAGTAACATAAAATTCCCCGCAGCTAGGCGAGAAAAAAGTAAAAAGGACTTTGCCGAGCACCAATACTGGGAAAAGATCTTTGGGAAAGTGGAAGAAGCATTACAGCCTTTTGTTGTTATGCTCTTAACAAAACAAACATAGATCATTTAATAATTTCGTAACCTAATAGTTAATGCTATGATTTATCAAAAGACACCACAGAGATTCATTGTCTTGGTTTAAACGACAAGAAAACGAGAAAACCTTTAACCTTGTATAAATATATTTATAATAGCTGCTTAGAGATTTCTGTGTTTTCTCTCTTAGCTAGGTGAATATCATCCGCTATCTTTCTATGAATTCTAAAACGACATGCACGATCGACATTTGATACCGCGTAATGAACGGTTCAAAGATGTAAGATATTTTAATGTCCGTCACACTTAAGTTGCTTTTCGGGAGGACTTTTAACAGATAATGGGCCAGAATCACGTGCTTCAAAGGAAGACAACATACAAGGGCTTATCCTTACAGCTGTGAATGTAGAAATGCAACATCCAACTCTCGTTGTTCGACAGTTGCTAGGATCGAATCCAGGAACTTTGGATTTGAAGTGTTGTTATACTATTAGGCCACTGTGAATCCTATAAATGTGTAATTGACACTGGCTGTCTAACGGCCGAAGGCTGTTATAAATTTATTATTTTTTGTACTATTTGAAACCTATTGCGTATATTGCCCTCTGGGAAAACTTCTCATAGATAGTAAACCGTATTCACGTATTGCAAAGAAAAGCAACTCAGAAGACTCCCAAGCATGCTCCTCAACAAATGCACATGCAGCAATGGCAATTTCCATCTTCAGTTAGCGAAGCATCTCTTTAGGCTAGAAGCGAACAGATGACCTTATATTCCGAACCGCACTGTCCTAACACTGAGCCATGTCAAGCCCAATGAATGGACATTTAAAAAGTCTCATAATGGTCGTCTTCTATAATTTTGACACTATAGTAGGAGAAGTTAAAAAATATCTTGAGACGAATGTCATTGTACAGTCAATTAATTATTTTAGGGTTGGTTGGGTTTTTTGGCGCAAGGCCCAAAATTGGACATGCTGGGTCAAGATTATTTTGGGGCGAGGGGAGAAAAGCGAATCTAGAAGTTCTATCAATCCACTTATGTAGTATGGAAAAAATTCTTTTTATTTTTTAAGTGCACAAATAATAGAGGGCAGTTGAGAATCTTTCTTTGAAACTATTGAATATAAGCTCATTATCTATTAAATATTCCAGGTGACAATAAGAGGTGGCTGTTACAGAAAATCATGAACCTGTTACCATGAAAATATCAAATTACATTTAAGCAATAATAATAAATTATTATCTTATCCAGTTAGTAGGTATTATGGAAAATCAGTTGATAAAAATAATATTATCGATTTATAATGTATATATAATAAAGATATAAGATATTAAATCCATTTGCAGTATTCCACAAGTAATTTGTATAAAGAATTTCTCGACATCTGATAATTCCTTAAGTAGGCAGACACGTCACTAAGATGCTTCCGGCCAGGCCAATTTCTGTTATCAGAACCTCCCAAACACTGTTAATCACTTAATAATTTTGAACTTTGGTCAAGTAAAGAAAGGAACAGTTGCCCCGACAGTATCGTCTCTACACAGCAGCACACTATTGGAGAGATATTGAACACCACGGAATATTTAATGTGTTTTGGAACATTTCAACATGACATTGTGGTCTGGTATTGAACTCTTAACCTTTCGGACACAAGAACAATGTTTTTTCTCATCAGATTTCTTCAGTCCAAATTATAAATTTGTGTTTTTAGAGATTTATTGAATTTCATCGGTTTTAGTAATAAATATAAATAATATAATATTTTCATAAAGTCTAAAATACTGTCTCTAAAAGATTCCGAAAAAGGTTAATATTGAATTGTGAAATTAATACTGAATACAATATTTAAAATAACAATTCAGAGATTGTTCAATGGACTTTTATAAATTTAATTGAAAACCTAATGAACAATTTGTTAATTGCTCTTTCACCTTTCTCGAATATAACATCTTCCTTTCAAAATAAATCCAAATTACTCTCTCACCCTTTAGATATGAGAACAACATTTTCCTTGAAATATATCAAAAGATTTTGAATAGAATGACGAGTAAATCAATAATAAATTCAAATACTGTCTTTACTTAACTTAATCAGCTCACTTATTACAGAAATTATTAAATTAAAATCCAATAAAGGTATTTAAATTTTGTAATAAAATTAATATTATAAAGTTCAGATGTGTGTTCAAAGTGAAACTATACTGAATAATCAGTTTTCTGATAAGAATGAAATATTTTTTTTCATATTCAGCTGAATGGTCTTTATTTATTCAAACGCTGATATTACACATTAAACAATTTTATCTGCATGTAAACGTTTAAAAAAAACGTAAGAACTGTATTTCAAATATTTTTAAAAAAGAAAATTATATATTATTCTTTCACAAACATTTTCCATACATTTTTCATTTGAATAAGGAGATTTTTAAGAAAGCTTTCCTTGCTCTTCTTAACAGTAGCCCTTTAAACAAATTAAAATTAAATTTAAAAAAAGCAATAAAAAAACAAAGGAATAAAAAATATTCAAAATAAAATAAGATTGAATGAAGAATCTTGAAATTTTATAAAACATTTTATGGCAAATCAAGTTTTTTTTTTTCTTCTGTTTTAAATACAGAAGCTGTTTTCATATATTTTAGACGGTTTTTGATGGAGTGTATAGAAAAATATTACATTCATATTTTGTGCTTTAAATATTGAATTTGATAGCCCTTAACTATAATTCTGCATTGTAATTTCCATGTTAGTTATTGTTTCTGTATTTTGTTCCACTCTTCTTTGAACAGTTTTCCTATGTCCAGAATTCATTGTTAGTTAGCGTTTTGATAATGAATATTTTGAGTCTTAAAGCGCAAAAATCCATCGGTGATGCACCAAGGGATTTAGCAGGAACATTAGTGAATGGTATGGTTTCTATTCAAGTTTCTTGTTTCATTATTTATAAGGAAACAATTGTGGATTGTGATGCGTGGCTCTTGCTTCATGTTCAGGCGCAGTTCATAGGATTGATGGCATTGTGAGTAAAGACCTGGAAATACAGATTTAAAAATTAGTTAAAATATATTTAATTTAAAAATTAGTTAAAATATGTTATTGATAATACTTAGAGTTAGTTTTGACATTTTTAATAATTTTTCATACTTTTATCTTGTTTTAGTATGGGAGAAAAAAAATCCAGTGACAAATATTAATCCTTTCGAAAACTTTCTTATGATTCTTCGAATCACGAGACAGAATTTTTATCTCCTCTTTTATAATGATAAATGGATATTTTACGTTTCAATCACTTAAATAGACATAAGTTTCAGCCATTGTTACGACATTTTTCCATTTTTCTCCTGATAAATAGTTTTCATAAAGAATTTTGTAGAGAATTCTCTGGTTTCATAAAAATAACGATAAGAATGACTATGAACATTATATTTTTTGGCATTTTTATGATTCAAATATTAGTTAACAATGATATTTAAATTTGAAACTGAGCAATTTAATGTATTTGCAATATATCTTTGAGTTAGAGGGTTTTATTTAATCATTAAAGATCCTGTCTTCCCCATATTATAAAAACAGATCTTCTAAATTCTTTCATTGGAAGAATTTCCCTTTCAGAAGCCAGATTATGGCAAAATATTTTCCTTCGCTATTTATAATATTTCTATCTTGGCTTAAGATATCTAAAAAATATGGCTTTTATATTATTTTTGAATAACTGAATAAGGATAACCCTATTCTAAAAGAACATAAAAGTATTCTGTCCATTCTTTTTTCGAAAGCGCCATTTTGTAATTTTGTATGCAAACAAAAATTTTATAAATATAACTGTTGTGAAAATAAAATTTTCTATGGCAATGATTTTTTTTTATTTAGGTGAAATAAGTTTAAAAAATGAGGGAACAGCATTTGTATTTTTAAAGAATTACTAACTTTAATAATTATAAACTCGATTTCATGGGAACAGGTGAGCTGTGAACTTATTTTGCAATAATAATTTATAAAATTTATTAAAGTTCAGAAAGAAAATAAACTTGTGGAATCTAAGGATGTGAAAATTGATTGTAACTTTTACACTTACCTGATACATACTAAAAAAATAAATAAATAAATAAATAAAAAAAATAAATTAAAAAAAGGAAACATCTAAACATCTATTAAAACACGAAAGAAAGGAATTTGTAGAAATACAGCTTACAGAAAGAAAGAATACAGGAGATATTTAATACAAGTTTTATACTTATATTTTACACTTAAGAAAGAAAGAAAATATGATATTTTAAAAAATATTAATCGGAAAAATAAAGAATAATTATGGTAAAAAACTTTAATAAATTAAATTTGATATTTCATGCTAATTTATTTGCATATACAATATTTCAATAATATAAGATGATTAAAGTATTTACAAAATATTTTTATCTGCACGATAAAAAAAATTATTGAAAAAATTAAAATAAAATATTTTAAATAATTATGTAAAATTTAATTTCACGAAATTAATTTCATAAAATTATATCAATATTATTGAAGCAATTTATAAAATTAAAAAAAAAGTTTAAAAAATTGGGTGAATTGACTTTCGGATAACATAAAATCAAAAATATTACTAAATTTGCATTTCCGAATTTCGAAAAAAATTATTTTTTTCAGTTTAGAGTGAGTCCTTTTTATTTGATCTTATATTCGTAATATTTATAAATTTGTTATTAGAACTAAAAATTGATTAAAAATTTTAACCCGTATTTGTTCGATTAATATATTATTCAGATTTCAAAAATAAAAAATGTAATTGAAATTTGAAAAAGTAAAATAGATTTAAAGAATATTTTGTTTATTTTTCATAATTTAGAAATTTTTATCACTGAAAATTGTTTTATTGAATGGGGCGAAAGTTAAATTCCGAAATAAGTCAATAAATTTTTGGGTCTCTAGATACTATCTTGGTGAGATTTTAAGAAACATTCCATTATGAGGGGAGAATAACGATGATTTTTAGTTATTGGCGAGAATTAAGCGAGTTATTCGCTGAAAGCCGCAAAGGATAGCTCGTTCTCCTTCCACTTGTATCTCGAGATAAAGCCCCGATCATTGGCTCCAGAAGATTTTGGCTATGATTCACTGACTTGGCAATATTAATAATGCGATAAATTTATCTGGTTAGCAAGTTTATCTTATTGAATATTTTTACTCATTTTTTTAAACTTACCTTTCTAAAACTTAGCATATTTTTCTCATAGAAAATACTAAGTTCCTTCTAAAATCTTTTGTACATATAACTGAGAAAATTTATTAAATTCTGTATTATTTATAAATTTCCTCATTTATAAATCTTATTTTTACAAATAAATGAATTATACTTTGAATCGAATTACAGATATTTATTGCATTGGCAACTTGCGATTTATCTTAGTAGAATTTTTAATTTAAAAGATAGACAAAATCTACACACTGAATAAAAAAATATTTTAATTCTGCAGTTTTTTTATTGAAGCTTGTTTAAACAATTCATGTATGCAATAAATGAATAAATAAAATAAATAATTTTTAATTAAACATGACACAAATTTTAATTCAATTAAAAAAAACAACTTTAGCTAATAAAATTATATTTAAGCCAAACATAAATTATAATTTTGTGATTCGAGCATAATAAAGTGAAAAATAGAAAAAAAAAACTATTTGAAATAATGAATTTATAATGAAACCAGGCATTTGGCTGTCATGTAAGCATGGTAAAGTGACAATTTATAAATATTTTGTCTCATATATTGAGTAAAAAAATATTTTTCATTTTCACCCTTAATTTCTTATATTTATTCCCATTTATGTTTATTATATCGTTATCCCTATTATATTTGTAATAAGGAAATTTATTAATTATTTATAAATTATCTCATTTTTAAAAATTTAAGAACATTTTTTTCAAATAAATGAGTTGTACTCGTAAATTGACCTGGGGATGTTCAATATTTACAATTTGTGATTTATCTTATTTAGAATTTTTAATTTAAAAAAAGACAATGTACGCACTAAATAAAAAAAAAATTTTAATTCTGCAGTTTTTTTAATTGAAATTTATATTACATCCAAAGTTTACTAAAACAATTCATGTGTGCAAAAATTTTTTTAAATAATTTTTAAATTGAAGTGACAAAAATTTTAATTTTGGCTTTGGAAAAAAAAATAACCTTGTGATATTAACTTACAAGTAAACCATGATAAAGTGTCAAAAACAATTTATTTAATAAAATTAATTTCTGGTTTTTATTGAGTTTTTTTTGAGTTCCATGGCATTTTATTCCCATTTATATTTATCTTTATTAAAATACAGAAATCAGATGGAAATGTAATCATTGCAATCCACCCTTCTTTGGTACTTACCTATTATCCTGTCGACCATACCTGCAAAAAAATAAATGTCGTTAATGATGCGATTTAGCACCATATGAAATATAAATAAAGTTTTTATCTATTTGTATTTTATATGGTGCTAAGATTTAAGTAAATTATTCTGCTTTTCCTTCATATTTCGGAAAATAGTTATTAAAATTTGCAAAATTCCACGACTAATTCTTAAGGCGAAAAAGGTTGACGGGATAATACATAAATATCCATTCTTTTTTTCTTAATCACTTTTCGCTTGCAAAAAATAAATAATAGAAATATAAATAAATAAATCGAAGATCATAGGGTTGCTAAAACTAAGTCTGAACAATATTCACATTTTATACCGCCAAATTATTGCAACTACTTTCTTCAAGTGCGCATGCGTTAGAATTCCCATCTTGAGCCGACGATCGGGACTCTGTCTCGAGATATAAGTTTTCCCTGCTGGAATTCAGGACTCACACGATTCGTGTATTTTCCCCAGTTGTTTCGTGACTACCGGTGTGGGTAATAGTAAACAAAAACAAAACCTCGTTCGCCTAGTTTTGACATCCTGACGTTGTCATTCACTTGAATACGGTATTTCTCTCTTTTTCTTTGTAAATTAGAGTAATCATTGTTTTAAATCTCTTTGATTGTATTTATTAGAAATACTGGTCTTGTTATTTCTTAACATAAAACGTTCGTTATTTATTTATTTTTTTTATCCTTCTCAATATTTAAGATTTGACAGCAACACAGAAGAAAGAAATGACAGATCCGGTATTTGAAGGTGTTGGTCAGAAAGAAGAACTAGTTATTTGGAGAGTGGAAGTGAGATTTATTTATTGAATTATTTCTTGTAATCTGTACACTATTTACTAGAAATTTAGTTTTTGTTTTTTCAGTGAAATCAGTTTTTAATTTAGAGCGAATCTTCTTTATTTATGCTATATACACTATTAAAACTATTGAGAAGATTCCTTCTTTAGTTAAATTAAAAATATCTTATAAATGTATAATGCTTATTGTAAATGAGGATGCATTAATTTTATTATTATTTGGGTATTTTTTTAAAAATCGGTTTGACATGATATTCAATATGCTTATGTTTGTTCATTAGGATAATTAATTTTTCACACAAATTGAAGAGAGAAAAAATGTTAGTATAGAAAAACATTATAAATGCTTGCTTTTGCTACAAATTTACCATAAATTTGAACTGAGCATGTAGGTTATTAATATTTGCATTTTAGTTTATTTTTTCATTTTTATCCTTATGACAATGTTTGAACAATTATAAATTTACAAGTGTCTTCTTTTAAAATTTAATGTAGTAATAAATGTCACACCTAAATGTATCATATAATGCTTAAATATTTTGATTTATAATTCATTTGTCTCTAAAATTAAAATATAAAACAATGATCAAAATAAAAATATTTAAAAGAAAAAAAATTATAATTTATTAATATCTCATACAAGCAATTAAAAAGTTATTAAGACTATATTTGCAGTTAGAGTAGTTTTGTGGTATTTTAATTGTAAACTGTTAAATTAAGATTTATACTTGAACTGTGTTTGCATCAATATTGCTGATATGGCATTTTTTTGTCATATCATATCATTTTAATAACATTTTAATGTCATATCAGCAATAATACATAACTTTACATTTTCAATTGATAAATTGATGAAAGAGTTACGTGACTTTTACATCTTTATAATAAGCTAACATATAAATAACTTATTCATTAATTCATAAGGGTAGATTGTTTAATTCATTTCTTGAGTATTTTAAATTTATATTTGCCACAAGATGTTGACAATTGTTGCATTACTTTAACTTAAAACAATTGTTCTATAATCATTTAATTAACTTGTTATTATACGAGTTAATTTTGGAAGAAAATGTACATTAACTTGCTAAACCTTTGCATCATTAATAGTTATCATGTAGATTTTTTTTGTTGGAAGGTTAACAAATTTTGTCTACTTGTCATAAAGTTTATTGTTAACACAATTCTTTTGCTTTAATGTTGAATTTATAATAGTCTATAGCATTTTTATTTACTTTTTTAGAGTTTTGAACTGAAACTTGTGCCAAGTAATGAACATGGGAATTTTTATTCTGGTGATTCTTATGTCATTCTGAAGGTCTGTATATTTTGTTTTTTTAAAAATATTTTTCAATGTGTAAAATTGATAGCTAAACTTGGATAGTATTATAAATAACTAGAATATATGCATAAACATCTTTTTTAAAGCAAATTCAGTAAAAAGTATGATTCAATAAAACTATGGTTAAAATTTTTTCTAAAAATTAGTCTGTGGCTTATTTATTTTTTATACTTTAATTTATATTTTAATTTTCTTCTATTATATCAGGCATATAATCTTGTAATATGTAATCACATCCATATATATTGTATTATAATAAAATAATATTTTCTATATTAATTGCTATTTCAAAAACTAAATATACTACTATTTATAAAATTTAGAAAAATTCAATATAATAAGATGGTTGTTAATGATTTGATTTTTGTCAATATTTTTTAAGAGTAAATTTTAGGAAAGTGATCTAATGAGACTACATGATAAAATTAGTTAAAAAATGCATATATTTTTTTCACAAAATTAGAAATAATGATTTTAAGTATTATATTTTCATAAATTTATTTCTAATATAAATCTTTAATGCCCTTTTAAAATTTTTAACTGTTTCCAAATTTATGGCAGTTACAAATGAAATAGTTAGATTTAAAAGTGTATGTAAGCCACCTTGAAAATCAAGGATTGATTTCATACATCATTTTAAATATTTAAAACTTTTGATGATTATACAACTTTTAGGTAAAAATAAAAACATTCCATCAGCTTGAAAAGTAAATTTGTTTAGTCAATTGTTGATTTTAAATCATTATTTTGCAATTTTATTTAGTAATTATTAAATGAATATAAATGTAGTACAAAGACATAATAACTAGTAATGAGTGTGGATTGATATTCATAATATATCATTAGGCTGATTGGATTTATCCCACTTACTCTAGATGTCTTGTAAATTTAAATCATTACCAAGTGACTAGATCAGTACTTAAACTTCACTATTGTCTTTCTGTATCAATAAAAAAAAATGTTAGCCATATGTGTATTTATTTTACTCTGGTTTTTCTCAGATTGATACTGATTGGATTAAGGAGGATTAGCAGAGATTAAATTTTTGCTTTTATCTGTGGCTTAAAAACAAAATAGGCTAATTAGGAAGTCTTCCAAATGCAGCCTGAGTGAATCTAATATTTAAATGCAAATCTTGTCAAGTCCATTATGACACTCATAATATAAAAAAAAGCATTATGTGGTTTATCTTAGTTTTTATTTGGTTCCATTTCTTGACTTGTAAATGATTAGAGTCAATTTCAGCCATATTAATTTCAATTATATAAATAAATTGATTATGGAATTTTGAAGTAGCTTAACATGTTACATTAAACACCATTCTTAAATAATTAATCTATATGTTTCATTGGCAATCAGCCAGTTTACTAATCAAAATTTTATATATATTAATAAATCATTTCATATTATCATTAAAATCATTTTATATATTAATAAAAGCAAAATTACTATAAAATTGAGAAACAAAAATATTATAAGCTATCATTTTTTTATAATTAATAATTAAAATATTAGAATTAAATGGTATGCTGAATTGTGGTTTGCAGAATGTAGGTTTCAATAATTTTTAGGAGGTTAATAGTCAAACTCTTTAATGAGTTTTGGGTTATAATGACATGATAATGACATTATTCACTTGAATCTTAATCAGGGTTTTAACATTAATAAAATGAATATTTAAATTGTGACCCTTTTCAAGTTATTATGGAATGAATTTTTTCCATTTAACTTGATAGGTTAGCATGTTCCTTTTATAACCACTTTATTTGTATATTAAATTGCTACGCCTTTATAATTTTATTTAAAAAAAGTATATTTAATTTTGAAAGAGAAGAAATGTAATATTGCATAATTAGAGCTAGCATTATTCTGAAGAATTTTCTGAATTGTCCTAAGTTTCGTTTGTTAAACTCAATATCATTTGTGTTGCTTAAAGAAATCAACCATAGTTGTAAAATTAAGTTTTAAACTATACAAATAGTGTTATAGTGAAAAATTTGATCATGTATTGATCATTCTCAGGTTTGAGTTTCGATCCTCAGGCTAGGCAAGGTCAACTCATCCTTTCATCTCTTCAGCAGGTTGATTAAACTGAATATTAAGGGAACTACAATAGACTGACCACCTAACAGGAACATCTTTGTCATTCTTGGGTCCTTGGTTATGAAAACAGATGTGGGAACTGTAGGCTTTGTCCCTCATATAGGATGTTGTGCCACATTTTTTTTATCATTCTAACCAAATATTACATAAATTCTAAAGTTGGTATATTCAATGTTGATGTGTTCCTAAATTAATATCTTCTTACCTAACAATCATTGACAGGTGGATGTTAAGAGAATTATTTCTTTTTTGATTACATTTTCCTCTTTAAATAAAATCTACATAATTTTGATAAATATGCTATTGTGCCCATTTTGTGCAGTTTTTTTTGTCCTATCTTCAGTAAAGGTATTTATAATTGATCAATGGATCACAAGTTAAAAAAATATTCTTTAACAAAGCTACTTATTAATCTATTATATTTTTCATTGATAATTAAAAATTATTTGTATCATATTCTGGTTTTGTTTAATTTTCTAGAAAACTGTAGGAATAATGATAATATCATTAAGATATATTATATAAATTTAAATCATTTTAAAATTCATGGTATATTTCATATTTAAGTGAGTGTATCAAAGACATATTTTCACTATTTCAGATATTTTGACTTTCTATAGCTTTTAAAATTTTCCTTGCTTATATTGCTCTTAATTCTGTGAATTTCATTTATCTAATTACCTATTAAGATTTTATTGTAAGATATTATAAATCATTTTACAATAAAATCTTAATTTAAACTGATTTTAGTTAACTTAATTGAACTTTAATTAAGTTATATATGAGATATTAATTTACATCATTACACTTATTTTGCAAATTTTATCAAAATATTCTTTTACATTTCGACCAAAAATCTAACAGCTGAGATTATCAACAAGAAAAAGTATGGCTGAAACTTTTTCTCAGCAGAAAAGATTTTAGGAAGAATAAGGTTACTTGGTTGTTTAAAAAGGTTAAATTAGTGTATCAGTCAAATAACATTTTAAATGAAACTAAAGTTTGATAACAATTTTCAAATTGATAATATTCTAAGTGTTTTAAACATCTGTGTATAGAAACCAAATTAATTACCTTTGATGTAATAAATAAAATCTGTTTTAGGAAAATAATAGGAAATAAATGTAGTTTTTTTTGTATAATATCAGATTTAAATGGATAGAATTCAAAGAAGTGAAATAAACCAAACTTCCGACATATTTAGTTTAGGAAAGAATTATTCAAAAGTTAATAGTGTACCTATCTAGTCAGACTTATTATTCTAAAGCTATGGATAAAGAAAAACTTAAACATTTTTCCATCATCGGATTAAAATATCTTGTTATAGAATTCTAAAGCAGTATTTCGATTTTTAGTTAATATTATACTTTGCTGTTTTTCATAATTCTATAAATCTTATGTTCTAATTGAAATTTATAAGGTTATAAATAATTGAAATTTTTGAATCAAGATTTGATATATACTTACACAAAAATATGAAACGATTTATGAATAAATAGTATTGCCTTATATTTTCATAACTTAATTTCTTTTTTAAAATATTTAGTTCTCTGAATTATTAAATGAATATGTATGATGCTAAGAGTGAAGAGAAACTATTTGTATTTTTAAAACTGTAAACTGTAGAATAGAAATGGGAATATGTTTTAAATGAATAAAATATGTTTACTTGTGAAATGTGCTTATTTTTTAATTAATTTTTCATAAATTAAAAATTTAATATAAAATAAGATTCGCTCATTTTATAATGAAAAACAATTTTATTTAGTTTTATCAAAGAATATTATTTATAGGCCAATTATTATAGAAGAAATTAAATTTTTGAAAATTGTCAGCTATGTGAGATATTGGTGTATGGCCTACTTTTCTATCTATTATTAACTGCTTTGTTATTCTGTTAGAAAGAATGCAACTGAATTATAAAAAAGTTAAATTTTTTTAGGCATTATGCTTAAACATTTTATATTTCATTATCCTATATTATTTAATATTGTTCTCTGATTTGCTTATGTAATAAAAAATATAAACTGATAAATATTTATGAAAGAAATCTCCTAATAAATAAGCACTATATATTAATGAGGTAGAATGATAAAATTACACTCGGATATTTCTTTAAACGTTTTAAATAGTTTCTTTAATAAATATTGTAATCAGTTGATATCTTGTAACATTTTTTGTTATCTTTAGACTGGTCCTCTGTAATGAAAGCTTTATGTAGTCATATATTACTTTAATTTAGTAATATATGACTACAGAAAGAAAGTGGTTAGGGCATAGACCTTCTATCCGGAAGGTCGGGGTTTGATTCCCAATATCGGCAAAGACCCACCGAGTACATGCGATATACGTGCTCGTTGAATCGAAAGTCCCGTAGTCGGTCGTTGAGCAGTTACCATGGGTGTAATGGTCTGGAGAAAATTTCCTTCCCCTCCAGATCTATGTCAAAATTGTGGGAATGGATCCTCTGGTAGTGCCATCTATCAGAGGAGTTTAGAGCAAAGTCGTACTTTCCTCTTCGTGGTACTCTGGTTAAACGAAAAATGCACCCTATTGACTTACATTCGCACAGCCAACGGCATAGCGAGCTTGGCTTATCTAAGTGTCATAAGTAAAACGTTAACAACACGTTTTAAAATATAATTTCATTTGAAAGTTTTAAAAATTAATCTGGGTAATAGTACATTGCTGGCCATTAAAATGGCTTCATTAAAGTGCACGTACTGACATGAAATTTATACGATTGGAAGAAGATATAATAGTATGCAAAGGATTCTTAGATTTTCAACCCATTCATGTGAAATAAGTAGAATAGCGATATCTACTATATATTTTAATGAAGAAATTGTTCAGAAAGTTTTTCGTACATAACTTGCATTGGAACTTTTAACCTGACGAAAAAATATTGTTTCATGTAAGATGGGAAAATGACTACCAGCATGTTTTTAACTTGATAGACGTTTAATTGTTGTTTGTTAGGTTTATCATTTATTATATCACAATATTGGTGTTCTCATCGGCCAAGTTCTAATGATTATCTGAAGATCTGAAATTAATGAATTCAAAGTAACACAGAACAGTTCGATGTTGTTTGCAGCAGTATGTATTCTCAATCGGCCACTATGGCTTTGGCTACTCGTGTCGTTACTTCAATGGTATATGATCAATGATGAATCTGGTTGCAGAAATAGTGTGACATTCTGTTCCTGGTTCATTAAACACCATCGCATCTGTATTTGGGAGCATCGTGGAAAACGCATATTCCCTGCGACCATTCGAAATCGTCATCCCCTGAAGTGATAGCATTAGGTGGCATATGATACTAGTCTTAATCACGCCTTTCAGGAGCAAGTTGAACTGTAGCTTTTATATTTTTCATGTATTAGATGTATTCCGTCATTTTTTCTCAAATCCTGTGAAACGCTACTTTTCAGCAAAATGATGCACAACCGCAGATTGGCCATATTGTATGGACTTTCGTTGGCGCAGAAAATGTTCTGCTGTTGCCACGTTCGATTCAAGCTTAAATGACGCTGTCGTGCAAATGCTTAATGAGCACTTTTATTCAGTGGCGATATCAGAGAAAAACATCTTATGATGGATACCCGAAGTTTTATTAACATAAAAATGGTTTGAAAAGTAGAATAAAAATTTATGATTTTTCTTTTATATATTTAAATATATGAATATTTGTGTTAACTTAAAACCAACTCTCAAGCACATTTAGTACCAAATAAAGTGCTTAACACTTATTATGCTATTAGGAATTGACATACAATTATAAAAATTGATAATGTGTCATAATGTAATTAAAGCATATGAATTACATAGATATGAAAAATTAATAAATTATTCGATATTAATTATTTATATTGGTTCAGTTTTACATAAAATAATTGCAATATTTAATTTCTTAAGTTTAGAAAATGAGCTTATTGAATTTTGTTAACAAATTGATCTATGTCAATATCTTAATTTTTGTAAATATCTCTTTCAATAAAAATAATTGCGAGATTCGCCTATCACTCTTGATGCATAATTGATTTGAAGTAATTTTTAATTTTTAGCTTTGAAAACGATTCTGTAACTACTGACACTAGAGTTAATAAACTGCATAAAGCAATATAAATTTTAAGAAACAAATGAGCTAAATTTTCAGCAATTTAGCTTTATATTACTTATAGTAAAATGTAACAGTTATATTACATTTTACTCTAAAACTTTGCAAAACATGCATAAGTTTCTGTACAATATTTGTCTCTTTGATTTTCACCTATTAATACTTTTTCGAAATTTTGGTACAAATCGAGCTGAATTTTTCAGAATAATTATCAGATTGAATATTTTTACTAGAATTTTAAAATTTTTTGAATGAAATAAGAAATTAATTTGATTTTTTTAAATAAATTTTGAAATTTGTATTCATTAATTAAATTTTTTTTCATAATTTTCTGGGAAATCAAGCGAAAAGTTGTAAATTCTAGAAATGTATATTACTTTTTCATGCGGTTTTATGTGTTCATTTAAGTGGTTTCAGTCATACCTAAAATTATTTAATTTTATGCTGTTAAGAATTTTGCAATAAAAACAATGAATTGAATTGTTTTTATCTGAATATAATAACCAACTGTTGTTTTTGTTAAGATTCGTCAAAAGTATATCTCAGAAAATTTGAAAATGTATCTTTTGAGTCCTTAAAATTAGAAACCAAGTTTCGATAATATTCAGAATCACTTTCCATTGATGATTATTCATAGGCATGAAATGGCAATGAAATTATATAAATGGGATGTTGAGTTTGTCAGACATATTGTTACAGTATCACAATTTTTTCCGGTATTTCGACCGACTCAACTGAAGATAATTCCCGGATCAGAACATGTTGGCTCTTTCTGATGTCTTGATTCCTATGATTATTCCTAAGGTGACCGAAGATTGATGGGCAAATAGTAATGAGAGCATTGACATTTTTTGGAATGGATGAGAAATTTTGATGTTATGATTTTGCAAGTCTAACATCCCAGATAATCTTTTCTTGTGACATTGTCGAAAAATACAAGAAAAAAAAAAAAAAAAAAAAAAAAGATAAATAAATAAAAAATAAATAAATAAATAAATAAATAAAATAAAAAAAATAAAAGTAGAAGATTAATATATTTTCTTATAAAATCACTTAGAAAGCGATTAATTGAAATGTGTTACTTATTACTGAAAGCACTTTTTTATAATTATTTTTTCATGAATTAAAACGTCACTGGAAAAATCTGAATTATTTGACAAATTGCTCAAGAAAAAATAAGTACTCTCTCGATTTTTATTTAATGAAGTAAATAAAATTTTAAAAGAATGTATTTAAGACAATGAACGAAAGAGACATTTTCGTCTGTTTTCCGTCCTATAGATTTTAATTCAAGAATAAACTTTGTATTTATTTAATTTCTTATCCCAAAGATAATTTGAGCTGAGTAACACTCCGTAATTTGTAAATCTTTTCTAGACAAGACGATTATTATTATTTTTTTAAACAAATCTCAGTTTATTGATGAAAGAAAAGAAAAGGACTATTGAAATAATTATTCTCTAATTATTTCTCTTCTGAACCAAAAAGTTAACCTAGTTTGGTTTATTTGTCCTCAACGGTCACTTCTTGCACACGAAGGCTAATTAGATCGGGACTCTTTCGGTTTAAAGTGAATTCCCAACCACTAGGAACCAACCTCATAGTGAGATTCGATGGTCGTACCAAAATCAAGAGGGCTAACTATTCGGCTACCAGATCGGCAGAAATTTAATCTAGGTGTAATACAATTTATGTAAATAAAATTTACATTATATATATTTTTTATGTATAATGACAACAAAACATTTTATTTCTAGTGCAATATTTGACCAATTAATATAGTTTTGTGATATGCAATTCTGGCGTAGTCATTTTAATGTTTAATTATTTATTAATGAGAAATATCTCTGCATACATCGTTTCTTAAATGATATTCAATATTATACTTTTTAAGTTTGTTAAATAAACATATTTCATATGCTATTAGTTTATTTTATTGATTCAATATGTATTATATATACAATAAATTTATATAACATTATTTTATGTTCTATATTTGCAACTTTTTTTGTCTTTAGACGATTGAAACGAAGAGTGGAGGATTAGAATGGAATATTCACTTTTGGATTGGAAAAGAGTCTTCTCAAGTGAGCTGATTTTTATTACGTATAATTTTAACTTTACAGATATTTTGATTAAATATTAGTCGATACGCGCTGTATCACAGAAAAAGGATTGGATGTATATAAACGACTTTTCAGAAGAAATTGTAATCAATAAGCTATATGAGAATTCAAATGTTTGCTCTGCATGAAAAGGAAACTGAAATTACTTGCTCAACATTAAAAATAATTCAAATTTCAAGGTTTCACTTCAAATGTTGAATGTGCATTTGACTTCCAATATAGAGAAAATTATTATTTTTTAAATTAATTAAATATATTTTTACAAGATTAAGTTTATCTTACTGGGAATCAAAATAAGTTTTCACAAATAGAATAAGAATAGAGTAATGTAATAGAATAATCTTTTTGTATAAGGTAATATATTTTTATTAGAATTATTTGTAGAAAGCATTAAAGCAGTGTATATTCAAGTTTTTTTAATAACTATCGATTTGTCAATTAAATATCGCATACATTGGCCTAAATTTTACATATTGTTATTAAAATATATTTATTTCTACAAAAAAGTAAAAACTTTATGAAATGTAATTTTTAATTGTTGTTCATTTTTAAAAAATTTTAAACATTAATTATTATTTGATAAAGTTGAAATCACTGTAAATCTTTCATAGTTTATATTAAAGCCTATAAATAGTAGAAAGACGATAGAAATTTCCAATAAATTCCTAAAATTTTTGCTTGTATGTTTGATATTTTCATCTGTCTTACGAACTAACTAACCATATTGATTTCGTTCTTTAAATAAAAACGATTCTTCATCTTATTTTAACATCATTAGAATAAAATATCCATACAATCGTGAAGGAATGTAATATTAAAATAAATTTAGATTTTTATGGTTATTAAACGCGCTTAACTCTTTTTCGATGAAATTAATGTTTAGAAGTTTAGAGAGTATAAATGAATACTCAGTCGAGTCACATTAATGTGACCACCCGTCAAAAGCCAGAGTAACAATTTTTCGCAGAGCGGACAGCTGCGAGACCTACAGGAAGAGAGTCAATTTGGTTTCAGAAAGTGTATTGTAGGATGTTGATCCCTGCCGATTCCAGTGCCTAGATTACGTGGGTGAGAATCCATACTGCGAACAATCCAATCAAGATGGTCCCACAGATTCTTGATTGGGTTTAAGTCTGGTGTGTTTGCTGGCCAGAGGAGAACGGTAAACTCATCCTAGCGCTGTACGAACCTAGTAGGTACTCTGCCAGCTATATCACACCTCGCATTGTCTTGCCGTTAGATACCGTCACACTTAGGAAATATAATGCGCTTATTGATCGGGTGGACATGTTCCGCAAAGACAGATGCGTATTTGTATTGATCCATCGTGCCTTACACAATGATGAATGAACCTAGAGCATGCCAGAAAAATATTCCCCAGACCATAATGCTCCTTCTTAGACCGTTCCGGTAATGGTTGTTGGGAGTTTGCTGCATACGATGTAAAACCTTTGAATGCAACGTCCATCCGTCCGATAGAATATAAAATGTGATTTATCGGAAAATGTTACTCAGTGGACGTCCAGTTACGGTACTCAAGTGCAAATTCCAGCCTTCGTCGCCGATGAACAGTTAGCCTAGTTGCATGAACTAAGCGCCCACTTCGGAAGTCCAGACGCAGCAACGTTCGCCGAACAGTAGTTTGGGAAACACTATATGTAGCCCTTTGATCATCTGGGGGATTTATTGCTCGACGGTAGCGTCTGTTCGCCCGAAAGAATTTCCTCGTCTATCGTTCTTTTCTGTCCCCTATGGCCCGTGATGAAGCAAATTTGCCACATAGCTGATTTTGGACAGTCTTATTTTGCCATGCACTTTTACCGCGGCTCCATGCGAATAGTTCACAAACTTATCCGTTTCGGAAAATCTTCCACCATGGGCTTGAAAGCCAATGATAATGCCCTTTTAGACGTCGGATAGATCATTCCATTTCTACATTAAGCCATCGACAGCAATGTTTTCCGAAGCGCTCACACACTTTTTATGTATCCTTAACTGCACTGTGTTGTTACTTGCTTTCTGTGATTGGTTATTTGACGTCAGAAGTACGTGGTGGTCACATTAATGTGACTGGAATGTGTATATTTTTGCAAATTTTTTTATGTTGTACTTGGCATGATTTCACAAACGTATTATTTAAAAATAATTCATGTTAAAAGGTTTATTCTTATATATAATATTGTTTAAAAAGTTTTTAAATTCTAATATTATATTCCTTGAAGTAATAATATTAAAATGTTTTATAAAAAATCTATTTATACATTTTAATTTTATAAGCTCCAATAATACGAGTTTTTTTCATAAAGGTCGTGAGATATCAAATATGATTGATAGGTTAAAATCATATTTGTGCATGAAGTTGGATCACTCAATAATACTATAAATGGAATTACCATAAAGTTATATCACGCAGACACTCACATTAAATACAATGGATCTATTTTAATAGAGTTTGACTTTTACCTCTGATCCTGAAGGCTTTCCATGCATTTTTTATGGCTGTCTGCTTCGCTCTCTCATTATTGAAGAGAAGTTTACCTCTAAATACTCTGTAAAGTCAGTTTGCTAGCAGATAAGGTATTTCGCTACAATATATTTTTAGATATTATGGAGTTAAAGGCTTAGAACGTAAATTCTCTTTTTCAAGATGAAATTAAAAGTATCCCTGATAATACAACAAGTTCTCAATGCGTTTAAAGGTGGATAGTGATGCTATTAGAGCTATCTCTTGTAATATGCCTCAATTATTCAGTTTTACTTCGTTTTGTATGCTTCAATATTCTGAGTTTATATTTGGGTGTGTGCTATAACTCGCCGGATATGATGAAGTGCACTGTATGTCTAACATGTATGACGAGATTTTGTAGGAATTGTATCTATCACAGTTTCTATATTTTAACTTGACCAGATAATTTTATACATTATGACTATGTGACCATATTTATTGCTAACCATTGGTTTTAAAGATTTTGATAATGTTCGCGTAGAATCATTATTGGTTGTTCATTTCATGAAACTAGCAAAAAGAGACAATCTGACATATTCACTTGTTATACAAACGATCGAAAATAAAGCATATTAAACATCAAAATGACACCAATAAAATCTAATTTGCTGACAAATGACACATCAATGATACAAAAATAGTTTAAACTTTTATGAATATTATGAGTCTATATCATTAAGAATATATTTAAGTAATTGTTGAAGCAAAAGTGTGAGAGATTGGAAAACCCCATTTTTCCACGAAATTGCATTTGAAAACTTGATTACATTTCACTAAGTTGACAGGAGCATAAAATTTAAAGCGAATTTCATATCACTATAATAGTTAAACTGAGGTATGAATTGAACCCACAAACTGATAAATTTTATCAAAGCGTTGATCATTCAATTTAATCATTATAAGGAACTTTGATTTATGAGCCGAGCTGGCAGCCGAATGGTTAGCGCTCTTGCCTTCGGTTCAACAGTTCGTGGGTTCGAATCCCACCTTGGGCATGGATGTTTGTAGTGGTTCGGAATCCACTATAAACCGTAAGTCCCGGTCTAATTAGCCCTCGTGTGCAAAAAATGACCGTTGAGCGACAAACAAACCAAACCAAACAAACTTTGATTTATGAATTTCCCCCAGTAAGCCGGCAATAGTTTGTTTTTCATGTTTCTCTATATTTTTAGAGCAGATATCTGACTGATAAATAATGTTTGTAACAATGCAAATGATTTCATTTGAAATAATTCAAACCGTGCAAAATTGCTTATCTGAAAATGAAAGATTATAAAAAGAAAACCATTTTATGTTCATAATTAGTGAGACCACATTTCGATTTTGCTATTGATAGATCTGTATTTATTCCTTACTGGTTATGTAAGTGTTCCGCATTTTTACAGCGGATATCCCCTCTTAGCTCTTTTCCTTCAACGCTTTCCTGTTCTTTGTCATTGCACTTTACAATCACATAGAAGTTGCTCTTTATCGTGTTCAGCGCTTAAAATTCCGCTTTTTTGAGGTTTATTTTGGGAAAATAAATACTATTCTACCTTATTTTTAGTTAAGTAACTGATTCTGTGATGGTGGTTAGCTTGAAAGCAAGCCAAAACTACTGAAGTGAAGCCGAAAAATTCTGCTTGAATTATCAAAATAAACCTTGAAGTACCGTGAAGTATCTTTGCAAGTACCTTGTCTCGTCTCTCAGTATTGCATATCTTTGATAAAAGAGAATTTGAAACAATTTTTTCATTAAAAAAATTAATATATAATGAAATATTTTTCATTTATTTATAGTTTAATTGCTCAAAAATCGTTCACTAAAATTTGTTTGGCCTTTTTAAAAGTACAAAGTATTTCTTTCATTCATTTGTTATCGAAATCTAATGTACTGTTAATTTTTTATTATAAATAAACACTATTTATTTCAATTAATTTAAAACACATTTGTCCCACAACATGTGCGTAGACACAAAAAAATATTTCATTTAATTACTTTATCTAAAAAAGATATTTTGTTAGAAAATTAATAAAATATTATAAATATATAGTAGAATTCAAAATACATGATTCTTTACTGCCTTAATTATACGTATTACTATTCAGTTTTCATGATTTTGTGTCAGTTGTTAATTTTTTAATATTTATCCTTAGAATATTAAATGCAAATACAGTTTTAACCTTATTAAAGCGAATTTTAATTGAATTATTAAAATTTATTCCATATCAAAATTTTTTTAATAATGTATGTTTAAAATGCTGATTAAGATTACATCATAAATCTTAAATTCTAATATTAACTATCATGCGACGCAAATTTCACACTAAAAAGAATTTATTAGGGGTAAGTGCAGAAAAAAAGATGTGCTAACATTGGCTGGTAGACGTTTTTGCCTCGCATAATTGGCGGAAATGAATCTTATCTTATCGAGAAGAATTGCTGCGGTCGCTAATTTTATTACAAGAAAAATTGCAACAAAATGTAAATGTTACTTGTTAGCAATACAAAAAAAAAAAAAAAATAGCTGTATAAAAGAACATTTATTTTTATAAAATTATTTTGCTGAAGTCACTTATTTTATTAACAGAAAAAAATTACTTAAGATTCTTGTTATCAACGCTAAAAATAGCTTTATAAAATGACATCTATTTTTCTGAAATTATTGCTAAAAAATCTATATGAGCAAAACTCTTAAAGAGATTTGAATAATTGCCAGTAAATTAAATTAAATGTTGACAATAAATAAACATTTCTCTCTAACTGTAATAAGAGACTGCTTAGAGACCTAATGAAACTCTAATGTTAACAAAATGCTATACAGATAGTGCACACATACATGTTCAAAAAACTATTTAGCAAAAATTTAACTTGCCAAACTTAACTGTCTCTTACGTGGGCGAAATTTAATGTCGATATTTATACTTTGTTACAATGATGCTTAAAAATGAATGGATGACCTAACTTAACTGCAACAGTTGTTGCCAATCTAAATATTACTCCTGTTTCTAAATTTCAATTCGTTTGAGGTTTTATTTTCGAAACTTCACCGAATAAAGAACCGTCGCTGCTTTTTTCTTAGCTTTTGATGTGTTTGTTGATTCATTTTTTTTTTTGTTGAACGCATTTACTTTCAGCTGTGGTTTATTTAGCTATTTTTTGCAATAGAATGATTTATGTTTTACCGTTTTTTGGGGAGAAGTGAAATTGGACTTTTTGCTTACAATATTGTTTGTCTATTATCTCTCTATCCAGCTTTTTTTAGGCAACAATTGTCAAGTCCACTAAATTATTCTAAATCGAAATGGTGTTTAGCAAAAGAAAGTCGCTGAAATAGGAGCGTTGTGAAACTCTTCTTTAGAATTCATATTCTTAATCGAATAACGATCTATTTCTCTTCTGGAACCATGCGGATCGCATTACGATCCTGCGACAATTTTGCCTTGCTAAAGTTTTACTGGAATCAATTCATGTGATACCACTAGTCACATGATACCAGACATCGTCAATTTGTTTTGCTCTGTGGATGAAAGTAATTTTCTTTGAGGAATGGATTTTGAATAACTCGCATTAGTTTGAAATATTAATATTACGATGAGAAAATTATTAAATGAAGATATTCTATAGTTTACAATATCATGCTATTAAAATCTTAAATAAATTTAAAATACATAACAATTATAAAATCCATCTTTCAATATTTTGATTAATTGAATATGAAACAACCGTTCCAATTCAACAATATGATCTAAATTCTTATAGTGTTGTCTAATAATGAAATGATTCCATTTCATTTATGATATATACATAACATTTGTTTGTTCAGGCATCATCTTTTAATTTCTGATTGAAAATGAATTTTCTTTTGTTATTGCGTATTTTTTCATCAAGCTATTTGAAAATGAATACTAAAATAGAAATTCATTTAGTTAAGAATAGTGATTAAATAAAAAATATAAATTTCTAGAAACAAAAATAATTAATTGCGGAGAGTGTGTTTTAAAAAATATCTTTTACAGCAATATCTTAGTATTTATTACTTTCAGTTAGGTTTGTATGCTTAATAAACCAATTAAGATTTGAATTAAAAGAAGAACGTAAATCTTGAACTTTTTGAGCATAAATATATATTTTCAGCAAAATAAATAAATAAATAAATATACATTTTCTGTGAATGATAGTTACCTAAAGTTATTTATTTAAAAATAATTTATTTTTTGTATCTGCTGCCACATTTTTTCGGTTGACCTTTCATTATTGTTAAGAAAATTAACTTATTATTATGGCGAAGAGTATGTAGCTTTTTTTAATCATATTTATACTAAAAGTTGCTCATCTTTTCTTTTATAATTTAGTACTTCTATTTCAGTTTCAAGTGTCAAATATAAAAGAAAGATAGGTTAATAATATATCAATGAAAGAAAGAGATATTGCTTGTGTGTTTTCTCTGTGTAATTTATGTCAAATTATTTTATTATAATATAATAATTGTGCTTTTTAATTGAATAAATTGTGTTTTTTATTCTTTTACTTTCAGTATTTTGTTGTTGAATTATTGAATTATATATGGAAATAGTATATAATTCATATAAATGGAAATAATAGATATAGAATAATTAATTTTATTTATGTATTAGTAAATATAGGAGTAATTTATATTTGATTTTCTGTTATAATTCGTAAAATGCAAGAATATAATTTTGATTCATTACCTTGGAAATTCCCTTATTTGCTATTCTTTTTTGATAAACTTTTGGTTATTGTATATTATGCATCGCGCAGATTGGAAAAAATATTTATAAAGATCTTTTCTGACTTGATTAAAAGTCATAGCAACATATAGTATTATGTTTATATTTTTTTCAATAGTCAATTCTTTAGAGTTATATTTTAATAATCTTATCTTGTTGATGAGTTATTGAATGATTGTAACACTGTTGCTACCAAAGCCATAGTTAACTAACTTCCTTTCACAAATACGTATTTCACCTATTACAGCTGCCAAGGATGTTTTCTGAGATAACCTAAGTTTCCTGTTTTAAATACGACTTAAACAATAAGTTTCCTATTTTTATTATAAGCTAGCGTATTGATATTTTATATTAACTGTGTGTACTTCACTACTATTGTTTTAGATGTGCTGCAATCGTAATCTACTGTTTAATTTGTCACTAAAAATATGTTAAGTGATCTACGTTAAAATGTATGTAATTCAACCATTTTTCATAATTATTCTAGTCAAGAACCCCCCCCCAAAAAAAAACAGCTCTTTTTCCTGTCATTGTAACTTCAAAGTAATTTACAAATGATTCATCGGATCTTAAAGCTTTATAGCTTCAAATCTTAAATGCTCACTCATTAATAGCGTCCTCCCCCCCAAAAAACAAAGCTTTAATGTTTTGTTTACGGCATTATTGGTTCACTAGGCCCCAAAATGATAGTTTGCAAAATGACCAATTAATAGAAAGCATTTTCTGTCTTCATCTTTCTGGCGGCCTATAACATTTCCTGACATTATAGTTTGTGATTTCTATCTTTGAAGACATATACCTGTTTATGTACAACGCTGCCGTCAGCATTGTACTCGAGTATCACACCACTACTGAACTGATACAAATTGAAAAGGACATGTTCGAACGTTCATGGATCGAAGTTGACTGCAGCATATATGTTTATCGTATAACACACAGAAAGCACAGAATATTTGTAATGATATGTAAGAATATACTGCTTTTTCATACAATGCATTATTTAATATTTTTATGAAATACGTTTATCCAACAACTAATGATTCATTCGTAATTAAGAAACAAAGACCAAGCTATTTTGTGTACTGATTACACTATTATTTTTCATATATGGCACCCATTGTGGATAGTCTAACAACTGACGACCATTGTAAAGAATTTGAATATTCGATGTGTAATTCTTCCGTGAAAAAGTTTTTTACAAAGCCTGCCGTACTCATGTGTGACAAAGAGAAAATCCAGACATCTTTTGTAAAAATCCAGCGCGACATAAAGTGAATGCAAAAAGCAGAACAAAACGCCCATTTTATGTTGCTAAACCATAGCCATATATATATATATATATATATATATATATATATATATATATATATATATATATATATATATATATATATATATATATATATATAAAATTGTTTGTAAAGGTTAATTTTAAATTGTGCCTTTTTAATTCCAAGTATCCAAGATAAAAAAATTTAAGGCTGACAAATCATCTTGAAATTATTTCATTTTTAAGACTACTATCTCATGAAACTATATTTGGAAACTGAAGTTTATAAATATCATAAGCCATATTTTATCATGATTCGAAGCTCAAATAATCATAAAATGAACTTTTATTTGACAGTTTTATATTAAAAAAAAAAAAAAAAAAACCTTACTCATATAGAAGTAAATTTATGACATGGTCATGTCATACAAATGAATATAGTACGTCCATCTCCAATTCACGGCATCATTTATAAATTTAAAGATGTTTGGACACAATCTTTTATTCCTTTACGAATTTGCACCTAAAGGTTTTGAAATAAATAAATCATGAATCCTATTTTCAAATCTATTTATTAACTACTGATTTATGCTTTAATTTTACAGAAAAATTTTATTTCCATTCGGTAGCTCTTGATATGAAGATCGAAAAGAAAAAAACTTTAAGAAGATTCTGATTGAAAACTATTTTTTTTTTAACTTTGCAAAATAAATATCAACAATATTAAAGTTTGTTATGCACATTAAACGTTTTTTTAACCCTAAAAATATATAAATTTTCTTTTTGATATTTTATTTCCGTAAAATAGCTGATTCACTTCAGTTAAACGTAATGTGAATGATGAAATATTCAGTGTATGAAAGCCGCAGCCCTCATTGGAACTTTGAGTCCATTATATTTTTGTATTTTAATTTCAAAATAAATAATGCATGTTTTACATTCACTTAAAACTCGTAACTTTGAATATGGCCTGCATACATACACTTTTTGTTAAATTTTTCACGTTGCGATATTTATTTAAGTTGCAACACAACTAAAAAGATTAAAATACTTATTTAAAAATAATTGCTACTATTTGTTTCATGGAATATTCTCGTTAGTTGAACGATTTGAAAACATTTATTCTTCATAGTACAATTACTAATTTTTTTGATATTATTTAACGAACTTCACACGCTATAATTCTTAACAGAGGAAACATTGATTAGCGATTTACCGATCGTCCATTTCTCACCTGTTAGCAATAGCAGAAACAAAACGTATATAAAACAAATTTTTCGATTTAGAACCCAAACTGGTTTATATTGAATTTTAATTTTTATAATGAGGACAAATTTTGTTTTTTAAGCTTATTGTTTCAACTTGAGATTAGATCTTGCCTTATATTTTTATTCGAATATTTTTATGCGTAAATTAGCCGTGGAAAGTTGATTGCATTCAACCTGTTTGAATCCTCCTTTAAAATATAAACCCCCATTGTTTTTAGTTTGGTATCATCCAATCGGCAGACAGTGGATTCAATAGTTATATTAAATCAAAAGTTTAAATTTTTTTTTGCAACTTTTCTCGTTATATATTTAAGACATGTTCATTTTATCTCAATATTTCTATAAGATACTCTATTATTTAAGATTTTACTGCCTCGACAGTCACTTAATATATACGACTCAAAATAAACCAATATGTTAAACTTCGTCTTTTATTTATTAATTCTGGAAGTATATGGATTAAATATATTTAAGCTAAAAACAAGTATTAGATCAATTTAAATTTGAATTCCCCAAAAATTTCTTGATACTGCTCTAGACTATAAACTGAACTTGTATATCAAGTTTATGACTAAAGAATTTGGCTCGTCAGGTCATTTAGACTTGGAAATGTTTCGCTTTACAATCCGCTATAGGCCACCTGAAAGCTGAATTTAAAAATAAAAATTCTTTCTTATTACATTTTTAAAGCATATACCCAGCTTACATTTTGAATTTAGTTTTTATAATTTTTATTATATTTTTATAAATATTTAAAAACATTGAAAGTCTTTAAATAACGAAAGAATCTAAGTCTAATTTAAAATACAATTTAAAAAAAATTGAATTTTTAAAAATACCCCTTAGGATACAAAATGAAACCCACTAAATTTATGATTAAATGATTTGGAGATTTAATGATTAATATATAAGTAGTTTTGGGTATTAGATACAGAGAAATTTCAAGATATTTAATTGTCTGTGTACACTCTCTTTTGGCTCACTAGGGGACCAAGACCTAAATTTTTAGTGAATTTGGATTTTCTACAAACATTCACGCTCAAGGTGGAATTGAATCTACGAACTGTTGAAATGAAAGCCAGAGAATTACTCATTAAGCTGTCTGCTCGGCTCTTGATGGATTCATATTATTAACCATATATACATTTTATATAATAAATCCACCTTGTATTGTTACGTTCTGTAAAATATAAGTATTTTCTGCTTGGGTACTTTTTCAGAATTTATTCAGAATTCTGGAATATAAATCGTAACCACATACCATGCTTTATATTTTTAATTACTTTTAAATTGAACACCTCGTACGTTTCTTATTCTTATACATTATGTATGAAAATTTCGAGTGCAAATTCAATATTTAGTTGTGACATTTGAAAAGTATTTCTAAATTGAACATTTATTTATGATAAAGTATTTAAACAAGTGTTATTTCAATTCATATTGTTACTAATGCCTGTATTCAAAGTAAGTTGTAAGTTTATTGCTTAGCTAGAGATGTGAATTGATACAGTGAATATTTTATTTTGAGTTATAAGACCTTTTCTTTCAGATTTTAGACCAGAATAGACAAAAAAAAAATTTTTTTTCCGTATTTACCCATCATCTTATTTTAAGAATTAAAAAAAAAATACGAAAATAATTTTTAAAATTTTTATATTTCAAAATAATGTGAAGATAAAGAACAAGGATTTAATTCATTCAAATTTTGAAATAATGCAATAAAAAATTTGCTTTTCTAGTTTTTTCTCTTTGTTCGATTGGTTTTACTATAATTTTCTTCAGAAAAGTTTGTGAATTAGAACTACGCAATATGTCTTAATAAACTACAATAGTTTCATTTAATTTGAAACAATAATGTTAGTGTTATGAATAATTTGTTTTTATTATTTTAATGCCATAGCGATCAAGCGGGGGGGGGGAAGTAATTTTGACATTCAATCCAGATGACCTCATTTATTGCAGTAAGTGAAACGCATAATGGTTGCGTTCAGTGAGGCAATTTTGTGTCATGGGCAAAAGAAATGGCAGTTCCAAGGTCTTGTTTCGTTGGCGAGTTTTTGAAGTAGTATGGGGAGTAACGTGAATGATTCTATTTTTAGACTTCGCTAGTAGGCAGTTTTGCATGGGAAAGGGACTCATCACTTAATTATGAGAATATTGCTTTTTAGATAATTATTGTTGTTCATCTTTTATGTTATGCTCTTTTTTCAAGCAAGAGTTGAACTCATTCGAAATTCAAGCCCATCTTCGCTGCATAAATATATCCTATTATATGCCGTTTATTTATATTTATCCTATGAGTGTTCATGTTCGCCGTTCTAGTTTGTGAATATTCTACGATCTTCAGATGAACGGGGTTCAACTTCCATCTCGAGCATGGGTGTTTGTAGTGGTATAGAATCCACCTTGAGAAAACAATTTAAGCCGAATGTAGCCTCTTTTACAAAAATAGCTGTTAAGCGACACGAACAAATCAACTTCAGTTCAGCAGTTTATGAAGTTGATTGTATTGCTGCTTCGAAAATAGGTTGTTTATTCAAGATTTCAAGCCAAACTAAAACTGCTTGATCAATGTATCGTTCTCATAAGATAATAATTTTAAAGTTACAACAATAGACCATGGGCTGTGTAGCATTAGTGTGACATAAATAATAAAATAAATACAGCAAATAGCAAAGTTTAATACTTTATTTAATAGATTTAAATATGTAACATGAACTAATAATTAAATGCAGTTTTCCAAAATTTTACTCCTTCAAAATTTTACTTCTTATCTAGATATATTATCATGATTACTATGGAAAATTTTATGAAACTATGGATTTCTATGATTGAAAGATCGCTATGAAAAATATGATAATTTTGTCATATATCGTGCTGTTTTAATATTCTAGAAGCCATAGAAAGACTTTGACTTTCATACTGTGAAAAATTGGTGGGTGGTTTTATGATCAGATTATTGAAATATATTAGTATTTAGTTTGGTATAAATTTTTTCTCGCTTATTAATTCATCGAAATTAATTAGTGTTGACTTGCATTCACGTTTTAATGATCTTTCCTTAATGTGATGTGAAAAGGATTATAGATATGTATACATAATTTCGCCACGTAAATCTCAGCGTGATCTAGTTATTATACCGCGCTTTTTGAAAGTGAAGATATTACCCCAAATGTTGAGCAACGTTACGTGTTTTCTGTATATTGTACCGAGCTCCACGGGTTCGTGTCGATTGAGAGTTGAATAAAGCAACCACTTAATGAACACAAGACTTTTATTCGTAAAAACTTCACTAGATGAACGAAATTCCCGCTGTAACAATCACAATTATACAGCTACAATTCGTCAGATATAATAAGAAACACCTTCCAATCACAGGTCTCAAATACTTCAGACAGAGAACAACTAGCAGTCACAACTAATCGTCTTCACTAAACTGACTGTCTTCACAATACTGACTCTTCCATGTCGGGCTGCGGTATTTATACCTGACTTGGCGGAGAAATCTACCAATATCGCCAAGGTTCTGGAAGCTTCTAGGCCATCTCGAAAAATATTGGTCCTAGAGCTTAGGTGATGGATGTTTCCAGAAGTATCGATTTCTCGCCAAGTCGCTAAAAATCTCGCCAACCGTCGCCAAGTCGCCAAGAATTTCGCCAACTGTTGCTAAGTCGCCAAATCATTAGGAAATCCGCTTTTAAACTACAACACGTCTAAATACCGCAATTTTTGCCCAAAATGTGAGAATTTCCGATCTGTCTGAGATATTTTAAGACAAATATCATTATTTAAAAATTTGTAACATTGCCCCCCTCTCAAGGACTGCACGTCCCGGGCAGTACAATCCCCTGATAGGAGGCCAAATTTAATTAAAGAGAATTTACATTTCAAGAGGATACAGAGCACATTACATACACAAGCAATTAAAAATACAAGAAAATAGAAAAGATTAAAATTATGTATACTATTTACAAAGAGACCATGGTCTACTAATTTTTACTTTACATTACGATAAGGAGCTAATCTATCATAATGTACTACCTTTGGTTTTTGAAAATATGATTTCCTTATACGAACCACGACATCGTTCAGTCTTTTTAGGACTGTGTAGGGACCTTCCCAGTTGGCTTGCAACTTTGGAGAAAGTCCTTTACGTCGAATCGGGTTCCACAACCAAACTTTGTCACCTACTTGAAATTCATGTCCTGTCGCTCTTGTGTCATACCTTGTCTTCATTCTTTCGGTCGTCAGGTTGATGCGGTCTCGGGCGAAGTTATGGACATCTTCAAGACGTGCCTGAAGGTCTCGAAGGTATTCCTCTGGCGATGAAGATGTATCCGGTGGACGACCAAATTGAAGATCACAAGGGAGGCGAAGTTCGCGACCAAAGAGCATCTGTGAAGGAGTATATCCGGTAGTCTCATGGACAGCACTGCGATATGCAAAGCAGAAACAGCGGTAGCTTCAAATCCCAATCTTGCTGATTTCTGGAAACCATAAGTGAGAGATTATTCAAGATGGTTCTGTTAAACCTCTCTACCATGCCGTCCGATTGTGGGTGTAGTGGCGTGGTCTGCGTCTTGTCTATTCCGAGAATTTGACACATTCCTTTAAACACAACAGAGGTGAAATTTGTTCCTTGATCAGAATGAATTTGTAAGGGTGTGTCGAATCTGGAAACCCATTGCTGCACAAGAACCTCGGCTAATGTAGTCGCCTCTTGATCGGGGATTGCAAACGCTTCAGGCCACTTAGTAAAGTAGTCCATGACAACTAGTATGTATTTGTTGCCATTTGAAGATCGTGGTAAATGACCCAAAATGTCTAATGCTATTCGCTCAAAAGGTGCTCTTACGTTGTACCGCTGCAACCTTCCTAGGCTACGTTTCTTTGGTCCCTTCCGTGCCGCACAGTCATCACAAGATTGACACCTTTTCTCTACATCTTGTCTAGTTTTGCTCCAATAGAAGCGTTCTCGAACCTTCTGTAGAGTTTTCATTACTCCAATGTGGCCTCCAGTTGAGCTACTATGCAATTCTTTCAAAACATCTGAAATTCTTGATTTTGGAAGAACAAGCTGCCATTTGAAATTACGTCCATCATCGGACTCCCATTTCCTGTATAAGACACCATTTCTTATATGGAGTGAGTCCCAAAGAGCCCAATATTGTTTAGTAGCAGGACTGTAGGTGGAGATATCCTGCCAACTTGGTTTCATACTGGAAGATTCTTTTAATTCTAAAATTGGATTTATATCTGGGTCTTTTTTTTTTTGGGCTTCTCTAAGTTCTTTATCACTCCATGGGTCTGGTTTCGATGGAGGTGAAACAGTAACCTGGCGTACCGAAGGATTTATTAACTGATAGTTCTTCTCTACTCTCGAACAATATCGGCAGCTTTCATTACACGGTTTCCTTGATAGTGCATCAGCATTTCCATGAAGAGTTCCTTTGCGATGACGTATTTCAAAGTCAAACTCCTGGAGTCGTTGAATCAATCTGGCTACCTGTCCTTCTGGATTTTTAAAATTTAAAAGCCAGGTTAAGGATGCGTGATCGGTCCGGAGCAAGAACTTTCTTCCATAGAAATAATGGTGGAAATGTTCTATGGCTTTGACGATTGCCAGCAATTCCTTCTTGGTTTTACAATAATTCCGCTCTGGTTTCGATAGACATTTACTCCAATAAGCAATGGCATATTCTTTATCATCAATTTCCTACGACAAAACAGCTCCGATATTTTCGTTGCAGGCATCCGTATCTAAAATGAATAATTTTCCGGGCTGGGGATATGCAAGAACGGGCGAAGATGTCAACGCCTCCTTCAGTTGCTTAAAAGCTTTCTCACATTCATCTGTCCATAGAAATCTCTGTTTAACTTCTGTCAACTTGTGAAGGGGTCTGGCAATACTTGAAAAACCCTTAACAAATTTCCTGCAATACGTGCATAGTCCAAGAAAACTTCTTAATTGGTGGACATCTTTTGGACGACTCCAGTCCTTAACTGCAGAGATCTTTTCAGGATCTTTTCTTACACCTTCAGCAGAGATAATGTGTCCCAGATAGCTTACTTCACGTCGGAATAAATTACATTTGCAAGGATTCAGCTTCAGGTTGGCCATTTTTAATTTTTCCAGCACCTTTTGGATGTTTCTTAAATGGTCTTCGAATGTGCGCCCTACAATAATGATATCGTCCAAATATACCAAACAGGCTTCGTAGGAAAGTCCTCGTAATACTGTCTCCATCAGGCGCTCAATCGTTGCAGGTGCATTGCAAAGCCCAAATGGCATAACCTTGAACTGCCAAAGTCCTTGTCCTGTGGTGAATGCAGTCTTTTCTCGATCCTCAGGATGTATCTCTACTTGCCAATAACCACTCTTGAGATCCAAAGTCGAAAACCATTGTTTTCCAGATAAAGCATCAAGTGTATCGTCAATCCTAGGAAGTGGGTAACTATCTTTTTTAGTGATGTTGTTTAACCGACGATAGTCAACGCAGAATCTTTCTTCCGAACTAAAACAATAGGCGAAGCCCAAGGACTCTCTGATGGCTCAATAATGTCATTCTGCTGCATTTCCATCAGAAGATTGTCCCCCTCTTCCTGCTTAGCGAATGGCAATCTTCTCGGATGTTGTTTAATGGGTGGATGATTTCCTGTATTGATTCGGTGCTGCGTCAATTTGGTTCGCCCAACATCATCTGATTTCTTGGAAAAGAGATCTCCGAATTCTAATAATAGATTTCTTGCAGCATTCCTCTGTTTATTATCTAACTCTGCACTCTGAAGGAGTTCATTAATTAGAGTGTTAGGAGGTTCAGATAGTGTGGCTTGACAATTTCGGTTAATACAGGTCACTGGGGTGCAAGTCGCTAGCACTTCTCCTTCTTTTATAAGTTTTACCTTATTGTTTAGATTAACAACTCTTACCGGGATTACATTTCGTGAAAGGTCGACGAGTGAAGAAGCTACTAGTACTCCTTTAACGCTATTGTCGGAATCTGGATATTCAGTCAATCCATAATGAAAATTATTATCTTCTGAAAGAGCTCCGCAAACTATTGTCTCAGTTCTTGGTGGTAATGTTGTTTCACTCTTTGCAGTTATATGATGGACTGTTTTAATATCTGAATATTTCGTCTTAAGAATCGCTATGTCTTCAGAACATGAGTGTAGTTCATTATTTTTAAAATCTAACTTGAAATGGTTTTCTTTGAGGAAATCCAATCCGAGAATAAATTCGTCATTTATATCAGCGACATATGCCATATGATGGTACACGGCATTACCAAATGCAATGTTTAGATTGACTTTTCCATGCACTTTAATCTTATCACCTGTCACAGTTTGGAGGGTAATGCAGGACGGCGTCCAGATGAGTTTCTCACCATAAGTTTGCGAGCCATATCTGTCCTAATGATAGTTACGTTGGCTCCAGTATCGATTATCATTCTGCAGGGAACTTCGTTGACATGTCCCATAACAAAAAGTTCGTTGTCGCCGCCACTTATGGAAGAAATGTGAAACAATTTGAAATGGGGCTTCTGACTCTCTGGACATCTCCGCCCCGCGAGATGGCCACATATTAGTTTCCCTGCTGTGGTGGAAGATCATTTCCACCATCTTTTCGTTTCGGGCAGTCTCTATGGACGTGTCCGACTGCACCGCAAGTCCAACACTGAATCTTCGTGTTTCTGCCACCTTTACTCAATTCTAAGCTACGGACTTTTCGCCGCAGATCTTCAATTTGCTTTCTTAGATTACAGTCCGTATCAGTAGCAGAGACGGCTCTGATTGAGTGCCGGTCTTTACGCGCGGCCTGCTGGGCAATCTCTATCTTATGCGCGTATACTAGGGCAGATCCGATATCTTTGACATCGGCGAGTCTAAGTGTTTTCTGTATCTCCGGATCCCGCACACTATTGATGAAGTGATGGAGAGCCAGATCTTGACGTGCCTCAGCTGGGCAGTCTGAAAATGCTAGATGGGAAAGTCGCTGAATATCGGCAGCCAATTCTTGCAGACTTTCACCCGCTTTTTGATAGCGGGACTTTAACTGTAGTCTGCTATATTCTTTAGTGCACTTATCTCCAAACCGCAGCTCAAGCGCTCTCGATAGGGCTTGGAAATCGTGCCTCTGCTCCTCTGGAAGCGTTTCGAGGATGTCAGCCGCGTCTCCTCTTAAAGAAGCCGCCAGGTGAAAAGCTTGGGCTCGGGGATTCCATCCATTGGCTTCCGCTACCATCATAAACTGGGTCTTGTATACTTGCCAGGATGATTTCCCATCAAATGTTGAGAGTTTAATATTGGCTAGGGAAGGCACAAATGCCACGTTGGGTTTCTCATGTTTGTTTGACATTTGCTTCTCCAAGCTTTCAATCTTCTTATTCCTATTGTCTAATGCTTCTTCAACGTTTTCTTCTATCTCCAGAACTTTAGTTTCAACTGAAGTTACCTTATCTTCCATTGCATTCATCTTCTCTTGAATGATGTTGGAGAATTCTTCTTTAACACTTACAATGTCCTTCTTAAGTTCCTTTTTAAGTTCCTCCTGTCCAGATTTTATCTCTTTCATCATCTCGGTTTTAATCTCTTCTTGTCCAGCTTTCATCTCAGCCATCTGCTCCGCTAATTTTTCGAGAAGACTTTTCATTAAATCCATATCCATTTTTCTTGTGAAACGCTGCATCAACTCTTCAATCCCACTTCTGACACAAGTTGTACCGAGCTCCACGGGTTCGTGTCGATTGAGAGTTGAATAAAGCAACCACTTAATGAACACAAGACTTTTATTCGTAAAAACTTCACTAGATGAACGAAATTCCCGCTGTAACAATCACAATTATACAGCTACAATTCGTCAGATATAATAAGAAATACCTTCCAATCACAGGTCTCAAATACCTCAGACAGAAAACAACTAGCAGTCACAACTAATCGTCTTCACTAAACTGACTGTCTTCACAATACTGACTCTTCCATGTCGGGCTGCGGTATATATACCTGACTTGGCGGAGAAATCTACCAATTTCGCCAAGGTTCTGGAAGCTTTTAGGCCATCTCGAAAAATATTGGTCCTAGAGCTTAGGTGATGGATGTTTCCAGAAGTATCGATTTCTCGCCAAGTTGCCAAAAATCTCGCCAACCGTCGTCAAGTCGCCAAGAATTTCGCCAACTGTTGCCAAGTCGCCAAATTAGGAAATCCGCTTTTAAACTGCAACACGTCTAAATACCGCAATTTTTGCTCAAAATGTGAGAATTTCCGATCTGTCTGAGATATTTTAAGACAAATATCATTATTTATAAATTTGTAACAATATGTAATGCAATGCTTAAAAGTTCTTTTTTGTGTTATATAAATACCAGCCAATTTGTATGAAAACCTTTTCCTCTGTGAATGTTCAAATGTTAACAAAAATATATAGTAATTAGTCTAAGATTTGCTTCTTTTAAAAGGGAAATTAAATAATTAATTTAAGTTGCTAATATATTATTCTAGAGAGTGCACGTTGAGATATATATGTATTCCAAAGTGTGCATGGTTTATCATTGGCTCTATTAAGGCGTGTAAGTATGGATTGTTAAGAAAAATTGAATTCTGTGCGCATGCAATAATAGAGAAGTCAAACTGGTAGCTGAATAAGTACCTTTTTGGTTTCTAGGTTCGATTCCCATTTGGGAGTGAATGATCTTACATATTTGGAATTCATTTTACACTGTCTCTTTTAGTCAAATGTTGAATTTTGTACCAAAAAGAGAATTATCATTTAGAGCGATATATATATAATACCAGTACAATAAATTAAAATTAAAATACATAAGAGGATGTTTAATATTTTTCGATTTTTATTTAATTTCAAGTTTTTTAAACAATTTCTATTAATTTCCCAAAAGTTATGAAAAATTATATTTTTTTCATGATTTTTGTCATTTATTATAAGATGAAACTTTTTTTAATACAATTGAATGCTGAAGAAATAGGATTTTTTTTTTATCTCAGTGAATTTTTATGAATATGAAGAATGGAATTAGCCGTCGAGTTGCTTTTAGAGGAAAAATCATGACCTTCATTAGACATTTTTGTTTTGTGTTTTCTTCTTTGTTTTGTGTTTCCTTTATTCTACCTTCGTTTGTTTGAATTCAAGGTTCCAACTTTGAAAGTATCCAGATGTGTTTAATTTTCCTTCTATAGAATCGCTATTTAAAATAATTTCTCATTGCAATATAATGAATGTGGAATTCAAAAGTCTACTTTTTTATTACAAAAGAGCACCATATAGTATTTTTAAAAAGCTGATATTGACTTGCTTTTAATCTTTCAATGCAGTTTTTAATTTTGTAATTTTGATAAAATGTATCTTTGAATTTTTTTTTGAAAATATCTTATGGCTGTGTGTGTGTGAGTAGTGAATGTACATATAATAAATATATTTCAAGAAATTGAAATATCTTGAAATCTTTGTTTTTAAATGCATGGGGCATTTTCCCCTATTAATTAAATTGCGCATAATTTTTTGAAATAATCATATTCAACGTCACAGCCTTTTACATCACTGTTAATAATTTTTAAATTAATTCTTCCCGAGCTAACTATGGCCTAATATTAAAACCATGCTCTTTAGAGTAAGATCTTTGTTTCCATCCCAGCCACTGTTGAATGACGAGAGATGAATGCTCATTTCTGTATTTTCTATTTTATGTCAAGATGGGTGCTTGAAAATTTTTCGTGATGCTTTCTTATCTTGTGAATATCACCTTTGTTTATAAAAAGCCCTCTTGAAAGATAATTACTCTATGGATATTTAGAAAAGACTTAAAAGGGCTTGTTAGGCTATCCATTATGCGATGTTAATATTAATTTTTTAATTATTTAAAAAAAAACATTTTTGAATGAAACAAATACCTTGTTACATAATAAATTATAAAAATATTTTAAAGAATAGTTCTAAACATTTTTATCGGATTTAGCACACGTAATTGTAATACATTTTTGGCATGTCGTGTTGTGATATTTAAATGACTTAATTAGCTTAGCAAAAAGTTGGCAAAAACATTTTTCTCGTTTTTTACGATGTAAATTCATTTTTTCATTCAAATTCATAGAATTAGCTTGAGACGTATAGAAAATTTTCTTGTATAGTCACATATTCAAGGTTTTTAAGATGATTTAGGCTACTAATCTTTCCTCTTTGTTTGGTTAGTGCGATCTTTAATATGCTCCTTTCATGAATATTACTAAAAGATAAGTTGTTTTAGTTTTGCAGATTCATATATGAATTCATGAAATGGATGCTCATGGTAATGAATTCATCTCATAATCATGCATTTAATGTGTTTGCTGAAGATTTGTGTTAAAATTACACACATAAAGGGATACATTATGCAGATTACTAATTACTTTTGAATGAAGCGTTTCATTAATCGTTGCATACCTTTAAGAATCCTATTCTGTCTAATTACGTTATACACTACATAAAAAAAGTAGGAGGACATTTGATTTTGTAACAATAACTGAAAAATATTTTATTTTTACTGAAATTTTTTATTAGAAACATTTTACGAATACTTTAAAAATACAATTTTAACATCAGATAATATTCAAACATAAAATATTAATGGCAACAAAAATAGTTTCTCTTTTTGGAAACTTTGTAAAAAAAAAGGACAGCATTATAGTGAGTGAAAAAATTGTGATTTTAATAAGGAATCTTCTTCCCATTGACCTTTATAACTTCAAATATTCTATTTGGAAGTGAATTGTATAGAGATTGAACTTCTGTTTGACAAAAACTATCCCACTAGTCATTCAATGCTTCTCGAAGCTGAGTTAGCGAATTAAATTGCCTTCCGTCAGCATAAATTGGACGAAGTTTCATTGCTTGGATGTTTTCCACTATATTAAGGTCAGGACTTTTGTCTGACCATGGTAAAATATCCGCATTATTTGTTAGGAACCAATGTTTGACTCCAGTCGCGGGGTGTGTGTGAATGGAAGCTCCGTCTTGCTAAACTTCCACTTTTCACCCCCTCCCCAAGTCAGACCCATAAAGAAGAAGCTCGGAATTCAGCACTTGAATGTAGTCTGTATGTTTTTGCCTAAAATTTAAGAAAACCAGGCTTGTCCTTCCTTCGTATCCAACAGCCAACCAAACTATTAAACTCCCTCCTCCCATTTGTCGTGTTGAATTTTAAAATAGTAATTATTTTTAAATTTTATAATAGTAATTTAAAGATTATATAAAAGAAGGAAAAAAAATAGACACTTGTGTATTACAAATTCAGGTCGGAAGATTTGTCTCTCTATGATGAAGCTGATGTTTTGTGAACTTGTCGTCAGTGGTTCACAATGAACAACGGGCAAGCGGTCACTGTATACCCGTATTCGTAGCAGTTGAAACGTGTGCAACGGGTATTGCTACAAAAGGAGTAAACACTGGTTATTTGCAAGGATGTACTGTTCTTGGCCAATACCGCGAGGGCATATGATGCGCGTGTGGCCAGGAATATCACACTGCGAATTAGTTGGGACACTTTGTGCCATCCTCCTTACTCTGTTGACCATGCACTATCAGATTACTACCTCTTCCATTCTCTGGACACTCAACTTTGTGTAAAATCCTTCACCAAGGAAGCGGACTTATGGCAAACACTCATGGACTTCTTTGTGTCCCAAACCCCTGATTTTTACCGCAAAGGGAATGCTTAACTGAAGACTTGGCAAAAGGTGATGGATGCTGATGGTTAATCCTTCGAGGACTAACAATAGGTTATACTTTCTGCTGGTCGCGTTCTTTTGAGTCATTAAAAATGACAAGAACTTTCTTGTTTGCATTGCATATACTAGCGAATATAGTTTCTTTCAACAAGCATGCCCTCACACCCTGATTTCATACTAGAAATAAAGTAATTTGTCCAATCCTTGTTCCCAAAAGTGGATTGAACGCGAATAATTTTCTCTCGTGAAACTCTTATAAAATTGAATTTTGGTATTCTGCGGCCGCATAGAAATGGGGAAAGATCCAATAAGCTATAGCACACAAATTGGTGCAGACTTTTTCTCGATGGATCCGATATTTTGGTAACTGTGCAAATGAACTTAATCCAGGCAAAAAGAATGAGGACTTTTGCTACGCGCATTTATAAAATTCTCTCACACCCACTATGTGCCTACATATTATATACACAAGCTCTACATCTTTGTTTAATAGTATTAGTTGCCCTGTAATTTTGTACTATTAATTTCACGAATTTTTACAAAATGTGAAAATTTTCTTTGTTTTTAAAAACAACTGATTTGAAATTTAGAAAGTGAAATTAAATGATAAGTGCTAGACATACATTTCAATCACTTGGTTTAGGTCATTTATTTCTCACCTATCATCTATACAAATGAAAAATCTTATTCTGTTTGCCCGGGATTACAGCTGTGCGGAATACAATGAAACAGCATGATTTTTGTCACTGGTTAACTTAAAACATAATTTTTGTTTCATTTCGAAATTTTGATTACAGTGCTTGTAATTAATTACCGTAATAAACTCTGAATTGAACTCACAGCAAATATATTTGTGTCTCGATGCAATTAAATTAAACGATATAACATACTTTCTGAAACTGCCGCTTTCAAAAAAAGTGGTTTTATGGTCCTTCCATCCTTTTTAAATTGTCATCTACGCGTACGCCATCGAATGCTCCTTCTATCTACATTCTCACGTAATTTGTTGTTGAGTAAAATAATATTTCTACTATTTTTCCCGACTTCGGAGCAAAGATTAACAGTAAACATTCATTTCAGTGTTTTCGGTTTTCTTGCCATCAATTGGAAATGCATCGATTTGCATATAAAAGAAATCCTCTGTTTTCTCTATTTGATAACTTGATAATTAGAAGGAATTTTCCAGCTTACCGTGATTCTTTCCATTAGTTTTAGCTAATCTAAACGTAAGCTTATTTCGTGGTATAAACTAGCTTTCTAAATGTAGATGATTAGCATCATTGTTTTTCAAATTACGATTTTTTCCCGAAACTAAATATTTATTTTCCATTGATATCTATGACTCTCTAGCTAACTATAAAACAAGTGTTAGATGCTAATTTATTTAATTGTTATTAATTATCATTTAATATTGTTATCTAGTTATGCTTAATTTAACCTTTATTTTAGTGATATTTAATAAAATATCTTCAATTATTTTAAGCTTGGTAATAATTGAAATGAATTTTCTATTATCATTAAAACAAATTTTTAATTTGAAAATACGAGATGTCTTTTTCTTAATGGCAAGATTTTATTTATTCAATTTTTATTATGGGTATAATCGACCTTCAATTTTTTTAAAAATATTTTATTAAACATATTTTTTTTTTTGAAAATAAAGATTTAAAACATTACTAATATTTATTTTGAATTCTAAATTATGTATGTAAAATATTAAGCGATTTGGGCAAAGATTTTTTATTATCAATTATGTAAAAATGCCTGCTTTAACTCTTTATATTTTTCAAAGAAAAAATTCAAATCATGGAGTAACTTTTTCATATTCAATTACTTATATTAACTTTTATTTCATTGAATATTAACTAAAATTTTATGTTCGATTATTTAAAATTTATAATATTTTCCAAATTTTTTTTATAGTTAAATTATATTTATATGTCGCAACGGAGGGAATCTGAAAAATTCCAGAGCATTCACTCCATCAGATGTATATCCAGAAAATAGATTTTCAACACCCATCTCACGCAGATTTTTATTGTATTTATATTCATACAATTTAAAACTATCATATTGATGTCAGTGGATAGAATTAGTGCAATTTAACCGTTAGAGTCTCTTTACTTTGAAACTAGTAATATCACAAGGAGATAATGAGCGCCTGATTTACTTCTGGCGTTGTTCCAGCAGCACCAAAGTTAGTCTTTACTAGTTAGGTAGAAGCAGCCGGGTGGAAGACTTTATAATTTAGAAGCAGGCACCAAGTAGAAGATCGTCAATACTGTTTGGATCTGCCACGCCCAGAGGTATTATTTCTCTTGAAAGACATTGCGACGCAAACTATTTAACGTACTCCAGCCGCTTTAGTGAATCGGATCTTCAGTAAAGTCGGAATTCGAACTCACTACCTTCCGATAGTGAGAACGACAAATTAACTAACCAGACTATCGCATCTTTTTTTCAGGCTGTCCAGTGTGCAGTGTTAATGTGAATTTAAATGCTGCTAGTTTCTTTTTTTTTTCTTCTAATTTTTTAGATCGTCCTAAAATGAAATTTTTGTGTATAAGTTGCAGATCGGATTTGATTCTCAGATTTTCGTTTAGTATTTACATTTTACTAATTTTTAGATGTTCAGAAATTTTGTTGAAAATCCCAAAATAAAGTTATTAGAAAGAAAATTCATGCTTTTAATTTTCCCTCATCACATGTAGTTTTCCCTTCAATATATTGAAAAAAACGTGCCAACAATTTCGTAATTTTTTTTATTCAGTGTGTTAGTTGCTCATGAAAAGCTTTTTATCGTGATAAAAATTCATTTCCCCCCTTAATCACGTAAATTTTCCAGTTCACTAATACCGCGTAAAGTAATTTATGTAGTTATGTTTATTCGTCTTAATTAAAAACGTTTTCTTTCTAGTTTCGGTTGTGTTTTTGCGTAATTTATTGTAGTAATGAATATCCAAATAACTTTATGCTGCAATTTCTAGTTTTATATTTATGGTAGAAAGAAAATGATAATTACTTTATTGAAGGCCGCACGTAAATACCTTATTTTACATCTATGCTTTCATTTTTCTATCATATGACACATTACACAAGAAACTTTACTGTTCTCCATAAATCATAAAAATATTAAGAATTTTATTTAGGTTTTTCTAATATTTTAGAATAGTGTCTATATTCATATAAGCATCGAGGAATATAATACTCATTTGTCACCACGGGACCAGAGAGATCGTGTCTACTGAGCGATTTACTTCGCTAAATCAGTAGTTTAAATAAATAAAAACAATGAGGACTTAAAATTAATTTAACAAATAAATTAAGTTAACATATTTAAAATTTTTATATATTTTGTAAGCTGATATTTTATTAGTCAACATTTCAGAATTAATTTCAACTGTTTGTGGGTTCTAATTCTACATCAGTTAAGACTTGGCTGTTGAAGGGTTAACGTAGGGCTTTTTTTCAACCGTTTTAAAATTCTATTCCCTCTTAGAACTTGAATGTTTCTAGTGGTTCGGAATCCACTATTAATTGCTGGCTCGTTTTTACGAATTCCTAGGGTCCGGTAAAACAGTTCGCAAAATAGAAAAATAATGTTTTATACTATCGTGAATTGATTTTTTTACCAATCGATGCTTTCTTTACAAATAAAATACCATGTTAGAAAAAATTATTTAAAATACATTACAAAAAATGTGCGCAAAATAAGATTCATAATTAAAAACAATACTTACCTTCATAATCTTTTTCAATTATATCATAATCATTTATTACCTAGTAATCATATATATATTTTTCAATTTTTAAAAATTGCATTTTTTAAAATAAATTTTTCTATTTTTACAAAATATAAAAGCATTTCGCTGTTTTTCTCTCAAAAAAGTACAAAGTCTTGTTAGCCATTCAGTTACTTGTTTTGCAGGCAGTCTTGGCACTACATCATTTTCCTGTTTGATATCTGAAAGTTTTTTTTTTCGTTTTCATTACTTTTTTTTCCAATATTTTCATCCTATATTTCTATCGTACATATCACACGTGATTCTATATTCCAGGAGTGGCCAAGCTTCATGATAGTCCGAACCATTTTTCAAAATCTGAAGTTTTTCGCGAGCCGCAATTAAATACGTATTAAATTTTTTTTTTACAGAAATTATATTTATTGAAAACATATAAATAAGTGCAAAGCATGTGAATTGAATTTAAATATTAAAAGTTAAACACATTTATTTTACTTCTCTTGATAATTTTTTTATTTTAAATTTTGGTGTTTGCATTTAAAATTTGGTGATTAATTGGTAACAGCACTTCTCAGTTATTCTTTCATATGCTGGTTAGTTGATACTGATCGGTGTTTGGATTTCACAAATTTTAAAGTGAAATAAAATGATTCACATAAGTACGTTGTTCCGAATATTGAAATAATTCGACAAGCAGCCTTTTTTTAATTCAGGATATTTCGATTTTAAAAATTTCCAAAATTCTAAAATCGATTTTTAATTTTCCAAAATTCAATAATCGGCATCAATTCATATTTTAATTGTAGAGCTTGATCTTTTTGCATCTCTATTAATTCTAACTCTCCAGATGTTTTTTGGGTCATAGTTGTATTAGAAATGGAAAATTCACCTTGAATTATGTTAATTTCAAATAAATTCAAAAAAAAATAATCAAGAGATGTTTTAAAAGATATCAAGTTTTGAAATTTATTTTGGAATTCAGTCAGTATTCTTTCTAGCTTTTTTGTATATTTGTTTTTTCTTGTTTAATATTGGAACAAATTTTTTTTTAATTCGGGGAAAATGACAAAATATTCTATTTTTAAAGTTTTTGAAAACGTTGTAATTTAGTTGGAAAATTAAATATACACTGTGAGAAGTTAGATATTATTCTATCTTTATCCTGCAATTGTAAATTCAGTGTTTGCAAATGTTCCATGACATCAGTCAAAACATGAAGTCTTGTAACCATTTGTCATAGTCTAATTCTGTATAGGTTATTTCCTTTTCTTTTAGAAAAGCAGTTATCGGATTAAACAAACCTATAAATAAATCTAATATGTTGTTGCTAGATAACCATTTAACAATGCAAAAGAAATTAATGTCATTTAGAAGTTCTTCGTCCTTTAACTCTTCAAAGAAATTTTTGAACTGTCGATGATTTTTTCCATTAGTACGAATGTAATTAACAATGTGTAACACTGTTTTCATAACATCAGGATATTTTAAATATTTTGTAACGAGATTATCTTTTTGAATTATGTTGTGAATCGGTATGAATTGTGAAATTCGAGAATCATCTCTTTATATATAAAGGCCCAACAAGACCGATTTTTTTATACAACATTGCCAGAGCTCTATCAGTTTCAATGCTTACAAGTTATAGACTAAAGTTAGTTTTGCTATTGCCAGGAAACAATAGCAAAACTAACTTAAGCCCAATTATTAACTTGATTGCTAAAGGTCATCAAAATTGACTGTTGTTTATTTAAATTTGATTTTTAAAAAGCAAGTTTACCTGGTCTTTATTTGGAATATGATGAATACTGATTTGAAAACCGAAGATGATTCGTTTCGTAATGTCGATATAAATTGCTAGCTTCAAATTTTTTGACCTTAGAGTTACAAATGACGTATAATGTTTTTCCATTATTGTCAATAAAAAAGAAATTCTTCTTCCACTCATTATTAAAATTTTATTTTCTTGCTCGTACTTTCTTTTTTCATTTTCGTTCTCTGTGGTCATATTAAAAAAACTGGAAATAAATAAAGAAATTAAAAAAAATATAAGTTTTGTGTTATTAAAACAATAAAAACACGTGTTACTTACTACGAAACAAATTATAATTAATTTACCAAAAATTCCAGATTACAAATTTTATCTGTAGCAAGAATGTGATTCAAATTGTTTCCTCTGGAGCACAATGTTAACTGTCCGTTCCAATAAAAGTTAACTATTTCAAAATCGGTCTGAAGTCAATCGATTACGAACGATTACATCACTACTTGCGTTCGTTCGCGCAGTTTTCGATGAGTCACATCATTCTTAACTTGGACAGAAATGAAATTTGCTACAGCGTTGGACTTAGTCCTTCATATTTGTTGTCAGTAATCTAAAAGACCTTTTGAAACACATATGGAACGATAAATTTTTTTTAAAAAAAAATATAATAACACAAAAATGAAAAGGGAACTTGGTTGCGTTATTGAGAGCCACAAATAATCCGCAGGCTGGCCAACCCTGCTATATTCGAAAAATTCTCGAAAGAAATTTTAGGCACTAAAGGGGCTCTTTGGCAGAGTTTAACCCACAGTTTGTTCGAACGTTTGGGGAGCATGGAATTCAACACCACAGTTCTTTCCTATCAAATGTCTGATATCCATGGCTTCGACTATTGTTCCCAAAATGTCTGGAATGCCTATCTTGTCGCTTTGTTATTCAAGAATGATTGAAATTTATAGGCGTTATATAAAAAATCAAATAAAAAAATGGAAAAAAGATAAGATTATAAGTATAAAAAGTAATAAAAAGGAAAAGAGAAAACTATTTTTCATAAAGAAAGTTCACAAAAAAGAGATTTTTCCAAAATTTTAGTTAATAAATGGGAGATAAAATTGTCATTGCATTTATGGTGTCAGGATATGTTGGTTTTCATTCTTCATTATTTTTTCAATTCACATATTTATTACAATATTTTGAAGAATATGCTTTATTAAATGCTTAAAAATGTTTGCTCTTTAGTAGTTACATTTCTTTTTTTATGCCACTAATGTTTTTAGTAGTGTTTCGATATTAATTTAATAAAATGAGTTATTTATTTGGGAAATAGAGAGTGCATAATTTTGTCTTTCTTTGTATATTTTGAACAGGATGAATTTGCTACTGCTGCTATTAAATCAGTTGAGCTTGATGATTTATTTGGGGGTAAACCTGTGCAGTATCGAGAAGTTCAAAATCACGAATCTAGCTTGTTTCTTTCTTACTTTAAAAAAGGAATCAGGTATAAAATATTTTCTTCATTTATGTTTTTATGTACCACAAAATAATTAATATGGGATTAGTTAAAAGATATTTAAAAATGTTTTTAATATTTTTTAGATAACACTAGCCTTTATGCAACTATAATCAATTTATTAAGAACATCAATTTGCAAACTATAATCAAGTTATAAGCCAGAGCAAGTTTAATATTCTGTTGTATTTTGACAAATTTTATCGCTACAAAATATCTCTCTTAAAAAAGTTTTTCTTTTATTTTAACATTACCAAGCATTGCATTTTAAAACTTACTCTGGCTTATTACTTCATTATAGTTTGCAAATTGAAGTTCATAATAAATTGGTTATAAATGTATTGAAACTAGTGTTATCAATTAAAGTTTCCTATTTATTTGCTAGGTATCTTCAAGGTGGGGTGAAATCAGGATTCCATCACGTTGAAGATGAAACCATCACACGATTGCTCAGAGTTAAAGGACGCAGAAATGTTCGTTTACATGAAGTTCCACTGAATGTTTCTTCGATGAACAAAGGAGACTGCTTTATTTTGGACTGTGGTTCAACCGTTTATGTGTATTATGGTCAGGAGAGTGGTCGTATGGAACGCATCAAAGCTATCCAGGCTGCAAATGCTATAAGAGATGACATGCATTGTGGTCGAAGTGAAGTAAAAATTGTGGGTAAGTAATCTTGCTTGTTTTATTTGCTTAGTCAATGAAAGTTTAAATCTTAATTGTGCATGCATAATTTGAGAATGTTTTGATAATCTTAATTTTAATCTGTTTTCCCATGATTTTCTACACTTTTTGTTAAATAATTGTTTTAGTTTACTCTAATTTAAAGTTTTTAATATATTTTGTATATTTTTTATATTTAAAAGAATCCTTTTTATTATCAACTATTGCAATTTATGACAAAGTTTACAATGTTTCATTAATGTATTTAAACAAAATCCAGGGATATTTCACATCTTCAAATTAAAAAAAAATATATAGTTAAACATTAAAATTATAAAATAAAAAAGAATGAATACAAAAATATTTAAATTTTCTAGTTATATCACCTATTAGTAGCATACTGAAGTCTTTAAACCAATATATTAAATTAAAAAAATATTTTTCAGAAAAAAAATTTAAGCTCATATGGCCTAGCTGATAGCTGCTAGTGCTCTTGCCTTCCGTTCAACAGTTCGTGGGTTGTTCGAATCCCACCTTAGACTTGGATGTTTGTAGTGGTTTGGAATCTACTTTAAACCATAGGTCCCAGTCTAATTAGCCTTTGTGTGCAAAAAATGACCATTGAATGAGAAACAAACTAAGCAAATCAATAAGCACATAAGTGGAAATATTAGCCTAATGCAAATGGTTGATATCATTGATCTAAAGAAGAAAACAAATATTTTTATAGTAATATTAGTTAATTTCAAATTGTACTTGAATAATTTAGAAGATTTAATGTCTAATTGATTAGTGTTCTTATTTGGCACTTTCATATTATATTAGGTTGGCTAATTAATGAAGAGTATTCAGTCAAAGACAATTGAATCGTTTCTGAAAAAATTTTGGAAAAATTTTAAATTAAATTTAATTTTTTTTAAAAGGGAAAATAATAAATATAAATATTTTGATAAAATTTTGTTTTATTTAAAAATAAATTAGTTTGTTAAACTTATTTAGAATTAAATATATAAATTAGTCATAATACATATATAATCCAACATCTTTATTTCAATAAATTCAGATATTGAAATTTTTCATGAATAAATCTTTTTTATTAAATAAAATTTTTAATAGGGTAGTATACCTATATTCAGTATACCTATTTCAGAAAAATGTTTCGCTTTTCTAATAAGAATTTCTTTGTCCTTTTTATTTTTTCAAATAATTTTTTTATAAATATTTTTAGTTTCTTAAAAACCAGAAGCAGAACTTTTGGGATAGGGAAATAATTTTTTTGGTAAACTATATCTTTGTTGATATTTTTATTGAAAATTTCTTCTTTGTTTGCTGTTTACATTTACTAATAAGATAACTCAGCTCTCCATTCCTTTATAGTCCTTAGCCTTCTTTTAGCACAGAATACATATTCATGCATTTTATATAGAAACAATGTTATAAAATGACTTGCATTAACAAAATGTATATTGATGAAAAATACATATAGGTATTTTTATAAAACAATCCTTTGTAATAATTATTATAATTGTTATTACACTTATATTGCACCTATCATATTCTTATAAATATTTTATTATTCATGCCTATATGTGCTATATGAAAAAGATATTATTCAGTACAGTTTAAATATATATTAATTTTAACTGCCTTTAGATAGCAAATACAGATATCTTGAAAATAATTTGCTTATATATATGCACACAAAATTGTAAAAGGAATATGTTGCTCCTCTATTATCTCTTTAGTAAGTGATAAAGATAATAAACAATTCACCTTATTCTTTTATTCATTCGTGGCTTGATTGTCAAATTGTCTATTTTTGAATTTTTTACAAAAATTAATTTTAAATTTATAATTAAGAAATAAATTTGATTTCAAATTAATTAAAAAATTTTTGAAAGTATCCAAATGCCATATGCATAAATATTGTGTCATTATTTGAGATGTTATAGTTTGAAATATTAGTGACATTTAAAAATTAAAAAAAAAGATTCTTTTTTAAAATTAAATGGCTGTATTGTGTTTAAAATTTCCTTTCTTTTTTGAAAGTAATTAAATTTTGGAATACTAACTTCATCATTACTCTTTATTAAAATATTATTTCAGTTTACATAATAAATAATATGAATATGTTTCAAGAGCTTATTTGTGCCATTAAGACAAATTGGTAACAAATAAAGAAGTGCCACTAGATATATTGTATATTTATGCATAGAAAACACTTAAATTTTATAGAAAAAGTTTTTAAAGATGTTATGTGAAATTTTTAAAATTAATTTTGTAAGATGACTATAATTTAAAATCCATAAATGAAATGTATTATTTTGTATAGAAAGTAGTTTTATTCATGATTTTCATTTCACTCAATTTTATATTTGTATAATAATGCATTGGACCGAAAATCATTATTTTAACAGTGACACTTTAATAAAAGAAGTCACCACAGGAAATGAAAAAATTTTGAAATATCTATGAAATATTTTAAGATTTTTTTTGATATTAGCTTTGTGTGTGTAAATTCAATATTATATATTTTGTTACGTCACTTCAATATTTGAACTGATATCTAGTTGTATTTATTTAGATTCTAGCAGTTCAAATAGTGATGTTGATGAGTTCTTTGAAGCATTAGGTGGGGGATCTGAATCCGACGTTGACAGTGGAGTTGCAGAAGCTGATGATGCTTTTGAATCAAACTTCGATTCTAAAATTGCCTTATATAGGTAATTGTTAAATTCTGAAAAATGAATGTTTTGTGAATAATGTCCAATTCTTGGATACTTATTACAGGTTAATTAAAAAATGGGACCAATTTCAAGGCACCATAAATTTTTATTGTATGACGTTAATTACATGTAATTTTCTGAGTGGTTTCCTTCAGTATATTACACTTTATGTGAATGTTTAGGCCAAGCCAAAAGCGCTTTTTCAACTCCTTTTTGAACGTAACTTTCTGGTTTTCTCTTTGCTTTCTAAAGCCCTTGAAGTGTTCTTACTTTGTGTCTATTTAATTGTTTATTTAAATAATTCAGTAAAAAAAATCAAAATGAACACAATTCATTGATGATGGTAGTCATTTCATAGCAGAAAGAATTTTTTTATCTTTAAGTAATTTTATAATTTATTTTATAGTATGACCTGGCACTGAATTTTTGGAAAAAATAGTTCTTGAGGTAAAGGCATTTACTTCCTTTGAACATGTACTTCAAAATTTAATTCTGATACTATTTAGATTCAATGTTAGCCTTTGTTTCTACAAAAAAAAAGTGGTTTGTAAAGCCTTGAAAATATATTCCCACCCATACATAACACTTAATAACCAAATTGCCTTTTGCCAAACAGCTACATCTTTGCAACATTTTTCGTATAAGTATTGTATTTTTTTTTGGCCAATTGTAGATGACAGATTAAACAGTGCTTTATCTGAATTTATCCATGTTTTGTCTCTATCCTTGTGTAACATTATATACAGAGGACAAGACTATTTCAGTCCTTTTTCTAGGGTCTTTACAGAAATTTGATGACCAACTGGCTTATTCATTTTTCATACTCAATTCTCTTTATCTGATGACAAATTGTTGATTGTGATACTCATAGTATTTTGGCTGAAGTTCTTTGAGTCAGATGTTTTTTTCTATAGGCATAAGTCTTTTTCATTTTTCACCAGGGAACTTTCATCCACATTTTTTCCATACAGAAATTGAGCAACTATCTTTTAAAAGCTTTAAAATTTTGCTTTGGGTTAGCAGATCTAATTTACTCCTATGAATAAAAATAAGTAAATTGCTAATTTAAAATTTTCTTTTCTAAAGTAAAATTGATAATGAAGCGATTAAAGTTTATTTTAAATAGTTATAAGCTTTTTAAATTGGTTATGCTAATTTTAAATCAACCTGTATATTCTATATTGTGTTTATTAGATGCATTTTATAAGCAATTTAATGGTGTGAATTATCTTTATACAGTCGATGCTTATTTTTATGAACTTGTAAGGAGAAATAATAGTTCGTAAAATAAAAATATATTGTATTAGATTATTAAAATTTGACTTTTTTTTTATCAAACTACTTTATCTTTATAAATAAAATACTATTAGAAAAAATTATTTAGAATGCACTATAAGAAAAATATGCAAAATAAAATTTATACTTAAAAACAGTACTTACTTCCACTCACAGATTCATACTTTTTTAATATAAAATCAAGCAAAGTAATCATTAATCTTTTTCTAATTAAAAACTACACTTTAAAAAAATATTTTTCCATTTTTTTCAAAGTATAAAAGCATTTTTCTGTTTTTTCCCCCAGAAAAATACTAAGTCCTATTAGCCATTCAGCTACTTGTTTTGCAGATAGTCTTTGCACTACATTTTTCTTTTTCAATATCTGAAAACACTTTTTCGTTTTCATTCGTTGTATTTTTAATAATTTCATCATCTGATATATACAACAAATATCACATGTAAGTCATATCACTCTTTAAAAGAATCCTGTAAAGAAGTTTCAGGTAGCAAAAGGATTCTTTGTTGGAGTGTGACTCAAGTCATCAATTAAATTATTTGGCTTTCTTCAATTAAGTTGGATTATTCAGTGAAGCTGGAATGTTGAATTACTCTCGACATTATCTTTCTCTCAACATCATTCTAAACATTGATTGATAAATGCATTGCTCCTAGAAGGTAAATTTCAGTATGCCACTCCAACTCCAAGCTCATAATCAGTTGTTGCAAAAGAACCATATGAAATTTGCTCATGACTTTGTCAGTTTTAACTGTTTTAACTTGATCTATGGGCTTTAAAAACTGGAGAAACTCTACACAAATCAATTTAATATTTGAGACTTGCAGAATGTCAGCTATGCAATTATGTAAAATTGGAAAAACTTTACGATATTCCAATAAAAAAAGCTGATCTAAGTGTCAGCCAATTTTCATTTGTGCTTCCAGTCATCCAAGCTTTAATGTTAGCATGATATATAGCTGGTAGTTTTTGTTTTAACTTATTTAAAATATGTCGGTGTTAAATATTCCCCTATGAAAAATGTACAGATTTTCTGTTTCATTCATGTTGGCTGCAAGCAACATTGTAATTCTTTGCTTCGCTTTTTTACCTTATTACATTTCTGGCTTTTAAAGCTACGTGTTCTTTCAGGTAAAATCTTAAAAGAAACCTGTCTTGTTTGTGTTGTGAACATCCTTTGGGTCACATTCGAAAAGACATGGCTCCTTTCCACTAAAATTTCAAAATTTTGTTCACAGTTCTACTTTTACCTCAAAACTTTTTGAAGTTCAGTGTCTGGTTTTAAAATTTTGGAGTCAACTATTTGATGCTTTGAAATATTTTATGTTCAGCTTCATTGCAAAGACTTGGATAACTATGCAAAACTTTAATGACATTATCATCAACAGAAATGTTCATTCCTCTTATTTTTCTCAGCTTCGTAAGCCATGTAACAAAAACAATACCTGTTTAGATGTTTTGATTCTGTACAATAGTTTTGAGAGGGAGCACATTTGCTGGTACTTTTTGCTTTTACCAGGAATTTTCACCCCAAGTTTTTAAAATAGTGAAGAGGCCATATTTTAAATTTTCTTACATTTTGGTGTTTTTTGTCTTGTTTAATATTTTTTGTCTACTTTTAAAATTCTCTTTTTCACTTTGACTGATACTGATGTTTGAATGAAATGAAACAAATTATATAACAACAGAATTCAAACTTTTAGTTTTTTCCACTTTCTATGTACTTGTATATGGGAAGTCTTTTCCTCTTTCTATTTCTCTTAAGAATCTAATTTGACACCACAGTTCTTTCCTGTCAAATGTCTGTTCCCACAATGTTTAGAATACCTGCACTTGTTGCTTCATTGTTCAAGAATAAATCAAGTTTTCAAGCATTATTTAAAAAGGAAATCAATTAAAAAAATTAAAAAAAATATCACCATAAAAAATAGAAAAGGAAACTATTTGTTAGAAACAAAAATTCTCAAAAAAGAGATTTTTCAAAATTTTAGTTCATAGCTGGATGGTAAAGTTATATATATATGGTGTCAAGGTAGGAATTAGTCACTAGTTCATAAAAACATGAATGTTCATAATTTCGAGATTCGTAAAAATGAATATTTACTGTACACACTTCTCTACCAAAAAATATCTTCATTTACTTATTGTAAAATGCTATAAATTTTATATTTTTAAGTTTTTAGTTAACATTCATTTATAATTTTAATTTGCTTAATGTATGAAAGAATTTGCTTCTATAACGTAAAGAACAGTATTGTAATAAACACTATTGTAATGTTTCAAATTTTTACCCTCGAAGGCATATTCCTCTTGTTGAACTTTGTATGACTCCTACCTGCCTTTCTCAGGGTCTGGATCATCTTTTTAACTCACCTTTTACTATCTATGATTTGCAGAATGCTTTTAATCGTTTAACAAAGGGTAAATGTGCTAGCCTTGATGAACTTTTACTGGAATTTTTTTATCTTTTTTGGCCCTAAAGGTAGGACTATTGTTTTGCATCTCATAAATATATCATGGGAAGGTCATTTCCCGAGTACCTGGAGAAAGGGTGATATTGTACCTTTGCTAAAATGTGACAAAGACCCTCGGCATGTTGATAGTTTTAGGCCTTTTTCACTTACTTTAGTTTTTTGTAAAATTATGGTGAGAATGATGGTGGATAGACTAAATTTCTATTTGGAGAATAATGATTTTATCGCTGAAAGACAAGCTGATTTTAGGAGAGGTAGGAGTACTACTGAACAAGTTATTCGTTTTTTGCAAGAAGTGAAAAATGGATTTCATTTAAGGCAAAGTACGCTGGCCATATTTGTTGATTTTAAATCTGCCTTTGACCGAGTTTGGAGACTTCTACTGCTTAGCAAACTTTTAAAGTTGGGTATTACTGGCTGTATGTTCAATTGGATCAAGACCTTTCTTGGTCAATGTTTTGTCAGAGTTTGCTATGGTACTGCGAAATCAGGCTTTAGGCAAACAAAGAATGGCCTCCCTCAAGGCTCTGTTTTGAGTCCACATTTATTTAATATCATGATCAACGACGTTCTGAAGGTAGTTGATGGTTTTGATGGTATTCAGACATTACTGTATGCAGATGACCTTATTATTTGGTCAACTGATTCTAATACAAAAAGTCTTGAGGTTTTGCTTAATGAAGCACTATCTAGACTTGCTGATTGTGCTGATAATGATGAAATGCCTATCAACCTTTACTTTGAGCACAAAAAGTTATTCCATTTGTCTGAAACTTAGGAATCTACCGAACTGTCTGAAACTTAGGAACTTTTAAGAACTGTTAATACTACTCACCTTGGTATTGTACTGGATTCCAAGCTTTCTTGGAATAATCATATAAATCTGATTAGTGACAAGGCCTTAAATATAATGAAGCTTTTGAAGCCAATCATTGAAGCCAATATACTGATGGATTCGCAGATCCTGTCTTGAAGATTGTTGGTGCTGGTATTTCCTGTCAGCTTTTTCAACTCAGTAAACCTGTGGGGACCTTTTGAGATAATTTTGATGGTGAGATCTCAACCGTGCTTTTTGCTGCAGAGGCCTTGCTGAACTTTAGACATGGCAAAATTGTTTTTCTTGTTGACTCGCAGTCTGCAATCCACACCTTGGTAAATAGAAGTGTTTCTACCTCATCTGAAGAAGTTAGGTGTAAATGTACCCTTAGCAATCTTATTGAAAATGGTAATATAATTGTATTTCAGTGGATCCCAAGTCATGTTGGGATTCCTGGTAATGAGAAGGCTGACTCTTTTGCAAAATTTGCACTGGGTTTTCCCCTGTGTCATACTCCCATCCCAATTCATAACTTCAAATCTTTAGTAGCATTGGGGCTCAAGACATCTAGGGAGCTTACACTATTTTAATTTGGCGGCTGGTAAGGGTTGTGTGTGGGAGTGCCTTGTTACAGCATAAAAATAGAGTACCTCTGGTTTTGCCCAGGAGAATTGGTGTTGCCTCCTTCTAGTTATTGACAAGCCATAACTATCTTCAACAACATCTACATAGAATTGGGCTGGCTTCCTCTGCCTCTTGCCCCTTGTGTGATCATGGCTCCATGGATGGACGTCTTTGGGAGTGTTCTGGTCTGAAAGATATAGACGTTGGAGATATTTCCCCCTTCAGTTCTTCACATCTTTACTGGTCAGCAAGACAACGCATGGCCGATTGGCCGAGGCTGGGCGTAGGATAAAAAAAATAATAATAACGTAAAGAAAAAATTTCTGCTAATGCATAAGAAGATAAAGTCTTTCGTTTCAAAGTAAGTTTTATCTGTACAAAAATCTTCTAATCTTTAGCATTAAATTGTAATTCAGTGTGATTTGAACATCAGAAAGAATGGAAAATATAATTTTTCCTGCCTGCTACTTCCATGTTTAAAAAACTTTTTATTTGTTATTTTCGAAATTGTGTTGTCAACATATTATACTGGAAAAATTTTAAATTCTTTGCAAATAATTCAGTTGATTTAACTAAAAATCATTATTGATTAATGAAAAATTTTTTAAGTTTTAATAATGCTTTTCTTATTTTAATTGCATAAAATATGCTTGTTACTCTAAATTGGTACTTTATTCTTTCCACTTTATTTACAAATGTATATGTATAGGTGTTTATTTTATTATCTTCAGTCAAGTAATATAAGATTAAAAGATTTCATTTGATATTATATAAAGTAGTAAAAAATAGCTGTGCCTTTTCTGTGGAAATTGAATAAATATTTATAATGCTGTTTTCTGCTTGTATATTAAATTGTATGCATGATTTATTAAATAATTTTTATGTTTTAACTAAGACATTAAAAGAATATACAAGCAAATTTTCATAGGTATAAAAGATTTATACATGTATATTAAAAACTAGCTTTATCACTAGTATTGATTACTACACTAATATAAAAACAAGAAAACAAGTCGCACATAGGTTTATATATATATATATATATCTTTTAGAGTCAGTGAATCTGAAGACGGAGACCTTCATATTGAATTGGCTGCTGAACAACCTCTTAAGCAAGAATATTTGCAAAATGATGTAAGTTGAAATATTGACTCTAAGTCAATCTTTTAAATTGCGCATAACTATAAGTTTAAATTCAAATTATTTCAGTAATGAAATTATTACATATGAAAAGAAATTAATGCAATGTAAATTGAAGCTTTTTTTGTGATTAATAGGGAATACAATTTTGTCATTGAGGCTTATGTATGTGTTAACTGACAGCTGATTAACTGATATATTTTACATTTCAGATTAGAGAATTTAAAGATTTAAACTTTCTTTTTCTTTTAAAGTTAAAAAGAGTTGTTATTTGTTTTATGAAGTGTTTAAAATATTTCACTCTCTATATAGTATGGGAACGGACACTCCTCAGGCATGCTTAACACTGCATATTGATTAATTGTCTGCCAGTATATGTGTTCATGCATAAATGCAATATAATGTTAAACTTTTTTTTATCTTAATGTGACTGTTTAAATTTAATCTGTAAAATTTTATTTCTCTCAACCAAGTAAAGATTCAAAGAAAATTTGTCTAAAAAATTTTCTAAACTCCTTATGCACAAATTAAATTTTACAAAAGAAATAAAGAATTTATTACATTAGCTTGAGTTAACTTTGTAAATTAACAATTTTTATTTCTTTGAAGTTTTCACCTTTATTTTCCTTAAAAATGTTAAAATTTTAATTTGCATTGAAGACAATGAAAATTTTGTATACTTTTTACATCATAGTTGAAATATCTTTTTTCAAAGAATTTTCTCAATCTTTGCTGTAAATTGTTGCAGTTTGAAAAGAGTTTTTCATTCTAATATGTGTCAGTTATGATAACTTTGTTATTAATTCATCTGAATCAATTTTTTTATTCTTTGAGATTAATTATGTGCAAATTCAAAACATTTATATATTTCTTCATTGAAATTGATGTCAATTTACATCTGACTTTGGAATTCATGTCATAAGAATAATTGGATGTAAATTTAGGTTTCTTTATTCTCATTAAGAAACCAAAATTATCTAAATATATATAAAAATAATTTAATTATTTAAATATATTTTAACCTCTAGCCTTCAATTCAAAAATTTGTGATTTTGATTTCCATCTTAGATATAAATTTCTTCAGTGACTTTGGCCACTTTAAATTGTATATTCTTGCTAGATTACTTCTCGCGTACAAAATGCAATCATAGTATCACAAGCGTAAACTTAAATGTTTAAACCATTATTCATATATTTATCAAATATTTATAGCATAGATTAAAGATAATTTTCCACATTCACTAATAAATATTCTGTACTTTTATTAAATTTTCTAATTTAGATAATTTAGGAATTAATGGTTTATAATTTTTAAGTGAGCATAATAAAAAGTCACTGTATTGAAACATATATGAAGCAGTTTGAATTTCTCTTTCTTTTTATTTCACAATTCTTATGTTATGAATTCATTTTAGGATTGTTACATATTAGATGGTGGAATTAATGGTTTATTTGTTTGGATTGGAAAAGATTCCAGTCGCAAGGAAAGAGTAGAAGCTATGAATTATGCTAATGTATCCTTTCATGTGTTAATTTATACAAAGTTCTAAGATTTCAAAGTTATCATAGTGAAAAACAAATTTATTTACTGATTCAAATTAATTTTATCTTCATACATTAACGCCAAAAGAATTTCACGAATAGCAAATTTTTTGATAAAATAAAAAATTAGAAATTGAAATTTTCAAGTTTATGTATGTAATGCCTGATAAATATTTTTAATATTATTTATTACCTTATTTTTAATATATATTATTTTTTATAATTATTATTAATATTCATTAAAGATAAAAACCTACTTAAATTTTCTTTTTAATTTATTAAATAAATATATTTTTTATAAACAATTGTCAAAGGAAGATAGTGGTTTTCTTTATTGCAGTTTTCCTTATTATCATTTATGTAAAAAAATTAAAGTTTCATTTCCTATGAAATATTAATATATTAATTCCTATAAAATAACATAATTTCATAAGGAAAAAAATGGAATATAAATAATAGAATAATCAAAATAACTATTCACTTACTGAAATTTCATTTATTGCAAGCAATTGTATTTTGACAGGGAAAAATCTTTCTAATTTTTAAATACTTTATTGATATTGATGAAAAATCTGCCATATTTTTTTTAAATGCATACTACCTTTTTCAACTTTGTAAAATAAATATTAATCTTTGAATTTTATCGAATGTAAAAGTTATGGTAAATGTAAAAATATTTATTTTTGAGTTTTTTATACTTATTTTTATAAGAAAATTGTATTTAAAATGTATTGTTAGACAAAAAGTTTAAACATGGATTTATATTAGATCTAATTTATAAATTTTTATCTCTTTTTCTGAATTCTGCTTTATTTCTTTTAAAATGTTCGTGAAACGTTTCAATAAAACAATATTTTATAATTCTGCATAAGAGAAAAATAGATTCAATCTAAAATTAGAATTTGAATTTAAATTATACTTTGTTTTCATATTAGATATTTAAACAAAATGTGTAAATTTTTTAATAAAAGCTACAAGAAGCTATTTAAGTGGTCATTTTGTTGAATTAATATTCTTATTGTTAATTTGATTATCTAATTATATTGTTTATCATAGCAAATATAAATAAGAAGTATTCAAATAGATCTAATTATTTGTACCAAATAATTTTATATATACATTCTAATTCTATAAATTTCTTTGTTACCAGTTGACATTTTTGATAAAACAAGTTTGTAGTGCTTGCAGAGTTATGTTTTTCATCTTAATACTCAAGTTACAAAATATCACTTTATATATTCTGTATTGTTCTTATTAATGCATAGAAATACATAAAGAAGAAGGGATATCCAGAATGGTTGCCTGTTCAAAGAATAATTCATGAAACTGAAACGCCATTATTCAAATCTTATTTCTCGATTTGGGAGGATCCTGATGACCAGAGTTTTGAACTAATAAAAGAAACAAGTTTGTTTTATAATATTCATTAATTATAAGTCAGTTATAATGAATGTATAATCTTCTTAATTTTCTCTTTTTAGTATAACATAACTTTTTATTTACATCATCCTGCTGAAATGAATTATGGATTCAAAATCAAATTTAGCTTTATCTGAAATTATGAAATTTTCGATTATGAAAAAGTCTTAAAATTTTACTGCAGAACAAAATTAATTGAACTTTTAAGCCAAACTTAAAAAACACAATAATTAAAATTAAAAACTTTTCAATGGATCTTATTTCTTGAATAAAATATTTCAACTACAGTGTGTTGCATCTTTCTTTTTTACATAATATATAACATTTCTATTTATTTGCATTATATTTTTAAAGCTGTTTAGTTAAAATTATTTTTAAATTACATTTCCAAATTATTCATGAGACTTTTCAAAGTTATAAAATTTATTTTTTATTGATTTTTTTGTGGTCATGAAATATAATTTTACCAAATTTTGTAGCACTCTTTTGTAGACATACTTCTTTCATTAATTTAGTAATAAGTATTTTTATAATTTTTTAAATTTATTTTTATCAATGAGAAAAATAGCTTTAAAATTTTTTAATTATTTATATAATAAAATTTTTTAATTAAACATTGATGCAGTTACACAGAATGCCATTTTACATTATGTTATAAAATTGCTTTTTTCCTTGTTTTTGTTCACTAGTATATATCATGAATTATTATGTACTATGTTATGCATTTTTCATGAACTAAGTTTCATGCTTTCTACATTTTTTAAGATAGAAGATTAAATCTTTCTTGCTATATTTTTATATAACCCAAAACTTGTAGTTAGCTTTTAATTAATTATCTTAATTAAATACTTTGTTTCTGTTTGAAATGACAGTGGTTTGGTACTGAGCCCTAAGGCTCAGTGCTATGTTTAAAAAATCATGATATTGATTCCTAACTCTGATGGGTTTACTTATAGTAACTTGAAATATATTTCTAATTGTATGTCTTTCTTAAATTAGACTCTACATTTGAAAAATGACTAGCTAATAAAACCAAACTAATTCTAAGAAGTATAAGAACTGCATAAGCAATCATGTTATGTGTTTAATGAGTGAAATAAAGATCTTATGTATATATTTGATTAAATTTTTATTATGTTGCAAATTTAATATTATGCATATGTAGAATTTTTTTATTATTTTTGCTTGACATTTTGACTTATTAACTAATTTTCTTACAGTAACGAAAGCTACTGGAGAAGATATAAAATATGAACTTTTTGTGAAAAACATTGGAAAAGCTGCAAGTTTTATGCCTGATGATGGTTCTGGAGACGTTGAGGTACAGTTTTTACATTGTTGTCTTAAATGAAGTAATCTAAATAGCAGTTATATATGTGGTATTTAAGATAAATACTGTACTATGTTTGCTTTTTTTATATTTCCATAACAGAAATAAATTAAAAAATTAATCATTCCAATTCTTATAAATTTGATACTTATTATATTTTTACAATAAGTAGAGATGTTAAATTACTGATATTTTGATTTGTTTACATAAATTTAAGATGAAGATCAAGCATAATAAATTTGAAATTCTTATAGAATTTTGATTCCAGAATTTTATAAAATTAACTTAACTTGAAAATATTAGCTGCAGTTAAAAATTGAAAAGGTGGAAAACCTTGAATTCTAATTTAAAATTGCGTGCTGATTACAAACAAAAAGCAGGAAACTATTAGTTTGTAGATAAACGTTGTTTTTGGTGTTTGTGGTTTTCTTGCATGAAAAAATATTCATAAATTTATTATAACTTTTATTTTTTATCCACACACAATGTATTCATTTATACAAATGATTCGATAAATAATTCCAAGATTATTTTATTCTTTGAATATTATTGGTAAATATTTTTTTATTCACTAAATATTAAATTTACAGAGTTATATAAAAATTAATATTAATTTTGTTTTAGGTTTTATTTGTAATTAAAATTATGTTTTCTAGTTTGTGCAGTAAGTATTTTTTTAATTTGTAAAATGATTTTACCTATTCCATTTGTTTACTTCAAGTTATATATTTATATGTTTACTTCAGTTTATATTCAAACTAATAAAAAAATTCTTATCAGCTTAGATGGTAATATTAAAAATTAAGAACAAGGTATTGAATGGTAATTTTATAAAGTAAAATAATTTATTGTATTTATAACTCAAATATAAATAAAAGTATTAAAATATATATATTCTTTTGATAATAATGAAAATAATGAAATTGTAATGTTATGATGCATTTTTATTCCTTGCGTTTTTGTATGATTTTTGAACCATCCCTTTTTTGTAATGAATCTTACTTATTCATATTACCTAAAATCTTTTGTATTAAATATTAATTTAAATTAAATTTTATAATTAAACCATTAATAATCAAATAAATTATGTTTATCATCTTGTTTTAAACAATTTTTAATGTTCTGATTTTTTTTACAATACAACTTGCTTATTCATATTGTATGAATAATATGTTAAACATAAATTTTGGTTTAAGTTATATTAACACATTAAATTCTATATTACTAAACAATGCACTTTTAAATTCTATATTATATAATTTCAGATATGGAGAGTAGAGAATTTTGATATTGTGCCAGTTGATCCTTCTCAAAAAGGAATATTTTTTGGTGGTGACAGTTATATTGTGAAATATACTTATCATGATCAAGACCACAGAGAACATTGTATTTTGTACTTCTGGCTGGTTAGTTATATATTTTGTATATTTTAAGACTGTTTTTTTATATATTTGGTTAATGTAATATTTATTTTAGTTTAAGTGGTTTTAATTACTAAATATGAGTTTGAGCCAAGGATATTGATTTATAATGCAAATATTATAATATTTTTGTTTAAAATGATTTGTATTGTTTAAAGGGCCAATCAAGTACACAAGATGAAAGGGCAACAGCTGCTCTAATGACAGTTAAACTAGACAATGATATGAATGGAAAAGCTACTCAGGTAATGTTATTCCTAGAATTTTGAGAAGTTGACATTAAGAGTGGAAATTATGTAAATTAAACCAAGTATAGTGTATCAGAAAAAAGAAATGTAGTGTTTATATTAATGTACACTGGAAGATATTTTTATTATAGTTATGCATTCAGTATGAAGTTACTTACTGTGAATGGAAAAAGGAGAATTAGCCATTAATATTTTCACTGTTAACTACAAATCTAATATATTGTTTATTCAGTTGAAAATTGGAATGTTAATATTTATTGATTTCTGATTTTTTAAACATTTTTCTTAAGTTTAATATAAGCGTGGAATGAATATTGTTTAAAAATGAGCCAGATTCTTAGGTAATTTACTTTTCTGATAACTATAGTTACTATAAAAACTATTTACATTGCTCAGTATTGAAATTAAATTACCAGAAAAACTGTATTAATCGAGCAAAAACTCATGTTTATTAAATATTTTTTTTTTTTACTTTCTAAGTACTTAAGTAAATGTGTCAGCATTATGAAAATTTTTATTTGAATTTCATCTCTTGAAAATATGTGAACTTAAATGTGTCTTATTTAATAATTTCTAAGCGAATAAAATATTACATATCTAAAAGGTGAAGTATGTATTGATTCAGCTGAACTTTTCTTATATAAATTTTACTTCCAAACTAAACAAGAATATAGAATTTTTGTTGGAAGACAGTTATGTGCTAATAATTTTTGATGTATTATTTTTTATAAATTCAAATTATTATCAGAAGACTTTTTGGAATACAATATATATTTCCTTAATATGAAACGTAGTTTGCTATTTTCCAAATTCTATTTAGTTTTCAGTGATTTAATTTCATTTTTTATTATAGTTACAAATCAAAGTATAAACATTTAAAAAAAATGGGAATGAATTTTTTATAACAAGATTAGTAAAGTAAGCATACAGTAATTGTTTATACTTGTAAATTTTTCCGTATAATGCAAAAAAAAAATCTAATTAAGTGAATAATTAGTAAAAAATTAAGTATCACTTGGGCATTATTAAAAAGCAAATTTGTCATATATTTACAGTTTGTTGATATTTTTTAGGTGCGAGTCGTACATGGACAAGAGCCAGAACATTTTTTGCGTATATTTAAAGGTCAAATGGTAATTTTAATGGGTGGGCATGCTAGTGGTTTCAAAAATATTCATGATTATGATTCATATGATGCTGATGGTACCAGACTTTTTCAAGTTAAAGGAACTAATCTCTTCAATACTCGGGCTGAACAGGTATGAAATAAACTTATATCATTAAATGTTTTTTTAATTTTTCATAGAAAATTTATCATAAACTACTATTTTTTTAGAGACATTAAAAGGATATGAAAAAGCATGCTAGTATTAAGCAATAATAAATTATATAATGTTTTTATTTCACTATATTTAATGAATAATAAATTTAAAAAAATTCATTCATTCAAGAAATAGAATGAGAAAATGTTATTGAACAAATGAGGTTATTTTATTGTAATTTTTAATTGATTTGTTAGAATTTAGGGTTTATTATGTTTTATTCACAGTTATTGATGATATTATTAAGGGTTCAATTCGAAATGTTATAAACATAGTCAGTTTTTTTACTTTTGAATTTCACTGTCTTCAATAATGTTTTCATATAAATTTTACTTTTTTTAATATATTTTGTACAGTGTTTTACAATTAAATGCATATAATTTATTTTTTATATGATGATTATTACATATTACATTTAAAAAAGATTTATGCATTATAATTTTATAAGAAAGTATAAATTTTTAAGAAATTGAGGATAACATTTTTAATTGCAAAGTAATATAAATATGTTTACTTACACCTTATTATTGGAAAACTCACAATTTTTCTATGGTTAATACATAGGATTTTGTTATCTTAAATTTATTTCATTTGTCCTAAAATTTATTTAAAATGTTAAAATAAAGAAATATTTTCTTTTTTTAATTGTAAATCATCATTTTTTTAAATGACATTTTTGAATATTCTGTCTTTTCAGAAGAAAATAGATAGTAATTAGTTCTCATTACTTTTTTTAAATAAATTTTTGTTTAATATTACAAGCAATCATTATATATTTATGACTCATATGCTTATCAATGCATGCATTAGATAGTCTGCAATATTTTTGTACCTAAAATATCACTTTCTCTACCTTCAATTTTTACTTTTTAGCATTAAATAATGAATTGAGACTTAGAAATTTATAAATTTAAATTCAAGTAATTAATAGATATAACAATCAGTTGTTGAATTTTTAAAAAAGAAGCCATAAAATGCATTTATTCTATTTGTTTATTCACAGAACTGTTCATTTATTTTTCATACTGCCCAGATTACATTTGTGGTCTTATTTTAAAGTAGATTGTGCTAAATAATTTAAAAGTATCTTTTTTTGTATATCACCTTAAGTATCTTTTCTTGTATATCACCTTAAGTATTTTTTTTTGTATATCACCTTAAGTATCTTTTCTTGTATATCACCTTATGGCATCCAAACATTTATTTATTTTTTGTGTAATTTGCAAGTATTAAGTAATATTGTTAAATATGATTTATTCCTGTTAAATATATGAATTAATTAAAACCAATAGAATATTAGATAAATTTTGGTAAATTTTTATAAATATTATTAAGGGTATTGGATTTCAAATAGGCAGATTTCTAATAATAATCAATTCCATAAAATTACTTATTTATACACACTAATATGTACACAAATTAAAAATCACTAATATATACACAAATATTAGTGAGTGATTTTACTTCAAAATATCTTTAATTATATTCATATTTTTGCAATTTTTTTAAGTTAACTTTTTAATAAAATGTTAGTACTGAAATGCTAATGGATATTTTTTTTAGTTTTTAAAAGATTCTTTTATTTGAAATATTTACATAATTCAATATTTGATTCTTGCATATTTATGATTCAATAGATTTTAAGGAACTTGCATAAATAAATAATGCTATGTCATTTTCTTTTGAAACATTATGTAGGTTCTAGAAGTAAGCACTTCATTGAATTCAAGTGATGTTTTTATTTTAGAGACACCTTCAATGACATATTTATGGATAGGAAAGGTAATTGATTTTAAATTAACATTGTATGTAGAGTGTTTAAATTGATTTCATTTTATTATGCATAGATGCTCATATATTTAAATGTATTAATTTTAGTGCTCCTTTAACTTCCTATATTTTTGTTGTCTTACTAAGAGAAAATATATTATATTGTTTATCACAAATTACCACAAATTATGATTTTTTTATATACCAAATATAAGTATTTCTTTGATAAATTTAAATCAGCAGAAATGTGATCCTTTTTCTCTAAAATTTATCTCAAAACAAAGATCTTTCATATGTATATTATATTATGTGAAAAGATATTTTAGTGTCTGAATAAAAAAAATACAGAGGTTGAAGAATTTGATCACAAAACTGCAAAATGATATTAAAATAATTTTTGAATTTTATTATAATGCATTAGCTTAAAAATAAGCTAAAGAATTCTGTTTGTTGCTTTTTTCTCACTTTCATTTCAATTAGTTGGAATGAAAAAACTTAATATTATGATATACATAGTAAAGCGATGACCTTAAAAATTTTAACTCAGATAAAAGATAAATATAAGTAATTGATAAGATAAAAGTGTTGATATTAAACTAATTCTCTCATTACAGTATTTAGCATTTTAGAATCTGGTATGAGTTATCTTAAACAAGTAAAATTAATTTTTATGAGAAAAATAGTTTCATATTTCATAATTCAATAAAATTTAAATGAAATTACAGGTATATATGGCATTAAAATGAAATATATTGTGAATATATTTTACAGATATCTCCTTGTTTGTTTTCTTTTTAAATTAATTAAAATAAGAATTGTCGTGAACTTTATTACATTTTATACTAAAATTATTTGCATTTAGCTTACATAATTTGCGGTAATGATTGGAAATACAGAAATAATCATTGCTTGGAATTGTTATTAAAGTCTTTTTGATGTTTATTGTAAACCTGATATTTAGTAGAGTACTATATTTAAAGAGATATTTACATTTCAATAATTACTGCTGAACTGTAGGACATTGATTCACAACCAATCTTTAATATGTGTTAAAATAAAAGTTTCAAGTGTATCAATTTTCAGTTAGTTAAAACTTTGACTTATTTAATTTTAAATAATCTTTGTGATGCACAGGTTTGAAAATCTGTATCAGAAAACTGTTTAATTAAATTTTATTATAACTGTTTATATAATAAATACATTTCCATGGTTGAAAAGTGTTTTAAATTAAAAAAATTATAAAACTTGTATTACATTTATTTTATTCTCTGTACGGGTAGAAATCCTGTGAGGAAGAACTTGAAATGGGCAGAAAAATTTTGCAGATTGTATCTCCTGACAGGTATTGTATACATATTACCACATTCAAATGTATGTAACATGTAAATAACTACAAAAACGTATGAAATTGATTTATATTATTTCATTTAATTTTTTTATGTTATTTTATTAAAATATTAGAAAATTAGCTTATCTGTTGGAATAGAGTTTTTCCATTTATAGTTTTCGTTTTTGCTGCATTGAGTAGTTATAAAAATATCATAATTTTACTGCAATATTTTTTCATTATTTAATCATAAATGCCTTTTATTTATTATTTTATTATTATCAATATTCTATTTAACTTTGTATTTACAGTTTATATTATATTTAATTTTATATTTACATTTGTTGAGTAGAGTGTTGGTAATTTTTTTCTGCATTTCCAAGATGCAGTCAAAAGGTATTTATTCTACATAAATCTATTTATAATATATTTATAATGAAATATTTCCATACAGTATTTTAGAAATAATGAATGTATAGATGTGAAGAGCAAATGATTTTTGCATAAAAATTTAAATGAAGAGTTTTGTTTCTATTATGTAGTACAATACATACTAAATGTATTACTTACAACAAGACATTTTTTAAATTTTTAAATCACTTGTTATTGGGAATGGTTATATTTTCAAAAACTATTACTGTATTATTTTTTTTCGTATTATGAAGAATAAATTTTTTTAAACTTTTTTAATATGTTTTTTGTTTGTGTACCATCAATTTTATCATTCTTAATTTTATTGTATAGTTATTTGTTCATAAATTTATAAATGAGAATTTCTGTTTTATATCCAGTTAGGTATTAAATTGTTTCAAAAAGTCATCTGCATTTCATAAGAATGTTTTTTGTTTATTACTAATATGTCCTCAAAAACTTGTTGCAGTTCTATGTGATTTATTTGATTCTTGAATATAATTACAAAGAAATCTTTCATTGAAAATGAAATTATTCTCAGCATTGAGTCAATTTTGATTCAGACATTCATTCAGATTTTTTATAGATTTCAGCAAAGAAAAATTTCAAGAGTTTTTGCATGTTCTTTTAATAATAATGTTCAAGATAAAAAAAATTAAGGTACTATGTTATATCAAACTTGAATATATTTAAATATTAAAAAAGAACAATTTTCTTATATTCAAATAACAAAAAGGATCATGTAGAATTGCTTTTTCAATAGTTTTTGGAAATAGTTTTATCCATTGAACCAAATATTAATTTTAAATCTTTAGATTTTGTTACATTGTTTTCAGATTTTGTTTTTGTGTTAAATTGATAAATATATTCAGAATTAAATTTTTTATTAAATATTATTAGTGGAATCAATTTTTAATAAAGAAATTCTTATTAAAAGGAATCTAATCTAAGGAAAGATTCAATGAGTTAGATTTCCATATAGACAAAATTCATTTTGTGAATAAACTGTATTGTTAACATTGTGAGAATAAACTGTATTTTAAAAAAATGAACTGAAATTGAGATAAATTGTATTATATAAAATATTAAAAAATTCCCCTGACACTTTTATTTTTTCATTTAAGTAATTTTATGACTATTAAACTGCAATAATAGCATCAAAAAGTAGAGTACAGATTTTAGAAAAAAGCATAAATAGATTAAAATATATCTGATATTTATTAATTCTAAACAAAAATGTATTTTTACAGTATCTGAATTAGAGCTATAATCAGAAATCAAAACTATAAAATAGATGCAAACTTTCATTTGAAATACTGTCTTTGTATTTAAAAATTAACTACTTCCATTGTTTTTATAATTTTCAATTCATCTTTTCTATATTATCATTTTTATAATTATCTGTCATTTTATCTAATGCATAAACGAGTTAAAAGTAAAGATCATGTAACACACTTTTAAAATAAGCTAGAAGTCTATAAATATGACCTCTCTTATAAAAAACCATGTTTGTCATTATCAAAAATGTTTAAATTTTTAATTCTATCATTTGAAGAAAGACATTTTTATACATATTTGATTTAATAATTAGAAATTTCTGATGTGATAATAATCTTTTTTATGTTATTATTTTCTTTACAAAAATATTAATATGAATCATTATATAGTTGATCAGTTAAATCCAATTTATGTACAAATTTATTTTGTCTCACAACAAGAATTAAAATTTCACATTTATTAAAATGTATTAAAAATAAAGACACAATTGAAATGATTCAGCACATTAAATTTCCTAATATATTTTAATATAAATGTATAATGATAGACTTCTACTTATACTTATTTTTGTTAAATCATTTTGTATAAGTTTAGTTTTTCGATGACCTTTTTTTCATTTATAACTATAAAATCTCAGTTCTAAAAAAAGTGCATAGGATTTTTTAATAAATTATGATGCATAATTTTAGAGGAAAGATATTGTTTTTTTTTTTAAAACACTTGAGTTTAAAAAACGAATTTCAAAGAATTCTTTCATTTTAAAGCATCAAGTTTGCTTAGTATTGTAATTTTTCTTAACCTGATAGTATTTTTATTTATATCTATGTTGTTATTTTAGCCAATCCCAAGAAATTAATGAAGGAGAAGAGCCAGATCAATTTTGGACTTCATTAGGTGGTAAAAATGATTATCCTGAAATTAGGGATTTCCCTTCAAGACCAGTTTTGAAGCCAAGACTCTTCAAACTTTCCAATCATTCTGGACATTTAACAGTTGAAGAACTATGTCATTTCACTCAAGAAGTAAAAATTCTTTCATAAAATTTGTATAAGCTTAACTTTTAATACAATATTAACTTCTCTTTATAATATGAAATAAATTTTTAAGTTTTTTCAAATATGTTTAAAGAAACAATAAAATTTAGTTGTATTGGTGCTGAACTCTTATACTAAATAATTTCATTATAAGAGTTCAGTTACCAATACAACCAAATTTTATTAATATTCTAATTCTAATTTAAAAGTGTATTAAATATTCTAATTTAAAAGTCCAATATTGAACATCAAATTATATTTACCATTAAGTGTATTTTATAATTTGTTAAATTATATTTATATGCATTATCCAATGTATAAGGAGTATTTGTGAAGAAAATTTGTTTTAAAATTGCTATTCTAGCATTAAATGTTTTATCATAAATAAATAATTAACAAAACAAAGATTATTATGATTTCTATATATATTGTAGATGTACTGTTCATCATATTCTAAAAATCATTATCTAATAGAAAATGATTATTTATTTTAAAATCTTATAAAGAATCTAATCATATAAATTTGTTAATTGCAAATAAATTTAAATAACTAGCTATTTACTGTAAAGATTAATGTGTTCACTTTTTGAGTTAAGGAAGTTACAAATAATACTGATGTATAATTTACTGCTCAATTATTAAGGTAAATATTATGTGAATTAAATATTTTTATCGTCTATTCAAATCTGGAAAGTTTTAAAATTATCTAGGAATAACATATATTTTTAAAAAAAATTTCGCATATTATGCTATATCCTATTTTTAATATTTATGACTGCCAATTTTGGTTAAAAAATGTACTTAAGTTACTCAATAACAGGATTTGTGTGAAGATGATGTGATGGTTTTGGATGCTGGAAGTACTCTGTATATTTGGGTAGGAAAAGGTGCTGATGAGGAAGAAAAAAGTGCTGCTTTAGAATTATCTGAGGTAAATAATCAATTCATGAATAATTAATTTAAAATTAATATTGTTTCCTTTATTACTGAATAATTTTCTTAATTTTTTTGCAGTAGTTTTAGCCCTTTTAATGAATGTTTAATATATATTTCTAGTCATTCAAATTTTAGTTCTTTTTAATTTTACATTAAAATACAAATAACTATGCTACTAGGCATTTATACTAAAGAATTATAGGGCATCTAATTTTTGCTCTAGGTAGTAATTACAGTTTTTATGTAAATATATTTTCTCTGTTACTTGTACTCTTAAATCTGGATTTTTATAATAGATTCTAAAATTTATCTTTTTATAGATCTTAAAAGTCATAAATTTGTCTTTATTCATATTCCAAGTCTTATTGAAGTGAGGAATTATTTATTTATTGAATTTTCGCAATGAAAAATTTATTAAGTTATAGATCATTTAATTGTTTTAACTTAGTGCAAAAATGTAATTATTTTTTTAATTCCTGGTTATGAAAAGTTGTGATTGACAATATAATACATGTATACATTATTTGCTCTATCAGTATATTTAATGAAAATGGATAATTGAAGAAAAAGAAAATATTTTTTTTTCTTTTGATCTTTGACTTTATGTAAAAGCATAATTTAGAAAATGTTATTTCCAAGATGTATTTCACGGTCGAATTTTATCATAAAATGCCCTTTTATCATATAATATTGCTTTCTTAGTTATATTTGAAATATTTAATAATACAAAACTATTAAATTTTAATAAAAATTGTGTAAATTATGCTATGCATTTTGAATATTAGTCCACAATGATTTAAAGGGTTTATATACTCACACATAAATCTTGATAAATAATATGAGCAATAGTTTAGTTAGAAAATAATTAGTTAATATTCATTTTTCTTTACTTATTATTTATTTGTATTCAACATCTTTGAAAGATACAATTAATGCATTTTTTATAAAAAATAAAAAATTATTTCTTAAGTGGTCAATATTCTGCGATTCAAATCTACAGTTAACAGGTTTTTCCCTTTGATGTAGGTTGTATAGGGCTCCTAAATTCATTCAAAATCACGCTTTTCTGTGTACCTGATTAATTTTCCTTCCTCTTCCTAAATGTAACCTTTTGTGAATGACTAACAAATCCAAACTGAAAACATTTTACTATTGTTAAGGCAATAAATCATTTTATGTGAATGTTAATAATATAATCCATTTCAACTTCTAAAACAATTAATTAAGTAGTTATTCAAATCTTACTGACATTTGCTGAGTTGGTAGCCAAGCTGTATGCACTTTTGCCTTTGATTCAACAGTTCATAGACTTAAATCACACTTTGGAATTGGATCTTTATTGTGCTTTGGAATCCACTTAAATTGGAGGGTCTAAGTCTAATTATAATTCTCATATACAAAAAAACAGTTGAGCCAAACAATAGCAAAATTAACCTGTGAATGTATTTAAAATTTAAAAAAAAGTTTTAATAATTAAAAGTTACTGTAATATGAACTTAAATGTGAATTATTTATTTTCCTAATTTTTAGCTCAATTATATAATGATTATGATGTAAGATTAGAAAGAAATCATGTTTGATTTACAATATGTGTAAGAACTTTAATTTTTAGTACATCAGTGAATGAAAGTGTAAAGTTTATTGTTCAAATAGAATTTTGAAGTTGAGATGCTCTATGAAATTATAAATTTTAATCTTTGGAGTGATGTATTTTTTGATGAAATCAAATAAACAATATTTTTACGTAATGTTATTAACTTAGTTGTCAACAGTTATTTTGTTTAAAAATTATTGTATAAAATATGAAGCAGAACTTTTATTTCTATATAATGTGAGATTTTGCTCTAAATAACTATTTCACTCTAAATAAAATAGTGGATTTTTGTCTAAAATTAAGCTACGGGTCTTGTACCTTAAAATATTGCCACATCAAGCTTAATTCAAAATGTTTATTTTGAATTAATTTGCCACATGTTAAATCGTTTTTTTTTCTTTTCAATTAATAAAATAATTTCTTTAAACTTTTCATTCAATAAAATAGCTATTTAATCATTACATTAATCATAAGATAAGTAAAATATTTTCTGGTTAATACAACACACATGCACATACCTACACCTGTATTTTTGTTTAAAAAAAGCATGTAACCTGAGTTATGATTAATTTCTAAAATTCATGTTTTTCATTTTAGAAATACTTATCTGTTGAACCAACTCATCGAAGTTCAGATAGCACTGTTATTATTACTGTAAAACAAGGAGCTGAACCTAAAGATTTTAAATCTTTCTTTGGAGAATGGAATCCTTTAATGTGGGATGTAGGTGAATTTAAAACAAATGTTTTCAAATAGCTTAAATATTTACTTTCAATATTGATTAGTTGTACATCATTTTAAATTATTACATTTAACATGATTGTTACATTTACATGACATTCTTTGTTGACTGTAAGCATTTTATTATTTTTAATTGACTAATGAGAATTAATTTACAGTTTAGAATTTATATTCTATGTAATTAAAAAATTATGCACTTTTTAATTTCAAATATATATATATATATATATATATATATATATATATATATATATATATATATATATATATATATATAGTATTAAATATAAAATCATTTGAAAAACCTTTATTGAAAAGTTTTGATTATAAATTGTGCAACAAACAAAAGTATATTAAAGCTGCAATATATTTCTTGTGTAAAATTTTCCTTTTCTTTATTATGTAAAATTTTCGTAAAAAAATTGCACTTTTTATTGTTTTTTCCTGAAATTTTAAGATTGAATTTTTAATGCATTATATTAATAAAGTATTTAAATTTTACCATTTATCATTATGATATTTTCTCACATTTTTATGGATGTTTTATATAAATCATGTTTAACTTTTGCAAAAACTTCTATTTTCTTATAGTTATAATGGGTATTTTTAATTTTAAAGTTAAAAAATTTATTTAACTAGCATGCATAATTTCTCTTACACTAATCAAAATTTGTTTTATAGTCCTTCCATTGGATGAGGCATGTTATATAATGCCATTTGTTAAAGTTATTTAAATTTTCATTTTTTGCAATGGAATTTACATTTGCAATTGTTCTACATATCTTAACTATTTATAATTTAGGAATAACTTATAATCAGTTGTTTGAGCTCATATTTAATATTTACAGTCATTTATAACTATTTAAAATTCTTTATGAAGATTTTCCGTACCAAATTAAATTGATACATAGTTCTCTCCCCTTTCAATATGTCATACATCTATATATAGGGGCACCACTTTTCTATTGTTTAAAGATTTTTGAAGTTGAGATTTCAGTTTAAAAATTATGTTTTGGGAAAATTTCTTAGTTAAGTCTAGAATTTCTTTCTTATCAACAAATAAGTGAAAATAATTCAGTTAAAAAGACTGTTTGAGAATAGTTTTATCTGAAATTTAATTGGTTTTCAGAGAGAAGTTTACCATTTTCTCATCACACAATCTGGATATGACATTGATGAGACTAGTTGTGATGTCACTCTTAACACATCTTATATGTGATAGAGCTGCCAAACATAAAGAATTATCACTGGAATTTTGAGTGAAAATACTTTCACTTTAGTTCTAAAAATTGTTGAGCTCACACAGAGATTAGCTAATAAAGAAATTAACTTTGCCCTGACTAAAGCTGGGAAAAACTTATGTAACATATATAACAACTTGTGCTTCAAAAAAAAAAAGGGAGTCTTAAAGAAGCAAATTGAATGATACTTTTTCATCAAATAATGGTGAAACTGCATAAATTTGCATAAAATGATATGTTAAAGTTTTTGATGATGATGAGAATTTATTAACTGCAAAAAAAAAAAAAAAAAAAAATTGTAAATAAATAAGTTGTTTATTCGATATTTACCCAACCAGAGTACATTTGAAAATAGTGTAGAAAAGCTTTTCTGGGAAGAATATATCTTTTGATAATAGATGATTTTGAAATAGAAGGGAATATGATTCATAAATTGTATAGTTCATTGTTGATGTGCATTTGATTTTTCAATGAAATAATTAAGGTAGCATTTGTTTGTTGAATGCAGACAAACTGATTTTCATTCAAGCAACTTTTGAAATTTCAAGCAACTTAATTTACTAGAGTATTGAAAATGGATTTTTTACAGATGTTTTTGTATATATATATATATATATATATATATATATATATATGAAAGATTTTATAAATTTATTGATGTGGTGATCGTTTAATGAGTTTTTTATCACATGAATAAAATAATTGAGAATTATAATCACATACACTTAAATAATGTATGAAAAAAAATCAGGTCTTGTTTGGACAACAAATAACTGAATAAATAAAATTTTCAAATTTGTGTAAATAGATATTTTACCACATTTTAATTAAAATTTCTTTTCAGAGTTAAAATCTTATTCTTCTATAATACTAAAATTGGTTCTAAAAAACTTCTAAAATACTAATTGAAAAAGTTAAATTCCTTTTTTTCTTATTTTAAAATATAAATATGAAGAATTAAATCATGGATAATTTAAGAACTATTTTATGTTTAGAAATATGCTATTTTTATTTTTAGGGGCATCAAGTATTTTAAGAATTAAATTTGTTAGTTAAAGATATATCATAGTTAATAACTAAAGATTTTAATAAACTTTTTGAATTTTTAGTGATAGATATCAAATTTTGAAGTATAGCCTCTTTTGAATCTAATTAATAGGTAAGTACAATTGGCTAAAATATTTTGTAAAATTAATTTCCCATTGAAAAGAAGTATTTGTTTGGTACTGTGTATATAATTTACATTTCCATTCAAGACTATTTGATTAAATGAATATTTAGAAGAATCCACCTGATTTTGTATTTTATATTTAAACTTTTCTCAAAGCATTTGTTTCAATTATCATATGTTTCTTACTTTCTTAAATATTATTGCTTTTCATCTGTTGCTTTTACATTAAAAATGATGCTCCAATTAATCATCATTAAAGAAGTAATTGATTTGTTGTAAGTGAAATGTGTAATAAAACTTGTTTACTTGATTTTAGTTGTACGAATTTTCTCTTTTTAAAATACTTTTTACTAAAATTAAAGAACTATCAACTTGCCTAATGTATAATTTAACCTTTCACAAATAGTCAAACATGTTGATAATTTGTTAAACCAACTGCAAAATCACACATTTGGAAAAAATTTTTTTTTAATTTTTTATAAATATTCTTTTTTTTTAATTGAGATTTTCTGTAGAGTATCAAATTTTAATTTTTTCCAATTGAAATGATGTAAAATAATTTCATTAATTTTTTAAAACAAGCAATTTAAATTAAAAAGGTGTAAAAAATATCAATTTGGAATACTGTTTACACAAAATTGTTTACTTTGCTGTTTCTTATTACTTAACTAAAAATTTAAATTAAGATGCCATTAATTTCAGATTTCATGGAATATATTTTCTCTAAGTTGTGATGACATTAAAGAACATTAGTGACATGTGGACTTTGAAATTAGAGCCTGTTAAATATATCTTTGATAAAATCATTTTATGTCATTATTCATCATTTGTTTTGACTTTTATTTAACATTTAATAATTTTAATTGATTATTAGTCTGTTTTATTTATTTGCAGGATCTTTTGCTGATGCTTGAAGTAAACTGACTATAAATTCACTGGGTTTGAATTATTTGTGATTGGACAGCTCGTTTTTGTGCATATTTTAGCTTTGGTGATTGCGTGTAGTATTTTTTGTATTGCTTGTTTGAACAAGTTGAATCAGTATTATATTTGTAGACAAATTTCTTAAAAATTTAAAAATCATAGTGTCAAATCTCTATTTTTACTCTTTTTGTTTCCTTTATGAGAGTCAAAAACTAAAAGTTTTAAAGTTAAAAATTAAGGGTTTGTATATTTCATTTCAAGATCTTTTATACCAATTATATTTTCTAAAAACTTGAAAATATTATTGCCATTCAATGTTGGTTTTTATTAATAGACGTGTTTCTTAAAATGATTTAATAATTGACTGATTCTTAATGCAAAATTTTAGCAATAATTGTTTCATAAGGCATTGCTAAAATTTGAACATATAAAGAATTTTTTCAATTTGTTTATTTAACTAATATTTGGCCATGTTTACTTACACAAAATCTTAGAACAAAACAACTTTCTGGTTACTTAGTATTTTCTACAGTTGTAAAATCATATTTTCTTTACAAAGACCTATGAAAATAGGCAAGTTTTTTTACTACGATAATATGCAAGGAAATTTAAGAAGTGTGCTGTAAAAATGTGTTGATTTGGGAGGTACTATTGTTACAAAAATTCTAATGAATTATGTATATTATTTGTTCCATTTAGTTTTTATTATATCTAATATGTCAAACTAATATGGTTTTATAATGAGATATTCAAGAGCACATGTTTTATTTCTTCCTTCATTATAAAATTATATAATTTGGAAAATTTTTTTCAAATGTTATGTAGATATTTTAAAATATATATTAATAATTTATGAAAGCTAATTGATTTTCTTCATTTAACATTTTTAATTGTGAATTTTGTACTATATTTATTAAATGATATTTATAACACTATTTTGTAACTTTAAAAATATTATTTTTCAAAAAGTATTTTTAAAATGAAGTACAAGAATTTTATTTACCAAATATTGAAGTTTTATTTTAAGTTAAAAACATACTATAAGTCAAACTAGTGTGTCTATAAGTATATATGCTATAATTATTCTATTATTTTGTTGTGAATATTAATAATTTTCAAATTATTACATTGCAAAGTATTTGAAATAATACTAAAACTTATATTTATAACAAATTTTATTTGATGCTTCATTAAAATTAGTATGCAATTATTCAATCCAGTTACAGATTTACATGTCTGTTTTCGTATATATTTATATAAAATGTTTATTGCTTTGCAAAATAGGAGCAACCTTTAGTTAATCAGGTATTAAGATAATCTCTTTTTTAGTGTGCCCACATTGGAATCTGTATTAAGAGGAGAATGTATTTATAGTAAAATTTACATACATAGTTATAATTGAAGCAATATATAATGTCAAACATTATACAGTACATAATATAGCACAATTAAACTAGATGCTAAGAAAAATTAACAAACATGATAATATAAAAACAGATTTAAAGAATAATTTACGCTAATTTAAATGTTTTTTTTTGCTATTGATTACTTTTGCAAAAGAAGCAGAGCGATCTATTTATTCATAAAAATTGAATTATACTTATAAAATGCGTTTCCTTTTGAAGGAAATAAGTTTTTTTCAAAAGTTTATATATTGTCTTTCATGATATCCATGACTAAAGCAATGTTAGAGTATTTTATTTGAAATATTATTTTTCTGCTTTTTAGCAAGAGATTTGTTCACTCGATTTGTATTGAACTGGTGCTTTGTAAACCAAAGTTTTATTAAACATCGTTTTCTTAATTTTTAATTTTAAAAATAATTGAAACTTATTGCATTATAATTGGTACAGATATTTTATTATTCAATTCAATTTTAGGAAATATTTAATAGTAGACATGTTCTTCTAGAAACATGCATATTTTATATAAAAAGTCACTGATTTGATATTGAATAAAATATCAGCTGTTTTTTATTCAGTGATGTGTTTGGTTTTATTAATTGAAAGATTTAAAATAAACTGAAAGTTTTTTTTTTTTTTAAACAATTTTTTTCTTACTTTTCTCTTGCTCTTATTTTAAATCTTTGTCTGTAAAATTTGAAATGACAATTGATATGTATGTAATTTATAATAATTCCTTAATAAATTTTAAAAATAGTATTAGAAACTTGACATGATTAATAAACAAGATTGTTTTTATGCTGTTTTTCATAATTTTTTCTTATATATAAAATACAAATTAAAATAAAATTGCTTGTTCCTAGTGGTGCCTTATCAGTGTCTTAATAAAAGTAAAAACTAGCATTCTAGTAGTGTGATACCACAAATGCATTTATTTTTTATATATATTCTACTCTTGCTTGATTTCATAGAATTTAACTATTTTAGGGAAATAAATACTAGTAATATTTTTATTCGGTTAGAAAAAATGGACTGATAATTTTTGATATTACATGAAAGCTTTAAATTTGAAACTTTTCTGTAGAATGTATTATATTCATATTTCAATATTTTAAGAGTACTTGTGAATTCTCTACAAATTATTATTTTCTCCTAGAATTTATAGATTTCAAATGTTGGTGATGCAATTTTTCTAATGTATAAATTATTTTACATATTGCATATTTTTTAAATTGCATGTATAAATATTTTCTCAATTTAAGTTTATTTGTGTTATATTATGATAAATATTTATCAATAGTTTTATATTTGTTGTAATTTATAATGACCAGCTCTATATTTGTTAACATAGATTATAAATCATGCATTGTGTCAAAAAATTTTATGTATAAAATAAGAAATTACAAATAATACTTTATTTTTGCATCTGTTTTACTTTTAATTCAGCTTTAGTTTTTGGAATTATTTTTTTTCAATTTGAAACTAAAATGAATTATTAGCTCTAGTTTTTTTATTATTTTTTCTGCTTTTCTTGCTCAAATTTGTTCTAATAATCAATTCCTTGTTTTTTATTTTTTCATTTCAAATTTTTGTAACATAGATGGTATTGTACTTACTAATATTTATTATTACTATTAGAATTGGGAGATATTTTTCAAAAATAAAAACTGTTGAGGGTTTTTGATTTTCTAGGACAATATGTGTGTGTGTGGTTACATTTTTTTATTAACTTATTTGACATTTAAAATAAATATTGAAAGCAGCTCTGCGATACTATTTTTAATATTATTTTGAATTTTTGTTACTATCAATATTTAAATTTTTAACTGTTTTAAATGAGTTAATATTGGAGTGGTGAAATTTTTATGTGAGTTTATAGATTATATGAAAAAATTTATAATACAATTACATAACATTTTGAAATTGCAGTATCAATGTAATTTGTAGGATTTTTAATCTAACAAGTTGAACCTTATATTATTTATGCCCAGATATACTTCATGAAAATATTTGGCATAATATAAGGCAAAAATAATCTAAAGTAGGTATAAAAGATTTCTAATTACATATTTTAAAAAAAAAATTGCTTAAAATTATAGTTTTTATGTAAGAACCACATTATGAACCATTCTGTCCTAGAAAAATATATTATATATATATGCTTCTGTGATATTTAATATTTTATTCCAAGTAATAGATTAATTCAAGATAACTCTATTACTATTGGTGATTTTTAAGTATTATTTAACATTAAAATTTTTGTAATACTTCATTTTGTTTTTCCAAGAAATTATTAATCTTTTCTAAATCATTATATTTTTGTTAAGCTTTAAATGAAACTTTAATGTTGCTTTATATGTATAATATAAATATCATCACATACTATACAGATTGCTTTTTTTATTAATTTAGCTATATTGTTTAATATCAATGTAATACTTGAATTTTATTACTTTAATACTTAAATTTGAAATATTTTTGTTTATGAATAATAAATTTATTTAATTGAAACATTTTTAATGTGTTGTTTATTAATTAATTGATTTTTTTAAAAAAAAATTAAAAATTATTTTGTCAGAAAAATTTAGTAGTAAGTTGAAACACAGGCTTTTGTAAGAACAAATGTTTAGTAATTTTTTTAAAAAAAATTATAATCACCTTTTATTAATAAATTTTTTTTAATCTTTGATTAAATGATTTTACATTTCTTATAGATAATGGTTGTATTCCAACATCATAAAGGTGTAAGCCCATAAAATTCTCAAGCATCCGCTCCAATAGAAATTAGAAGCTTAGCTCCAATTTGTTTAACAGTAACTCTGATATAATCCAGAATCTTTTGCACCAAAGAACGTAGTTCTACAAAATATTTGGAATTTATAAATAAAAAAGGTTGTTGTGTAGGACTTGTTTAACTAATGAATTATACCTAGTATTTTGTTTTTAAACATATATCCAAAAAGTATTTTTTGTTTTCATAAGTTTCACGACAAAATGCATTTAATTGGATAATTAAATATTTTATTTTTATGGGAACGATAATCTGACTAATCTTCAAAGTATATTTACTTTCCTTCAAAAATTTTGCATTTTATTTATTTTCTGTGTATAAAATTCTTTTCTTTATTGGAAAGGTTTTTTTAATTGGTGTTGAATGAGCAATTTGTTCAACAATTGTCGATGTCTATTAAAGAGATATTGTCCTTTGTGATTGCCATTTACTCGGAGTGTGTTTACTGTACTATGTTGGGGAGACACTTTATACTTTTTTGAACCAGAGTTCATTGTTAAAATTATATTTAACTTCAATATTCAAATAATAACTCAACAAAATAATGTCTCTGACTCTGCTCCTTTAAATAATGCTTTGTCTCATTCTTCAAGAGGATATTTCTCTGCTTAGTGGATAGTTTAGTCGAAAGCTAATTTATAATCATTTGAACTTCTGCAGTGTTCTAGTTTTCTGGAGAATTTTTCATAGATAAATGGACTGTATATTCGTATCATTGGGGAGAAACACGTAAATTTTTCAAACATGCGATACAAGTGATTGCAGAAAGAGACATGCAAATTTAATCTCTTGTTCAACAATGATTTGAATCGAAGTCGATTCCTTTCATTCCTAAGAGCGCGATCCTATGATATATGCCTTCGAAGTGTTACAAAAAATTTGCTTACCTTTTCTCTAAATGAATAAAAATATTTTGCTCAATTTCCTAAACTTGTAATCCTTTAACTAGTTGATATATATATATATATATATATATATATATATATATATATATATATATATATATATATATATATATATATATATATATATATATATATATACAGAGCTGACCCAGCCACGCGTTGCTGTGGCTCAGTAATTATAATACATTGAATCAATTTTTTACTAATTCTTTGGAACAATCAAATTAATATTTTCTAAAAAAATTTAAAATAGATTCATTCATATGAGATTGAAAATAAAACGTTTCGGCAAAATTTAAAAGTAATAGGTAAAGTATCGAAATTTTGAAATTAAGCACAAATTAACATATACTTTCTGAATTTACATTTTGTTCATCTTATATTAAATTATAGTTTGTAATCAGTGACTTACTTACAAAATATACTATATAAATTATAAAAATATAAAAATAAATTGTTATAAATGAGGTAGATAACATTGACATCGAACTATTATTTTTTCAATTTTAAATTATTAAAACTAAAAATTATCTAAGTACTACTTTGTGTATAACATTCCTGGTTAACCTGTCTGCCATTCCTGTCTTTCGCTAACACAAAAAGATATGATGGTTTTCCTACACGTGAGCAGGCAACATATAGCTGTCCATGTGAAAAACATGTGTTTTCCAAATCCAAACCGCTAATAGACATTGTTTGGCCTTGAGATTTATTTATGGTCATCCACGTATTCGCAAAAGCTAAACAAATCGGAAATTGGAGCCTTTTAAACGGTATTGGAGATTCTGACGCTATCAATGGAATACGTGGCAACAGGACGATATCTCCTTTAAATTTTCCCGTAAAAATTGTTCCTTCAACAATATTTTCGGTCATTTTTTTATGACTAAAAGTGTACCGTTACATAATTGAGGTGGGTTTAAATTACGTAGAAGAATAATTGGTGAACCAATTTTCAATTAAAGATTGTGTGGTAGCATTCCTGGAATATCCAGATTATTCAAAAACTCAATTGGAAAATTTACGGCTTCGTTTTCATCAATAACTGTGTCGATTGATTTAAAAGACGTCAACTCACCAGGCAACATCTGTTGTATATAGAAGTTAATTTCGTTCACATCAACGTTTCTTGCTGCCAAAATAGCACGATTACAGAGTCAATTGTGATCTAAATAATTACTCAATATATCCGGAAAGACACTCAATTAGTTCATTTCTCGTTTCAACACGTGCAGAAATTATCTGGTAAATTTATGTATTGTGTATTTTGATCCAACCCAATTTCACCATTTCCAAGTAATTGGTTAGAAAATACTTGTGCCGATGGATCATTTTGCAATTGTGCTCGCATATTCATAGTCAATCGAAGTGTCTCAACACTTGTCCATAAAAACGATTGTTTTAAGCATGCATTAATCTCATCGGCAAAAGTAGAGTGAGGAATAACTGGTAAAGTCTACCGGAAATCACCAGACAGTAGTAAAACAGTGCCATCGAAAAGTTTATTGTTGCCTTTCAAATCTTGCATAGTTATATGAAATACTTCAAGTGAATATTTATGTGAGTCATAGTACATTCATCCCAAAATATAATTGCACTCTTTTGCAACACTGTAGCCATTCCGCTTTTTTTTAATGTTACACATTGCGTTTGGTTTGTTATGAATGTCTAATGACAACTTCAATCTGAATGTGCTGTTCGTCCAACATCTAACAAAGTTGCAGCAATGCCTGATGATGCAATTGCCAAAGCAATTTTCTGTTGGGATCGTATCTTTGCAAGAATTAATGATATTAAGAATGTCTTACCGGTTCCACCTGGTGCGTCTAAGAAAACAAACCACCTTGGTCAGCATCAACAGTCAGCATTATCCGATTATAAATATTTTTTGTTCGGCTGTCAGTAATGGCTCATTATTCGCAATAATTGTGCTATGTCAACGTCATTGTACTGTTTTTCTCGTTGCAAATCAGTGTTAATTAAGTAATGCTCTTTGGAGAATATTTTCGTCGGTAAAATATACTTGTTGACCGTTTTCAAGATGTACTACAAGATGCTGGACAGAAGGTTCTCTTTCGTGTATGGGAAAACTGAAAATACGCCAGATAGCTTCGCTGCTGCTTATATATCTACCCATATGGTACTTTGCTATTTCGTCATTTTTGCTTATATTTTGTAATTCAAAAATATGGCCAAATCACTACCTTTATTAACCTATTTACAAATGTGCTTAATGGATATGAATGAACTGCAAAACTCGACATTAATATGAGCCTTATATGCTTTTGAAGCAATGGTGAGTATGGAACTACCCACCGATTATCAATTTAAACTTCATTCCTAAAATTCGACATTCGCATTGTAAATGTGTGACCACCATTCTCAGTGTCTCTGCGGCGATACAATGGATAACCATCGATATCCGTAATAGTATCATTGGTAAAGGGTTTCGAGAAACGTTTCTTACTTTCCTTCTTGCATGCATGGTGATGTCATGTTAAAAGCACCGTACGGTCCGTGGATCATGTGACTGGTAACAGTATCAAACAATTCTGAATCAGTTAGTGCATCCGAAATTTCGGCAGAAATTATTCGGTCAGTTTCTTCTGGATGGATTTTATCTTCAAGCCAAACCAAAAAATGAGAGTGAGGCAAACCTCGCTTTTGCCACTCAATAGAATACAGCCAGCAACGTGTGTTACCAAAAACTGAATATTTTACGATTAAATCAATTAAATATTTTAACTTTTGTTTGAACACGCGTGCAATGATATCGTGACGATGTATTGATTGTTGGTTTGGTAAGAACCAACTTTTTATTTCTTCCCAATTTGGATTACATGTAAATGTAATAAACAAATCAGGTAGACCGTAATGACGTTCATAAGTCATCGCATCTTGTATGTATTCCTGCATACTCCGTGGACTGCCGGTGTAGCTTGAAGGTAAAATACATGCAGTTCCGATGTCATTGGAGTTTAAATTTTCATCAATGTTTCCGATGATAGCATCTCGTAAATGGATGTAATCTTCTGATCATAATTTAGCCTGGTGTATCTAATATACCGTAAACGTTCACTTTCGATCTTAGCGAACATATCCACTCCGTATTGACGGAATAGTCGACGATATCGAAGGATATAATTATCTTGATAAAGTTTAATGATCAATCGATGCGCGTAGTAGTTCATTGAACTAACTTTTTTATTGATTTCATTACCTAAAAAAATGAGTTATTAAATGGTTAGAAAAATTAAGAGTAAGAAATTAAAATCACCAAAATAAGGAATTAAATAGTATAGATTATTAAACGTACTCGTGGTTGGATCACGCTGTTTGATGTTGATGTGATATTCATCCTGCCCATGCCAGAATATTAGGGGATACTGAAGTGCGTCATACGAACGATGAAGTTCTGAAATTATATGTACAATGCTGTCTCGACGTATGATTTTGAGGTCTCTGTTGTTAACTGGATCACCAACCATAATAACAGCTACTTCATCTACGGTTGGCGCGTTGAATCTGCCTGCGTGTTCTCCTGATGGTACTTTGTCGGCTTTGATGACGATTTGATAATTATCATTTCTTAATTGAGGCGATAGTCTTTTAAATAATTGGATTTGATTATAATTTTTAAAAAGTTTTCCGAAGATTCGACAGTTGTTCTCTCTTCTGCTTGTTCGATGAAATTATGCAGGCACCGAGTTGTCACGCGTTCCTCACAACTGAATAAAATAAATTTGGAGAAACTTGAATCATTATTAGGCATTGGCATTAATGACCCAATCTTGTGGTACATTGCCTTTGATTTTAAATGTAGTTTCAAAATTATTTCCATCAGATGTGAGATCGCAAATTTTAGTTGAGCCAAAGGACGTCATTTGGAAGCAAGAATTGAATTTGCGTATCTTACGTAAAAATAATCTCGAATCGCATGATTCGCCAGCAAGAAATGATTTTAAAGGTTCCGGTGGAATAGGAAGAGGTTCCAGTACAACTTTTTCAGATGCACAACACATACCGGTCGTTTCATTGCGGAATTTTAACGCTTGACAATATTGACATATTTTATCCATTGCACCTATTATAATTTTAGGTTTGCAGAGTAATTGATGTTTGGTGGATATTCGAACGCAAGGCGAATGATTATGCACGTGTTAATGCACGGTTGGTTTGTTGTTGCTCTCTGTCGCGTTCTCTAAATGTGGCTATGCGCCGTTCTCGCGCCAATCTTGTTCTCAATATATTTTGTCGTAGACGTTCATCACGCTGTTCTCGAGACTCTTGTCTGCGGTTTTCTGCTGTTCTGATTCGTTGAGCTGCGTTTCTTGCTGCAATTTGTTCTTCCAATTCATGAGCTCTATTAGCACGCATACGTGGTGCATTTTTACTATACTAATTGTTAAGGTTAGATTTTTTCCCGCGGCATTATACTGACATAAAAAAAATTAAAAGATTGTATCATTTGAATAAATAAATTAGATCAAAATGTGCGGCTGAAAAAATTAATAATTATCAAATTATAAAATAATAATAAATAAATAAAAGGCTATCAAGAAATATTTACATGTTTTCGAGGTGGTATGAAAATTAGTAGAGAAAAACGGAAATAAATAAATAGCACAATATAAAGTATAATTACGAAAAGGATTCACGAAAAATTGTTATAGTATGATTATGTTGAGAATATGAACGAAAATGACGCATGATTATGTTGAGAACATAAACAAAAATGTATTGGAATCAAACAAATACTGTAATTGAGATGAAAAATATGTGAACCCAAACTGTTCGTGATATGATTGGTCAAATACATCATGAAAATATATGTAAATTCTATATTCAACCACGCGCTTGCGCGCGCACGTTAATTCTCGAAAATTGTATAATCTAGAAATATAAACACGATGCAATCTGTCGAATACATGTGCAGGTAAGATGCTAAACCGCCATCTATTAGGAATTTATAGAACTAATCGATAAATAAACACTAATGTCGTACAATAAACATTTAATTTGCAATAATAAATATTGAGATCAATAATTAAGATAAAAACTATTTTTTAAGTTGGACCATATTATAAATGGATATAAAATTTTACCAAAATCCGTTCAGCAGTTTCGGAGTTTATCACGAACATACATCGTGACACGAAATTCTTATATATATATATATATATATATATATATATATATATATATATATATATATATATATATATATATATATATATATATATATATATACATATATATATATATATATATATATATATATATATATATATATATATATATATATATATATATATATATATATATATATATATATATATATATAACTAATTATATTAATGTTGATTTTAAGTTTTTCTGCTTTTATAAGCTAAAAAAAACTCATGAACAAGAGTGGGAGCTCTCTTCATTAGCGCATTCAGTTGAACTTAAAATGTGTATTATGATCTTACGTATGATTCAAATAGTGTCTATACTTATCTGCTAAACTGATATTCATGCTCACATAATAAATAAAAGCAACAATATTAATAACACATTTATTGATAACAAACAAATATAAGTATTTATAAAAAAAATACAAATGAAGTGTAAGTGAGCACTGAAACTAATTGAAAACTGAAATTAATTTTGTAGTCCCCTTCCCCTCAAAATGTTAACAATAATAAGTCCTATTGGAATTAACAGATTTATTTTCTATTTTCATTAAAAATTGGAAAAACATAAAATTCATTTGTGTCCTCTTTTGTTAAAGAAAAAAATTAGGCCTGATGTAAGTTTTCTACAAATATATATATATATATATATATATATATATATATATATATATATATATATATATATATATATATATATATATATATATATATATATATATATATATATATATATATATAAATATATGGAAAAAATTATTTTAATGGCATGATAAAAAAAATTGAACAGCATATTTTAAAATTTATATTAAGATAAAATATGATTAAAAATTGAAACAAATATTAGTTATGATATGCTTAATTTGTATATAAAAATATTCCTGCTCTTTAAATACCCATGAAATATTTTAATTTCTATAGAAGTTGGGCTTTGAATCTTAACATTAATCTGTCATTATGGGGGAAAATCGCTATTTAAAGATAAAAACACTATTCTCGTAATGTTACTAGGATCGATTAGGTTATTGAGCTACACGTTTCTAGCTGCATATTTCTGCATCTTTGGACATTCAATGTATAGCGATTCGGTTTTTATTGATGGTCTCATAAATACTTAAATTTAGGTACTACTCCTAATGCAGGAAGATGAATTAATGGTTTCTTTCTCAATCGAAAATTTTCAAATTATTTAAGGAATTTTTTTTTCACGTTTTTTTGGTCAAAAATGTTTTTTTTTTTTAAGTCAAGTTCATCAGAAAATTTTAAGTTTTTGTAGCAAACTTCCTCATATCTATCCCTTATGAAATAAAATGTGTAATAAAAATCAAATGTTTAATAAAGGACGATATTTTCTTTTCAGAAATGAATGTTTTTTGCCCCCTACAATCTTTAGTCTCATCTTATAAATACCTTATTATACAATATATTATGTGGAGAGGTATATATTATGTGTGAATGCTTTCTAATCTGTTTAATTATTAGGACATACTACTTTTCCATTCTCAAAAATAACAATGCGGTAATAATTGATATATAATACCGACCCAATTCTACCCTAGAGACTTAGAATAAACTTGAGAATTAGTTCATGAAATATGTTCGCATTTTGTTTAAAAGTGGCGCACTGAATAACTTACATGTTGTATTTATATATTAAGACATTTGGCAATCCATGAAATCAAGTCGCTTGGACACGGTATTATGGATAATGGGGATTGCACAGCATACTACAGCTATTGGGATGAAAGCCATCAAACTGATGTACATTTCATTACAAGCAAAAATTTGAGATATTGTAATGGGTTATCAGCTTATAAGCATGAATCTGTAAAATTAAATCCAGAATATGGCATTGTAAAACCACCTTGATTTGTGCTCATGGCCTAAGCGAGGAAAAGGACGACGTGAATAAAGATCTATAAGATTTATTGATGAAGAGATAGATGCAATTCCTACTCAGTACAGGATATATGGTTGGTTTTTGGAGGACCAAGTTCAGTAGAGAATGATTTATTAGATCCTATATTAATGCTGAAAGTTTTCCTAATGGGACAAATGGAAATGAAAAGAGATTGACTTTGCTGTCTCAAAATATGCTTATATCTAGTTTAAAATTCTTATTTAAAAATTTTGCAAGTAAACTTAATGATTTTCCGATAGCTTAACTTTTAATCAATTAGAACACATTTGTGAATATTAAACATCCCAAGAGTATGAGTGATTTTGAGTAGCTACTGAGAGAGTTTCGGTTATATATTAATATTAACCGTACTCTTGTCATCTCTAAAGCTAGAGTTAGATTGTGTAAGAAATTTTATTCTAAAAAGAAGGAAGTTTTAAACTATTAATATTGAACATTATTTAACTAAAAAAATCATAACATTCTTTTTATTTGAAGAATTTTAACTTACGGAATTACATTGGATTGCCAAAAGAAAAATCAAAGAACGACTTTAGTGGAATTTTCGTCAGGGAAATTATTTTGAAATTAACACAGGAAACCATTTCAAGTTTAGAATATACCACAATTAAGAGGTTTGATGGTTAATGTAGAAAGATTTCAGGGTACAAGAATAGAGAACATCCCAATTAATGATACAAAATAAATAAATAAATAAAATTTATGAAGAAAATTATAAGAATTTGAGAATAGCGGGAAAAATATTATTTGGGCTATAAAAAGAGATTTACTCGAGGAATCGTTAAAAAATCGGGAAAGTATGTACAACCTACATAAAAGAATGGATAAGAAGTTTTACACAATATTAAAAAAGAATTTAAGCCAAGAACAATCACTTGTAAAAATAAATATGAAGAACTTACGATTCTCTCAACTTTATGATCTAATGAAGGTATGGAAAATCGACCTCCAGAATTTACTTGATTCAAAAGATAAGACTTGCAACTCGCAAGATGGTCCTAAAGAGCCAAATATCATTCAATATGCGGACCATCCCCCAATTTTTTTAGACAAGGTGATTTGTTTATTAAAAAACTTAAAAATATATCAGCAGACCCTAACTGTATACCATCTGAATTTTTGAAAGTCGATGAACCGAAGCTTATAGTTGTCCTCTATAAAATCATGATTAAATTTTGTTAAACAGGGAAATCATTCATTGAATGGGAAGATGGCTCCATAGTCCTTATCTATAAGAATGGATACTAACTTGAATACCGTAATTATAGGAGTATCACACTTCTTAATAAGGCATTTAAAATATTCTCCAACTTGTTTTTCCGAAGACTTTTCTTTTTTATTAACAAAATGGTCTGATACTAACAATGTAAATTCAGTTCGTAAAAGAGAGAAGAGAGATATATTTACACGTTAAGAGAAATCTTAGAAAAAATTGTAGAAAGCTGAAAAGAATATAATATCAAAAATTTCACCAATTCATTATACTATCGTAGTAACTTTAAAATTGGCTACGATAGTATAATGAAGGACAAATTGCTTGAAAAATAGCTGAATATGGGATTTTTGTTAAGGATGTTAATCTAATTCAGGTCACACTTAAATATGATAAATGCAAGGTTAAGACCCAAAACTTTATCTGAGTCTTTCAACAGAGACACGCAATTCCCTCTCTCTTTTGAAATAGTGCAAGACTCTTATTTTGTATATCACGCCCTATGCTAATGAGAAACATGAACTTTTAATGTCGATATTTAACATATCTTGAATGTATTTGAAAGAAAACTTCGCTGTGCTATCTTTGGCTCACTACAATAGAGGATACTTGCGAATAATAAACACTAAATCATACAGGATGAACAGGCAATCATAGAAAATACAAATTATGTCATTTACAAGGTTAAGGTGTCTCTCTTGATTATCTTTGGAAAAGCTCAGAAAACAAAACAATTAAAATGGTCACATTTAAAAGTCCTGTAAGATCTCGACCAGCGGCAGACCTCTAATGAGATGGTTGGATTACGCTGAAAATAATCTTTGTTTTAAAGGCTAAGAATTTAGAGAAGTATCCGCAAATAGAGAACTTGCGTAGTTGAGACAGTAAAATCCAGTAATAGGCTGTCATGCTTACAAAGAAGAAGAATTGAATGGCAGTAATAAAATTCCCTGAATGACCGTCTGCTAAAGAAGAAATTTTTCTAAGTTAAAATAAGAGTCTTGAAACACAACGCTTTGTAAAGATTTTAAATAATTTTTAAATAACTTATATGGGGATAGATCTCATCTCACTTGGTTCATTTGATTAGCTCATACATATTTAGCCCCTAAATGTAAATTAGAAATATTCGTACCAACACAAAAATTCGTTATTCAAATTTCGGAAATCTGTCTAAACTAGAAAGTAGTAGACTAAAAAATATTCTTAAAATTATTAACAAATAAATATTTTATAAAAAATTATTTTTGATGCTTCATATTCACAGGCTTCTTTTTCACTAATTTTTCTATCTCTCACTAAAATTGTAAAAAAAAGAAAGTTGACAGTTTTTTTTTTCAGTTTCTCCCCTTATATATGAGGATTTTATTGTTCTCTTTTGCACAAAGACTAAAATTTTTTTTTAATTTTCAATAATATTAAGATTTTTATTTGCAAAATAAATCTTATTCAATAAAATTATCATATTGATATTTTTTTGTATTCCTTCGTATTTGAAGAATTTCTTCATTATCAAGCAAGTTTATTTTATATTATCTCTACTGTGATTTTAATAGATTTATACATGCGTCCAAAAACTTCCACACCACCATCATTGCAGATAAATCTGCATGTATATACATAATGGTTCATCAAATTCATCTGCCCAATCCTAATCAGATTTTTTTCAAAGAACCTCTGCTACGTTTCAAGCCATCTATAATTTTGTACTGCATAATAAAGAAAAAACTGCATTATTTCATTTTTATATACTCAAAGTAATCTCTGTAATGTATTACTGTAAAATCTCCTACATTTATTCTACGATCAAGAAAACACTTGATACAAAGTGCCAAATTTTATTATAGTTTAAAATTATTTTAGGTTTTTGGCCATAAAAGTACAGTTATCGATAAAAAGCTGACAAACTGCAAAATTGGTATTAGATATAAATATATTTCTTTCCTGAATCTTTGGCAAAATTCCTTACACATGTGTATAAAAATATAGATAACAGTCAATTTATCCTGAATTCAATTCAAGTAAACATCATAATGTGATACAACAAAACAATTCCTGAAAGGTATAATATTTTGTTTCTTTTAGATTGGAGGAAGATCTGTTACTACAAGACGCAATGTTAGTGGTTCTGCCCCTTCATAGATTTAATTTTTTATTCTGTTTCCAGCGTTTGTAACGCACGCAATGTCACAGGCCATATCTTTTTCTAGCGTAGAAGAAAATGATTTTCAAAAAATAATAATTTTAAGGATGTGTATTTGCTTACCAATAATATGATATTTAAACAAATATTATACAAATAGTACTTAAAATTATTTGAACATTCTCGAAACTTGTACGTACTGTGTTCTGAATAACGCATGGTTTGCATTGGATAATATTGACTCTTCATGATTATTTACCATTAAAAAAAGTCTCAGAAACAACCAAACAGCTAATTAACACACTCCAACAACTTTATATAGTTTATTTAAAGTTGCTTAAACTTAAATAAATATTAATAAAAATACTTAAAGTTATAGTGTACTTAAAGTTGCATCTTTCCTTAAAAATTGTAGAAGTATGAATTTTTAATATTTTTAATACATTTTTTTATTAAAAATATAAAACATAGACATTACTTTGGGTCACCGTGATTAATTTCTAAGAAGTTATGGACAATAAATACATTAAAAATTACATAGATCTAATCATCCGTGATAGTAAAAAAAATTTAATCACATTAATAAATTTTCCGTGGTATTTAGAATATACAATATAGGGTAAATGATTATTTATTAAGGATTAAACTGCAATATAAAACCTTAAGAGCAATGAATTTATATTCTTTTCGCTTAAGAAGCCTTTTGCAAGATGCGGTTATTATATCGCATTGAAAAAAGAATTCACAAAGCTCTAAAGAGCTGGCTGGCAAAAGATGGCTGGCTAATCTGACAGCCTTACGTACTCTTCGTGATAAAAGGTTTTCTCAACTCAACCTTTTGGATGTGTCACGCGCATGCAGGAGCCAAAAGGAAAATAAGTTCTATTCACTTCGAACTCTGAAAGGAAATGCCGCAGCAAAAGATAGAAATATTTCATTTTATCACCAAACTTACACGAAGCTCTTCGATTGCTTATAAAAAATCAATTTATAGTTTTCATCGTTTTTTAACTTGTTACTCCATAAAATACATGCAGTTTCATTGATTGATGAATTAAATAATTTTAAATGCTTTTACATCCCTTAATATATCTACGTATATTCAAGTCTGTGGCTGAAAGAATGCAAGCAAAAGAATTACAAAATAAATAATCTATTATTTAGAGTTGAAATTGTGCATTTCGACATTCTCATCGTCTTGTAGCCTACTTTAAATGTTTTGCGTAATGAATATATTAAAAGATGCTACGAGACTTTAAAAATGTGTAGAAAGTATTTGGAGTCATGTAACTGTTGAATTGTATTTCCAATCACCGTCAGTATATGGATAAAAAATATAATAATATATTTCAATTTATATGAAAAATAATTTTACTTCAATTATATATACATGTATATACACAAATGTTTAAAACAAAAATTGCAGACATTTTATGCTATAAATAAAAATATCTCTGCCACTGCTATAAAAACTATTACATCCTGTACAATAGTTAAAAAATTATTTCAATTTATACATTCAGTGATTTTTTTATGGGATAAAAAAGATCCTAAGAAAACTCGGAAGTAGAATTAAAAGTAGTTAAGTGGAGGTTTTTTAAAACTACCAAATTTATGTGTAATTCTATTTTTGGAAGAAATTAACACCAGTCGCATTTATTGCAGTTGAAATAAGTAGGTAGAGTCGCTTAAAAGATGAATTGCAGTGGAGAACCTTTAGTGAGTTAGAATTTGTATCGTCATAAGCGGAAGTCGCTTCTTTGCTACAAATTGTCTTGAATGGTGATATCGAGATTGTAGTAATAGTTTTTCAGTTCTCGAATACGATCACTAAGAGAACTGGGCAATGTTGATAAAGAGTCACAACAATTTTAGAGGACCACTCTGAGGTTTTAATTGCACTTTTTAGTGGGATTTGGCTAGAAATGTAAAATTCCCGGGAATTTTGAGGGAATAAATTCAACTACTCATCTTTCATTTAATGGATTGTGTTTTGCCTTACATACATGAAAAGAAATGTAGTAAACTACGATATTATATGCATATATATATATATATATATATATATATATATATATATATATATATATATATATATATATATATATATATATATATGTGTGTGTGTGTGTGTGTGTGTGTGTGTGTGTGTGTGTATTCTATATAGTACGAGAGAAAGTTAATTATTGCTTCGTACTGAAGAAAATAAAATGCTTGTTAAAATAATAAAAATAATGAATTAATGTTTAATAAAAAATATTAAGATTTATTTCTCAGAACTGTCAGAATAAATTTTGACATTTGCATATTTATTTGGTTCTAAACTCATAAATTCGGGATGAGAAAGAAAAAGAAACACACAAATATTTCTTCAATATAAATTTTGGAAGTTATTCTGAATTGGTTATTTACGGAAAGCTGTTTTCCCTTCCTGGATAACTTTCTATTACCGTATTTAGTAGTAGGAATTATAGAATAAGTGGATTTTTATTTATTTATAAAAAATATCTGATAATTTCTAAATCATTTAAAAAATTTCAAAACTCTCTAGATCTTTTAGAATTCCGGGAATTTTTAAATTCTCAAGAGTATAAACCGCGTATATTCCCGGAAATAAACCAGGTTTTTTCCTTCCTTTACAACACCAGATATGGCTGCTCAGCTATTATCTCAAGACCTCACTCCAACATCTAGAATGACGATATTGAGGCAACTCATATATAGACGATTTTCTGTATGTGTGTTTATTTCACATGGCTTCACCAAAAAGTCCATTTTTCTTATAGTCAAGCAACAAATTTTGACAGATTAAAATTGGCATCGTGCTTTGTTACGAACGAACCAAAATTCAACATCCAAAGCGGTTTTCAGCGAGACTCATAGCTTAAGTAATGATTTTACATTACACACAAAGCGTACAATATAGGCTTAGATTTATGTATCAGCTCTACAAGTTATATCATAACATGTTTTTAAAGCATAAGAATAATGATTTATAATTTGTGGATTGCAAAGAGTATTTTGATACTGAAAAGAATTCATTATGTTCTGTAATTTAAGACAGCATGAAAATTAAATCTACTTGTGCTATATACAATGTTGAACCTAAATAAATGTGAATTACTCTTATTGGCTCTGCATTTTGCTTAGTGATAAATGATAAAGTGCAAAGATGGAAACCCAAAGTTTCTAAACAACAATCCGAATAAATAAGCAGAATCGCACAATCCGTCTCTTCGTTGAATTAACGCTAACTTTTTAAATTGCTATTGCTACATTTAAATTAATGAAATATTGATTTAAATGTAGAAGTAGAAATCAAGGAATCAATGAACGCTGACACATGAATTAGAATTTTGCATTAGCAAAAGTTATTTACCTTTTTTTATTTAATTTGTACTGATATAAGTGAATTATTAATTATTCTCTCAAAAATATTCGTAATATTTCTTTATCATATCCCTTTTGTGTTTTATCGCAATCAATTTTAATAATTTGTTTTATTTTATCAGAATGTATCAAAATAACTAGTTAATTAGATACTCCAAATGTAACCTCCTTTTGTGTATTTCATGTGAATTAAGATCTAACTATATTTTATAATTTTTTTGTCTACCTTGCTTTCGCATTTATAAAATATGTGCTCTAAGATATTATAAAATTAATCTATATCTTTCTTAGAAAATGACTAAAATTTTGGAGCTTCTTTTTTAATGAAGCAGAAATATATTTTATCAAAAGAAGTTATTAGTGTGTTACTTGCTTATTTTGTTATCACATCTACTTCTCAATTTGGATTTCACAAGTTCATTCCATTGAATAAACATTGGATAGTTCCTTTAAAATTGCCTTTGAAGGAACAGACATCAATAACTTCATGAAGATATTAATGAATTTTCTCATCAAATATTTAGAATGCTCTCATAAGGAGAGCGATCGAAGAATTGGGTTAATTATTTATGGTAACTATTTCCCCGCAAAGATATCTATCTCTACGGTGGTGCACATTTCGATTTGAATTATAAACTAATTTATTTCTATTTACTCGATTTTTAATAAGAAATCTAATTTAATAGGGAGATTAAAAGGTTTTTAATTTAATTTATCATTTCTAAACATAAATGGCAATGGGATTTTTTTTAAGATTTTACTACCATAAAATATTAAATTTATTGTATAAAATGATTTGATTCGCAATCAAAAATACAATGTCATTGAGTTTTAGTTGCTTAGGCGGAAAAGTTTCACTTATGTGTTCAATGAGCACTTACATTCAAGACATAGAAACTATTATAAAGCAACATGAGAATGCAAAACGGGTAAATACATCAACTAAAGAAAAAAAAAGATTTATCTGATTGCTTGAGAATCAACTCTATATGATACAAAGAAGTGTAAAAAAGTAATGTATGGCACTCAGGTAGTATCTGCTTTAGCTATTTGATGACAGTATTGCTCAGTATATAGCAATCTCAAATTATTGTAACAACAGTGTAGGCTAGAGATGATACAAAAGACTTAATATAGATTTATTTTATATAAGTTATATAATTGGGAAGAGATTTTAGGTTGAAATAGTTTAAATAAGGAAAAGAATTTCGAGATAGTTCACGACACATTCTTTCACATACCCACAGAACTTTTCATTGATCACAAATTATTATTTGTCAATTTATCGGTAACTTACAAATGTTCAGTGATTTGTATTACTGGTAAAGAGAAATAGATCTTTAGTAAATGGGAGAAATCGAAAGACACATACAATGGAAGACTTAATGACCTATATCGGGTTGTAATTTCTTTAATAGTCTGTTGGTAGATGATTTATAAGCTTAATAAACAGAGTAGCTGGTGTCATCAATGCCTATTCACCGGAGACATCTGTTTCAAGAAATCAACAGTTGAACTTAATATAATATGTTTATAATAGCCTATGCTGGACAAATACGCTACTGAAGAGCAATTGAGGGCATATACACATCTAGAGAACAGAAATCAATTTCTAGTAATAGCTAAAACATCATCGAACATCATCAAATGAAATTGATTTGAAAGAGACAATTTAATTGTTTGATGATAGATTAATTGTCTCATGTTTATTAGCTCCCCTTATTTCTGTGATTCATTGTATTCAAATATGTATTCACTGAATGCATTCATTCACTGATATCGCATATTGTTTCCAGGTTTTAATTCTTTACGTGTGCCTGTTTAAAAGTATTGTAATTTAAGAGTCTGTTTGGACTTTTTTATGAACGAGAAGACTCTACCCCATTGTAAATTGTTGTCGTAGATTAAGGATATCAACACTTAAATTATAATTTGAAGTTTTTTAATCTTGGATCCCATTGTACGCGAGTGGGATCATATTTGAAAAGATTCAACAAAGCATCAACCATTGCAAGGAGCAATTATGTCGTTGTTATTGTCATTGGATAAGAGATATCATATTTGACACCTCATTTTCAGAACTCTGTTGTGATTACAAATATTATAACAAAATTAGGTTACGGAAGATTATCACACCCTTTTATATGCATCCTTAGGAATTTATAGAGCTAATCCCTGTCCTGTTGTCGTAACTGTTTTTTCAACAAAATGCCATTATATCCTTCTGATTCTTTTAAAGGTTAAATTTTCTCAATTGCATCATATTTTATCATTTTGTAGATCTCATAGGATTGTTTGAATCAATGTGGATCCTATTTCTGAATGGCATTGCACTCAAAATTCTTACAGTTTAGTGAAAATGTGTCTTTTGTTCTAAAATTGCAGAAAAACAGTGGAAATATATACAATGATGGATAATCTCGTGTAAATGAATTATTTTTGTAAAAAATGCAACACCATGTAAGAATAGTATGATTTAGCTAAAATGCTCAGCATATGTGAAATATAATTTGTTACGCAAATGATTAAAATTTCTGAGTCACAATACACACGAGTGGCTTGAGAGCAATCTCTGAACGACGTCGTTTCCATATCAAAAGAGATTTCTATCGGGTATTGAAAATAATCTGTGGTTATCTATTTGTAGTAAATGTTAGATGTAACTATATACCTTTGATAAAATAAAGCAACATTTCAACAACTTAATCACGGGTGTACTGGTGAGACCAACAAAATGGCCTTATTTCTTGCCTTATATTTAGAAAATAGCTCCATAAAAGTAAGAGGAGCGACAAGAGTTGTGAGCTCACTAGCACCAGTTCTAGACAAACTGTTCGCAATTTCATTTCCGGCAACGTTGACATGGGGTGAAACACATTACATTGGAAGTGGATCCGATGAGAAAGGGAAAGTTGTTTTAGTTTCCTCAGGATGTCCGCACCTGCACTGTGCCTCACATTATGCCAATCGGCCAAGTTCTGGATAGCACTTAAACTATCTCAAAAGATCCAAATATATTTAAGCGGAGGTAGCAACACGATGGAGTTCAAACCCTCTAGAAATGCGATAAACTAGCTTCGTAATACAGAACAGAAGTCTTGATTTCTTCTCTGGATTTTTATTTCTTGATCCTGAAATCTTTTAAAAATGCTACTGCCGGAAATGGCACATCAGGCCTTCTGCCATCCGTGTACATATGAACAGCGTCCATAGGGACATTATTAATTCTTTCAAGAGCTAACTGTTTCAAGTAGCACGGCCATTACATTTGTTTGCTGGCTTCGACAGAGAGGTTAGCATGAACGTAAACGCCATCGAGACCCTCAGAAGGGTCAGTAATCGGAGATAAGCTATGATGTACAATAGAACTGGTGACAAGATGGACAGAGACAACCTGTCCAAAGAGACTACCACGTTTGAGGCTCTGGTTACTGCTCCAGAACCCAAGATTCTGAATAGCAAGACCAGAGAGCCTGCCGTAGTACTTTACTAAACATGCATTTCTCTTAAGATTCAAAGGCTGCAGTTCATCTTCACAAAGCCCAATATCTATCGGGGAGGAGTTGCGAAGAACTGTACCAATCTTTGCAAAACTGAGTTGTACGTGTTCAAGTTTCTGCAAGTTTGAATCAGAGACACAATGCACAATAAAAGATGGGGAAGTCATATTCCAATATGGGACAAATAAAAGAAGCATAGGTATTTCTAAGGATACTAACATCGGCACCCCAATCACGATCCGAGATGTATTTAAGGATTTTAATGCGTTTCCTAGCTCTTAAAGCAAGATATTCTAAATGACTATTATATTATTAAATATCATTCAGCAAGTACCGGAATTAAATTTCATTTAATTCTGATGATGATTATTTTATGATGTAGTTTTTATATAAGGGCGCGCATTTATTTCAAAACACGTACCAAAATTTTTAAATTACGAACTGGACTCATATAAACATATATTGCTTTTCCTATAATATTAGAAGTTTAAAAAATTATATATTTGAAATATGATGATTTTGGAAATAATAATAAAATAGTTATACTAAAAAGTTATATTTTAATAATAAATAAGGTCATTTGTTTTTCCCCTTTACTGTCAGTTTTTTTCACTCTAAGATTTTTTCAACAGGAACCTAGAGTTTTAAGTAGGTTATGAGTCATGCAAAAATTAATGCCTGAGTGAGAATCGAACTGCTTAACTTCGGAGATAAAAGCTTTATTAAATGATAAAATAAATTTTTAACTAAATATTGGCATTTCTTAAAAGTTACGTGTCTTAAGACACGTAGTAGCAATGATGACTGAAACAGTAGGATAGCATATAACGTAAGAAAATTTATCAAGTAATTAGAGATAGTGATTTAATAGATATCATTCGGCATGCCTCCGAGTAAATGTGAGTTCTTTTTTATATAGAAGCACTTATAAGTAATAAAAAAGGCGTTAACAATAGTAAAAAACACATTTGTTTTAAATAAATTTAATGTTTCGTTATTAGATTGCTACACACAGTTCCCATTCAGTGGAAAGCCTCATTGTAATGGTCTGTTTATCCAAGTGGTATCACTAAGTGCAATTTTGAAAATACTTTTTAAGTATTAGTGAGAGCACTGTGTGTGTGTGTGTGTGACGTTCAAATTGAGATATCAAAGAATATAAAATTGTTAACCAACTGAATTTTATGAGAAAATGTTTTGTTTGAGCATCAATACAATTATTTTGTGTTTCATTATTTTCTAGTTTGGAACGTGTTTAAGTTTCAAACGATTTTCTGGTTAGATAATTCCGTTTCTTGGAAAACTTGCACGCATAACGATTTTCGCTCTCTTTCAGAGGGCTCTCTCTTTACATAAACATGAGCACACACAATGTTTTTAAAACTAGATAATCTAGAAAACATTACATAGATGTATATCCAACACAGATTCAAATTCTTGCATTCATAAGTTAGCAGCTATGTTGCAAATTCTCGTCTATGCTTCTTAAATAAATATGGGTTACTTTTATGCTTTGGCGATCAGTTTAAGAGTTCGAAAAGAATATTATAGTCGCTTTTGGATAAAAATACATTTTAGAGTGTCAGAATGGACAAAATTAACTAGGATATGTATTCTAATCCTATATTAAAAAAATTTTGTCCATTAAACCAAAATTTGGAAAAGAATTTTAATTTATGAAAAATTTTTAATGAGTCAAATTCTGTAAAAATTTCTATCCTTAATCCTAAAATTTTCCATTCATACTTTTATTAAATTTGTATTCGTTTTTATTTTTGTAAAAAAGAAAGAGAAAGTTTTGCTTGAGACGTGCATCCCTTCTGAGATCAATTTTTCTTACTCTTTTTTTAAAATAGACTTTGATTACTCCTTGTTATCACTAAAATTAACATGTGTATGGAAATATTTTTCAAATTCATTAATGAACAAAAACTCAAAGGATTATTTGAGAATTTTCTTGAAAAATATCAGAATATTAAAAAATATATACAAGAATATTAAAAAAGTTGTTTTTGTTTTGCGAATCATTGCGAAAAAATTCAAATTTTAAGGAAATCTCTACTTGATAGTGATTTAACTTAAAAAATTGAATGCATCATTTGTTTCTGATCAGAATTTTTAAAAAATAGTGGAAGTAATTATAAGAAGCAAATTTTAATGAAAGTAATAATAAAAGCAATAAAGTAATATTTATTGAAAGTAATGAAGTAATTTTAATGAGTGTAATAAAGTGTGTGATTTTAGTGCTAATAAAGAGAGAGAGAGAGAGAGAGAGTTAAATATCTTATGTAAGATCCTAATAGTAAAATTTCAATACATAATGTAATAAGTTTCTAATTACTATAAGCATTTACTGTTTGGAGAAGGCAAATTTTTGTTATAGTAATTACTGAAAATAGAGGCCTCATTAGAAATATATTTTGAAGTTTTATTTTTTTTAATTTAAAAGAAAGTATTTAAAAAAGAACGTATTATCAGATAAAGCATTTTTCTTTGAGAGAAATTCTTTTCTTAAAAGTAATTCCTCAAATATTCATTGTAACTATAAGAATTCATTTAAATTAAAATCACACATTTCAGAGTTAAAAGAAAAAATTTCTTGGATTTTAGAATTCCACTGTAACTATGGAAAAAAATGTTCGTTGTACACAGATTATCAGTGTGTACTATTTTACCCCAATAAGATTCAATTTAAATCATTGTTTTTTATAATTCAATTGGTCAGTATACTTCAGGTTTATGTTTTTCTCAACACTATTTTATACAGAAATAGGTTGCCTATTAAAATTGCTCAGATAAATACTCGGAAAAATTCTTGGAAAAATTCTTGGAAAAATTCTAAGAAATATCCGGTTGGTAAAAGTGTTCCTCGTGATACAAAGGTAATTTGTTCGAATCAGATGCAACCAAAGATCATAGTGCTGATTGGTTTTATAATCTCAAAATCATGAAGCTTTATTTGTTATCAATTGATATGGGATGAAAGAAGGTAATATCAATCCATGAAATGAACTTGTCACTTGGTCGTGTCATAAAATTCCAAGGCGTTGAATCCAAAAGTCTCTCAGTATCTCTATCGGTAATAAATTATTCTACATCATTATGAGGAGAATTTTACATGGATTTTTTTGTCTACTTTCAGTAGAGAGGAATTTTAAACAATAGTATTATGTATGCTTATTACATAATACTCGTTTTGTGATCGTAAGAATATATTTTTCTTATTCAAGGGTTCATTTTCTTATTTCAGCATGGTGAAGAAATGTTCCTTCTTAATGCGAAAGATAGCAAGTAATATCTGGAACAACATTGAGTTGAGTAAGCATAAGCATATTATCTAATATAATTTAATATATCTAAGCTAATAAAATTTTTAATAAAAGTTGAAATAACTTCACCAAAAGAATAGACATTAAAATGTGTGACTCAACATTGTGTGAATCATTGTCGTTTGTTATGCATTTATTCAAATATCAATAAATGAATAGAAAAATACTTGTAATAATGTTTGATGTGATGACTGTCTTTTACCTTTCTAATTTCATAGTTATAGATAAAACATTTAATCCCATCTGTATGATTTCATTTTTGGACATTAGTTTTGTGACTTTTTTGTTTTTCTAGCAACCTAGACGTTTAACTGTTGTATAAGATCAAGAGAGTCGAAAAATTTTTGTTTTATTTTGGCAACCCTAATATTTTCATCATTCGAAATGCCTTCGAACACTATAACTTCAGCAAAACTTCTCATTTATAGTTCCATTTCTTTTGAGAATATTTCAAGCGAATTTCTAGTGATTTATCGAATGAAAATTCTTTTTTTAGATTCTAATGCTTTTTTGTCCATATTTTCATTTATTTCTTTTTATATTGTATATTGATATATTCCTTTTTGATGTCTGTTTTATAGTTTTGAAAAATTATGTTTTACGTGTCATTTCTGGTTACAAATCCCCCTTATATATTAAAATGATAAATATGAGGATATATTTTTATTATACTAATTTAAGTTTTAATTTACTATTATGTATGCTCATTATTATTCTTTTTCCTGCGGTTATTTGATTTAAATTTTTATACTTTTTATATATAAATTTAAGTGTCACGTTTTAAATTTTATTTGCATTATTAATTTGAATTAATTTTTTAATGATACATGTCTAAATGTTAAAATCCTAAATACATTACATTATTATATAAGTTACATTACTTTTCATTTGTCCCCAATAAAATCGGGCTAATATAGCATCTGTTCCATTTTCTATAAAAATTTAACAGTTTATAGTTCTAGATTGTAAATTGTTTTTGTCAAAAACCAAATACAGTTTAATTGAAAGGAAGCAATGGAAATGATGGGATATAGAGAGGGGGTAAACAACTTCATTCCTCCAGACATTCCAGCCAAATGAAACGTCCCGGAAAGAATTTGCGATGCGGATTAGCCCTGCGGAATGTAATTAAGACATGAAAAAAAGAGCATCTGGATGTTCTCTGTCTTGTAAAAATGAAAACAACTTTCCTTATTTGGCTTACGTCTGCTGTGTTAACTTCTGATTCCTCAAGAAAAACAGACGAAAGTGTCGAGTCAAATGAATTGTTACTTTATTGAAGAGTGAGACACAAAATAAAAATTCTGCGTTATTTTTTTCTAACTGGAGAAAGATATAATAAAGAAATATAATAAATAATGAGTGGAGTCTAATTGATTGCTTAAAATTTTTCTTTGTTTTATGATATTTATTTTTCATGTTATGTATGACTTGGTCTTAAGAAAATTATCAACGACATGACTGAAATTTTTTTATTATTTTACACTATGTAGTCTATATTCAGTAGTGAATAATTTTGAATCTGAGACCTTCTATTTCATGAGCTTGATTTTATAACTATACATATGTTATCCATATATTGCGAAAGCTAAACATCTAACACCACGTAACGAATAACTTTGGAACATTCATTGTGCACTAGCAGTAAAAAAAATCATAATGGGTAATATTTATGTGTCACAAAGGAGTAAAACCAGAAAGCTTTCAGATAATTACTTCAAGTGCTACGCATATTGAAAACAAACGTAGTCTCCATCTCTTATTATTAAAAAGTATCTGGTATCAACTCCTTTAAAATTCAGCTCCGAATAGGGCTATTTTACCACTTGATCACGATAAATGCCAAGTAACTACCAAAATATTATTCTTGAAGCTTGTTTCAATTGATTAAGAAGTCACTTTCATGTGCGAACAGTTGTTGCTGTTGTTGCACCAGCATGCTTCCATGTATCTAGCCCTGAGTTGGGCTCTACCAGATAGATAAAAAGCAGCCAAGGGGAGTCTTCCTGGATTTTGAAGCAGGGACCAAGCAGAATATTCCCAATAGACATGTGCGAACAGTAACAAACGAAGACTGAAGTTAAAAAAAATTAGTTATATAATTTTACTTTTCATATTAAACTTTCATATTCATTAATAAAATAAATACGCGAACTTCACTAACATATTTAATATTACATAATGGACACACAACCTAACAGCCAAAGATTTCTTCGAAATATTTGAACACTTATCATATATAACTGGGCAAATTTTTATCGATAGCGCACCACATTCACGCTTCACAAAAAGGAAAAAACCTCAAGCATCTACTATGGCAGATGCTTGGGCACAGAGTAGAAAAACAATATTCATCTTTTGGGATCTCTAATTTTTAATAGTAGGACACTAATAGGTTAGGAATGAAATATCTCGGATTCAAGACTAACAACAATGGGAGATGCGCTTCTGCCTTTTGCGTCCACATCTAATCAGGGTGAGTGTTAGGAAGTTTATTGGATTTCTTCCCTTGCGATACGTGCATATGGTCCACTGTCTAAGAAAAATCTTCCTGGAATGGATAAAAAATACCTTGCTGTACCATAAGTTCATCATTCTACCCACAACAAAGCGTCAAAATATCTATCTCTCGTTATTTAACAGTGTTTGGGGCTCTCTTACATGGCAAAGGGAGATTCTAAGCTTTGGCCATGGTGAGTCTGTTTGATAGTATATTTCAAAGTTAACAATTTGTATAAGATATAAAATTATAGCAGAAGTAATAAAATGTATTTTCATGCCAATGTGACACGAAATCTGTATTAAAGGGTTCCAAGTCATTGTGTTGATGTCAAACCTTATAATTTTTGATAATGGCTCAAAATGAAAAATTACCTTCGATTGTGAATATGAGGAATAGATGATAGTAGAAGTCATCTCGAATACAGTTTACAATCAATGAAAAGCCTTTTCGGAAGACTAAGAAATAGTAAATGTCTCAATGGCTCACAACAATCTTAATGTGTTAGCTTCCGCTATGTATTCTCAAATTTATTCGTAAGGTTAAACATGGTTCAATCTTTCAACCATTTTCTTCAGAAAAATAGGCTCTTTGATTTTAATCTTATCACTGTTTAACAACGAAGATAAATATTACTTTTTATTGTGTATCTTTCAATTTGGAGTTTGACTTTTTTGAACTTTCTCCCTATCAGTGAGAGAATATTGCACACTATCTACACACAAAGTGTATTGTTTGAAACTAACTTTCAGGTGCCATATACTATGGATGGTGAAAAATCCTACATTAAATTTCACTTGTTCAAGAATTCATAGGATGATATCTAATGTATTATATATATTTTCTCACATTCTTTTAAATATACTGATGATAAATATTTTGCATTGTGATCTGAGAAAATAGTTGAAATTTCTTTTGCTTAAAATTAACTCACCAATCAAATGGTTTACATTGACCACATAAATTGCCGAATGCATTTTTTATCATTTAAATTAAATTATTACTTAATGCTTTGGGATGTATATTTCTTCCAAACGAAATCACGCCCTTCGTCTTTTTGGTCCACATTCGGATGATGAAGTCAAACTTGAGTTGGCCACCTTCTCATTAGCAAGATAACATTGGACTCAACAAAATATTAACATGCATAGGCCTCCAAATCTCAAGCTCAATGATTTTCACCGATTTTATGATATATGGAACTTGCTATTAATTGATTCCTTCCCTAGGTAATCAAACCCATCTTTTCTTTGAGAAAATAATGATATTATATAAAAAAATAATTCAGTCACTTCTTTAACATTTGTAATTACTAATTTTAAAACATGGATATGCATGCATCTTTAATTAATCTTTGCTCCTTGAAGAAGAAAGTTTATGAGGAAAAAAATTTTTTTTCAAGCAAATTTTATTACGTTTTTTATCTAAATTTTATAAATCATAAGCAAACATAGCATTTTTAAAGACATATTTAATACAAAATAAAAAGATATTAAATACAAATTTAAAATTATTTTGAATTTACCACTTTTGCGAACAAAATGTAGCAAAAATTTTAATTTATTATTTTTTTAAAATCTTATGTTTAGTATATTTTATTTACTTAATATTCTTGATTTTCTAAGAATATTTTAATGTGCTTCTGACAGTGCTATGTAGAAATTTATTATCTTCATTAAAACTAACTAAATATTCTCACTTCTTGTATGCTTTAATGGCCGATCCCTCTCTTTCTTTCTCTGCTATGAAATTCAGAAAATAAAGCGTACTTTATAACGGGTCTTAATTTTTTTAAATTTCATACTTGTAAATTTTTTGAAATATTTAAAATTTCATTTTGTTGAAAAAAATTAAATATATAAATTATTCAGTTATTTTATGTTAAGAATAAATCAAGTACAAATGACTTGAGAAGAAATTATAAAGATAAAATAATTCATATTAATTACAGAAAAGGAGCAAATAATTAATAACTATCAATAAAAAATAATTAATATCTTTTCCAAATAAAAAAAGAAGAAATTTCATACATTTTCATTAAAAACTGTTTAAAATATAAATAGTGGAACAATATAGTTCTTATACAAACTCCAAAATACCTATTTCACCTGACTGACATATGCAGAAACATCAAACATTTCTATGTATTCAGCGTATTTTTTTTAATATTACTCTATTAGACAAAAACTTACTTCATTCATAGTTGAAAATTAATTGTATGCTTGAAAATACTGAAAATACAACTTGGAAATATTCTTGGAGATACTAGATTCAAGCTGTTGCAGTGACCACTAAATTCTTCAATATACTCAACAAAAATACATCCAGAATTATTTTTTGCATTTCTCAAACTAGTCTTATTCTGTGCTATAATGCATTGTGTTGTTGAAAGAAGCACTCTCCTAATGATTTAGCTTGTTTGCCATTTGGCATTTATTTTTTGAATACTGAGCCTAATTCAATTGGAATTTATAGTTTAGAAAGGTTTTTCAGCAACTACCAACAGCGACGTTCGAGATGGAAATTGGATTCACGAACTGTCAAATTTAAACCCTGAATGATAATTCTTTTAGCTATCAGATCGTTTTTTATGCTGGTAGATAAAACATGTGTGAAAACTAAAAATAATAACTACACCAATGGTAATCAAATTTCCAAGTAGGAAGAAATGCAAATAACAGACTAATATTTAGTAGATAAATATACTTAACTATAAATAACAAGTAATTAAATTTTCAAAAAATTTTAATCATTGACCATGAGAAATCAAAATTTAGAGCAACATGAGCAATAATAATATTTATATTTCAAATAATTGATTAAGACAAAGATTTAAATGACGTATACAATAACATGATATTGAAGGTGCATGGGCAGTTTCAGCAAGATTTCATAGTTCATCTATTGTAGGGGCTGGCGTATAGTTTCTGTTTGTGAAAAGTGTGAAAAATATGCTAGCCAGAATTTTCTGTATCAAAGGAGACTCATACTGTACCTGCAACATGTAATCGTACACAATCCTATTGAAACGTGGAATTTCACTGAGTTTGTATAAAGAGCAGCGCCACAACCCTTAACAAAATAGAAATATATTAGCTACTATTCAAAGTGTCTGCGATAACTTCGATGTCTTTCTATTAACACCCCATATTTTTTTCTGAAGTAATATGACAATGCCTAAGGTAACCTGGTAATAAACATTCTCTATGATGATAATCAATACTGATGCAACCCATAGTGATACTACAAGCAGTCTTACTTTTAAATTCGTGGTTGATCAGATTACTGAATGCCCATTTATCTGTGATTTAGATGTTTAAGTGTTACTTAAACCATGATCGTTTAGAAGACAGTCCACGTTCTTCAAACGTCATTGAACGATTCAAGCGGACACTTGTTATGTTGCTAATCATCCATTTCACTCACTCTGGCCTGATAACGGGACTATACGATCCATTAAGGACGCATGGGTTACATGCTTGTCTTCTAGGGTCGCAGAGATCCTGCACGGCGTTGTGTATAACCGTCCTGAGCCATCGATTTCATATTTTTCATACAAACAAGGGATCTCGACCAACATAAGCAGAGCAATACTGTAATGCAGTGAATGACTTTGATAACATATTCGACTTCTCTCAAAGTCGAAAAAAAAATTGTAAGCATATATTTTTTGTACCAGATTTCGAAATAACATTTTACCAGTTATTGGTTCAAAATGTAATTGCAATTTATGTATCCTTATACATAGATTAAATACCTACTTTTGATATTTTCTGCATTTAAACTCTATAGATGCCACTACTAATGTCAATCTTACATGAATGCAATGAAAACAAATTATTTGTTTCGTTTTCATGTGTAAATTTCACGCGTGCAACGTATTATTCTATTTGTGTAGTTATTTTGATGGTAAACTATGTAGATATGTTTTAATTGTTTCTTTCATTTAAACATTTGCAGGTGAAGTCAATTAAATTTAAAAAATGAAATATTTATTAAAAAAACATTATAAAATATGCAAACGTTCAGGTGTAAAAAATTGCAATACGCTTATTATGAGACTATAAACATAGACAGTTAAACTAAATCTATAAGTCTTATTAATATGAAAAAAATCTAATTCAAAAGAATCTTTTCCATATAATTTTTTTAGATTAAAGTATCTTTGTATTAAAAGTATGTACTTAATTTGAAATAAGTTTCCTCCTTCCATCCATATTCATCACTAGCAGGGTTATTCTATATTAAACAAAAATAATACATTAAATATCTAATTTAATATAGCTTACATATAGTGTTTACAAACTAAAACAACTTTTTTTTAATAACTTTTAACTACGATGAAAAATAATAAGATCTTATTGTACTGTTGTCTTATATGACATTACGGTCGCAGAGAAATTAGGTTGCACCGTGTATATGAACCTTTTAGGAAAACAATTCGAAGGTTCGACTCTCAACATAAAAAAATATTATTCAGTGAATTTATAACGTTCTTTGGTCAGAATTATAAATATAAATTTAGATAACAATGGAAGTTTATTTTAAAGTCATTGAGTAGCCTTCAGGATGAGGATACTCAATGACATTAAAATAAATTACTATAGACTTTTTGAGGAGAACCCAGTAGAATTCTGAAGATATAGAGTCATAATTGGAATGAAAAATGCCAATGCCGGCAGCATTCAACAAACTTATTCAATTGTTGTTCAGATTTAAGGAATATTGTGTTTCTGACTATATCTTTGGCAATAACAAAGCCATACATTTTTTTTGTGGTTTTAGTATGATATAAGCTACAAAAAGAAGTTTAGGTTTTTAAAAATAGAAGTAATCAAGGAATACGATTACAGCCTCGAATAAAGTTTGATTCATGAAGAATGTAACACATTTTCTAAATAAACAAATACATATCTATCTATATATGCTTTGATTATGCATATACTAGATAACCTCCCAACTGACACTTGAAAGCTGTAGAAAAGAGTTTTTCCCGGTTATAACATTTTCCTTTCTAGGTAAATTTTCTCATTAAAAATTTGCCGTAATCTTGCATAACAAGAGAAAAAACTGGGAAAACTTTCAAATCCTCTCCACAAATTAAGAGGTAGAAATGTAATGTGAGCATATATTTTGTTATTCAGCAGTGATTAGGAATGAAAATAGAACTTTCAGTTCAACAAGTGTGATCTTATCTTACGTTAGATTATTATAAGTCCAAATATATAATATCTATATCTATCTATCTTTATATATTATGAATTTTTTAGAATATAGAGTGAATATTTCTCATATTAGTTTTTGAAAACTGTCTAAATAAGAGAAATCTTAGCAGCGTATTCTGAAGATTATTTTAAATGATTTGAAATATTTTAATGTTTCTCGTTTGGATTCATTTAAGAGGAAATGTAAGTTGACGTATAAATGTACATTCAAACAGAAGGTCAGAAAATTTCCAATCATTACTTTCCTCATGAAGTCGAAAATGCATTCTAAGATAAAAGACACGTGCAAAGTTCATTACTTAGCTCTAAGGTGTCGAGTGTACTCATCGATAATTTCCTTCTGAATTACAAAGAGATGTGCTTCGACTTACTGGAAATCAAAAACAAGTGGTAGCAGCTGCGGAGAAGAAACGCTCTTGGGGAAGCGGAGGAATGAGAAAACACGGGAAGGACATTAAGCGGTTGATAAATGCGATCCACTGCTGCTAACTGTCACCGTAACGAAGTTCTGAGAAATGAATCCATTGCGTAGGTTTTCTTTTGGACATGCTCATTGCACCCACTTCTTAAAAGTTCACCAGAAGTTATCTGACAGTAACATACAACATTCCGATAAACACACAACTTTCTTATCATTCCTTCTCAACTTCTTTAAATAGATATCCCCAAATCAAAAGACGTTGGAATAATTAAAAAATTAAGCATTATAGAGATAATTTTAATTTCTTAAATTACATTATATTTTTAAACAGTTTGAATCAAGGTTATCAGCTTAAGCATTTCTTAAGTTTATATATTAAAAAAGCAAAATTTTTAAACATCTGAAAAATCAAACTGTACCACACTAAACATATTTTTGAAAGAAGAGAAATAGAATAAAATTTTGTATAAAATAAATAATTAGAAGATTTAATTGTAGGAACAAAAAGTTTTCTTCTGAGGAGAAAGAAATGATCTTTTGACAATTATGTCATTTTTTTTATTTTTAATTGCTGCATTCAAATGATTTTTTTGTTGGCTTAAGCAAGATTTTGAAGATTCTTTGCCCATATTAAGCATTGGTTTATATTTAAAGTTAAGTCATGATTGAAATGATTGTTTTATAGACATGATAAACATTGATTTAAAACTTGCGGTTGATGTATTTTTGAAGGTATTATTCAGTATCTTTTCCAACATTTCCTAAGTCTTATTGAATATTAAAATCCGGTGAGTTTACTGGCCATAATACTATTTTATTACAACTAACCACACAGCAATTTTGTTTCATTTCTGTTTATTTTTGTATAATATAACAAAAATCTAAATATTATTGATAAATAAAAAAATCACTCTAAAACAAGTCTATAGATTGAGTCAATGCTAAAACAAGAAATGTTTGTGAAACCAATTTCATAATATAAATCATTTTAAATATTTATCACTATATTTAAATATAAAATATTATTATAATTTTACACAATACTTCCATTGTGTAAAAAAATGAGTTCTCAAATTTTAGGTTAGTGTAAGATATATATAATCAAAAAAATACACTAAAAATAATCAATTTTGTTAGAACTGCCGGAAAATTTTTTCTCAACATAGGTATTTAAATTTATTAGACAGAATTGTGTGCGAAGACTTTCTATTATTAGACATAAATGTTGTAAAAATTTAGGGAAATATTTTTATAATATCGTACACTTAACTACTGAGTTACAAATATATTTTTAGTGCAATTTCATTGTTAAATATTTTCTCATATATTTTCATTTGAGTATCATATTTATAAGCAATGAGATATACACAGTCCGGTCACATTAATGTGACCACTTGTCAAAAGCTAGAATAACCATCTTTCGCAGAGCGGACTGCTGCGAGAAATATAGGAAAAAGAGTTCCTGAAAGTGTTCCTTGAGATGTTGAGCCGTGCCTATTCCAGTACAGTTGTCAGATGTGGTAGATTATTTGGTTGAAGATCCATGCAACGAATGACCCAATCTAGATGGATCCACAGATTCAGGATTGAGTAAGTCAAGTGAGTTCGCTGGTCAGGGTAAAACTGTAAACCCATACCGTTGCTCTTCGAACCACGAAGGTACACTGCCAGGTGTATTACACCTCCCCTTGGCCTGCCGGCAGATGTCATCATCTAGAGGAAGAACAATGAGCAAATAGAAATGAATATGATCAACAAGAACGGATGCGTACTTGTATTGTTCCATCATGCCTTCCACAACGATGAGTGAACCCACAGAAAACCAGGAAAACATTCGCTAGACTATAACGCTCCTGCCAGGACCTTTTCGGCAATGATTGCAGGGTGTTTGCTATCAGTGATTTCACATCGTATACGTCAACGTCCATCTGTCCAATGAAGAATAAAATGTGATTCATCGGGAAACGTTATCTGTCGTCACTCGGAGGATGTCAAATTACAGCCTTCGTCGCTGATAAACAGCAATTAGTATAGGTACATGAACCAAGCGTCGCTTCGGTGGCCCAAACGTGGAAACGTTAGCTAATAAATAGTTTGAGATACACTGTTGGTATTCCCTTGGTTCATCTGCACTGTAAAAAAACGGAAGAGATACAGTAAGAATCACTGTTTAAATAGCTGCTATAAGACCACTAATGTTTGCAGTAAATTTTACTGTAAAATTCAGTCGCTGAAAATCGCTTGCTATTGGGCATGCACATTGAATTGGTGTGATAAAAGTTTCTTTTGTTCCTGTGACTAGATACGACGACATTTATTTGTACTTGTTTTCGTTTAGTGAAGTTGGTGATATTTTGAGAATAATTTTTCCTTTAGTCGAATTTCTATTGAAATTTAATCACCAAATATAAGGTAACGTATACTTTTCTGAATGTTTATTATGCAAATTGTTAGCTAACTTTGATATATATAAATTATTATAAATTTGACTGAACATTTCAAAAAAAATTACGAATATGCTGTAAAATTTACAGCATATTGTACTAGCGCCCAAAACGCCAGCACATTTTGCTGTAAAATTAGTGCTTTTTTTTAGAGTGTGGGCGGTTAGTCCCTGAATGGTAGCACGACTATTTTTCCAAACGCATTTCCGCAGCCGTTGTTCACCTCTGTCATCTACGGCCTGTGATGCACCACCTTTGCCATGTCGATGATTTTGGAAAGTCCTATTTTGCTATGCACGCTATACTTTTACCATGGCACAAGCGAACTTAACTGATTTGGAAAGGTCACCACCTTTGGCCCGAAAGTCATTAATTATGTCCTCTTGGATTGTGGATAAATATTTATTATTAAAATTATACTACATAACGCGATGCTTTTACTATTGAAATGGTATTTGAAACCCTTACACATCTTTTATGTACTCTCAATTGCATATGGTGCCACTTGTCTTCAATGATTTGTTATTTAAAGTCAACGTTGAAAGCACATGGTGGTCACATCGATGTGACAAGGCTGTGTAATTGTAATTTAAAAATTTAAATTAATATTTGGAACTATTTCTTCAATTGTAAGAATAACGTTGTAAAGTGATATTGTGAGTAACAAGTTGTTTATCGGAATTTTAATATGAATCCCTAACTTTTGTATCGGTGCATTAAAATGTCGCTGAGAGAGGCCCAAGCTATGTCAAAACTCTAATGTTTCTGTAGTAAGAATTAATAACGTCTTAAAAATAAATTCTTTACATTCAAGTTTTGAATCTTTTTAGAAAGTAAAGACATTAATTTAGTTCTTTTAAGAAATATTGTAACTTTTGACATATTTTTCTTTTTTAAATCCCTAATATGTGTGCGTGAAATACTACTATGCGCTTATAAACAATAAATACATTTCATATTCAGTACCGAGTTTATATATAAATAATTTGGTCTCAGAAAGTTTAAGAATAGTAATATTCAAGAAAATTTTTTCCATTTGAAATATTCAAAAATTAAGAATTAAACCTTTAATTCAAAATTAATGGCTTTTTCTTTATTATTTTCTGAATTATTTTGATGTCATCTAAAAATCAAACGAATAATAATGTATATAATCATACATATTTCATTTTGATTTTTACTAATATTTATAATTGCTTCCGATTCTTTCCTTCGTATTAATTATATTATCATTATCCAAGTTTTAATTTCAACGCAATCAAAGTAACACATTCCAGATTTCATAGGCAATAAAACATAAGGAATGGTGGTTGTTTCTGCATCTAAGTTTGCCTGGAGAGCGCTTGAAAGCTCTAAATTTCTTTCCTTGTGACACATGACTGAGTTTATATGATGCATAAAAGCAGCTTGAATACAATGGGAGCTAAAATCAACTTACAATTGCTTTTAAGTACTATATTACATTTCATTCTATATCAAATATTATTTCATCAATAAAATCTGTACTTGAATAGAATATGAAACGGAAAACTCAAATTAATTTTTTAATAATTTTATAACCAAGATTTTATTCATGGATAAATTTTATTCTGAATAAATATGAAGAATTCGAGATCGTAACTGTGCGATGCAGTTTGAGAAGAAAGGAGCAAGGAGAAAATGGAGGGTGAAAAATCCACTCACCAATTACCTTCTTCCGATGATCCGGGAGGATTAGGGGGATAAAAAAGTGCACTTGTGTCTGGAGAGATAAAACGGCGTAAGAAGACTTCGTCACGAGACCAATAAATGCTCGTTCTTTCCCCAGCACAGCTTTTGTTGCATTTGAGAAAGCGGTTTCATTTCTGTCCATACGAATGCAATCTAAAGATATGTCTCAATTATCCATTGATACCTACTTCTAGTTCTATTTGTGATATTCTAAAAACGCAAATCTATTCCAAAATGAGATTCAACTACAGAAAAACAATACTTTCTTTGTTAGTAAAACAGAAATATAACAGTTAACTTATGAATTATTTATTATTATTTCTTTTTGTGAAAAGCGATTTCTTAATATTAAAGTTTTTGAATCTAAGGATTTTGAAAAAAAATTGAGTTTGAAGGATTTCGCTTATTTCGAATCACCCGAAATCTATTTTTAAGAAAAAGAATCGAAATATTTTAATAATAAAATTACAGTTGTTGTATCAAATAGTTAATTCTAAATATAATTCGGATAATTTTTGGTAAATTTAATAAATATTTTAACACTTTTAATGTATTTTACAATTATAATTTAAATCAAGAATTTCCAGAGGTTCATGTACACCAACCACTTGGTGGTCTATGAATTTTTAAAAAAGTCTATTGTATTTCAAGAGTTTATTGGACGACTTTGATTAATCTATAAAAATAGTATAAAAAATAATAAAGCATAACACTGACGTAGTTTACTATTTTTTGTTCATATTCTTAACCAAACAGTTAGCTCATGATTTTATGCGCAACTTTTTAAAAAAGTTTTATAATTATATGTTTTGTTGTACATTATAAGGGAACATGATCAATGAAGAAAATCATTCTTTTACAAATATTTAATATGTAAGAAAGGTTGGGAACAGAAATTAGCAGAAATAAATATAATAAATAGGTAATTATAATAATAATATAATTATAAATCAACAGAAATTTGTTAAATAACTCTTTGTCAAAATTTTACTTCCCGCAATTTTCTTCTTATTAAATAAAAAAAAATTGATATTAAAATTGCATTAACTTTGGTAATATTTTTCTTTCAGAACTTAAGTTTTTCACCGAAAATATAATGTTGAAAATTATTTGCTTCCATTATTCCTTCCGAAGAATTTTCCTCGTGAATTTGAAATTTTCGATAATTTTTGAGGAACTCTAGCAAAATATTGACCAACTTTACAAAATATTTTTCATTTAAAGAAGGATGTTTTCTATGAGGTAAGGTTAAAAATAAAGCTTTTTTTAAGCAAAATAAGATTGATGAAGTTTAGTTTGTCGCAGTATAATTAAACTAGTTTTAAAAATCTTTTTCTTCAAATTTTCAATATTTTCTATTGTATTTATTGAGCAGATAATTTTTCAATAAATACAATCGAAATTTGATAATAATTTTTCGTAACATTTATTGAATATTTTACATTTTTAATATTAATCAATTATATTTATTGATTTGATTCAATTTAGTTTGTTCAATTTAACACAATATTGATTTATTCAATTAATTTATAATATAAATTTATGGATCTAATTTAATATATTTTTAATTGTATGATAAAATTACAATCATTTACATTTTTTATTTATTTTTAAATAATTTACTATCTAAATATAAATTATTATAACTTGTAAATAATTTTATAATACTTTTTCTCAGTAATTGGCCACACCAATTTTAAAATATTTTGATCACTCTGAACAAATTTAATTAAAAAAGCCAACTTTTTAAATTTATTAAAAATTTGCTTAGTTAAATTTAACTATAACTGTGCCAAATGCCATCTTTTGTCCGTACGTAAAGGATTTTATTAATATAAAACAAACTTTCTCCTTGAAAATTTTTCCGTAATAGCTCTTGAGTATTTTCAGTCGAGTTACTTGATTTTAACAGAAAACAGTTGCAATGGCTGTTGTAATGAATAACTGTTGGCACAGGTGCCATATAATCCATGATTCCAAATTCTGAGATTGGCGATTTTTTGGCGGATTTTCTTATGTATATGGCAATCTCGTTTTTATTACGTCATACATACTGAAACCTATGAGAATTATGCAGAAAATTCTATTTTGGTAACCCTAGCATTTATATCATCGTGCACGTCACGATACGTCATCTTGGCAACATTTCTTCACCGCCAAAAAATTCAGAATTTGGAATCATGGATTATACGGCACCTGTGCCTAATTGTTCACATTACATTTTTTATAATTTAGTAATTTTAAATTTTCGAAGGAAAAGTCATGACTGTTACGTGTTATGTTTTTAGAACTTTGGCGTTTCTATTGATATGATGTCTACATACAATTAAGAAGCATTCCTCTATGTGTTTATATGTTTATGATACATTTCCGAATGCTTATTTTTACCATCTGAGAAACTGATAGAAATGGTCAATCTCTTTATTTTAAATTACTGACAAGTGACGAGGTTGACGTCAAAACTGGCACCCCCCTTGCCAGTCACATTAGAGTAACAATGAACTTTATAAATTTTTTATGTGCATCGACCCTATCAGAATGACGGTTCTACATTGAGTAAACTATAGAACCCGCGACCTCTCGATAATTAGCATAGAACGATGCATTCTCTTGTCTAGCTATTTGTGGTCTTATTCTTCTAGTTTGCAAATTAGGAGGCGATGGATGTGGAATTCAATAAAAAGGAAGTCGTTATTAATATATAATACCAGGATTCAGCGATGCTGAAATTGCAACCAAGATAAAGAAAGTATACTGCAAGAAAAATAATACGATATAACCTGTCAGACACTGACTATATAGATTTAATTTAGATCTGGGCTTGTTAAATTCGTTATTAAATTCGGTTGATAAAAAATTATTTTTTAAATCTCTACAAGAGCTGTTATTTGCTTAGTATTTTTTTTAGTAAATATAAAGTAAAATAGTTTTCATCCTTCAATGAAAATTTTCATGGTTGCATTATTTTTTTATAACGTAGTAGTAGTAATGAATGTTATACACGCAGATTTCTTTTAAAGCATAAATACATTTTTGTGACGCAAAGTATGCATGTTTTCAATAATTCAAATCAAAAGTAAAATCTAAAATATTTTATAAATATTTATTATTAAATATTAATAAACAAATATGGGTGCTAATAAATAACTATTTTATAAATATTAATTAGTAAAAATAAGAATGTAACTAAAATAATTATATACTAAATATATAGATTTATAAAGTTTTATAGATATATAGATTTATATACTAAAGTATATATTCAATATTTCACGCACGCGCGCGCGTAGTTAAAATTTATTTTTATTTATGTATTCATTTAATGCAATCCTTTTTTAACTAATACATTATGAATAATAAAATATTAATCAAAAATTTGTGTTTTGTGCTATTATTTTCAAGAGGATTCAATTTGCAATTTAATTAAAGGGACCTTTTACTCTAATGTGGTGTTTATGTATATAATTTTAATTATTTAAAACCATTTTCTATTTCAATGCAACTTACGCTGATGCAGTTTCTTCTGAAAATTACTGTAAACACATGTATGCTAAAATGTGATTATACTTACTTTACAATTTCAAATAATTTTTCCCAATTCTTAAATGATTTTGATTGAGCTTATATAAGCAAGACCACAAGCACTCAAGCAATTTTTTCCCTCTGATTAATATCTAAAATACTTTTCATCTGATTATTATCTAAAATGTTTTTCATATTGTCATATCTAAAATATTTTTTTTATCATCTTCTTTTTCATTATCAAAAAATATATTTAGTGATGATTTTTAATTACTTTTTTCAAAAATTTTCTGTCAAATTTGTGATTTCCACAATTATACCAAATTATTTCAAGTATAAACTCACAATTATTTTTTTAAACAAAAGTTTTTACATAATGCTTTTCAATGGGTTTCATAGCTTCAGTTTAATTGCGACATAAATTTGCAACTAATACATTATACATAATTAGTTTAGATGTCAAGTTTAGTTTTTATTCATTTTTTTGATAAGCAACATAAAATTTTTTTAGACTTGTCTTAAATTTGCAACTATTTCAAGTTCCATGGCAATATGTTTAGTTTGATTATTTCTCTATTGCCTTTTTTTGTCCACGAAGGGTTTATCCGATCGACTTCTTGGTATAAAGTAGACTTCAATCATAACAAATATTCCAGCATAAGATGAGAGTCAAATACATAAACTTTTGAATGGAAGCCGAACGCTAACCTTATGAAAATTTATGAAATTTTTTTATAAGTACATTTATTTATGTAAACGATTGTTATTATACATTCATCTCTGATCTAAACTATTTAAAAGATCGAAAAAAAATAAATAATTGGTTTACAATTAAATAAAAAAAAACCAAGATTATAGTGTGATTTTAATTAAAATTATTTTGCAAAATTATGACAAATAAGAATCAACAAGAACTAAAAAGTTTTCAAATTATTTTGATAATTTCTAAAATTAAATTATCGACAAGTAATAGAAAATTGAATATTTCTTAAAGCATATAAAATGAATAGAAAAGCATATTAAATCTATTCGTAGGTATCGTTTCACAGATTTCTCTCTTATAAGAGAATAAATTTTGTCAAAAAAGAATTAGGGTTGCTAATAATACAAAAGAATGCCAAGTAACTAAAAAAAACGAAAATTTATTCAACATTAATTGCTATTTAACACATTCGTTGTGGTTTTGCAAGAATTATTTAATAACATTGATTTTGCGGAAAAGAGCGCATAAATATATTATCGAATGACATACAGAGTAATTTAACAGTATTCAGCTCTCGAATTTCGAGGCAAGCGTTTATTCGGTCACAGTTACCCCGAGGGATGCAGGCATTTGCACTACACAATTTAATGATGTGTAGTTAGTGATGTAATCGTAACATTGTACAAGTTAAAAATTTAAGCATAGAGGATTATCAAATCTTTGGGAAGATATACATAACATTTTCATTATCTGATATTATACAAAAGTTATCAGATATTATTATAATTATTTTTCGTTTAAATAAAATAAAATAACTTCATCAGTTACACTTATAGCGTGAAGTTTAAGTCAAACATCTCATATTTTACTATTTTGATTTAGGAAAAACACCGTTTAACATCATATTATAAAAATTATGAGAATAAGAAATCAACATAGAAATAATAAGCTTTTTGAAATTTGGACAAAACATTTAAAAACTTTTTTTTTTGCACAAAACATTAGTAAATATTGATTAAAATAAAAAAAGCAAGTGGTAAGTATTTTAACTTTTCTTGCCAAACATTCACACGTTTTTTGCTTACATAAAAATAGTTCATTATAATGAAAAGCATCATAATGGTGGTTTTTGCTAAAGCTGTTGTTAAATCAATATCAAAGCTAATTTAGTTTTATTAAAATACCTATTATATAATGTGGCTTAGAATTTAATATATAACCTTAAGTTAAGTGTAATCTAAACAAGCAAGCAGCAATTTTGCGAAAGAAACTATGTCAAGAATTTGAAATAATTAAAATTCAATACTGTGCTAAGGGGATTGTCTTAAATATTTTGTTGTATGCCATGCTGTTAAGGATTTCAAGCTCATATGAAAATCAGTAATTCCAGGTGCATTTTCTCTGTTCAACTTAGATAATTCACCTTAGTATACGCGACGCATATTAAATTATGATATAGATTCTCTATGGTATCACAACTTAGTATAAATGGGAAAGCATGCAACATAATTATAAATCAATTTATTTTTCTAAACTGAATTCCTAGAGTTTTACAAAATTATATAGAGAAGTTATTCCAATACATTTCCATAGTCGTGTATTTTAACAGATCGAAATTAATTACATACCATTGCATAATTTTGAATTATATTGAATGGCGATGTCAATACATGAGCTGATACACTTCTTTCCACGTCATACTATTTCAGCGAAGGATATTAAATCCTATAGATCAATTAACAGAGTAAAAATCTTTGGATTGATCAGATATCGAACCCCTTACGAACAAGAGAATATCTTCCACCATCGTTCCTTTATATATATATATATATATATATATATATATATATATATATATATATATATAATAGAACATTAATAGTTTAAAAGTTTAATCATTGAATGGATTAATCATTAAATGAACATGATCTCGTTAATAGTGTAATGTCGAAATATTCCTTAGAGAACGTTGCCTGCCGAACTTATGGGACATAATTTTTTTTATTGTGGAAAGAAAGTGTAATTCTGAGTTGGCAGAAGGCTAGTTACAGAATATTTCGTTAAAAAAAAACTGTTGGTACTGTTTGTATTTCTTACAACTATTTTCCTGTGTTTATCGATTAAAAATTATTTTGCGAAAAAATCAAGATAAGATGGAGTTAGCTATTAATTTTGCTCAAACTGCACCACAAGGCTGGTAAATTTCATTGTTCTAACATTAAAGTATTCGATATCATAAAAAAATAGTTAAGTGAAAACATAATTGCTTGAAGGAAAGCATAAAGCATGCATGGACTGGAATACAAACCATACTACTTAATTGGTTTCCTTTTCCCAATACACAATTGTGGTTTTCCACAATTGTGCAGTAGATCACGTGCAGACAGTAAAGCATCCTTCCGAGTGGCCGAATACCTTTTCGAAGCAAAAGTAATAGCTTTACTTTGTGGATTGTTCCGTAATCAAGTGGGACTAGGTGTCTAAAGAGCCATTTTCACATTAATTGTCCTGCTTCTCTGCCTAATTACTCTCTGCCGGCGCACAGCTTTGTTTGGGCTTCCGTTTTGACGGCTGAATCAATACCACTTTCCTCCCGGCGTTTCGATGCTTGCTTAAGCACCCAGAATTGTGCGCTTGTCGGTGGCAATGGTCTGATTCGGCATTTCAGATGATGCAACTTTTAGATAGAATGTTTCGGTGAAATGTTATAAATAAATAATGTGATGATATAAAATTAATATTTACTTATATCGAAATTAAAATTAAGAGATAGGAATAATTAGTGGAGTGAAGATCATACACGTTTCCCTGTTTTTATAATGTCGATGTAACCAAAAATTGAAATCTATTTTCCCATTTTATGTGCTTAAGCACTTTTATATTCAGCAGTGAAGGACTCAATATTTTGGGGTCAATTCTCGAAATTAAAAAAAAAAATTTCTTACGAACTAAGAATTTTTCATTGTAATGTTGTGATAAAAAAATTATTTATTTATATAAAACTATAATTGTGCAAATTAAATCAATTAACATGTATGTACTCATAATTATTGATATCTATTAAGGAATTATATTCAGATATCAGTATTCAGATAAGAAATTTCTCTTCATAAGCATCTCAAATAAAAAGTTTACTTGTATATATATATATATATATATATATATATATATATATATATATATATATATATATATATATATATATATATACACACACCTGGAACCAGGGGGTATGCGTACCTCCCTGGGGCTTGAGCTAGCCACCAGGCGCGTCAGTAGGTGGTGGATGACTGAACGTCCTGTAGGAATGACAGGATAGCCTTGAATATAGAATCAGAGGCCGCGAACCAGCTCCCGTAAACCCTGGTGTTATGCGATCCGTGCCTAGGGCTAATTGGCACCGCGGTATTGGTGTCTTAACGGAGCCTCTAGTTGCCTGGCGAACTTCTAGAGTAAATTGCCTTGCCCAGTAACTCAGGCAATGCTGGGTGGACTGTCATATTACCTGAGCTTATTAACTGTTATTATATGGCTGAAAAGACATTAAAAATAACAAACATTTCTGCTTTTGCAGGAGAAACTTCTGAAGCAGACCTTTCTGAAAAAGACAAGGGAACTCAGAGACAATCTAATGAAGAGGTAGCAATGAAACCTTCACAGGAGGTAGAAATGACCTCCAAACCATCTTCTTCTGGTGAGAGTCAGGAAGCTATCTCTAGCATGACTGACTCTCTGACCAGAATCAAGCTTAAAAAGAGACTATCTGGTGCCCAGAAAAAGAAGCTGGTGAAGGAGCGCAAAATCGCTGAGGGGACTTGGGTTGAAAAACCCAAGGCAACCAAAGGCGAGAAGCGTCCTGCCAACCGGATGAACCAGGGCAAGGTCGGAAAGGCTGCCAAGAGAGAAGGACCTGAGGGATTTACTTACAGGGCGGCTCTCACGGCGATCAAGATGGCTGTGCTCTTAGAAGGTCATCCGGAAAAACGGTTAACAGAGAAACAGGCCTTTGACCTGGAACTCTTGTTAACCAGGAAAATAGGAAGGAATGAGGAGGGTTTTACCCCAACCTTCCTATCCTGTAAACTTGAGAATGGGGCTCTTATTATCAACTGTGCAGATCTGGAGAGCTCAAAGTGGCTGGAACAGAATGTCAGTGATATAAGCCCTTGGCAGGAACATAAACTCTTGGTGGGTGAGGCAAGGAAACTTGTCTCACCCAAAGTTGGCAAGGTGGGTGAGGCAAGCCAAGATAATTGCAAAACTGCCAAAAATCTGTAGTGAACTGGAACCTAAAGAGCTCCTGAGAAAAATCGAGGCTCAGAACGGTGGGGTCACTCCAATGGAGTGGAACGTTCTTAACATTAAGAACGACCCATCTGGGCGGACCATCGTTCTTAGTGTGCCTGAATTAGATGCTGTCACACTTCGTGTAAGGGGATATAGGTTTCATATTGGACTTCACCAAGTGCAGGCTAAAGTACTTGACAAACCTGCTCCTGCTGATGGGGGTGAAGGTAGTTCAAGCCAACCTCCACCACAGTAGAAGTGGTACTACTAACCTCAGTAAGAAGTTTCTTGCTGGGGATATACACCTGGCCCTGATTCAGGAACCCTGGTTGGTTAGGGGGAGAATCAGTGGTCTCAAAGGAACTAAAGGTAAGCTTATCTATTGTACTAATGGTAACGCTAGAACTTGTATACTCTTACATAAAAATATTGAGGTTCTTCCCCTCTCTGAATTTATTCTTAGGGACCTGACAGCTGTGAAAGCCTCTATGTTGAGGGCCCTGTCCCTACCCGCAACATAGAGGGTAGGGACAGGGAAATTGTTTTTGGCTCTGGATACCTGCCCCATGAAGAGAAGGCTTCACCTGACCATTCTTTGCACAAGCTCATGAACTTTTGCAGAGATAACAACTTACAGGTAGTTCTAGAACTAGACTGTAATCCTCATCAAGTTGTCTGGGGAAGTACGGACACAAATAAAAGAGGTGAGTACCTTTTGGAATTTATTCTAAACTATGGGTTAGATATTCTAAATGAGGGGAACGAACCAACTTTTATTACTTCCAATCGATCTGAAGTAATTGACATTACTATAGCGACAACGCTGATTAGTAAAAATATCAAATATTGGAAAGTAGATGACAGACCTTCTGGCTCAGATCATCAAAACATCCATTTTGAAATTCACTCTAATGTGTGTCTGGATCGCATATTCAGAGACCCAGTTAGGATGGACATGGAAGAAATTCCAAGAAGAACTGACTGGGTTGATTGAGCTCGGGAACAGACCTATTAGAAACAACTACGATCTAGAAGTTACAGCAGATCTTCTGCAGAGAAGTATTCCAGATTCTTATCATAACAATTGCCCCATTCGCACTAGAAGAGCTAAACTCCAATGCCCTTGGTGGAATGACTCTCTAGCTGCCGAAAGAGCAAATGTTAGAAAACTTTTAATAAAGCCAAGAAAAATGGTGAAAGGGAGAACTATAAAATGGCCCTCACTATTTATAACAAACTTGTAAGAAAAAGCAAAATTAACTCCTGGAGGAAGTTCTGTGACGAGATAGATTCTATTTCTGAAGGAGCTAGACTCCAGAAACTCCTTAAAAGGGATTAACCTATTTTGGTTGGTACTCTAAAAGACGAGGAGGGTAATTTTGCTGCTTCCGGAAAAGGGGTTATGGAAATTATGACCAGGACCCACTTCCCGGGAGCTAGAGATATTTATAGCAACGAAGGGGAACATTGCATTGGCTCTTTGCAAAGAGTCAATAGCAATCAATGGACCATCGCTAAAAATATCATAAACTACAACATTGTTAAATGGGCAATCTTTGCCTTTAAACCTCTAAAATGCCCTGGGCCTGATGGAATTATGCCCATCATGATCCAGAAGGCAGAGAAGGTTGTCATACCAGTGCTAACTAGAATTTATAGAACTAGTTTGGCCCTGGGATATATTCCAAAGACATGGCAAAAGACTAGCATTGTTTTCATTCCAAAACCTGGCAAGGACACTTATGACCAGGCCATGTCATACAGACCAATCAGTCTTTCTTCATTCTTTCTTAAAATTATGGAGAAAATCATTGATCGGCATATTAGAGATTACTTGGGTAGAAATAGTCCCTTGCATGCTCTTCAATTTGCCTATCAACCCGGCAAATCTACTGAGACTGCTCTACATCAGCTAGTTTCCAAGATTGAAGCCACTCTGGATCAAAAGGATATTGCCTTGGCAACTTTCCTCGACATCCAGGGTGCTTTTGATAATACTTCCCATCCATCCATCCTCCATGCACCTAGAGGGGCAGGGATTAATCAGACCCTGTGTATTTGGATTGAGGCCTTAATTTCGGATAGATATATACAAATGAACATTTTCGGTGAATCATTTGAAAAAAAGACTACCAGAGGTTGTCCTCAAGGAGGTGTTCTGTCACCATTACTTTGGAACCTAGTTGTAAATAGCCTTATAAAACATCTAAATGATAGGGGCTATTATACGCAGGGATATGCTGATGACATTGTCATCCTTATCCTTGGTAAAGATTTTGACATAACTTGTCATCTCATGCAGGATGCTCTAAGTTATGTAGGTCAATGGTGCATGGATAGGGACCTGATGGTTAATCCTCAGAAAACCTACCTTGTACCTTTTACACGCAAAAAGAAACGGAAATGTTTTTTCATACCAAGACTTTTTGATGTTGAAATCAATATGGCTTCAGAGGTGAAGTATCTGGGCATCTATTTAGACCAGAAACTCACCTGGAATAAGCACATTGATGATAGGATCAACCGAGCAAAGAAAAGCATTATGATTTGCAGGCGAATGCTTGGTAAAAACTGGGGTTTACATCCAAAACTGATGTTATGGATGTACACAGCTTTTGTCAGGCCCATTTTCACATATGCCTGTGTGATCTGGTGGCGTAAAGTGGAACAGAAGACTGTGATTGACAGACTGGGGGTTTACAAAGACTAGCCTGTCTCTGCATCACAGGAGCAATTTCCACCACGCCAACCAGAGCATTGGAGGTTGTGTTGGATCTGACTCCCTTGGACATCTTCATCTGCAGCGTTGCAAGAATGAATGCATACAGAATGAAGCTGCAAAACCACTGGTATGACCAGCCTGTTGCCATAAGTGGGTAATAAAGTGGGTGACCCGAGCAACTGGAACTAGGAAACATTGGGTTTGGAGTTAATGGTACAAAATGCTGATAAAAGCAGAGGTGCCAATGACATACAAACCCAACTTGTAGAAGAAGAAGAAGAAGATATGTATACAAGTAGTCAACTTGGTCTCTGTTCAGAATCATAACTGGAGGAAAATTAGAATGATGTCATCTTCTTGAATTATGCCTCATTAAGAGATGTTGTCGTCTGGTTTTCCATTACTGATATTGATAAACGCCTATATCATGTTGTGGGTTCTTCTCTGGCTATGAGATTTAGTCAGGTTTCATTATTATGGTCTGCTGTATAAGCTTAGTCTGAATATTTCTGCATGGTTCTCAAATCTTAATCAGTATATGCTCAATATTTTCATCAATATATTTCAATTTTTACCAGGGTAAGATTGAAATTCATGGGTCGTAAAGATTATTTCTTGTGAGTTCCCAAAATCAAATTGCCATAACTTAAGCTCATCTAAAGCATCTTGTTCAGAGGCAGATTTAACGGAATGCATCGAAATGTGAGTTTTATAAATGCGATCATTATAGAAAATAAATGCTTATAATTTTGACGTTTAAATGGCAAGGGTCCTAAAAAATCAGTGTGATACGTATCGAGAAGTGTCACCTTTCAGAATTGAATAGAAGAATTCCCCAGTTTTTTCCGATTTTTTAGAAAGCAAAATGCACAATATCACTGGCTATGAGATTTAAGGCCAATTTATTTAAATCTAAAATACAATAATATCTTGTACCGAATTTTATATCTTAAATAATACCTTTTATTCCGAAAAATGATTTTTGAACTGTGCATGATGAACTAATTGATGATACAAGAAAAGGGTATATATTATATTAGCTTGCCCAAATCCCTCATATTTTTTTGAATAATACCCCACATAGACTTTTGAACAATGAAATATTAATATTTGAATACATAAAATATATTTTTGAATATGTCTTAGATTATTCAAAAAATATTTATAAATATTACTCATTATTATTTTCACCTTTCACTTACTAGTGTTGGCACCTTTATGTTAAGAACTAACCACAAAGGGTGTTTTTTTAATATTTAAAAATATCTTACTCTGTAAATACTCCAAAGTAAAAGTTTAAAATATTTATGAACATTCATACTAATATTTATAAATATTGAAATCAGAAATTTAGGTACACTTTTTCTAATAGTACTAAATCTTCCCTCCTTCTTAAAATATGGTTATAAAATATCACTATGGTTTTAATTCAGTAGAATATTTCTTCAAATAATGGTTTCTTCAGTTGAAGTTATTTGAACAGGTAACGAGAAAAAGCTGTAGTAATTGATGTTATTATTATAATAGGTATATTATATTATAGTAGGGTTGCAGGTTTTATAATTCTTGCTTTTGTTGTTGCACCAGCATAATTCCCTGTACATAATCTAGAGTTGGTATCCAGCAGTTAGTTGGAAGCAACTGGATGGGAGTCTTCACAATTTAATAATAAAAACCAATCAGAAGATACCTTTAATACTTGACATCTTCAGAGATATCATTTCACTTACATGGCAACCAAGACCTATTTAACCTGCCGCATTTAGGTAACATGATGGATCTCTGGTTAAATCGAGATTCAAACTCTCTTCTAATACATATGAGAGACTCCCTTACCAACCAGGCCAGCACAGTCTAACTCCCACAATTCTTAATCAATTTATAAAGTAATCAAAAATAGACATTATTAGTAACTATTTAGACTTATACATTCAGTGTGATATTTTCTGTCAGCGCGCGACGTTTCTAATCACTAAATAATAATGTATAGTAGAGAGAGGAATATATTAAGAATAAAACACAAGGCCAAAAAATGAAAACTCTTAATCTAGCTTACTAGTTAGAATTATATGTTTATCATTGAACGAAATTTAAGTAAATGTAATTCTAAACATATTATTTCATTATTAAAACAAAATTTATTTCAATAATCATAATGTAAGAATTTGTAATAAAAAGTAAAAATTATTTCATCAGAGCTGATCATGATTGAAAATAAGAGAAATAAACTTTACCACATTTAAAATTTTTTATTTTGTAGGAAAAATCAATAATTACTTAATAAAATATGCTGACAGATTTTAGTTTCGTCTCTTTTATTTAAGTAGTTTATAGTTCCTTAATGCAAGATTTATTATGAATAAAACTCGAGATTTTATATTCCATGATTTTTTACTTATTTATAATTGTTCATATCTTTCATTTGTCATTTTTTAAATTCATGTTTAGAAATTGCGGTTTTATGAAGACCTTTGAATCATGGACATTTTCAGAATTTAAGAATACATAATCGCATTCAGTATCGACTTCGAAGTAAAGTTCTGTTGTCATGGTAACGAATTCCTTTATTAGCAGCGAAGCAAAGAGGGAAAAAGTGCCACATTTCACAAGAGCGAAGAATCATCTCTCTCTTTATCGGAAAAAAATTGAGAAGCTCCCAAATTGTGTTGATCAGAGCAACATATGGTTGCAGTTATTTAAATGTAAAAAAGTAGCTAATAGAGTGACTAATATTATTTGAAAAGAATTTTCTCAAAGAAAAAAAATCATGTTTCACAAATATATTGCAATGTGAGAAAATGTTATTAAGTTCAATAAATGATGTTATCACCATAAATTAGGAAGTAACATTTTTCATACATAAAGTTACAATATTTTATATATAACTATATATTAAATCTAATGTATGTTAAGATACTTATCAAAAAGCAGTGTTAATTTTAGCATTTGGAACAAAAATTGTTCAAATTATTGCTCCAAATGATGTCTTATCGGCATTTGGATTAATAATTTCAACAATCATAAAAGAATCATAAGCGTGAATTTCTTGGGATAGTTGATTTGAGTGATGTAGAAACAATATGCGAGGTAACTCTGAAGACAATGCAATCATGTGCTCCAATAAGTCTATATTATATCAAATGAAAGATATTTTTCTGAGTTAAATCAGCGTACCTTTTCTTAGTACTATTATCAATAAATTTTGGAACGTGAAATATATTGATTGACTTAAGATTTTCACATAAAACTTTTCATAAGCAACTTAAATAAACTATTAATTTATTTTTTGAGTCTTACTAAAATTTCCTTCTGAGATATGAGACAGAATCTAAAGTGGATATAAATGATGGCGCAGAAAATGAGCTACTTGTTCATAGACATTAATGAGCCAAATTTTTTTTTCCTTTTAAAAAAAGATGCCTTTTGTGGATTTTAAAGTCATATAACTAATAAAAATGACTTTCGTGCTCTTTAGCTGCTTGTAAAGTGGCGGAGCATATGTTAATATAATCAGAGAGAAGCTTTTTCAAGTAAATTAATTTTGAAACAACTTTTTTTTGAGTAATTGAGATTTTTTTCCTCTCAATTTTTGGTAACTGAATTATATTTAAATGTTTTCCATTCTTCGTATATTTCGTATTGAAAACATAACTGATAATGAAAAAATCAACCAAATATGGACGAAAATTTCCTTCAAAATTATAATCTCAGAAAAACACATTAAGAAAAATTATACTTTTCTCTTGATTTTTATTAGTTGATTACATATTTTAGTTTTTTGTTCGATTATATCAAAAATATAGCGAAAAATTTGAAGCTGATATTCAAATCGTGATTTTCCGGATTGTATATATATATATATATATATATATATATATATATATATATATATATATATATATATATATATATATATATATATATATATATATATATATATAGGTTCTGCAACTATACATTTTATTTAAAATTAACGATTTTCTATTAATGAAAAAAGAAAAGTGAAATTTTTTTAATATACACATAATGTTACTATTTCATATTACTTAAATTAATAAAGGAGCTGATAAATCTTATTTGTCAGTTTTTAAAAGCACCAATATTGTATATTCGGTATATCTATCCCTTGACATATATTATTTCCCTCTGTCATTTGAGTACACTAATAAAATGACTTAAAAGAAATGGTTGATTACAATAAAAACGCAATAAAAGTTTATGTTACTTCAATTCAGAATTAAATTTTTAGTCTGAATATAAACATGCTTCCACCTGCTTCTTTGCTACAATAAAGGATCTGAAACAGTTTAAAATATAAAGATTCATAATGTATGATGATTTTCTTTTATTCTGGTAAAGTATGGAAAATAAATTGGCAGGTTAGGAAATGATATCTTTTTATGATTTGATTTAATTTATAAAGACTTTGACAATGATGGGAATTTTTCGCATTAAATTACTTGAAAGCACACTGAAAATTCTTTATTATTGATAATTGATAATTTTGAAATTAATGTCAGCGTATTATAATATACTTTGTCTAATATAACGTTGTCTTTATAATAATAACTTTATAACTTTGTATAATAACTTTGTCTCAACCTTATCTCAGTCAACCACTTATCGACAGTGTGAAAATATGACGTCAAACATGTTCTTTGAAAGTAAAAAATATGCGTAGTATGTAAAATAAAATTTTTTATCCCATGCACAAATTGAAGGTGATGCATTTTTTCCCCCTTAAACATAACGCAAGAAATTTTAATTTCAAAATGAATGCAGCATTATTTAAAAAATTATTAAAAATGAAAAAAAAGAATAGGTAAAATGGGAAAAAGAATAGGTTTTTCTCAGGTTTATTAATCTTGACCATGATCTAAATAGGATGCAACATTATTATATAATTAAATAGGGAGAACTTTTTAGAGATAAAACTTAAATTATTGTTATTAAAATTCCCTTGGGAAAAATTTGAAACGTATTATTAATTTGACATTTAGCATACTAAGAGGGTATTAACACATTTTTTGAACGATTTTGATTAAGAATTTTAAAAAAATGAATGTTTTGAAATAAAAATTTTTGGCAACAGTTTATTATTTGAAATGAGAAATATTGTCTGCTACTTTTAAATTTATTGTTCTTTCAAAATGTAGCATGTAAACAATCTGTGGATTGAGGGATATGTTTTTGCGCTTTCCGAAGAGAAATATTCTTATTCCAGGATTCAAAAACGCTGTGAAATGCATGGTATTAATATTTCTAAGTGCAAAATAAGCATTATTAATCCGTCAGGTAAAAACCGTCAATCATTATTTCTACATGGAAAGAAGACTCCAAACGAATATCCGAAATAAGTACGTACTGTTTCAAATGTTTCTGAAGTGAAATCACTGGTAACAAGAGAAAAATCCATCAACATAAAAATCAATTGCAAAGTCTTTAGATACATCTGTATCAACAATAAATAAAATAATAAATCAAGATTTACAAATTAAAAAAGCTAATAAACGTAATGTTCACCAGCTTTTGTCGAGACATGTGGCTCAACGCAAAACATTTTGTAGAATCCTGTATGAAAACCATTCAGCAATAGATAAATGGAAATACATTGTGACCCTTGATGAATTACGGGTTTACCTAAATGACTGCAACAAAAAAGGTATATTTACTATAGGAAACGAGGAGAAAAAAATGTACAAACCTGGTTCCGTCAATGTAAAGAAAGTTTCAGTAAGGGGTTATGATAGTCGCAGATTTCTCCTACAATGGGAAATTAAAAATAAAAAGAGTAGAAAAAAATGTTAAAATCAACTCATCATACTATCAGGAGAAGGTTTTAAGTCCAATATTTACAGAAGAAATTCCACTTATTTATCCCAAAGACTTTCAAAGAGTAAAATATCAACAAGACAAAGCTACAAGTCATACTTCGGAAACTACCACTGTATTCCTTGAAAAAAATGAAGACTAATACAGGTATTGCATATATACCTTTTCAACATATTCCTGTGAAGTCCCCTGACGTTTCGCCTATGGACTATTGTGCCCTTGGTGTGTTAAAAAAAGCTTTTTCTAAACGCAAACCCACCACGATGGATGGACTCTGGAAAGTAGTGGAAGAGGAATGGAAAGCAATACCCCTGGAAATTTTACGAAAGGCTCTTATATCATGGAAATCACGACGCAGACTTATAGTCCAGATAAAAAGCTATCAGATCGATTATTTAAAAAAATAGTCTTTACATTTTAAACATTAATTAAACGGCCCCAAAATCGTTCTAAAAATGTGTTAATACAAGCCCTCTGTATATCTTCCTTAGAGTAATAATAAAATTTTTGACAAAATATCATGACAATTTAAATAATATAAAATTGAATTTTTTTATCGAAAGATATTTCATCTTGTTTGGCTCTATAACAATAAAAAATGTTTACTAAGTCAATTATCAATAAATTGTAAAAAAAATAGTAACATTTTTTAAATAGTCATTACATTAATACTCATTTCATAATGTATAAATAAAATACACCATTTTTTTTCATTTTTCATGAAAAGTCATTTTTTTAACAGGCAATGTTTATGTCTAAAAAATGATATTTTGATAATTTGTAAGTAGCATATATTTATTGCTCTAAACATATTTATAAATTTTACGTAAAGCAATATACATTATTTTATTCACATTCAATACCAATTCTGAATTTGAATTAAACTAAATTTTATTCAGAAGAAAGTATTACCTATTCTGAAAGTTTTACATTTCTCATTTTTATTGAATTTTATTATATAACTGAAACGTTAAAGAATCTAGAATAAATTCAGTTAACTTTGTCGCTGAAGTTGGAAATTTAAATGATACGAAAGTTTTGCAAATTTCTTTAATGTTCTGGTTGAAGTCTCAAATGATATGACACAATAAATGAAAAAGTTGCTGTATGCACCTAATATTGACGACAGTTTTCTGGGACTTGGAGCTTCTTTTGAAAAACTAAATCCTTGAAAATATCTAGTGGAATTCCACTCAAACGGAGTTCCAATTAGCAGGCTCCAATATATCACATACAAGTGTCACAAACTTATTTCTCATAATGAAGAAATTGATATTCTGCTTGTAATTTGTAGATAGATTGTTTCTGTTATTTATTATTAATACCACTTAAATTAAAGTTTTAGAGAAAATTTCTCATAATGTAAAAGGGAAATATTTAAATGTTACCTTACATTGTCAATAAAAAGCAAAAGATTAGCAATTTTTAATGGGAATCTAACATCAGGAAAGTACTGTAAGGCTTTATAACACTTACAATACATTGTCTTCGTACGTATAGGGAGCACATGTAACTGTCACAAAGGAAGGCAAACCTGAAAATTGCCAAACATTTAGAAAGATGATTGGATAGAAACTCAATATCTATGTCCCGTTGCTTCTTGGCCCAAATTGGCGACTGAGGCATTCCTTTAGATCAATAGTTTATCGCCACTTTCTCATCTTGGGCAAGAATGTTAGTGTTATTTTAGAATTAATGTTAAAGTGCAAGTTACGTCAAATTAGTCCTCATGTACAAAAATTACCATAGAGCAACGAACAAACTAAAAAATCAAAATTCTTTGTTCCTCAGTGACTAGGAATAAACCAGAAATCTTCCCCCATTCTGAAAAGTTTAGTCGGCTTTGATGAATCTAAAATGTAAAAAATATTAACACGTTTTCAAGAGTTCATTCTGACGTCTGAAAGACGCAATGAAGCATTTGAACATCCTCTGCGAGTTGTTTCTTGAATTTTTTCTTTTGGCAATATTTATGCGTTAAGAAAGAAAACTGGGATAACTCTCTGAGATTTAGTTCCTCCTCCAAATTTGGATGCAGAAAAGAGAAATAAAAAATCTGTCTTCTGTTATTGAATACTGAATAAATGAAATAAAGTTATGATGTCATTTTCGATTTCAATATTTATGTAGCTGTAAGAATTTAAAATTCTTATCCGAGGGAATATATTTCATTTTTTTAATAGGTAACTCCTTGTACTTATACATTAAATAGAGCTTTTATATCATTGTCAACTATTGACAAAATCAAAACTCTTTGTCATTTTCCTTATTAATTAAATAAAATCATAGGAGTTAAAGCAAATCAATTTTAAAACACCTGTATATTTGTGACAAAATATTTACAAAATTTTGTTTCCATTTATAATTTCGAAGACAACTGAAACATTTTTTCTAAAGTTGGTGCTAATCGAATAAATCAAACATTTACTATTAAGAGATTTGATTTTTATTAATAGATAATTCATGTTGTTTCAGTACGTAAATGTTACACTTTGTTATCATTTATCCGATACTACTTGGTTTAATTTGTATACTGAGCTCATTCTGTTAAAATTTAATTTATCACTGAATAAATCTGAAGATTTTATTATAGTAATTGAATTTATTATGTAAAAAATAATGATAAAACAAAAATGTTACTTAAAAGCAAACAAAGTTCCAAAGAAAAATCAAGAAATAAACCAAGCCATGATTGGATATCAGTTTAGACGTGGAAGTTCAGGGATATTTCAACAAATCAGTGAATATTTTTCTCTTTCTGTAATGATTTCAGCGCTACTGAGTTGACCTGTCAGAGTTCTGGTTTTAAGTACAATAGTTTGTAGGTTCGATTCTCAATTTGGATCCCCTGTTGTAGGGGTCTAGAATTTACTTTAAATCGTAAGTTCCATTCAAATTAACCTTCGTGTGTAACTCTTAAATCAGCACTAAAATATTATTAAATCCTTACGGTTGATATGAAATAATTCTGTGAAGATACATCAGAAAAGTTAGCTATGTTCTTAAATTTAACCTCAAAGTTATATTTCAGATTTCTATTTTATTTTATTGCACTTCCAATTAAAATTCCTGAGGTGGTGTTAGCGAACAGTAATCAAATTCATTGAGTTCCCTTTATTTAAGGAATTAAAAAGACTAATAATTTCAATACTTTTGCTTATTTTTAAACAAACTATTATCCATTATATTTATTAGTAAGCAAATAAATACATTGTTAAACAAACAGTTCAAGCAGACAGATGAAAAGTACATACGAACAACAGTTGAAGAGTAATATGATTTAAACTAATATGTTAAATAAATCGAATGATTTAATTGCAATAAATAAAGAACCACATTTAGTACGATTTTGTAGTGAGAAAATTTCTGTTTATACTTAATCAGTCTGCTGAAGTTATAAGATAAATAATATCAATTAACTCTTCCCAGACAGAGAGTAGTCTAATAACAGAAAATTTTTGTTACTTTTAATAACTATTGAGTTTTGCAACCTTATGGATATTTGTAAAGAAATTGAACCATGTTTACGTTTCGTAAGGTAACAAATCCTGAATACCCCCAAGGAGCCACCTCCACACATAAGCATGTAGAAAGAATAAGAAAGATTCTTATTAAAATAGAAATACAAATGATATCTATGAAGTAATTAGTTGTTTCTTACTATCAAGTCATATTATTTAAAATAAGCAATCACATTTTTTTTAATGGGGGACCATTAAAAGAAAAATGCGAAAAATAAAAAACTAAAAGTGCTGTAGAACAAATTAAAAAGACATCTCAAAGTCAGAAATCTGTAACATAAAAAAATTGAACATTAAAATTTTCAAAGGAAAAGTAAAAGCTGACTTATATTAAAAAAATAAAATGTATTAAATAATTTATTTAAAAGCTTTTCAAAAGTCCTTTTTTGTATTAAAATGTGACTAAAAAAACCCAATTGCTTTGATACTTGGGCAAATGATTACCTTAGAAAAATTATTTCATGTGATTAAAAAGCTTGATTTGTAAAAAATGTGTCTTAAAAGTTATGCAAAACTTAATTGCTTTCTTTTTACCCCAACTTCAAAACACGATCTTCTTAAAACTTTTATTATAATTAGAAATTGGAATTCCCATTTTGAATTAAATTCTTCCCTCCAAATAAAAGAAATCATGGATTAAATGTCTCTAAGAAAATGTATGTACTTAATGACTAAACTATAAATATTCATAAAGAAATATTTCCATGTTATTATCCTTAGGTATAAATTCTTATTTATAAAAGAAATGCCTGGAAACAGCTATTTTATCATGCTAAAACTATTTTTTCTTTTAAATGTATGTTATAAGGAAAATTTAAAATTTTATATTTTTATACTAAATTTAATTTATAGTTCTTTCTGCTAAAAATTCCTATTTAATATTAAGTTACTCTTAAACGCAGTTAGGTTTTCTGATTTAGCATATTGACTAAAATATTTCCAATTTAATATCATACATCTCTCGATTCATACGTATGATTACAAGAGCAGTAATTTCTCATTTATACATCTCAAGTTTTTCTGCGCTTTTCTCAGTCATACGCCGATTTCATAAATGACATAAATGTATGAATTACATCATTATTTTTCAAAAATTTTTCCAGTGTCCAAAACATGCAAAAAAATTCTCATTACAATTTTGAGATGTTATTCTATTTACTATGTTGTATCAAATCACTAACTAAAGTTTCCTTAAAATTTTCATATCAGGATTAATTAATTTCTTTTTATATAAATATGCTTTTAAAGAACTCTAAAACTTTTAATTCCATCCACGCTGATATGCATTTCTCATTTTAAATTGTACATATGAATTAAGTGGAAAATAATAGCAAATTTGTAAATTTTTTATAATTATATGCAATACACTGATGTTTCGGGGTTAAACGTGTGTCTGATGTGTCTGTCCATAGTTTAAATGAAACTTAAAAATGAAGACATTTTATGCCGAAGAAAATTAAAAAAATAATTCTGTATTAATTCGAAAAATCATTAATCAAATAACTTGTATATATTTTATATGGTATATTGAAGGATAATTAAATGTAATTTTATTTTATTAATTTAAATAATGTAATAATGATAAATTATATATTAAATTTTTAAACATTATTTGGTAGCAGATATTTCTGATTATGTTATGATATAACTTAAAATGCTTTGTCTTATAAAATGCTGAATTAATTGCTTTCAATTTTAGATAAATTTTTTTCGTTTCCAAGTAGATAAGGAAATTTATCAATAAAATACATTTCACAAGAAGGATTCATAAAAGTTTTATCATTGGCTTAAATAGATATTATATTTCATTATTAATTATTTATCATTATAGTATAAAAATTTATAATCATTATATATTAATCTATTTTAACTAATGATAACTAATAATTGATACTTTTAATATCTTATGTTTAACGAGTTACTTGATAAGTGTATAAATTTTATTATAAAATTTAATGATTGTTTTCTGCCTGAAATCTAATCTAAATAATATTACTGATAACAAATGTTTTATTTCTGAATATTTAGCAAATTTTCAAATATTAGTTTATTAAATATTAATTTATTATGAATATTTTTTCAAAAAAATTTAATATTTTTGTAGACTAATGGAATATTTCATATTTGTTTATTAAATGTACATACAGCTTCAATAAATTTAGTTTAATATTACAGAAAATTTTTCAATATTACTTTCCATATCTTCACAGAAAGCTTTAAAAATGATATTTCTAAAGCGGCTTTAAAATTTTTATTATGAATTTTCCGATTGAAATTGATAATATGAGTTAGACATTATAGGAAAAGTGAGTAAATATTTTGTTCCAAATTTGATGAAATGTAAGCATATTTATAAATAACACATATTTAGACGCAAAAATTTTCTAAGTAAACTTGAGCGTCTGGAAGTTTGATTATTTCCTATATGTTCCATGCACAGAAGCTTTCAATTGAAATTTGATAAAATGTTTCTCGTGTATGAAGAATTAGGATAACTAGTTCATAGTAAAGAAGATTAAGCAGTGTTTTTACTTGTAAGAATTTTAATTTCTTTTCACATTATTTTCTATATAATTATTGAATATTTCTGTTTGGTTGGTGAGGTACTAAAAGCGAGAAATTTATGACGCATGGGATTCACATATTTATGTTTCAGGTGTTGCTGTTGCTGGGAAATTGAAAAATTTTACAAAAGATTAATCTATAGTGTTATTATACGAATGAGCCACCTGCAATAAAAATGATGAACGAAAACACTAAATAAAATGATATCAGTGCTATAAATAAATAAAAATGTTCTATATATAATATAAATTTCAATGTATACTTTCACTGAAATTTATATTTGAATCATTTAGAAATTAAAGAATTCTTCAAGAAATTATGTGGTTAGTTATTGTTTAATTATAAATATAATAACTAAATAATTTATTTACAGGTGGAAAAAAAATGAAGTATTTTCTTTTATTTCTGAATGTATATTTCTGTCTACCAGAATACCTGAGCAAAGCCAACCGCCTCATCATTTTGAATTTTATTTAAGTGATGAGCTCGACTACTCAATTGCATTCTCCTCTCCGAAATTACTCATTGCGCAAGCGGGGGGATAGTAGACTTAAAAATGAATTATCTTTACATAGCAGTTTTTTTTCAGACATTTTTTAAGAACAATCGTACTTAAAATTAAATAAAAATAGTATTTTGCAGAATTATGATCCACTTGAAATGAGCACATGCGAATGATAATGATTTTCCTAGGGAAGGAATTACATTTTCCCATTGCCTAGTGGTTAACCATTGGACATATCAATGTCTTGTGGTGGATTCACTTTTAGTGGACTTCGGTATTTTTTGAATGAATGGCAGGATATTTTTGAGCGAATGTTCCCTGATCTAATCTTATACATTAATGAACAACGACTGCATTCGATTTTTGCATGGACTAATTTCTGACGTTTGGATTTCTTAAGTACGTGTTTTGAGTTCAGTTTAACGATTAAAAACGAAATTTAAGGTTCTTTTTTTAAGATTTAAGGCATTTTTAGGAGAAATTTTTATAGTTTTTCGGAAGTGTCACAATCTACGAATCTCTGAAAATTCTCAACAATACTCAGCCTTTTTGATGTGAATAATGAAAGTAGGAACCCAATAATTAGATAAATATGGAATTATCTGTTCCAAATAAGGTGGTCTTACCACTAGATCACCGTCAGAATTTTTCGTCTTTTACGTAAGTTATAAGAAATGAATGATCTATCAGGACCTAAATAAATGTAAGTAGAAGCTGATGATTGTAATAATTAGTAATTATTAAGCCATTAATTAATGCATACAATGATGTAATAATTCAATTAGAAACATTATGACATATTTTGATAGTAAGTTCATGATAAAATAAGATAATTATTACCATTAATAAGTTTATTATTAAAAAATCACTGAAAATCACTATTTTCTAGTTCTTAATTTTTTTTTAAATTTGCTATTTGCTTAGGAGAAAATATTCATACAAATAGAAGCTGTTGATCTGTTTCTTTGTACATATTTTTGTGTATGTTTCATTATCATTAACATTGTCCTTTATTTCAAATTTTTGTCATAAAACTGAGTAATTTAAAACAAAACCCAGATATATAAAAGGAGTAAACTTTGATATTTTTCTATATAATATTCGTTTGAAATTGGTCACTGCAGTGGATAAAGTAACAGTTAAATGCTATTTGTAAGACATTCAATCACCCGTTGCGTTTTGTCTTTTAGCGAAGATAAGATGCTTTTTTTTGAGTCACAAGGAAGGAAAAATCGGAAAATCTTATATAGCCTGATGAAAATACAAGTGTATTATCTGTCACTTGTTGTTCAAAAATGGTGTGAAAAAGCCAGATACCCTCTACTCCGAAGTGGGGAGTTCTACCTAGGTATACTCCCCATTTTAGAGTAATGGGTCCCTAACTCATTTGTATTTTTCAATCACATATGAATTAGGTCACATATGATCTCAATTCTGGAGTTATTGAAAAATGACATGTGCTTCTTTCTATTGCTAAATACTTAGAGTGTTATGATCAATATATACTGTACGTAAAATATTTTAAATAAGCAAGAAATACCCTCGACATTCATAAAGCAAAGAATATTTCTACATTTAGCAAGTTGAAATAGAATATGATAAAAATTAAAATAAATAATGTCAATAAAATAAATAGTGTCAATATATTTCACATATTGACACAAGATCATGCAAAAACTGTAAATTATTAGCACATATATCTGTAAAGGGACTATAAAATCTGTCCAAGTATCCCCATCATTTGAGAGGAGCAATATTTAAATCTTTGTAATCATCATACATAGATTCTATTATTGTGACTATCATCTACAATATTTGCTGATATTACTGATCTTTATGCTTTCTTAGCATATTATCCCGTCATCTGGCTTCGAATTAAGAATTAAGAAATAGTTTAAGAACTTTCACTAGACGTGACTAGTATTTGCTCCATAATTATTTTTTATTGGGCAATATCTATCATAAAGAAGCTCTAGGGTTTCAAACACATCTGAAGGATTTTCCATATCTATTTATTTATTGTTAACATATATATAAACTGAGTTATGAACTATCTCAATAAAACCTCTCTATCATAACATATTCTAAATATATAATTCTTAATTATTCATGATATAACATATAGTTAAATATACCACAATACATTTAAAATTATCCACAGAATTATATTTTGGGAAGAATGTTTATAAATATTGAAAATATTTAATTGAAATTTCATTGCAAAAGTATTCAGGATTCTTGACGTGTATTGAAATTAAGGCAAATACTTTTTTATACAAATATTTTTATACATATTTTCATATCTTTATAAAAAAAAAGAAGGAGGAAACAGAAAGAAAAGAGCCTAGGTTCATAATATCATCATATTAATATATGGGAATTAATCATGGAACATTTTGGATCAAGAAGATTTGATTGTAAGCAGAGGGAGATGGCGAAATCAGTACATTAGATGTTAATCAGGACTCACTATATTAACACATTTCATGTCGTCATAACTTAAAAGGATTGATCCATGTTCTCTTGACTTAAAAAAGGGGTAAAAGCAATTGAATGCTTAGTAAATGTCAACATTTTTAGGACTGTAAAAATTACATTAATTTCTTACTGAAATGAGAAAAAAAGGCAATCATTTACTTCAAAAGTAATATTGCTTCTAGAGCACCAAAATAGTAAACGTAACTTATTTACAACTCTGATATTAAAGTATTCCAATATCTTTTCAGATACCTACTTCTATCTACTATACAGCCAAATATCTCGTAGTTTGGAACAAAGGTCAAGTGAAAAATTCGTTGACTGAGATGATTAATCTTTCTTTATAACACAGTGGGAAAACAACCGACTTTGTGAAAATTTTAACATCAGTTGATAATCTCAACATGAGATCATATTCCACTGGGTCAGGTATAAAACACGTTACCTGACAGTTGGGAGAACAATAATTTTCTCCTTTAGTCTCAAACAAGTTCTACGTCTATAATATATGCCTCAGTCCATAATATACGTTACTTTTAAGTTAAAAAATAAAATCATAATTGAATAAATATAGATATTTTTTAAGCCAATAAGAAAATTAACATCAAATTTAAAATAAAATACATGATGTATACGATAGAATACAATTTTTTTTAGCTCAATATTTCATGCAATTCTTCAAGAAACAGCTTTGTAGTGTTATTTGCATGATTTTACTTACAAATTCGGTTTGGAAATGTTCCCAAAACAGAGCTAAAATTAGAAACGAGTTTAGTATTTGGTTTTAGCAACCGCTCTTATCAGTATGCTAAGCAATTCTCATCAATATACTTGTGAAAAACAAAACGTTACCCAGTTTTGCATTATCCCTGTCTAGTTAGAGACTTCTTGTGAAAAATAACATTTGTATTAGTGTTCGTGATAATTATTCGTTAAATCTATTTCTTCAGGAATCCGACCTTGCAATACGGGATCAGCAAAGACACAAGCGGGTGCATTTGGATGAATTTAATCAATTTCTCTCTTCCCAATTGATGGAGCAATCGCTTGAGCGACACTCCTACAAAACATATAACATTCCCAGAAATGTAATGAAATTCCGCGGCTATCTTTTGCGACAAAGAGGGTGGGGGATCAGAAAGGACAACTGCCCCTTCCCCTCTACAGCCCACTACTGAAGCTTATTAGTTTTATTATAAAGACGTCAGAAAGGAGAAAGTATTCGTGATTGGGAGGAGCGGATGCCCCCCACTGGCTGACCGGTCCTCTGACGTCACGAGAGGCGGGCGAATAAGGGGGCGATCCTTCCGCTTAAAAGGGGGCGCGCACTTCGACTCCTCCAGGAAGTGTCGTCTTTTTTCCCGAGTTTTGGAACGCTTCTGGACCGACGACACCTGTTGCCCAGCAGTACCTAGCAAAGAGTAAGTGCTAATCATACCATACAATATTTTTTTTTCGAATGTATCTTAATTTTAAAAGATTCAATAAACCGAATGAAAAATTATTTTTAAAGAAACATTTTTAAATAGATGCATAAATAAAATCAAATTTTATAAATTTTCGAAACATAATGCAGGATGTGAAATGATTAATGGAATATTTTAGTTAGTTAGTTACACTCCACACAAAAGAAATATCATTCAATTGGATTCTATAGTTTAAATACAATCGCATTGTTACTGCTATACAACCACACACGATAAGAGAACCAAAACCATGAACTGTCGAATTGAAAGTTAGAGCTTTAAGATCAATAGTTTTTAGACAATCATTGCATAAATAATGAGAGACATGTATAAGCTATCAATTTATGATATAATTATTCAGTGTAAATACACATGCGTACTTTTCATTGTAATATAATTTTTAAATGATGAACACATATTAAACAAAATAGCTTGTGATTTCGTAATTTAAGTCTAGTTCTGCCATTTAAGGGTTATAGATCTGAATTCTATGCCTTCCTCAGTTTTTTTGTTTGCAAAAATGAACTATTGTTTATTTAGATAGAATATATATTAGATAGAATGATAGAAATTTAAATAAATTATATAACAAAAGGAATATAATTTATTTATATAACAAAAGATATTTCATTGAGTAAGAAACACATTATTATTTGTACTTTTGTTAATAAAAATTGCACAGTGTTTCCTACTTAATTATTTTTTATTATTAAATATGTATTTCCTATTTATTGTATTTATTATTTTCCAATTTACGTCACACACACACAGTTGTAGGAATTTTATAAGTCAATTCTTTTTCCTCTATTAATCTTTTATTCATAAACAATCTAATTTAAGTGCTATTCTAAGGGAAGGAATAAAAAATATTCCCACACATATTTGTTAAATACATCAATTATGTCTTTGCAAGAAATAATGAAGAAATAATATTCTTTGCAAGAATATCTCTTAAAATATTATTTCTGCTGAAGATTTTTATAGATTTCGATTAATACACATTGTACATTGGTTGTTTTAAATATCTAGTGACAGTTTTTCTGGGAAAATATACTTTTCGTTCTGAAATAAACTTTATCGGATATCAAACAATACTGATTGCTGAAAAAGTAATATTTTCTCTTTGAAATTTTAAAATTCAATTTTAGTTAGAATGTTATTTTCCTCTTTGGATATGAAAATCACTCACATTTATTTGATATTTCTATTTTTTTTATATAATCTGAGCGTGAAAATTTTAATATTCGAAAATTACAGTTAATTTGGCTCTTACTGGTCAAAGGGTATAGGTTGCTTTAATTAAGAAAGCTAAATGTATTTAATCATAAAATCTTTTTTTGTGTGTGTTAAGCCTTTTATTATAGATTTTTAGCTAATTAAAATAATACCGACTTTTCAGAGTTTTTAATAAATGCATAAATTATTATTTGAATCAGTAAACTTAGAAAAGAATTATATCAAAGTAATGCAAAAAGGTTAAAATTCTTCTGTTCCATATGATTAAGGCTCCTAAAGCTCTTATTATAAGGTTGCTCTTTTTAAAATGAAATTCCATCTCACTCGCTTATACCACTGGAACTGAACTTGTCCTGGGTTCGATTCTAGCAGTATAAGATGGGTGTTGCCTTTCGGTGTTTGCTCATAAATTGGTTAGGGAGATTGTTGTAGAATTTTCTAAACTTTATTCCTCTCAATACATAAAAAAAATCAAGTATCTAAAAAAAGTTTTGAGGGAAATTACTTCTCAGGGGATCTTCAATGCTTTACCATAATCTTCAGTCATTCATTCTCTATACTGGGATATCCTTTACATAATAAAATGACTTTTTCTCTTTAAATATTTTTCATTATTGGATTATTTTATTACTAAGTTAAATTAATAGATAGTTCCATGAAAAACATTTTTCGCACTAAATGTAAATATATATATAGTTAAAAGTATAAAAGCATTAGTCGTAAGTTCTCACATTTTTATAAGATAAAAAACATTAAGAAATGCTTTAAACTCGCAAAATTTTTTCACTGGCGGTACTCTAATAATACAGTATATGATTTAAGGCAGGGGTAACCAAACATTTTGAAATTAAAATCGGAAAGGAAAGTAAATCTTTCTAGAAAATAGAAATATATATATATATATATATATATATATATATATATATATATATATATATATATATATATATATATATCCCAATCTCTAACATTTCTTTGTCTTTCTGATGAAGATATGACTAAGGAATAAAATGTTATTGGAGATTTTATTTTGTTGGAATCATCTTTAGCAGAGACGAAATATTTTTCGCAAATAATTCTGTGAATTGAAGAACATTCCCTCTCTCCAGCTGGAGGAACTGATGTCATATACTTAGCTTCAATCAGAGTGAATCAGAACAGATCGGATATTCTGGATGCTCCATTCCGTTGAGTTGACAACAAATAAAATCATTTTTTCTAAAGTATTTCTGCTAGTATGCTATTACAGTGCTAAATAACTATAGGAGTTGTGTTGCCTTGTTTTTTATAACCTGGGCAGAAGAAAATATTCTTCCTCTTTTTATATTAATTATGAAAAGATTTAAAATTTAATTTTTCAGTGAACCCTATTTCTATTTCTGTGAGAAATCTTTTCAGACAAATAGTAACCTTATTTTGAGGAGAAGAGATCTAGGATTAATTTTTAAGTTTTACTAAATCAAAACTTTTTAATTCTTCCGCAAATATTTCGTCAAAATATATTTAGTTTTCTTGTTAAGAAGAACTTTAAAATTCTTCTTTGTCTATGGCATGACAGCTCAGGTAAAACTTTGGCTTCCCCCCCACTTACTTTACATTGCAGCAACAAGGAAAACGAGAGATTCTACTGGTATAAGTCTTTTTGAAACTACTTACTCAATGACTTTTAGGAATCATATTCAACATCTGATTTCATTGTGATTCTTTTCAAATTATCTTTTCCGCTTACATTATATTTCATACGTTTTTTTTAAAATAAAGATGATTAAATGAAAATGAATAATAATAAAAAAAAAACACATTTGTGATTAGACACTTGGACACACTTGATTGTCTGAAAAGTTTCTTGAAAATAAAATTTGAAAAGAAATTAGTAATATGTATGTTCTATTTAAATAAATCTGAAATTTGACTATTTTCCATAATCTAAGGGAAATTGAATTTAAACTACGCTGTGCATAACATCACAAAATTAAAAACGAAATGATTTATATTTGAGAAAAGAGTTCTGTTCTTCTGGTGAATAGGCATAAAACGCATTCAGAACTGTTCCTTTTCCTTAACCAAAACTGTCTGTGAATCTGTTTTGCATTTCAAACAATTTTTAATGGGATACTAGGATTGGTTTAATGGAACTCGATTTTGAGTACAGAAGTTTAGTTTGAAATTAGTTTCATATGTTTGCCACTCTATTGTCACTTTTTGCACGTGAGGGCTCCTTCATTAGGGACCTCTGGCTTATGGTAGACTACAAACGACTATCAGAATCCACGGTTGAAGTGAAAGTGGAAGCCCCAAAATGTTGAGCATTAACCCTTCAGTTATCAGCTCGATCCACTTTGTGGATAATTCAATAAGGGAAAAGAAGATCACCTGTTAAAAAAATTTAACGCCATATCATTTCAAATAATTTTGTAATTACAATAAATTAAATAACTTTAATAATAAATGTTAACATTATATATTATAATTTTGGAACAGATGCCGTATAATCCAGGGTGCCAAATTCTGAATTATTTTGGCGATGAAGAAATGTTACCCACAGGTATTATAACGTACGCGATGACATAAATACTAGGGTTGCCAAAATAGAATTCTCTGCGTAATTCCTATAGGTCGCTATATCTATGGCGTAATAAAAAACCAATTGCCATATACATAGGAAAATCCGCCAAAAAAATCTCAAAAATCAGAATTTAGCCTCCTGAAATATACGGCATGTGTGCCACAATTTTTTCTTTAAATATTTTAATTAAGATTTTGCAATATATTCCCAATATTTTCACCTGACGGGAAACTCAAATAATGTACAAAATATAAATATGCAGAATAAATTTCATGTAGTAATACATAATATAAAAGTTCTTAATCATAGAAGCTAAAAAGTATTGATTTTTGAACTTTCTTTTGATTGATTAGGAGGGGAAAAAACATTTATTGTATTATTATTCACAACATGTACTTTTGCTTATTGAAAATCGGTGATTTTGTAAAGGAAAGGAGATATGTATATGATTTCATCGCTCTCAAAGTACTGAAGAAACACTTCGTAAAATAAACATGTGAATATAATGAATTTGATGGTCATTGTATTCGAAGGCATTTAATACATGTTCTACAAACATGAAAATTATGTTTGTGAATGTTTTGCTAATATTTATATTAAAGCAACATTTTAAATCTAGTATTTAAATAAAATAGAAACCAACAATATTAAATATCAGAGTATTTAAATTCGGAGAAAATAATTAGATACGTCTTTTTCATTGAGAAAATTAGATATTTTGCGTTTGATCATTGATTCAAATATCTTAATTATTTTGATCCTTGATTCGGAATTATATGCGTGTTTCATTACATTTAGGAGCTTTTATTCAAACTATATTGTTTTGATGTTCATTGATTACATTTAAAATTCAAGTAGAAAAAAAAGTTTGTTAGAGATTTTATAAAATTGACTCAATTTTAAAATTTCTTTTTCCTTTGAGACAGCTCGATCAGAATGCTGCTTATTTTTCTTCGACATGCAGTACACATATTTGTCCTCCGATCCGATACATTTATTTGGACTCTATTTCAAAAATTTTGCGTGGAAAAGATCGAAGTATTGTTTTGTATGCAAAACATGCTTTTTCTACGAATGAGATATTCGTATTCACTAGTGGCTGATGCCATATTTTTGCTGAAATTTTGAATCAAAATGTCTACAGAAAATGTTTATTCTCATAGGGAGTTTAGTAAAGTTGCAAACTATATTTAATTGCTAAAATATTCGCATTCAATTTTGTGAATATTATATGAGATGTAAGCATTTATGGGTTCAAAAATATTTTTTTATTTCTTTTAAAATAATAACTATATTAATCGCTCAACTAGGAAAATGTTCTATTTCTAAATAAATAATGAACAGACAAAATAGTAAAACTTCTTCCCGAGAAAGTGAATTGAAGCGAATTATTTGTACATTTATACCTTACTAGGGCTACGCATACCTATTTATTAACGTTAGTATGTACAATACATCCTAAGATATACCTTGAGGCAGTATTCCATATTTCAATTCTCTGTTAAGTGATTAGGTATTGCAGTATTTGAGTACATTCCTCCACTGATAATCTTATCGTGAATTATCAATTAGAGGATTATTTGTCTTAGAGATGGACCTGATACTATTTGCCCTTTATGTAATTGTTATATGATCATTTATTGAAAAACAGACATATCATATTTAGATATCAATAACATGATTTAAGGGTATGTAAATAAAATGAATATACAGAATGCAATATAGGAAATAAGCCTATTTGAAAACGTTTTAAGCTTATTTGCAATATTATTGAAAACGAGATTGTAGGAACGTTTAAAATAGGATTTTTTTTAAAGCCAGCAATAATGTGCTTTAGAATTTGTCGACGACATAACCAATCAATAGTCTTTTGTGAACTTTACCAGGCTCATCCTGGCTTCTAAGCATCTTTGGAATTGCAACTGATGAAAGATGTTTTCGTCATTAGCTGGGACGGAGGAAAAGTTCCCTATCCGAGGGTGGAAAAATAAACGAGGAAGTAATAACGCTTTTCATATCCTGCGCTCGCACTTAATGAGTGGGCCGCATGCATATGGATGACTTTAATTACAAGGACACAACTTCTCCCGATCTTGTTGGAAGTGCATCATCTCATCCCTCACAAAAAATATCGAAACAGTTGAGGAAACGAGTTTGAATGATATTAAATGCATCATGGCAATTGATATTACCACCAACAAATTTTGAAAATTTTAAGAGGAAAGTAATAAAGTTCTTTGAAATTGTGCTCTAATTTGTTAATGATATATTTTAAGCTTTACACGCTTTTTTGTATGAAGAAATGTCGAGCTAACAGTTAAATGATTAGCACTCTGGCCTTCAGTTTAATAGTTCGAATGTTCGATTCTCAGCCAAGGATAGTATGTCACATGTTGTGTAGTGAACAATCTAAACCATTATATAACAAGCAATCTAAACCGTTATATAGCTTCTTAGATATTGGGCCCTGTTCTCAAAGCTCAGAAGGAAGCACCTACTTTTACAGAAATGCAAATGAAAAATAGAAACAAAGCGCTTCTCTTCCGTAATTCAACAGTAGATGGGATCAAACCTGTAATCATCAATTCTGAAGAGCACAGTCTTACTACTAGTTAAAAAAAGCCTTTTTAAATGTGGAATTTAATAACTCGTAATCACTTCTAAATTACAGGCTTCCGTATAAGTAAATATAAAGAGTTTATATATGCGTATAAAGAGTTTCTATGTGCAAAATATGGCTTGGTATCAAATTGTAATTAAATATGGACTTGCATAGAGCAAACAATATACAAATATACACATATACGGTTATATATATATATATATATATATATATATATATATATATATATATATATAATTTTTCATTAATTATATATTTTAAAAATCAGCAAAACGTTCTTAAGATTGTATTCTGACGTAACTTCATATGATATTTTGTAAATCAAAAAGTAACAGAACTGTATAAGTACTTATATTATTATGTTACAAACTTGAGAAAATTAATTTCTTAAAAAGACATAGGTAGAATTATAGAGATTATCTATACATTTCATCTGTGTTAGTATAATTTATAATTTGCATGGAAACGGTAAGGAAATTCAGAATTAACAATTTTTAAATTCTTAATCTAATTACATTCAAAGAGAAATGGAATAATAAATCACAACTGAAGTGGGCTATGAGATTGACTTTTCTTGGATGAGATTGGAATACATCAGTTTATGCAAATGAATGAAAACAAAACACATATACATTAATAAAGTAAAATAAAACTTCATTCCTACTTATAAAATTCTTATTTGAATAAATTATTTTTATTTTCCAGAAAGTTAATGTTTAGATGAAGACTGAACTTATTTGCTCTGTTTCTTAAATTAATCATATTCCGATAAAAAATTTATAATGGTTAGACATTGCCTTATTGTACAAAAATAAGTTAGACAGACAGGGGTATAATACACAAACCTAATACTATATATAAGACATGTTACTATTAATCAAATGTAATCGCTAAGGAAAAGATTTTAATGAATAAAATATTCCTTAATTATAGATTAATTCTAATGAAATATTTATGTATATAAGCACTGATCAAGGAATAAAAATCCTTTAAGGGTTTTATTTAAAATTTTGCCGGGGTTTAAAATATGAGAATTTTCTTATGACGTGGGTTATTCATCAAAAATTTTCATTCTACTGATTTACAGGGATCAAGTATCAAATTTTTCACATGGTAGTTTACATGTCGTTAGAATGCTAGTATAAGTAAATTAGAAGAATATATTTCACCATGAATGAACTAAAATTGTAAAAATGATAGATCTTTCATTATCTGAATAAGTACTTATTGTTCATGTCTGTTTAGCAGGAGCCTCTATTTTGAAGACAGGAAACCTCACTAAAGTCTTAAATCAAACCGTATTAAATATTTTCGAAAGTTGAATTCAAAACAAACAATCCTTGTCTGAAAGACATAATTGTGGCTCAAGTAGGCTTTTCTAATAACGTGATTAGCCTCGTCTCCGATGAATTGAAAGGCAGAACAGAAACTACAATGTGTTAAATTGTGAATCAAGGCCCTTTTCAGCTGATTTCAGATTGAATCAGCAGATAAATGCAGATGATGGGAACGCAAAGTCAAATGCTTGCAAGGAAACCGTTCATTTCAGCCCAAAATGCTTATAATGGTAAATTTACTTATAATGTTGTCGAGAAAAAAATACTGAGCATCTGAGAATTGGCAACTAGTAAAATGTTTCGATGAATCACGTTATCCCTTATTTTGATCATAAGGAAGGCGTCGATTTTGGGACAACCTCATAAAATAATGAGTGTACCTTGCATTACTCACATTCTGCAAAGTTCTATAGGAGTTTTGATAAGGGGCAAGTTCTGACGGCATAGAAATGTTGTCCTGGTGTTCCTCAATAGTAAGTAAAATGCCATGAAATATTTAAATATACTGGCAGATTAAATGCACCTTCAATACAGCGTTTTTACTCAGGTTAGAACAAATATTTCAAAGACCGTGATGCAACAAGACATCGTGCCAGAAGTGTTTAAAAGTGTAGTTCACTGAATATCAGTCTGAATTCTAACAACTTCCTTGGACATTAAAAGACTGGATATTAAACCCATAGAAATGTGTGGGATATAGATGAAAGTCGTATATAACAGCATTCTTTTTTCCACCTAATTTATAAGATCTAAAAAGTTGCATAGCCAATGAAAAATAACTTCTGTCTATAAATGCACTACAGAAGAGTGTAAACTTGATGGGTGTTCAAACGAATATGAACTGTTAAATGTGACAAGAGTGATGCAATGAAATAGTGACCATAATTTTAACTCATTAGCTAATGTGTACATATTGAATGGCATTTGGACTTGTTTATTTTTAAATTCATTATTATTATTATTTGTTGCTTATTATTAAAATTTGTCATTTAAAAAAATTTAAAATTACATTAAAACTTTTTTTTAAAATCACAAGTGAGAGAAACATACACGATTAAAATAAGTATAATCTTAATCGAATTCCAATATAAATAAATCATGTTACAGTTAGATTATAATATGCCGAAATGTAGGCATCAAATCCTATGAAGACACTCAGAAAGACAGTATAAAACTCCGTGCTGATCTGCTGCTTTATATTTAGACTTGAACTTAAGGTAACATGATAAAAAAGCATCAAAACCGCATAATTGGACTTGAATTGACTCTGTAGCAATTTCAAGACTTGAAACAGTCTTGAAATACGTTACGGAAGATATTATTTTACATAGATAAGATGCCTCTACCATCATATCATTATCATAACACATGCTGATAATTTATTATAAAATGTAATGACCTTCATTACGTGATAGCATTCTGACAATAAACATTACATTAGAAGACTATAATGAGCTGTAATAGTCAAGGTTTGGGTACAATAAGTATAAAAAAAATGTATTATTATTTTTATACACTAATACATTATAATACATTAGTATATAATAATACACTACTGAAAGAATACGATAAAACAATTCTTCCATTTATTAAAATAATAAAATTATAAAATAAAATAAAAATATTATAATTAAATTATTTTATTATTAAATTATAAAATTATTTTATTTTAATGTAAATTTAATTATTAGTTTAATATTATTATTATTATTAAATTATTTTATTTTAATGTCAAGACAATCTTTTCATGAATCATTTTCATAACTTGTCATCTTTCTCATATTAATTTATTATTTCTCGTACCATTTTCCGTTGCTTTATAAAAAAATCAACTTGAAATCAAAGTAATCAGTGTAATTTGCTTTAATAATAACCTCTTCAATGTTTTAATTTGTAAACATGCCAGTCTTATTAATACGTATATAAGTTTAGTGCATATCAAGTATGAAAATATAAAATTAATTTATACCCATTTTGTTGAACAGATTAGTTCCAAATCGAATATATTTTACTTGAAATATAAGGTATTTAAAAAATGCAAAGTATAATAAATTTGGATTTGAAAGTGATTGCTTTTTCCTGAGAAAAAGTGATAGACTCATTGACTGTTGAAAAATGACAAGAAATGCAGCCTAACTGAAGAGGTCAGCAGAATATTTTCTTGTCTGCAGGAAACGCAACACATTCTTCTGAATTCACGAATGCTTCTTCGCCATTACTCTGAGTTGCTGTCAGAATCCCAAGAATAAAATCCTTAGAATCGGTTATTTATCGACTTAAAGTGAGGTATATGAGCTATATGATTTACATTTTTCAAAGAAAACTTCTTTATACGTTCCAGTAAAGAATACTTAGTTCAAGAGCTGATGTTCAGTTTTGTTAAAGCTGCATTGAAATTAAATACTTTTTATTTTGTTATGGAATAACTGAATATTACATTCATATTTTATACAATATATCTTTCCATATAAAATATATACTAAAACATTTTTTAAGGAGAAAGTTTTAAGATAAAAAAATTGTGGTACAGAAATCTTAATCTATTTTTACATACAGACAATATCAAAATGATTTGATGAATACATTTTTCCAAACAAGCACCATTAACGATTTCAAATTCTTAATGACTAGAATATAAAACAAAATTTTAAAATTGATTATCAGCATAATACGGCTTTTATTTAACTAATAGAATCCAACTCAAGGTACAGCGAAGTGTACCTGTGCATACAAACACCATCAAATTATGGAAAACTGGAATAGAACAAACAAAATTTTAAAATTGAATAATAGCATAAAACTGCTTCATTTTAACTAATACAGCCCGACTCTATGCTAGGTACAGGGAAATGTACCTGTGCATACACACCTCATCAGCATGGTCAATTTTAAAAATAAATTGGTATACTTAGTATTTGAATAACAGTCTTATTTGTAATAATAAAATACTTAATTACAATAAATTGCAATAATAAATACTTTTTCATAAAATAAAATGCATTTCTGAAAATACAGAAATGTTATTGAGTTTTAGATCTATATATTTCACAAAGTATTTCATAAAAAATCTAAAAGATATATTATATAAAAAAAGCTCATTTTCAGATTTAACATAACATTGCAAATGCCCTATATTTTCTTCGCCCGTTCTGCGACAAACGTTCATGTATTAGTCAGCTATGCATTTTCAAATATGTATCCTTCAATATTCACTGGTGCAGCAGTAATGACTCATTTTCTTATGATTAATGGTGATAACAACATGGTACAAAAAAGTTATTTTTAATGATTTTTTAAAAGAAAAGATCAAAAACGGTAAATTTAGGCCCTTAATATCCAAGTGAAAATTACAAGATACAAAAGGCTTTTTGTTGACCATGTAATCATTTTACAAAGTTCTGATGAATGACATGAACAAATCTTTATTCGTTTTTTACACAGATTACCATTGATAGAATAAACAAGTGGACTATGTATATTTGAAGTTTAAAAGGCTCAAAACTCAATCAATCATTTGCAGTTTCCCTGTATCTCAATAATTTAATATTGCCCGATATGAAGCATTTCTCTTATGCTTTTGACGAAAAGTGGACCTCATCGCGGAAGACAAATATTTATAGCGAACGCCCATTTTGAGAATACCATAACATTCAGACTTGTCTGTTCAAACAAGATTATTGAAATCATCCAAAATTCTAACAATCTTGTTGAAAAGTTATTAATCGACAAAATTATTTACTTTCGCCCATTTTGTAGTCGATAGGACAGCTATAGATATTATATTTATGTAAAATTGACTTGAAAATTAATGCAAATTATTTCTGTTTATGCGAAAGAGGATTTCTAGCAGAGTATCGGAAAACCATTAAAAGTTAATCATCTTCTCGAATTAGTGTCTCATTTTAATATCCCTCAGTGCGTCATAATTCAATCTCACTTGCTGCAATTCTTTTCTTAATAAAATCATTTCTAAGCCCAAAAATTGATTGATATTTCTTGATTTTTAAAGGTTTCCCTAATTTTTGTGAAATATTATCCTTAAAATAATTAAGATTTTTATATATAAGAAAAGTTATGACTTCATTAAACGAATGGAGTCCTAACTTTTCTTAATTAATATGAATAATAGACTAAAAATAAATATTTATATAAAAGGGAATTCATGAAAAAGTAGTTAAGACAGCATTCATAAGTAAAAATTAAAGCTTGTGTGTGTGTGTGTTTAATTTATCTGCATTATAGTAAAGTTTTTACCATGTTGCAGATCAAAGATTTAAAAGCTTACTGCTAATAATTAAAATTGAGTTTGTTTATTATGAATCAAAAATGATATTTTACGGATTATCGTGATCCATTTTAGAATAAATTGAAAAAGATAGCCTAATTATTAATAATTTCTATTTAACTAAGCCATAGCATTGAGAAATGTAACTACAAAGCATGAACTGCAGAAATAATTTAGCTTAATTATGTTACATTTCCCATTGATTTTTCCAAATTAATGAGCGAATTTTAAAGAATACTCTGAGCTATTGATTATGTCATTAGTGACTGATTTGTTTGTGATATATATATATATATATATATATATATATATATATATATATATATATATATATATATATATATATATATATATATATATATATATATACATATATATAGCTGATGTGATGAAATATTAATATTTAATATTGTTTATCTTTATTGACAGCTAAACTGTAAAAAACAAAAATAAAATAAACATTTTATCATATTCATTTTATTAAATATAATAGATTAAAAATGCTTTCTTAATTGCATTAATATTAATAAATTAAAGTTTGATAAATTTGTTTTGAATACTTTATTTATTAACAGAAAAGTTTACTTTACTTAAAGAAATAAAAATTTGTCTGAACATACTTTAATTGACACTTTACAAATTGGAAAGCTCAAAATATTTTCTTGAAAATATTTAAATATTTTTTATCACTTTTTTCTTGTTTATATGTAAATTTCATTTTATTTCAATCATAATAAAGAAGACTTATCACACATAGCTTTGATAAAAAAAATTCTTTACTATTATAACCAAAGTAATTAGCTGAGCAGGCACTCGAATGATTAACTACCGTACTTTCGGTTGAAAGTAACATGAGTTAGATTTCCATCTCGAGTGCAGATATTTGTAGGATGTGACTTGCATTTTAAACTATAGTTCCCATTCTTATTAATCATCATGTTCAAAAGAAAAGTCCTTTAATGACAAAAAAATCAAACAATTCCGTAGTAACTACTTTTATAGAGCGTTACGTGATAAAACCTTTACTCTTGGAAGTATGATAATTATTAACATTAAAATGTTCCCAAATATAAAAATAGATATCTAAAATTTAAAATCATTGAAAAATAGCCTATTTTTCATTTTAAAACAAAAAATATTTATCACTATACTAGCTCATCAGTAAAAAGTTATATATGCAGTGTATAAAACAAATCATATAGACGAAGTTAAATTTAATACGATGATAGTAAATATAACTTCTTTTATCATAGCAAATAGTGATGAAGGAAGGATTGTTTACCTGAATTTTGGCTGTTAAATTTCAATTGGAATTCAGATAACCAGCATAATATAATATAATATAATATATAATTTTACTCATAAAATATGAAAGCATATAAACATATTCGTTTCTATTTGACATTCATTTGAATACAGTCAATACGAAAATATTATACAGTTTGATATATACATTTTTGGAATATAAATAATTGAGAACAACATAAGCAAATTAAAAGAAAAGAGCAATTTATTGAATAGATGCAGAGCGATTAACAGGAAAATGTAATTTTCTTGAAGTGATGAATTAATGAATATATTAAATTTTTTCATAATTTATTATTAGCATGTAAATTTATAAATTAAAGTTTTATATAACTACCGCATTAAGGCGCGTTTTTACACATTTTAGACACTTAGTTTTCATCTGAAATGTACTTCTATATTAAATAGCATAATATGCTGTCTTCTGAAAGTTCTTGATTTTTTTCCCTTGGAGTTCCTTTGTTTTGAGTTAGAATTTAGAGAAACTTTCGTTTTAAAGCATGATTGCAAACTGCTTCTGTCATTACAACGGGCCGTACAGACTTTCCTTTTCATTTAACTGTTTTAATTCTTTTCATCATTTTCCTCTTAAGAGAAAATAATCAACAGCCAAATCATGTCTTGGCAACAGCATGCTTAAAGAGTTTTCCATCTGGACTCATCCGAAATCCAATCTATGTCTATTTCGCTTGATTCTCCCTTTCAAAGTTATTCCAACTTTTGTCTCCGCTCTTTCAATTTCTAATCACTTTTCCGAAGATAAATAAGCAAGTATTCATGAATTCGAATAGTATTAAAAAGATTTAGTGAATGTTTCCTGACATTGTCTTAGAGTATACCATATTTAGCGAGATTCTTAGATTCTTTTGCAAACGTCTTTGAACATTGCTGTTGGTAATAATCTGCTTAACTATAGAGTATTAAATTTAAATTATTTTATAAGCCATGCATAAAAATTTCAAAGTTATGAAAAGCAAATTTTTATATTTTTTATTTCGAAGTTTTAAAATTCTAAATATTTTTTAATCAAGTAGTTAGATGAAGAGCCATTTTTCTGACCTTCTCATCAGGGGTCAACTACTCTCTCTCTCAAAGGTGAAAATTTGGAATTTTTTTAAAATTCTCTTTAAATAGCCGGCTACAATCAAATAAAACCTCGTGTAAGAAAATATAATAAAGAGAGAGACAGAGAGAGGGTGATAATATCATCACCACATACATGTATTAGAGTACATGATTCAATTTAATATTTGTTTAGATTATAGATTCATTTAGTGAACATAATTATTTAAGTATTGAATCACTGCTAATCTTTTATTTAGGAAATATTTTAAAAAGTTAAACCTTAATAATTTTAAAACCTGGATAACTTTTATGCACCCACTCCAACAAATGTATATGCAGAATATTTTAACCTACTGTTGAACAATCAAATATACTATTAATTGTATTTTAAAATAAATTATTATAGGCAGAGTGCTGAGAATTAATTCTATATAATTAATTTTCAGCTTATGTGTGCCGAAGTTCAAATGGATAAGATTTCGACTGTCCATAGAAATAGAAAAAATCAGAAACATTAGTAATAAATAAGTAAATAAGTCATATACTCGTATAACTTCATCGTAATATGTAAAAGCATTTTTCCTTCAGCAACATCGAAATGATCCTAGATACAACAATAAAATTATAAGGTACTTACAGTGTCAATAAGATATCGATTACACTTAGTTATAGCAAGGTTTATTTTGATATATTTTCAGCTATCTATTTGCTGAGTTAGCAACTGAAAGATATGCTGTCTGGCATTCAGATCACAATTTTGTGCGCCAATTTAAAAGAGAGATTTCTCACACTGGATGGGGATGTATGTAATGATTTGGAATCCACTTTAAGCTATTTGCCTCGGTAAATTCAACTGCTTCGAGGAAAAATTGACAATAAAATGCCAAGCAGATTAACCCAGTTACCTGTTTTCGATGACAAATGCCGCTAAACATAACCATTAATAAATAATTTAAAACCTTTATAAAGTAATGAGTTCGACACTTCATAAACTTGTTAATAAATGTCAGTTAATTGCTAAATTACATATGCAAGTTTATATTGAAAGGAGTTAAATCCGACTTTTGATAATGCAATAACTTCTTTTTTATTTACGTATAAATTTCACAAAGAAAAATTTTTTTAATCATTTTTGACAACGTGCGTAATCTTTATAAGTCAATATTTACATTTTAAATTATAATTTGTGGTTATTCGTTTGATAAAAACGTTAATCTCATATCTGTATTGGTATTTGATTACCTTAAAAATTGTTGTGATCATCAATGCTATGTAAGTTATATTTATGATTTATACTCTACGTTAAAATACAGCGAGTTTTTTTAATGAAAAAAATTCAAGCACGAGGTATAATAAATCCCAAATCAGCCTTCGTGCTCAAAAAGTGATCACAGAGTGACATACTAACCTGTTAAGGCATCACTTTTGTATTATAACCATAGCTTAACGGTATGAGGCAATAAATATTTCTACATCCACATTGGAGAACTTATTTCAAACTAACTTGAACAATTTTTTTTGGTGCAGCTTCAATGTGGTATATAAATAAATATACAGTATTTTTCCAAAATAATCCAAGTTCTCTTTGAGTTTTAACAGAAAAAACATCCGATAGGACCGTAAATTTTTATGCCGCAGCTAAAATATTCTTTTATGGTAGGTTTGATCGCAGTCTTGATAGCTAGGAATTGAAATCCTATTTACCATATGTTCGGAGCTCTTCACAAAAATTCCACAAACAGAGCAAGTCAAGTGTGAAATAAAAGACGAATGTTCTTATACACTCATATCTTTTCCGATTCTCTTGTATTAGTGGGAATTTATTCCAAGATATGACAACCGGTTTCTTCCTTAGAAAAGAATTTGTTCTAAGTGAGACACAAATCCTAACCGTAATCCTGAGGCTGATCCTGTAAAGTCAAAAAGAAAATATCAGAGTATACTTAAAAAAAAACACAGTTTTATCTCTTGTATCTCTTTCAAGCGATCAAAAATGAGGGGAAATTAAAAAAAAATATTTTCGTGTATCTGAAAATCCTTTCCGTCTTAAGCCTAAAAGTATATAAACTTACACCTATACTGAAATATTTTTTTTAAAAAGTCTTTTTAAAAGATCTTAGATTAACTCACTTATGATAAATAAAAATTTATTTTACTGAACATTCATTTTTAATATCTTATTTCTTTGTCTTGATGAGAAGTAACAACTGTCAAAGTGCCGAAAGATGCCATAAGTCAGTTATTCAATATCTACCACGTATTCTTCATAGATAAAATGTGCATTACAAGGGTGAAAACCTGAAAAATAACCAACCACCTTCATCGATAGTTCAGCAAATAGGAAGTAGAAAACAACATTTTCATTTGGTATTTTCAAGGATTTTCTACTTTAAAAATCATTGTCTTATCAGCTGGCCAAAGTGAACCCATTTTATTTATTTGTTCTATTTTCCATTTGCTGCTGCTCATTTCAGTCAGTCAGTTATTCAATATCCACTCCAATATTTGAGCACTGTTCAAGTGATGAGGTCGACCACTGATTTAAATTCATCATATAAATTACAGTTAATAAAAGTTTAAATAAAAAAATTTATATTAATAACGGAAAAAAAATTCTTATGCTCCCATTAGAGTCCTAAGAAGGATCCGAATACTAATGTTAAGCTTTTCATTGTTTTCCTTTTTATGAACACAGTTGTTGAGCTGGTGGGAATGCACTATGTTGAAAAAACTATTAAAAATTACTCTCTCTTATTAAAAACTACGCTTCTTTGAAAGTCGAGTGGGGAAAATGATTTACTAGTATAAGTACCAATCTCGATAAAAGTAATTACACCTCAAAATGGTAAGATTCTTGGTAACAGCATGACTTAAATTATTAACGATTTGATGAGATTCAAATTTATTAATGTATTATAACACAATGCATGCGATTGAAATTAAATAAATGATCAGTTTATTGTTTGACTTATTAAGCTGACCCGAGTTTTAAACTAGGGGATATTTAATAAAATTTTAATCTTTAGCTGATTAATATGCTTCATAATTATTCCAAAATGTTAAGCATATATGTAAAAAATTTTAGCGCGCTTTTTGGGTATTTAATTATTTTGATTTTGGGACACATTTTTTTGTACAGTTTAGTGTAACAAATTACATATGCATTTTCTTTGCTGTTGTTTTTAAAATACCCCTTTTTTCTTAAAAAAGTTCTTCATTAACAGAAAAAATGAAAAGTTTATTTTGGATGAAAACTGTGGAATTTTTCTCCATAAGAAATAACTTTTGACTTTTTTAACTTTTGTTTATTATACATGCAGGAATCACATTGATCACTTAGATTCTTAGAGATTCTTCAAATATTTCAAGAAATACAATTTTATTTTTTTATGAACAAAATGTGTATCAACAAACATCACCTTTTCTTCTACATAAATTCTGTTAAGAACTCCATGTTGTCCTCAAACAAACATTTTGTCCAAAGTTTACGAAGAGTATCTTTAAAGTTACTTATAGAAAGATAAACAAACTTTTAACTTAAAAAATTTAAAGCTAGAAGTTTATTTAAACAAAACTGATTTAATTATATAAAAGTCATGTGATATCACAGCTTTAATTTGCATAAATTTATTACATTCAAATCTCAGAGGAAATAGGCTATAAGTAAACGAGAAGTGGAACAGTTGATATTTAAAATAAACACTTCCTTTGCCGCTGTAACAAAATATTGAGAATATTTAAAAAAAAAACTTTTGAATAAAATATTAAAAATTCAATGAAAAAATAGTTAAAGACTGACTGAGTAGAAGACCAGAAAATATATGATATTATTCAACTACAGTAATTTTATTTCAGATAATTATTTCAAAAAGTTTGCGGATTTTATAAATATGTCCAAAAGCAAGTTTTGAAGAAAAAGCAAACACATTTTCATAGATATGTTTAACATAAACAAAATTTCAACTAAAAATTTTTAAAATTTATCTAGAATTAAATGAATTAATTTGAAAGATGCCTTACACACATATTTTATAACAACTTTTGTTTAAAAAAAGGAATTGCCTATTTTGTAACCTTTTCAGGCATAAAAGGCACAAGAAATAAGTTTGCTATCCTAGAAAATTTGGTCACATTAATATTTAATAGGATGAAAGATACTAAAAACCGTGGTTCTCGGAATAAAAGATTGATTTTTCACTTAATAAAAACTATGCAAAAATGTTTCCGAGTTCGTGCAGATTGAAATTATAATTTTTGAAGATAGGAACATTTATGTAACAAAAAGTGTGTAATAAAAATATTTAACACCCAGTTGTATGGTTACACTACCTGAAGCCCTATTTCAAAGAACTAATATATTTGCCAAAAAAACATTTTTCTAAATTGTGGGTTTATCATTCTGTTGCTGGAGTTGCTGGAAATAAAGTCTGGAAATCTTCAATGCATCCACACTGACAGACATAGAAGCAGAAAACAGAGGAGAATCTCCCATTTTTTTGAGAAAAATAAGGATCAAAACCGGCACATTTCGAAAAGCAAGGTACTACTATTCAATTAAGGGCCACTGTGTCCTGGTTGGCTTGGCCGTAGTTCTCATTTTTGGAAGAAAGTGAATTCGAATTCCAGCTGAACCGAAGATTCGTCGTGTTCCCTATAAGACTGGAGCACGTTAAATAGGTCGTAGCTGCAATGTCCTCCAAGTGAAATGATAATTCTGAGGGAGGCAGGGGAAGTATTGGGGTTAGAGCCCAACTCAGGACTAGGTACATTGAAATATGTTGGTACAATAACAACTACCATTAAATTACAATGAACCCGAATGTTGAATAATCGAAAACGTTTTATAATTCTTTGCACTTTGTTTAAAAAAGTATTATTTCAATCAATAAGTATATATTTGATTGTGACAGTTTCCATCAAAATATTATTCTAAGAATATTAAACTAATGGTAGACTTTCAACCCAAAGTTAAATAATTATTTATATATAGATATTTAACTTATCACTCTCAAAAATATAGAAAAGGAAAAAAAAACTTTACATTTTCTTTTATTCTAAAGTGTTATGACCTTACACACACTCGTAGTTGATGAATATAATTGATTACAAACACTTTAATCATTCCTTCCAGATCTTTTAGTAATCTCTTTATTTAAAGGAATCAATTTTTTTCACAAGTGAGCTTTAAAAAAAATCTTTAACATGGAGATTGAAATAAAAAAAGCTCGGTAGCAACAAATCAATCTCATTAACAGATGAGAAAAATGCTTGTTCTATCTGATTCTATGCAGTTTGCGATTTGACTTACTCTGAGCAAACTGATGAGTTGTTTTAGTTAGGGGTTTAAGGGATGAATCGCCGGAAGACCCTGCACACCCACCTAGAATCGCGGTCAGCGAAAGTCGATGAGAAAGCTAATTGAGTTTGAAATAGAGACACAGTTGATTATGGATGTAATTAGACAGCTGCTTTTAACCTCTGCTTTTCCCCATTTTCCCCGGAGGCTTGCAATCAGGGATATTTATCCCTGCTTGATGAGCATGGTGGGAAGAGGAATTAAATCAATGGCTCTCTTTGCGTTTAAATTTTAATGAAATATTACAGAAGGTCCAATAGGATTAAAGCATTTAATTTTGAATAAAGAATATTAAGGATTTAATAAATTTCCATTTGTAGTAGATAAATAAAAAAGAAAAAAAACCTAGAGAGCTAAGTTTATTTTGACTGAATTTTTTCTAAAGTAAACTCGAATCTTAAAATCTTTTTCAGCATTATGACTCTTCCTCAAATTATCCTTTGATTTTACTGAAAAACAATATTACAATCTTATCTTATATTTTGCAAAATGTTTAAATGAAATTAATAAAAAGATTAAAGTAACTCTAGTCTAATATATGAATTAGAGTTAATCGTAGTCTTATGTATAAAATTGCGTGCTTTCGATTCGAAGATTAGTGATTCTATCTTAAATACGGTTGAACAATGAGAGATAGTTATTTTGACATCGCGTAGTAATCAGCCAAATGAACAAAAGCGAATAAAACTTTCCAATATTCGTCTTGTATTACAGAACTTTTCATTCGCATTGAGTCATATTTACGTATCTCAAAGAAGGAAAACTAGAATTCTCCTAAGCACTCATCTCAACAAATATGCATGCAGAAAGTAGAAACCCAATATGATTCAGTGTCTCATGAACATTTCTTATTGTTAAACACAAGCTGGGATCGAGTGAGGAACAGTTGACTCCAAAAACCTCGTTGTTACCTTTAAAACACAATGTGCGTAGAATGAAGGCGTCTTCTGCGTGCACATCAATCAGATTGAGTGCTTGAGAATTGTCTGAGTTTTTCTCAATGAGATCCTTCATAGAAGAAAGGTCCTTCCTGTAGGGAAAGCAAATGAAGTGATGAAAAAGATTTACCTTCAATTGTTATGTTTTTCTTTATGCGGTGTCAAATTATATATGTAATGTTAAAAATTGTAATTATATTATTTTAATAAGTAGTTGAAAGCGTTTTTAAACATATAGAAAAACAGAATCGAGCACTTGAGATTATATTTTTATTGAATATTTCATTGATTTTTGAAAAATGCAAACAAAATTGCAATCAAAGGATAATGTAATTAATTTAAATATTATTAGTAAAGAAAATTTGTTTTGCTTGCATAAAAGTAAAAGCATAGTTAGATTCATTACAATTTTATTTTAAAATAATTTTTAATTATTTATACAAAATTACCACAATCATTTAATAGGTTACCATAGGTTGCTTTTAAAAATATAACCACTGTTATTGAAAAGTTATGAAGGAAATTATTTAGGCAACTTGGATTTATTGTGATGTAGATTAATACATAATTCTCTTGTAACTGATACTTTTAAAGTAAACTAAAATTGTTGATTTCAAGTAGGGATATATAGTAGGTAAGTAACATTCATAATTAATAGAATTTTGTTAAATATAAAAAATATTTATGTTAAATTTTCGAAATGGGCATTATTAATAAAACATTAGAGTATTTAAATTAAAATAAAAACTATTTCTCTATTTAAGATTTCAACTGTGGAATAATTTGAAGAGCTTAGTCTTTATAAACTTTTGAGAGTCATCAGAATGAAAAAGGTGTTGCAATAAAATTTCATAAAAAGAAACTTTTTTTATTGCATTTATAAAAACATTTATAATTGCTCAAAGATTATTATAAAAACATTTATAATTGCTCAAAGATTTTTAACAGGACAACTTTAATACAAATATATAAAGTATTCGCTCAATGATTACTCTAAGCAAAAGTCACCAAGAAACAAAAGTTACTAAGAGATAATGGCAAATATATCTGAAACAAATAACCAAGATTAAGAGAAAAACCTGAACAATAAAAAGTGGAAGTTAGTCAGTCAAAACCAAGAAATAAGTAATCCCCAAAAAAGTGATCTCAGGAATTAGAGGACATTTTCCTGGTTCGGAAATAGTTCTCTCGGGTAGCAAGAATTTTCGTACGTAATTATTTATCGGCACGCAACTTTTATTTCTATCTCTATACCTTCTTTATAGTGAAACTTTTGCATTATCTCCAGAAAAAAAAACTCTATTATAGAGAGATTGTTTCATTCCACCAATACTTAAAATGCGAATCATTATAAAAGCTTAAAGTTAAATGATTTTATCAATTTTAGTTGAAAATTATTCTTAACATGAAAAAAGTTTTTACTAAAATTTATTTTTATTTATTACATGACATATATTCAGACTTGTTTGCTTGATTCTTGAGATCCGCTTGTAAGTCTTCGTCGATAATAGGACAAATTGCACAATGACAGATGTACAACCACAGAAGAATAACGAAGAAAACACCCAGGGCCACTGTGGGAATCGAACCCACTCTCCTACGCTCTCAAGCGATTAGCGGTGATGCTTTAGACCACTCAGCCACGGAGCGCCCTTGCTAAAATGCGAATCAATAACAAGTAATATTTAAGAAAATCTTTTCTTCACTTAGTAGCAACTTTTTTCTTTTTATGGTTAACGTCGATATAAGATTATATTAGTATATTAATTGGGTAGGTATATTAATTAATCGGGTAGATATATTAAATAAGATTTAGCGATTAATATATCTTTCCGCACAATGACTTGCAGTCTCTGGATACAGAATAATCAATTCATATTTCTTAAATAATCAAGAGACGTAATGAGAATAAAATATAAAAGTTTTGGTTGTCATAAAAATTACCGAATTTCTGGTTAAATTTATCATATATGGCTAATTAATTATTGAAAATTATTTTATGTAAAAAAAGTACTTGAGAGAAGTACTGGCAAGTACTTACAGAAACATAAGGTATTAGTAATTTATGTTTCTGTAAAGACTAATACACCGTTAGATATAAATATTGGTTTCATTAAAGAAAGCAACTTTATTTTGCAATTGCGAATTATCAAAGTTGTCAAAACTTGTGAGGAATATTTTGTGATGAGATCTCTTCATAATATCATCAGGGAGGTTTTCGCCTAGGTGATTTTATCCAGTGATGGGGTCACATTTTTTTAAGAGTAGATGGGCAGGAGCTTTTTTGATCGTTGGGAAACAATGGAAGACAGGTGTCTTGTTTCTGTTTTTAACATGAGCATTCATCGGAAATGTTTTGAGTTTTTTAGTAGTTCAAGTTTTGCTATTTTCTAGTTTTCCAGGCTTCTTTTCTTGCAATAAAAGAGTCAAATACAACATTTATGAAAAATCATTCAAAAAGACAATGCTTGGTGAATGTGGAAATTCCCTATTGCGGTTCTTACCTTTTAACCTTTCCGTTGCATTATGTAATAATCATATGAATGAATTAACATTTGCACATAAAAAGCCGTCCTAAAATTACCTTAGACAAATTTTGTTTGGCATAAGTTATTGGAGGTATAAGCTTTCATATTAAAATTAATAACTAAGCAAAAATGCAGGAATAATTATACAAAAATAAACATTTCGTAATAACAAATGTACAATTTATAAAAGATATTCCAAATAATATTTGATATAGAAAGCAATTTTATTTAACTGCTTTACATATTTTCTGTTTTTATATTTCACCAAAATTATAACAAATTTTGCGAAAAATATTTGCAAATTTTTTTTCTAAATATGTCATTGACTTTTCAATTGAAGATTATATTTAACATCAAGATGGCTGTTGTTTGATAGAACATAAAAAAAGGAGTGAACATCTAGATAAATATACAATCTCGCATATTAAATATATACAAATTAAATAAATCTATAGTTCTCTGATACAATTACTAAATATTTTTTCATTCCATGCATCAAGAAAGGGACGTACAGTTAAAATTGAATAGACATTGTGATTAATCTATGTCATGTCTGACTAATTTTGATTGCTAATAAGGATAAGTTTTTAATGAATTCTCATTAGCAATACAGAATAAGCTCTTGTTCTATTTAATTTCATTCAGTTATAATTCCTGATTAAAAATATAAATAAACGAAAATTTTTTAATGAATTTTAATTTATAATTCTGATTAAAAAATTATTTCTTTATTACAACCTAATTCTTTATCAAAATATGTAAAAGGCATATACTTAGTAAGAAAATTTTCTAAATTTAAATTTTTAATGAATAATAGAATACTTTAAAAGGAACAATAAACTTTTTCATTCATTTTAACATTTTTTCACTAATTTCATTTTGATCTTATATTGCATGATATCATAAGAAGTTAACTTTGCAGTCTTGTGACAGTTCTACTCAGTCGATACAATAAATGATTTCTGCAAGTGAAAAACAAACAACGCATTTCCACCATTCCACAAAATCGGAATTTCCTGTATTGAAGACAGTTAACATTCCATGGAGAATACTCAATCTAATTGGGGAATGTACATTCGAAGGAAAACAACAAGCCCTAAGTTCCAGATTGTGTTCCAATTGGTTGTGAAAGCGCCACTTCAAGTTACTAGAACGCATCCGAAAAATTCTCATAAGTTGAAAATAATCTTTAAAAAATATGAGAAACATTGTTCCTAACTCTTCTTCTAAATCTGTTAATATTTGTGGAGGTGTAAAAGTATTTTTCCAAACAATCATTTTAGTTTTTTTTATATTTACGTTATTCTCACAGGTATATAATTTATTTCAGGTTTACTTCGATTTTAGATATTTATAGAAATACCAGAAAATATTTGATTTATTAAGAAAAATTGCATTTTGGGCAACATTGTATTAGTTTATTTCTTAAGACTTTTATGTTATATATCTAAAGAAGTTATGTGTTTGTATATTTATAAAAATTAAAAATAATAATCTTAAGCTAATGTTCATTTTATAAAATGTATTGTACAGTTATTTCAAATGGAATCCTTCATTTATTTTAACAAAACTTTATAGTTACAATAGTAATTAAATTAATTTTTGTTTTAAAAAACTCAAAAAGTTTTTTATATTCATGTTTTTACGCCATCATAATATTCAAAAACAATACGATTTTGATCTTTAAAATATTTTTTCAATGATCTGCGTAAGCTTATTCTACTCAAAAAATTGCACATATTCAAATTTAAGGCATGACTATTTTTCTTAATATATTCAGAATTATTAAATTGCTTTCGTATTTTAAATTCTCGCTTTTAAAAAGTTTTTCTCCCAATAAAAAAAGTAAGTTTATCTTAAAAATTCAAAAGGATAATTTTCTATAAACTGAGTAAAATATATAATTTTTTGTTTTAAATAAAAGATATTTTGTTACAAAAACTACCACACACAGATATAGATATATCTCTTGACTTATAAAAAGGCTGATACATCTAGTTTATTAATAAGAATATCTATTTCTTTTTTTCAGGAGTTACGCTGTTCTATCAACTTTCAATAAGAAAAATGTTAGCGGTAAGTTTTTCTCTTAATTAAATGTATTAAACAAAAGAATATAGTTTTAAGACAATTGAGATATTAAGAGAAACCTCCAATTACATACCACTTATCAAATTTAATTGACATTTAAATTTGTAGTTTTGAAACTAAATATATAAATTAAAGTATACATAGTACTAATTAAATATCATAAGCTTTGTCACAGGTGAGAAGAATATAATATTTATTTTTTAATGCAGGTAGTGTTTTATTATTTTTAAAGATATTGGAATTTGTGTCCCTATTTATATTAAAATACAGAAATCATTTATATATATATATATATATATATATATATATATATATATATATATATATATATATATATATATATATATATATATATATATATATATATATATATATATATATATATATATATATATATATATATATATATATATATATATATATATATATATATATATATATATATATATATATATATATATATATATATATATATATATATATATATATATATATATATATATATATATATATATATATATATATATATATATATATATATATATATATGTGTGTGTGTGTGTGTGTGTGTGTGTGTGTGTGTGTGTGTGTGTGTTTGTGTGTATGTGTGTAAAAAAAATTATCGTAGTAAATACAACTTCACACCAATGCACTGTATGATATACTTCAGCATCTCAATTTAATAAATGCCTCACAAAAAGATATTTTTATCTTCCAGAAAAAGTTTGAATCATACGCTGGATTAAGTATCCGATGCCATAAAAAAATTATCTCTAAATATAATTTAAATAACTTATTATATCCCAAATATTGTTCCTTATGGTTGCTGTAAAATAAACACCAATAGGTACAATTCCTTTCATTTTGTAGACGTGAGATGGCCAACCTTATAAGAAGGTTATTCACAGCAATTGCTAACAATGTTTCTTTTATTGGACTTAAGATTGGTTTGACTCTGATATTAATTTTAACTCATATCTCATTCGATTAGGGTCTATGGATTATAGTAAATGTTGTTGTTGTTGTCTTCTGCCAGCTAAGCTGGCAATATGGGTGCGTTGTACCATTTTTCTAATTGAACCGTAATTTAATATGGAATCTGACTTCCTCAGAACACACATGCCATAGGTGCCCGTTTATTAGATAGCCAACCATTCACAACCCATTTTACAAGATTAAACTATTAGGTTGGTGAATAAATTCGTAGCGTTTTTATCAAAGACTTTTAGTTAAACAAAAAACATTAATTCTATCAATAAGTTAACCAATTATAAATTCACCGTTGCTGTTTACAACATCTTCCCACCTCTCGACCAATTTGTTGATGCCGTTCCGCCAAAAATCGCTTGGTCTGGAGTCAAAGAAGTTGTTGAGCCAGTTTTTAAGGGCCTCTTGGTGCACTGGGAAATGCTCGAAAAGAATGCCACAGTCAACAAGGAGCTCTACATTGCCCAGCTACACAGCGTGAATGAGGCTATTTGACTGAAAATACTTGATCGACATGGTCAAACCATACTCCTTCACGACAATGCCATGCCCCATGTTGCACAAGTTGTCAAAGCCGCACTCCAAGAGCTTGAATGGGAGGTCCCATTCAAGCCATTCAAGCTCAGCATCCGCCGTATTCTCCGGACCTTGCACCAACCGATTACCATCTTTTTCACTCCTTGTCAAATCATATAAAGGGCGTTACCTTCGATAACAAAAAAATCCTAAAAACTAGCTCAACAACTTCTTTGACACCAGACCAGGTGGTTTTTGGCGGAACGGCATCAACAAATGGGTCTAGAGGTGGGAAGAGGTTGTAAAAAGCAACGGCGAATATATAATTGATTAACTTATTGATATAATTATTGTTTTTTGTTTAAATAAAAGTCTTTGGTAAAAACGCTACGAACTTATTCCCCAACCTAATAGATCTCAAACTATTTCAAACAACCAAGTCTGAGATAAGAATCGAACCTACTAATTGATGAGATTTGAAAGCAAAACAATATTTTTTGTTGATAGAAAATATATTACGAATATATATACAAAAAACGAAAAATAAAACACTACTTAATTTCATACTTAAAAATCTTTTAAAGTAAATATAATTTCGAATCATAAAATTAAAATATGTGAACTCAGCCTAGAACAGACAAAAGTGTATAACAAAAAATAGTACAAAATCGTGATATCGATACCAGGGTCGATAAAGGATAAAAATAAAATTCTTTTGGAGAAGTTAGTGTTTCTGTGTGTTTTAGAAAAAATATCTATTTCAACTAATTTCGGTAACTGATGCTGTCCCCTGTCATGAAGATCCTCACTAATGAAGGGTCCTCTTTCCAAGTCGAGAAAACTTAAATTAAGAGATCCGAGTGCTTAACTTTCTCTTTGAAAGTTTCTGTTTCTCATTTAGTTGTTATTTATACCTATCGACTGTAAAATATTTATTAGAAAGAAGTTCAAGTTCCCATTTATTATAGTTAATATAAATAGGATATTGAAGTTCATTATATTTTTCGAAATATATATATTCTTACAATAAATGATTTATACTTACATATTCAACGTAAAAAGGAATTCTTAATTAATTAAAAAAATAAATAATATTGGAAATAGTTATTGAAATTAAAGAATAAGCACTTTATATTAAGATAAAAAAAGCTAACTATATAGAAAAAGTGTAAAATCGTTATCGTTTATAAGAAATAGTCTTATTTTCGAATTGACTCTCGTAAAAATAAGGCTTATTTGGCAAAACAATTTGACTAAACACTGAAATTCAAAATGGAGAGTACTCTGAAACTTGTTCACATTTATTATTGAAATTTTCTGTAATTAATTGATAATTAAGGTATTATTTATTTTTTTAAACAGTTTTATTCTGACTATCAAAAATATATTTTCATATCTCAAAAATGTGTCGTTTTAAAAATAAATGAATTCCTTCATTGATATTTTTAAAAAGGTATTCATCATTCGACATCAAAAATGTTCTCAGTTAGTGAAGGAAAAGAAATTATATCTATTTCTGAATGCAATATGATTAATAATATATGCAATATTATTAAACTTAGAATCAATAATAAATACAAAATATAATTGACTAAATTGACTAGATATCAGAATAATTATTTTGTACTATTAAATAAAACAATATATATGTATATATATATATATATATATATATATATATATATATATATATATATATATATATATATATATATATATATATATATATATATATATATATATATATATATATATATATATATATATATATAGATAGATAGATAGATAGATAGATAGATAGATAGATATAGATATAGATATCATATTGGTTTGCAATGATAAATTTTGAAAAATGGAGAAAATGTTCTGTTTATAAATAAATTTTTATGACAGTGCCATCTTGATTTCACATCTTGAAAGTTATTTGCATAAAAGTGGCTATTTTCTAAGAAATGGTTCGAGGAAAAGGGAGGAGGGAAACTCTGGAAAATTACTGCTGTGATTGCCAATTTCTGCTTTTTAAAAAGCGTTCAGTTTCACTCATCAATGAATTTGCAATCCTAAACTTTTATGTCTTGAAAGATTTGTGGCGCATGTGTGTGATAGAATTTCAAATAAATATGAAACGTGATCTTTCGAAAATATGCACCAGCTTCAAAGTAACGAGTATGATTTTTAAAAATACCATCAAATTACTCTCTTTTTGATGAAAATGTTTAGATTTTGAAGAGATTTTAGGCATTTGAGAAAATTTATTAAAATAGAAAACAATCTCATACCAGCCACATAGATTAACCAGGTAAATGCAATGAAACTTCAAGAATAATTACATAAATATTGTATTTATTTAGTAGAAAAGAGATATCCTTCATATAAATTAAAAATATATAATTGATCTTTTATTTCAGGAATCTACTGAAATGATGAAATAAAAATTTGTAACAACCTATGATTTTAATGAAATAAAGAGATTTTGCTTTATTTTTGATTTATAGCATAGATTTTGAGTAATTTAAAATAGTTTACAAGTAATTAGAGAAATGAGTGTATACTAATTTTCCCATTTCGCGCGCGCGTGCGAATAATTCCATATACTACAATATTTAAAGTACTTCGAGATTAATAAAGAATTTCTTGCAGTGCTGTGAATAATATTTCTGTGACTTTGACTATATCACTATATTCTAAATTTGATTCAGCCTAAAAATCAAAAGTCGTAGGAAGATATTTTATCATACTCCGTGTATCCAATAGAGATTTTCCACAAATAGTTGGCTGCATCCAAGATTTCCAATTTAAAAAAAAGAAAAGAAAAGGTAAAACAAGAAATATACCAGCGCTATGAAGAACGACGAAACATATCTTCTTCTTTCCTGTTGTTGAACAGATACAAGAACTTTTCCTATCGAAATTGGTGGCCCTTTCACTTTATGGTGATGAACTAATTATGTGCCCCATAAGAGAAAATATTTTTTATAATATTGAAATAAAGACCAAAAATTTAATAAAATTTATGTTGAAAATATATGTTATACAGTCTATTAGTGTTCACCGTCACAAAATGGTAGGACAGTGCTCTTCGAAGCGGAAATTCTGGGGTTCGATACAATGCACAGTTGAACAATAGGAGAATATTGAGCTTCAACTTTCTGTATGGACATCTATCGGGATGCGAAATTGTTGCTTCATTTTCCTTTTAAAATATTAGAATTAAGTAACATACGTTATGGGAATTTTTAGGAATCTCCTATTGAAAAATAGGAGATGACTGCTGAACTTCTACAGACACATCAATCAAAGTGGGTGTTTGAAAGTTGTCCAAATTTCCTCTCTTGCTACACATGAATACGGCTCACTATCAGTGAGAAGTGAGAAGCAAATGATGCCATGGGCATTGAAAATTCTTTACAGCAGCCTTAAACTATTAGACTATGCATTGCTTTTTGTCCATATATAGTATACCAATAAATAAATCTACAAATGTAAGAAAAGTAGGACACATTTACCAAAACGAATCCAAATTTGAAAGTTTATAAAAAGTTATAGTGTAAATCCCTGGTAATATCTTCTAAAATAACTCTGCTTGAAGACCTAATTGTCTAAATAAAATTGAACTATTTAAAATATTCCGTCTCGATAGTCCAGACTACTTCCATTTTTATAAATCAGATTTCCTAAATGAAAAACATCTTTTCCAAAAAGCAAATTGGAGATCAATTCGCTATGATTGAATTTCAGTACAATGAAAAAGAAAAACAAGTTTAGAGATTATAATAAAAATCATTTGTGCTTGTTATTCGAAACCAATAATTTTAATATAATTTTTTGGAAGATATATAAATACAGCACTTAACATATTGTCAACTCAAGTCTTCAATGGCTGACAGACAATAGAATTCCTGTAAGTTTCTAGTCTTTACATGAGCTCCTCGGGAAACATTGGGGATAAAGTTTCTTAAGAAGCAAATGCTAGAGCAGACTTTGTGAATCGATAATCGGAATAAAGCCGGCCGTTTCCTCTGATTGTTATGAAATCAATAGAATACAAAGCAGAATCAACTTGAAAGGTTGTCAAATAGAATTCACGAATTCATATATGAAATTTTTGTATTGAGATGAAGCATTTAAGTTCAGCGTACCGTTTAAATAATAATTTCTGAATTTTTACGTGTTTTTCTTCTAAGTATCATGCATTTTTTAAAAATTAATTTGCTTTTTTCTGAAACTTAGTTTTTACTTTATTAGAAACTATGACTTAAATAGCCATTTTATTATTTAAAAACAGAAATCCCTCAGCATATCTGCAAAGCGAATGCTCTTTGAAAGCTTTGAAAGTTTGCAAATTAAAAGCTTCCTAATTATATATATATGTAATCATTTTACACAATCGCATATTTTTAAATATTTTGACAATTGGTAATTTCGTGACTAGACTTACATAAAATACGTCAATTTAGTATCCTTTTCTTTCATTAACATTTAAATCTAACAGATACGTTGCTATATATGGTCTGGATAAGAAAAGTTGATTGGAAAATTTTGTATTTGAATGAACTTGAAATTTTTTTCTTTTCAAATTTATTAAACTCTTTTCTATGCTTTCCAGTAATGAACATAAATAAAATACCATAGTTAACCATAGCTCTTTTGATTAGTATTTTTATGATTATTTCATGTACATAAAATATTTTAAGTATTCATTTATTGAAAAAATAAATATTTTTAAAACTAGTAAGGTATAAATGTTAAATTTAATTAAAGGAATAATTTTACGTTTCTTAAGTTTTCCATTAAATAATCATACTATTGACAAAAATCATTACGTAGCCACTGATAACTTATTAATAATTTTTAGAGTTATAGACATTGATTGGTTCGATTATTGAAAATAATTACACGTTTAAGGTACAAATCATAAATACAAGCAAGATATCACTACTGCCAATTTTGAGTTATTAATATTGAAAGCTTTTATGCAGTATTGTGAACAATTTGGTAACACAAATTGGATGGATACTGTAAGATTCTTTTGGCATATTTATTGTTATTGTGTATTGTGATTTATTCATTGACAATGAAACATAACCTTCTGAACTCAACCAATTTTCTAATTTTCTTCAAAATTACTTCGGCCCATATATATTAATGACAATTTACAAATTATTGGATAACTCACTGTTATTTGAAGAGCAAATCACTTATTTGAAAATAATATATACGTATTTATGTAATTTTCATTGTTTCTTTGAAACATTTTCTCATTTTGTCCTAAAATAAAACATCAAATTTAATTTTTTCCTTTTCTATTAGTATATAAGAGGGAATAATTAAAATATCTTTTCTCTGAACAATTTATAACAGAACCTTAAATATCAGCTGAAAATTAGATATAGTGTATTCAAAAGATAATACAAGAAAAAGAGTTCAACTCGGGTAAAGGCTTTTCATATATCGATTACCGAGCATTCGTTTTAGCACCTTGAGACGCGGAAGGACCAATGCGAATCATTTTTACAAAATGCCTTCTTTTATCCGGTAGCGTTCGTCACATTTCAAACTGAGAGCAACGCCCATTGCAAACAATACGACAGCTGTCATCGGTGCTGAAGGACAGAAATTTTTCCCAGATAAATTCTCTTTTAATATTAGAAAAATATAGAGTCTCTCGGTTTTTCCCTTCTGTTAAATTCCAGATGTATTTATTCACTCGCAACAAAGCGAGAGCTATTTTCTGACAGCCAAATATGAATTTATCATTATTTATTTTGGAATCGCTTCTTTGAAAAAAAAAAGTCCACTAAACTAAGACACAATTGTCAAATAATCTCTGGTACTATTGTAAAAGGCAAAATTTTTCCTGTATCTTTCTTAGTAGCCCAAACCTCTTATTGCTATAAAAGATTAAGCTATTGCAATGCGTTTCTAACAGTCTATTCTGCAGATCGAATCCGCAGAATCCTGCCAACCTCTTCTTAATTGTGAAACCCGTTCAAGTGACGAGATCGACAGCTGAGAGAAAAGAACTCTTTTCTCACCAATTGAAGGTCATTAGACTCTACTAAATATTGAATGGACCAAAATCGGTTCGGTGCAACAATTTTCAACTGAGTTTTGTACCAAACGTTCTACCTTCTAGGGAGAATGATGGAGAATTTCAATGGCTCTTTACTTTGGCAATCATACTAATTATGTCTCTAATACTTCTGTTCACTAATATTCTATAATATTCCACAAACATTCTCAAATTCCTTTTCGAATAATAAATTTTATTAGATTTCTTAAATACATTCGTTTTTTACTGTAAATTAATGTCAACTGGTATTAATTGATATGACCAACAATTCTTTAACCATCATGAAAAACCTAATTTAAAATATTTCTATCTAAACATCTTCACCGTATTAATAGAATGTCAATAGAGATTACATAAATTTAATGTGCATAGATCGTTTTTCCGAGACAGATCTTTAATGAGGCAGAGTATATAGATTAAGAAGTAATTTTAATTTTCTTCCTTTTCGTTAGCATTCCACCACTTGAAAATTTATATAACTAACAACCATGTAATTTTAATTTACAATCAATTAAAACATAGGCTGTGACCTTCTTTACACAATGCTACAACATACCAAAGGTGGAAATTAGGCCTAAGAATTTATTTATATAGGTTCGATCACTACGTTGATCATTTGCTAAATGAGGTTCGAACTTGTGACCACATGACCATGGGCATGAGAGGAACGTCTTTTTAATTCGGTAAGTGGTGCCTCCTAAATATGACTTAAATGTTCGAATTATATTCAATGTAAATGTTCTAACTAACCAAACCATGCTGAATATAATATTTACACTATCAGCATAGTTTGGTTTTTATCATTGTATTTGCTCTATAGCCATGTTTGGCAACCAAAATATAGCATGACTAGGGCATACAGCTTTAATTCCAAATTACTTCAAGCAGCTACCTTTCAGGCAGGAATTGAACACACGAACTATTGATTAAATTAGACTTATTGCATAAGGCAAGAGCGTTAATAGTATAGCAACCAAATCAACTTATGACAGTTTTGTGTATAATTGTTATCATTTAGTTCCTATTGAAAAAAGTTAGTAAAATTTATAATACCGGAATTTTGTCTAAGAAATTTTCTAGAACATAACTAAAATATTTCTTTATTAATGTTATCGAACTTTGGTTCCTTAAAAATCTTAAAATGCGTTCCTTTCTGTTTTCCAATTAAATTTTAGTTTCAGAACTTTTAAAAAATTTAACTTTTTTTATTATTTCGTCTACAATAGAGAGGAAAATTCTGATTCAGTTAAAACTAACAAATATACAGTTAAAGATCATTCTTTTTATACTATAGATCATATTTTAGGCTTATTTATGTATGCTTATTTATATACAGTTGTTTAATTTATTATAACTTACTAGCTTTAAATGAATATTTCTCCAATTTTTGTCTAAGTACATTATGATTTGTATTGAAATGTATCAGTTAATTAAATATATAAATAGGAGACTTATAGTCAAAATATCAGTAGGATATATCAATTTTAAATCTTTAGCGTCTGTCTAACAACTAGATAATCAGTTCGATTTATTTTTCATGCCACAATTGCAATTTTAAATATAATACTGACAGCAGCATAAACTAAACATCTTTATTCAGAGTGTTGATATAAGAGGAATGAGTTTGTGAGGTGGTCATATACATGTTAACAAACTTTGGCATTACTCCGAATAGTTCGGAAGCAATGAATATAAGTATTCAACACCAGAAGACTTTCAACGTAATGAATAATGTATTCAAACGAATACAAACATTTCGGAACTATATATTTCCCTTAATAGCACTTATATAACTTTTTTTTGAGACTCTCGGAATGGAGTGCTGGAACATAGAAAAGTGGAAGAAGCAAGCGGTTTCTTATTAACATTGATGAACACACTCAGCGCGAAGGATGGTTGGTTGCCCTGGATTCCCGATGAGGAATTTTAGCATTCTGTTCGTCTCTGCCACGAACAGAACGTTAACTAAGTTAGTCCACTTCTGGACTAACGAACGCCTTCATCGGTAACTGAACAACCGTTGCTATAAATTGAGGAAATGGTGACTGTCTCACGATCCGGAAACACCCACTCTACATCAAAGGTGGTGAAAAAAATATCGAGCCGTAAGAAAATTCTTTAAAAACAAAGAGAAAAAATTTTTAATTTCGCCATTGAAAAAATATTAATTTTGCTGAAGAAGTACTTTTTAATTTGAAAAATATAATACTTGTGGATAAATATATACCTAACTGTTGATCATATGTGCAGCATAATTGGTGAAATTTGGCTAAGGCTATCAAATTCATATTTAATTTTCATGATGCAGTTAAAATAAATCAAATTTATCAAAATAAATGCATATGTATTTTGTTTAATTAAAAAATTGAAAGTGTTATGCCACATAAACATGTATGGTTTTCTGTACACAGAAAACAACAGAAATAAAACATGCTAATTGCTAAATTAGAAAAGCTTTACTTGAAAAAAGGGAAAACAAAACAAAACCATATGAAATAACTAATTAAATACATCAAATTTTTTAGCATATACTAAAAAAATCAAAACGGAATTTAATTTAAATGGGAATAAAGCTTAAGCAGATGATAAAATTATAATAAAGTTGAGACAAACTGCATATTCGCCGGATTATAGCAATGACTTTCGCGAGAATATTGATGAAGTATTCAATCTTCTTTGATTAAATTACCAAATAGAGACCTATGTTCTCAAAACGTTTAAGCATTTAAAAATCCACACCTATTCATAACAATATAAATTTAATAGGATGAGTTCTTTTAAAACTACAATAAATTGTACCCTTTTCACTGACATACGATATCTCATTAAATGATAATGACAATACTTATACTTTTATATAAAATTAATAACTCTTTGTGTGGATTTGCTTGGATCGTATATAAGTATAGATCGGTGGTAAACTTATAGCACATGAAAAGGATCTATAACGGAATAAAAGTTGAAAATCACGGGCTCATGGCAGGCTGAGTATTAAACTTCCAATCCTTTCAATTAAAGAACCGAGGTAGTCTAATTTAAAAGGATATCGCTCTAAGGAGATTCGATTTACTGATAGAAACAGACAAGACTAATGAATATTGAACCAATGATATTGAATGTTCACCACAAAGATAATGTATTAATTAAAAGATATAAGAGGCTATTTAGATATTAATTTCAACACGGTTATTTTTAATCATGATAAAAATCGTGATTATTAATTACTAATCGTGATTAAAAAATGAGGAACCTCTTACATATGCTTCTTAGAGTTTTTAAAATGAAGATTGTTGATATCAGCCTTATGAGAGTGTTTTTGTTTGTTGCTGTGAAGCACAAATTCAATATAAATAACAAATTAATTTTTATTTGCATCATATTTAATAGGAATTCTTAGTTGTTACCAGGGATTTTTTCATCCATCAATTAAATCTGATTAATTGCTTTGCAGGTGTTGATATAAGATCATTGTGAGCTAAAACAATAGCACAATTTTTAATTCTTGTAGCTATCTCGTTAATTGCTACAGACATAAAATATTATTACTGGAGAAAACACTCATAAGGGAAATTTTGTTTTTAGAATTTACGTGGGTATGTTCTAGTTGTAAGTGTTCTATAAAAGTCAAAGAATTATAAGCGAAAAGTTCGTGAATTTTATTTTGATTCAATAACTTAAAAAACACAATACAATCGATCACTCAGAATGTGATTCCAGATTCTACTTACTGTTACAGAAAACATTTTTCTTGTTTATCCCTTAAAATAACACTACTAGTTATTTCATGCTTTTTTTATTTTCAGCTCCACTTCTAAAATATTATTAAAACTTAAAAAATGGAAATTGATCGAAGTTTATTATTAAAATGCTATAGGCTTTTCCTTTAAAAATATAGGTTTTTATCCTTTTGTTAGTCTTCTATGAAATGAGAAAACTTTTCTGATAAAATAACTTTCCGTTAAGCTAAGAATTTAAAAGAAATGATAAGATTAAAAGAATTTAAAAAAAACTATAACTTTAATTTCAAACATATTTAACAAAACAAATCCAACGTAAGTCTTTGTGAATGTCTGAGCATGTTGAAAACCGAATGGTTGATAATGTTTTTTAAATTATGAAGAACTCAATAATTAACTAAACAAAACTAATGAAAATGAACTATAGTCAGTTTTGATTTTTATGATATTATTCCGATTATTTCCTTCTGAGCGGAATAATACCACAGCTGAAATTGAATTACTATTGTATGTACTTTGTAAATTGTATAATAGTATTAATTAAATTACAAAAATTCTCTTCAGCTTCCATCTGTAAATGAAAGATGTATTTTATTTGGCTTTATTTTAAAGTAAATTTGTAAAACCGGGAAAGATAACCATAATTAATTTTAAAACCATTTTGGATTTATCGAAAATATTTAGGTTAATAGGGCTTATATAAATTAATCTCTCAATCAGAAATATCAATAAAAAAATAAAAACTTTAACATATTTTTCCTGTTCAGGAGTACCAATTTGGTGGGAGGAGTGTCACACTAGGGTTGAATCACGATTTATCCCATGTAAATAACTAGATTAAGAATAACTGTCTTTTAATAAATGTTACTATAATTTCAATATATACACATATTTTGAAAGATAATTCCGAAGATATGAGTATTTTTCATTTTATACGTTTTCAAGTTAAAATAGTTGATAATTAGATTTTTAAGTTTTAAGATAAGGAAGAATAAAATCTTTTTTTTTTCAATGTCCTCTTTGATTCTTGTTATAGTCATCATTTTATTCTGAGGATGGATTTTAATGAATAATATTAATGTCATTTTGAGTTCCTTATTCCAGGCTGATTGTTCAAAGGCTGGGATTGAGAATAAATTGCACATTATTCTCAAAGCAAGGGATGAGGCATAAAGCTGTCTGCTGAATCCTAAGTTTTTTCAAATAAGATAAATTATCTATTCCTGCTCATGCATTTGATACACAATAAACACAGCCGATATACTAAAATGTCACTGGCATAAAAGTTTTGATCAAAACTTAGCACTTCTGCAATGTTGATTATGGATGATGTCCAATCGCCATTTCAGCTGTATCAGCGCAGAACTATATAGATTTATTTCAAAAAGTGAACAGCTGCAAACAACATATAGAATAAAATTTAACATACAATTACAATTTATTTATTTTAAAATTAATTGCATTGTTTTGAATCGACTGCGAATGCCTTGTTACTCAAAGGCAAATTCGCTATTATCAGAGATTTTCTTTACTTAAAGAATCATTTCATAGGTGCTTATTTGCAAAAAATTTACTATAACCTTAAAAGTTTTGCTAGTTACAACTTTTATTTATTATAAATTAAAATGGTGGTATATATTCATCACAAAAATATACATTGACATATTTTTACAGATTAAGCTTGCCATACAAATATACCATTTGTCTTGAAAAAGAAATATTGAAATTACCATAAAAAATAATATACTTATCATGTCAAATACATGGAATTTCTAGACATATTTTCCAGTAAATTAAAACAAACAAATATCAAGAGACAAATAAAAGCTAAATCTTTTGAAAAAAAGCAAACATGCACCTAATATAAATTTAATAAGTTCCTAATGTGAGAAATATCCTATTAAAACAAAAAAACTGTTATTAAATTATAAAAAATGTGTTGCAAATTATAGCCAACATGATTATTTTATCCCAAGATAAAGGAAAAAGTGTTATCTCAAAAATTATGCGCGACACATTTTTCTTAATTATCAAATTGAAAACACATTTTAACATTTTTTAAGTTCTGAAGTATTCTGTTTTAAACTAAAAAAGTATAATGTATATAAAACTACAAAATTCGTATTCTAAAATCACAAATCACTGATTAGATTGTGGAGGAGTAGAAATGGCCGCATGGGGGGGGGCGGAAGAGAGGCTGCAAACGTAGTGAATCAGAAACAGGGATTATAAGAGCACAAAGGCGAAATCTGAGGCACAAGATGTCGAAAGATTGTAATTAAATGTGACCACACTTCGGGAATTCGCCAGCGTTAGCTGGGGATGCGCTTGTTTTTTCTCTTCTCGGCGGAACAGATATTAAAATTCTACCTTTGATATTTGCTTTCCACGCGACGAAAAAAAAATTACTCCGGAAGAAAAAAAAAAGGAACGTTGAGAAGAGCAATCGAAATAGCTGGAGGCGAAAGTTGGAAACTGTGTACTTTTTACGGACTAATTAAAAAAATGCAAGTGAGCGCCCTAAAACAATCAGCTTTTGAATGATTTTAAAGGTTTTATTTTAAAGCAAGAAATTCAAAATTATCTAAATAAATATTACTAAATCCAGTTGTTTTGGAGTATGTTTCAAATATTGATGAAATTTGGAAGAACTGCGTATGGAAATGGTTTATTTATATTCTTCTTATTAATATTATTCGTGCAGGAGCAAATCAAAGAATCTCCCTTAAATTCAAATTCTAATTTCATTTTTATATAACATGCCTCGAATTAATTTCCTCGAGCCATATTCTCCTATTTTATGCATTCTATACCACAATTTTATTCAATGTTTAAAGATAAAAAATTCCATATGATATTGCTTATAATTTGTTTAAATTATTAAAATAATTAATCATTCTTGTTTTGTTGAAAATGAAACTCATCGTTTGACAAATAAGAAATTGATATGGTAAAAATTAAAGAAAGATAGAAGATTATTCTTTCTACAATATTTTTGATTAATTTAATGATAAAACAAACATCACAGAAAGATGGTTTTCAAACTTTATTTTTATAAGATATTAAATTATATATTTGAACAGATAAAATGTATTTCAAACTCATAACTAAATATTAAAAATTCTTGTTAAAAATAAATTTTAAAAATGAAATATCTGTTTAATAGTAAGCATTATGCTAAACCTTCTGGAAATGCATTAATTAAAATTTTTTATAGTTAAATAAATAAATTATATGTAATTAGTAAAACTTATTGAAAGAAAATAAACTCATTACTTTGAATTTTAATATAAATGCATAACTGAAAATAAATTATTTCAAAATAGTTTACATCAAACATAACTTTAAAGTATAAAAAATATCATATTAATAAATTAAACTAATCAAATCTATTTATTGAAAAATATTGCTACTTTTTAGATAAAGTGAATAATTTTCTAACCAAAGTCTCAGTAATTTTCTTGTAAAACTTAATTAAATTCCGTATAGTCCGAGTGGAGAAATCAGTACATTGAAATAGTTTATAATTTGTGCACGTAAGCGATAAAAATCAGAAAATTCTACATATTTTCGGATTACTTTACTTATATATTTGATAATTTATATCTTCGGCAAAGAAAATAAATTTGATTCAACAGTAAGGTTAAATTTAACTTAAAAGTAAAGTTAAATTTGATTTAATAATATCCTAATAATTTTATTTTCTCATTTATTATATAATTACAAGGGATTAAATTGTATTTCAAAAATGTTTTTTTTTATTGTAAAAACTGGTAAATTTTTTGTGCGATACAGAAAATCATTTAAACTATCACAGCATATTCAAATGTGTAGTGTTGCTAATTATAAATTATAAGGGATGAAATTTTCTACAGATTTACAAATATATTTATGTGCTACTGTTCCTATTTCTATACCTAATATATTTGTATATTTTACTCTAAACAAGTATTTGAAAATTATAAATCGTCATTTTATATTACGCAGTGTTACTATGACAGTTTATTGTACATAATGTCAACATATTTAGATATCGAAGTAAATATAAATGTATGAATGCGTCGAGGAGTTTACCATGTAGCGCTTCAGCATAAGGTTCAATGGCTCGTGTGTTCATAATGATTGAAAATCTACTTCAAACCTTATATCTTGGCAAATTTCGCTCTATGCCCAAAATGTGATCGTAGATTTAAATTAAAATTAAAAATAATGCTAAATTTAATATATTTACTTTTGTTGACTTTATATTCTAATATAAACAATGGAAAAAAAGAAAGAAATACTTCGTAATCTAAGTGTGGGGGCATATCGGAGATCTCAAACGACAGATTTGTTTTCTTGAAGCCTCTTTATGTGCAAATTCATTCTGGAGAATGCTTCCATGCTATTATAATTTCAGAGTTGCTGTTTTTCGCAGAGAAAAACGCCATCTCAGGGCTTTGACAGTGATTAATGAGATTTCTAGAGGAAAGAGCACACGTCAAATCCCTCGCACAATAAAGAGAGTTTTCGTGCTTTTGTCCCCCGCTGACAGTCTGTCCACTCTGCGGAGCTTCTTTTCTGCGACCCTTAACAGTAGTTATCTCCCTATGACGTTCATTGTGCAAGAACTACGAGTAAACAAAGGCTTTCTAATATCTTCAAGAATCTCGTTCGTGATCGTACTCTTGAAATTTTGCGTCATTTCCTTAAACTAAGAAAATGATATTTAAGGTAGTGAAAGAAAATAATTTCATCTGTTTCTGAGAGTCTATATCAGAGATTCGCCACGAGATTAAAATGTATCTTTTGGAAGTCGACGGAAATTTAAAAAAGATCCAAAGATCTGTTGGAGATTGATGATGTATATTACTTATCATTGATACAAATTTATCTCGATGTATTCATAAGTTAATTCAAATTTAACCCTTGAATATAACGTTAATAACTGTATATGTATGTATGTATGTATATATATATATACACAATAAAAGTAAAATGTAATTAATTATATTAGGTAATTTTATTTAATTAAGACATGATTTTATCACGATAACAATTTATTAAGAAAAACTAGAAAACACAATTAAATTTACTGGAACGTGAGGATTTATGTTTATCGTTAGTTAATTTCTTAACTATAAAAAGTATAAACTATAAATAAATAAAATAAAAAGTATAAACTATAACTATAAACTATAAAAAGTAATAAATTCTTCAATTAAAACCAGCTCCTTAAATTTTAACTAAAATTTATTTTGTCAATTTTAACATTTTTACCTCTATGAGCTTAAAAAGCAATCTTTACATTATAAGCTTCCTGTTGAACACGAATCTTTAGCTTACAAAGTGAATATGATTTTGAAGTAATAGCACCTAAAAATATCGAACTTATAATGAATGTAATATAATAAATCCGCGATAGTATTACAAATAATAAAACGAAAATATGTGTTTGTCATGATCAAAATAAGCCAAGAATTCTAATTGGAATAATTTTTTGATCACTTATTTTATTACCACAAAAATCAAGTTTTCTTTACTTCAGTCACTTGATAGTCACATTTTTCTTCCATACTTCAAATATTATCTTTGCAATCAAATTGATTTTTCCTTCTATCAGTAGATTTAACACACTATTTTAGTCAGATATTTCAATACTTCGTCCTCTCATTTGAATTCATTTCTGTATTTCTAAATGTTTCAGCTTGTTTGTGAAATTGATGACTTTATATATGAAAATGTCTCCCATTGATTGCTCTCAAATGTAGTATTAAGATAGTTTCTTTAAATATTATAAACGTGTTGTTTATATTTTATTCTTAATAATATTAGTCCTTTCTCAACAATTTTGTATTCATTTAATGACTACCTAATTAGAAGAGAAATTTTTATTAGTTTCAAAAGTTTATTACATACATATATTTCATCTATTTCTAGATCTCACTTAATTAATTATTCAATAATTTTTTCTTAATTATGTTATTTCTATTTCTGTACACTGATTGATAAGAAATGGATATTGTACGTTTCTTTAGATTTTTATTTTCCTTTAATGCATTATAGAGAACACAAGTAATAATATAGTTCTTTTTGTTTTGATTTTACTGCAGCTCAAATATTCCGATTTCTCTTACCTTCCTTGGAAATGATAGAGATCTTGTTTCTCAATGAATCATTTCAATTCCATCAATTCTTGATGTTTTTGTTTATATCAACCTTAATATTTTTTTTCCTGTAGTCACCGTCAGAAGAGAAACGAATGAATTGCCAATTACTCTGCTTTCGAACAGCGCAGGCAACATGATCCCCCTCTGGAAAATATTTTTCTACAGATAAGGATGAGATTTCTTCTCTCATCCCAAAAATAATAATCCACTCATGATGATTTTCCGAAAAAAATCACATGAAGATTCTGAGTTATCTTCTATGAAAAACTCGTGCTGCTGTCGAAATCGTTCCAAATAATCCAATTGATTGGATCCCTCTCGTAATTTTTGGAAGAATTCAAGGATCAGTTCCTCTTGTTCTTGCGTGGCGTTCTTCAAGTTAGTTATGCAAACTATGAAATGTTTCCAATGATTTTAGTGAAAGCATAGTTCATTTCTATTGACCTTACTGTGGCAAAATTCGGTGTCTATATTTCAGAATCACTTCTGTACCATTTCTTTCTATCTCGAAAAATTCTTTCGAATCCAAAAAGGAATTGTATTAAGCATGGATACATGGATTATGTAAATACATGGATTATGATTACAGAGCATTCGAATAAACTAATAATTAATTGAAATGAGAGTATTTCAATATGGCACTGCAATATTTGGTTAAAGTAAATGTGTATCTAGCAATGATTTCTTTCTGCTTCTTCGTAAGTAGGGATACTCGACACCACCTCTACTGGATGCTGTAATTCTCTGATAAAATTTAAATAGGCAATATGGACTGTGTGTGTACTGTAATTCATGAAAAATACTTTAAGATACAAAAGAATCATGGACAATACAACTAAGTAATAGAATCTTTGCAACACCTAGGAACTAGTAATGTTGAGAAAGCTTAAATAACAATGTTAGTATTCAAATAATAATATATGTGCTTATTTTAGAAGACTTAAGTATTCTTCAAATCCAACTAAAACGTATGCAACTGAACATACCATAAAGTTAATGTCTAACAACTAATGAACAATCCATACCATCAAAATCACTTTATTTCTGTGCATCCACATAGGGTAATTCTGATATGAACCACGTGATGAAAAAATTGTAATATTTTTTATTTCTATTTTTATTTATAAAAAGTACATTGTCCTTTAGAACATAAATAAAAAAATGTCTGATATGTATATAAGTTGCCATTTACTTTCTAATGGTGCTACTCAAGATTTGGTACTACGGAAACTAGAAAAAAACAAGAATTTCTATTTCATTTTCATTAACAATATCAGACTCAGTCATGCAGATAAGTCCATAGCTTACGCGGGTATGGCAAACATCAGAAAGAAGAATATTACTTAAAATTTAATAAGCCATTCTTCTAAACATGGAAAATTTTAAATCTAAAGTATTAAAAATTTTTAAATTAAATACAAAAATTTTATTACATAAAACTGTGAAATTTAAAGTGAAATAGTTTTTTAGTTAATAAAATGATAATTAGATAATTTTTGCAATAATTAAACTCATGACAAATCACAATTTCAAGAATTGATAAAATAAGAGCCATTAGTCATATCAGGGTTTTTCTTAAAATTTAATCCAATTCAAATGCATATTTGTGAATAGATACCAGTCATAAAAATAATTTTCATTATCTGATAAACATCATACAAGATAATTTTTCTCGAGCACTCAATGTCTAGTGTTCATCAATATTTTTCCATGTTGTTAAAAATGTTTGTTATCTGAAACATGCATTTAACTACATTTCACGTTAGATATAATCATTAGTTAAGTAAAAAATCACAATTTGGTGAAAACAATCGGGAAACATTAGAGCTTTGGTTTGGTAAAAGAGGAAAATCAAAGCGTATTCTTCTCATAGGATTTTTACCATGCAGGTATCGCAGATGATATTAAATGATGAAGAGAGTTATCTCGAATATTATTTTTCTGCTTAAAACTCTTCACGCTGTTTCTTCAATAATTTTGCTTACATATAATATCATTTCATGTTCATATACGCATATTAAACTGCGTAATAATACATTTTTTTCGCAGAAAAATGAAACGATATCTTTCTCATTTCTAAGTAAATGAAAGATTATAAGCACTTTTTTACATTGTTTAAATGGGGAAAGAATATTAGGATATCATACTGTTTGTAAAATTAACAAATAGAAGTTGAAAATCCTTATGGTTGGTTATCTTTCTTTTGGATATTTTTAAGGTTTTACAAATGATTTGGCGGTTTAAAACGTGTCGGGAAAATTAAATAGTACATAAAAATAAAATAAAAATGTATCCATTCAGAACTTTCGTTGAACAATTCATTTATTAATTATATTTATTATATTAATTATTTATGTATTATTAGGTATAATTATTTTGCAAATATTAATCTTAGTATAAAAATCATGATGGAATATTTAATCACTGGATGGCAATTTTTCTTGCAAGTATAAAAACCAAAAACTAAATAAAGTAGCACATTTATTATTTGAATCAACCTAATATGCAGAAAGTTGTAATTTCTACTGGATAACTAACTGTGTGTGTGATCAAAATAAACTGTTTTAAGTACCAGATTATGCAACATTTAAAAATATTTGCGTTTAAATAATTTTAGTAAATTACTCCATGTTTGTTTCTTAACCAATTGAAAGATATGCACATAATCAAATACAAAATAATAAATAATTGTTACAATGTTAAAATTCTGTAAATTATGAGCAATTGGATAGGATGTAATAAAATTGTTGAAAGCATCCATGGAAAAATAAAAATTTGTTTTCTTTGGTTAAAAAAAAACGAATCATTATTTATCTTTTAAAAGGGAAATAAAATAAAGAGGAACGCAAAACTCTGGATTTCTTTAAAGCAAATAATGCAAATATTGTTATACTTAAAAGCTTTCCTACCTGACTTTGTTTCTTGTTCATCAGAGTCATGATGAAGGGTTCAGATAGAAAATCACGACTTTTTCATTGCTGAGAAATATTTCACATTGATTCACGAATGTTATATTTAAATTTTCTCATTGGTATCTGATGCCCCGAAATAGTAGTCCAACCAAATGTAACTTGATCATTGATTTATACTTTAAAGTGCTTCAAAAATCATAATTTTTTCCACCAAAATTCCCTTGTGTTTATTATTTGATAAAATAGAATTCTCAAAAAATATTAAATTTGAAGTTAAAAATATTTTTTAGTACAAAGCCATTGTTGTTATAGATAATACTAAGCACATCTCAACTTCCAAAAAATTTTTTACTTTGAAGACAGTTCCTTAAAAATTTTTAATCTAAATTTGCTTTTTCATTTTTTCATGTGCAGGGTGACACAAGAGATTAACTTTACGGGAGTTTTAAAATATCATTGAATGATTATGCTGTATCATGCAGATGCGTTATTTTAATTGATTCTCATTACAACCATGCATGCTCGTTGTGTATGAGAATCGACTTTTAATTGTTGGTCTTGTTTAGTTAGCCCTCTTGTGCAAAGAAATAACAATTGAGAGGATAACCAAGCAAATTGAATGTGCAATTTTAATTAAAATGAAAATAAATAGTATTGAAGTCAGCTTTCATTTTTTAAAATGACTTGTAATTAACATTTTACTATTCTCCTGCGAATATTTATGAAAAAATAAAAGTAATTACATTAATTAGTTTTCTACCAAACAATTGTGTAAAAATATTTTTACCTAAAATAAATAAATAATTTACCATACTGAGAAAATTTACAATAAAGAACTAATATATTCTAAGTTATGTTCATTATCTTTGGGATTCATATTTACCACAGATTATTCTTTATAATTATTTTTTAAATTTTTTTCTCTTAAAGAGCAAAAGGATGAGAATGTTGGTTAGTTTTTAGCGAGAAAATTGCAACGTATATTATAATTTATTTATATTTTTATTTTATTTTAAGAGAATATCTTAGATTTAAAAATTTAAAACCGTTGCCAATGAATAATGTCATTCCTCAAAGATATTTAATATGATAAAAAAATAAAAAGAAATATGACAACAGACGTAATTTAATATTAGTAGTCATTCTGAAAAGAGGAATTAAGAATAATCTCTTATATACTGGAAACGTTATTGACGCCCAATGCCGCTACACATCTACTAATAGCACAATTTTGCACAATAAAATGATATTAGATAGGAATAGATTCTTTTCAAGAAATTCTTTTTCTTTGACGTCTCGTTAAAAAATGTAAAACAGCCGCTTTTTTGCAGTTGAGTCAAAAGAATAGTTTCCGATGCAGCCGAATAAAGCTTGAGAAATAACTCGATTCCCCACTTGACAAACGACAGGAGACGATTCCTGGTACTTCCGGTGGTTGCCGAGAGGGGGGTGCATTGACAACCTCAAATGACGACGATTCAATGGGTTTTCTCGTCGCAATAAAAGTGCCACTAAATGTCAAGCAAAAGACGGGGGTAGGCGGGCCCGAGAGCTCATAAAGATCTTCTCCTGCACGTGTATTGTTCTCGTGTGGAAAGTGTCTGCTCGGATTCTCTCCTGCAAATTCTCATTTCACCCTTTCTTGACGATTCTCTTAATATTTTCTCCTTTTCTAAAACATTCTCGAAACAAACTGCCCAAATAATTACATCTTTCGCTTTGTTGGGAAAATATGACGTACCCTTACTGAATCTTTAAATTCTTGGTACTGTTAAAAAAGGAATTCGAAGCCAGTTTTTTTTGTGAATGTTTTTGAGCACATGTTTGATAAATGTTCAAAAAATACTTTAACTAACTATTAAAATTCCCTCAGGAGGATTTTCAGAAATCTTTACAGCAAATATCTCTTTGATGTCATTTATGTTGGTGTTAAAGAAGAGTAATGGTAGGACCATTTTTTCTGTATTAACTTAAAAAGCGGGGATTAATATGATATTTTTACCCTCTCCAAGAACCATCATTGAGAGATTTACGTGTTTTTTCTTCACAACGCATGGATGAGATCCATTGCATGAAATTTTCTACCGGAAGGCTAAAGGTCTCAATGAACCTTGTAACAAAACTGATCATAAGCAAGTCATGATTTTACACCGAAGTTAATCGAATAACATAATATCGATGTGAGCTTTAGTTCTCTATACATTGATATGTACCTCTATCGTAATTACTGCCGGAAGAAGTAAACTAATTTTAATTTGCATAATGTAATTGTATTTCTGCTTTGATCTTTAAATAAGAAAACTAATATTGTATTTCTACCTTACATTGGGTCATCGATTGCAATGGATGCTTAACAGTTTTTTCTTGCGTTTTAGAATGAGTGTACTTATCTATAAAAGTTGTTCCATTACTCAATAGCTGCAAATATTCTAAAACAAATTTTCTTTAGTTTTAAAAATCTACTATCACCTAATGGTTGAAAAATTGGTAGTGGTGAGAGTAACTGGAATAGATATTGAACGTTAAATACTAAATAGCCTAACAGCTAAAAGCTGTAGCAAGATTTTGTTTTCTATAAGCATTTTGGAACCCTGGTTTTACTCCAAAGTTAACGAGGCATATTCATGAAGTGCAAAGAAGAAAGCCCGGAAATTTACAGCATTATTTACTGAAATGGATGTCCATTAAGGAAAAAGAAATGCTAGTTTATATTTTACAATGGTAAGTATGCTCGAACTATGAATATAATTAAAAATATTATCCTTTTGACAAACACATATGCTGGAATGTGTATCTTTTTAAGTATCCCGTCTTGCGAAACAGGAATAGGTTCCATTTATTGACATTTGTGCATTGTTATTGATAGATTCACATCATCAAATAAGGCGAATTAAACTGTATTCACTACACTTGACTTATAATATAACATAATAGTACTTTTAAAATAATTTGAACTTCAAATGCTACTTTATCAATTATTTTTTATATTATAAACAAAAAAGATCTTCAGTTTAATTTCCTTTATTGAGAATATTTATCGAAAAACTATAAACTAATTACCTTACTGGGCTTTTCCAGGTCCTATAAGTCTGAAGGAAAATTTCTTAAGTTGGAATGAGGACATTTGGAATTAAAATAAAGGATTATCCATAAAATTTAGAGCTAAGAAATGACTAGAATCTCGAAACAAGTGTGATAAAGAAGGAAGCTGGAAATATAGCATGTAATATCGCGGATATTATTTGAATATAGCTTAATTTGAATTCATTGATAGCTCATTGTAATTTTGAGCTACAATCAAGAGAAAAATAAATAATATTTTTTTCCAATCATTACCTTATTTCAAAGTTATGACATTTGAACTAACAATAAGTTTCAAATGCTTAGGCTTTTTAAGCATGAAAATATTTGATTGAATCAGAATTAGATCTTCTATTTTAAAATAACTTGCAGAGCTTCTTTGCCTTGTATGTTCCATGGGGAAATGTTTTTAAATTAATGTAAAAGCAATTGTCACAAGTTGCGTATTTAACCAAAATACTTCTTTTTCAAGAAAATTATCTTTGTCTTATGGAGCTTCCTAATATTCTTTAATGTGCTTTTTTACTGAATATGTTGAAGTTAGTAAAACAGTGGTTAAATTCATAGGAATATAAGTATTTATGTTTAATATTGATGCCATGAAAAAATATATTTTGAAATGAAGAGAAATTAAAAAAAAACATATAATATTATGCGAAATTAATAAAATTTCCATTATTTTAACAAAGGCCATAAAATTTGCTAGTCCATATCTCATAAATCAAAATTTTTAAAAATTCATTAAACAGCAATAAATATTTAAAAATATGCTTCGCACTATATTTATTTGCTGTTGGAAAGGATCTAATTAACATTACTTATTAAATAATGTTTAATATCTGTTCTAATTATCTCGATAAGTTTTTAAACTTTTTAGACGCAATTTGCATTCTAAAATTTAGTTTGCGAGATATCATTATTTCAATTATGCAACTTCTCGAACAAAAATCTAATTAAAATAACTTTGTTCTTCGCAACTGTCCATTATATTCGTTGAAACTTTCCCTCTTGCATAGCTTAATTCTCGGTTGAAAAGCTTCTAAGAAATATAAATCACTGGTCTTAATTAGTCCAGATTACAGGGAACGGTGAAATAAACATTGATCTCTCAAACTCATCAAAATCGAAGCCAAGAGTGCAGTCATCACTGAAGAAAACCGTATTACATCCTCCACTGGTCACTTCTGAAAAGTAGAAAATTTCGATCCAACTCATTAAGCGTTGTACGTGTGGTTTGCAAATTTGTGATAAGTTCTCATTTCTCAGACATAAACTCACTCTTTTATTTTAATCAAGACATTTCAGAAAAGCGTGATTGTGAGATATATTTGACGCCAAACTTTGGCAATTTTATGAATGGCTCAAATTTAAAAATATGTATAATTAGGATTCATGTAAATCATTCGTATTAAAAATATAAAATTAACTAGGTTAATTAGGCTTCTATAATGAAGTAAGTTATTACAGTGTCTCTGAAATTTCGAAATAAATGGATAAATCTTTTTAATTTTTCCATAACCATATTTACATAATTTTATGTTAAATCCCTAATTATTTTATCAATTCCTATAGTATTTTATGTTTTAAATTATTAAGAGACAGGAAAATACGTAGGAATTTTTGGAAACAAAGATTTCACGCGGTATTTTTCTGGCACTAAAATGCTATTATCGATGCTTAGTTTCAATGGATGAATTCTGTATTCTAAAACTTAATGTATTCTGATTTAGAAAAAATAGACATAAAGTCAGAAAAATTCCAAAAAATTTTTGGAAATAAAGATTTTAGGGTATTTTTCTGGCTCGATGCTATTACCGACACTTAGTTTCAGATAATGGATTCTGTATTCTAAAACATAATGTGTACTGGTTTAGAAATAATTGGGCTTTAAAGGTGACAAAATGAAGTGATTATCAAGAAACACAGAAAGAAAAATACTTTCTTATAAACTAAGAACTTTAGGGTTAGTATGAAAAGGAAAATGCGAAAGAAATCCTTAAAAAGTAAATAATTGCATTAAATATGAAAAATAAGAATATTTTTACTTAATCCTATAAATCTTACTTAAAATATAATGGTCTTATGTGTAATTTAAGCCAATGAAAAATTTATTGGAATAAAATAAGATTTATAAATGCTTAATGATAGTTAATTATTTATTTAAAACTGCATTTGGGATGAAATTCAGGTATTGATATTAAATTTTCTAAAAAAAAGTAAAAATAATACAAACAACTGCCAAGATAATTATTGATTACTATATTATACTAATTATTGATTTCTTTCGTACCTTCAGAAAAAAATTCTTTTTGAAAATTATGTACTCCAAGGAAGATTATTCTGCAATCTAATAGATATTCTGCATTTTTTAATGGAACTTATAAGCTTTTAAGTTTTTTTCTACTTTGTGCTTACACCAGGAGAAAAAAAAATGACGTGCTCTTTTTAAAATTAGGGTATAAAATTTATTATACCTTAGTTAATAATTCAATTTTCCTGAGCTTTTAAAATAAGAAAATAGTTTAAAATAATAGTATTAAATAATATATAAAATTAATTTTACTCCAGCTAATAATTCCATCATGAAATTTTAAAAGAAAGCAGATTTGAAACAGTAGATGTTGAATTTGTTAAAATTACACCCTTAATACTAGAAGATGATTGCAAATGTTTTATTTAGTTTTATATCAGTATATTTCACGAAATGCTGAATTAAAAATAAATATAAATGCATTTTATAAGAAATTTGTTCATGTATCTTACACCCCACTGCATGTTTTCTATGCGTTATCCCTATTTTTTTACATGAAATTCTACACTCTGTCCAATACTTGTAGGAGTATATTTAATTTATTTTAGCACAATCAATCTTGCAACAAGATAGTACGGAAAAAAAGTTTCATAAAAGCATTGTTTTCCCCTTCAAAAAAAATGTCGTAAACTGTAAAGTAAGGGGATATATAAAGAATGGAAAAATGCTGTATTAGGATTAGTTATCATTGTAAAAGTTGATATTACCTTAACTGAAAGACAATGACATAAAAACAATCTCTTTTCACTGGTTATTAACAATGAAGGATTAACATTATACATTTAAAGCTATTAGGCATCGAAAACCTGGGGAATCATTTGTGATCGCCTTATATTTTCATAGATATCCTTACAATACGTGATAACATGGTTCTTAAATCATTACCCAAATTATTTTGTTTTTAAAAGTAGCATTTTTGACACTACTGTACACAGCGAGGGTTAATATTTTTATTTTAATCACTTATTTATTATTTCATTTGTAATTTCTTCCTTTTTACATTAGACACTTCCATTTTCATTCCTATCAAATTAAATGTTTTTCTGATTACAACTGAATTTTTAAGAAAACATAAAATTAAATAAGCCTGATAAAAATTCAACAAAATAAATTATATTTCAAGTGATGTTGAATATTTTACAGCAAAATGTATTGAATGATTTATTCGTAAAGTTTCGTGATTTTAATATGTTGACGAAAAAATTATATGATTTTTAATTGATACTTTTCACCCAATTTCTTCTTTTCAAGTTCTTTTTTTATTTCTAAATCATGCATTTATTTAATGATGAATTCTGGTAACGTACGTCTTTAAAGCCATTTTACATCTCTCTATGATCGCTAATCATTTGACACAAATCAATCAATTTGAAATTAAAGACAATCTCTCTCTCATACGAATATATAAATAAATCTATCTTTTTAAATGTAAAGCAAATTCATATAATTATTAATATCCGTAACAGCTAGAAAAAAATAATCGTTTTTCAATTTTCTAAATTTTTTAAATAACAGAATAAATTATGCATAATGCTGGAAAATGTATAATTTATGAGTTCTTGATTTAAAATATGAAATGAATTGTTATTCAAAATTTACATATAATATAAAAAGAATATTGTTTGCAACTATTAAGAAACACTTATAATAAATTTTTAGAAATATTTGTAATTATATACACACGCATTTGCACAAAATCATAGCAAAATCTACATAAATTTCAAACATTTTCAGTTTTAGGATAAAAAATGAGCCCAATGACACTTTTTATGACTTTTATTCTAATCTGTGAGATATATTCATTTTTATGTAATAGCATTCTTCGTATGTATAACAGAATCAATTAAAAAATTATGAAATACTTTAATTTAAAATTAAAAAATTGAATTTTCTAATTTGAAATATATACATAACTTTAAGCCTAATTATGAAATATTATAGAATTGTAATTAGTTCACTTACTTAAGCAAGCAATTTTTTAAAAATATTAACTAATGTAACAGAACATTTCTGTTTTAAATACTTATATTATTGTTTTTAGATTTTATTTATCATCCAGACAAAATGAAAAGAATGGAATTAAATGAATATTTATACTTCGGCGCACCTGATGCTGCGTCATTGCCTTTCATATGTCCAATGATATTAAAACTGCTCGTGAATATTCATTTTTTGAATTGGGATTGTAAAGAAAATCAATTACAATTTCTGCATCATTTCATGAATACTTAACAATCGAAGTAATCCTCCTTTCAAGACATTTTCCTTAAAAGCATTTGATTTGAAACTTTGAGCTGTTTTTTTCGTCTCCTAAATTGCTGTTGGATTGAGAAATGGGAGAAAGGTTGGATTTTAGGATTAATTTCTCATTAGTACTCTTTCTTTACTTTTTTCTCCATCATGGCAGATAACATAGATGAAAATGATTTTTTTTTTGCTTGAAAATCTCGTCATGAATATCTCTTGGGCTTCCGAATCCATCTTTTACTATACATTCTGGAGACGTCGTAGAAAAAGTAAGCCGTTGTGAGAAAACAGAAATTTTTGCAATCATACACATTTAAAAGACATTGAAATTAGATGTCTTTAGCGTTTAATGAGTTAATTTGTATTGTTGAAAATATTTTTTCATTTTATAATTGACTTAAGAGAGTGTAATAAGTTATTCGAAATTGCTAGAATTAGGTATTCATTTTATTTTTCATGTAAGCGATATGTGTGATTATGATACTTTAATTTTGAGTGTTTTTATTGACTTTTAGTAATAACTCAGCATTACTTATTCTGCCACTGCACTTTTTTTAAATAAATTTTTTTCTTAAGAAATTTTATGTTTAATATTAATCTTCTCGGAATCCTGTGATAAGTACGTGTGGAATACGATAGGATATAAAAAAAATTTTCATGGAAAAGTTTCTAAATTTTCAAAAACTATATTTTTAAAATGTTTTTTTCTTAACTTTTGGCATCTTTTGTTATTTTTTTTTAATTTTAAAAAAATCATTATAAATTTCTGAAATGATTCGTCTTGAATTCTCGAATGAAAGTTCGTATTATTAATTGTTTTAAATTTCGATTTCTAAAAGCCGATTTCAATATTTACGATTCGTAAAAGTAGCAGAGTTGACTGTTTGCTGAGAAAAGTAAGCTATAAAACTACAAATATGGCAAATTTGAATCATATTTAGGATTTTGACGGGATAAAATAGAAACTTTTTCTACCATATAATTCATTAAAACTCATCCGGTAAAATGTGGATAAATAATAACTTTAGGCATTTTTCTGCTTCTATTTATAGTTAAATAATCTCTATATATTTTAAAATTTCTTAACTATACATATCTTTTAAAATAGTTAATCATTATAATACATTTGAAATAGATGATTCATCATCTCCTCATGTTCATTTTTCGTAAATATTTCACTTTTTTTATTATTAACCTTATTTAAAAACGCAAACATATAAATAATTTTTATTAATTCAAAATTTGAGCATTTGCTTTCTAAAAGTAAAGTTTTTATTTGCATTTTGGCCTTTACATGGTTTTCGAGCTGTTCCATGAGCAATTAAATTTCTAACTACAGCACATCCAATAGGCGAATCTAAATTGTTGTTTTGTAAAATTTTCAGATAGCAAAATATAACTCAGCTTATATAATTTCAGGAAATCTATAACTTCAGTTCAATAAATTGGGCGGATTCTCCATTCTAGATGTATCATCCGGCTGTTTATGATAATTAGGCAAGTGCTTCCTTAGTGAAAACAGTATTCACTGACAAATGGAAGATTCATATGACGTGAGTTGGGGCTTAGTACCTGATACCTTAAAAGGGTGATTCGATTTCTGCTTCCGTCGTCTATTCCTGTTGCTTCCATTTTCTGAAACAGTTGAAGATCCAGTACTATAGAATAGAAGCATTTCATTAGTATTAAGTCATATCAATTACTTATGTACACACTTTTTCTTTAAATTTTAAAAAAATATGAAATTTTTACTGTAAGATAAAATAATTAGGGTTTGAGAGCATACAATTTGTTTTCTTTTTTTGGATGGGAGATTTTGTCTTACATTTCAGACGGCGTAATTTTGTTCATTGAAAAACCATTTGTTATACCCAACTGCAAAACTGATGGAGATATATTCATCCATATGAAACTTTTAACATGCATTGATCATCTCAGCAAGATAGTCTTCGACAGTGTTAAGTTTAAAACCCGTTACTACAAAGTCATAGAAGAACAATGTTCTAGTACAAAGAACAACATTCTCACTAGGCTATAGCAATTTTTTAACTTTTTTATTATTATGTTTTTGGTAGCATATTTTTATCAGCCGAAACAACTAAAAATTTGCTTTTCACTTTATATATTTAATTTATTGTAAATTAGAAAAAATCCTTACTTTCTAGACACCAGAATGTCTTCTTTCATTCACGGAACTAATGTGATCTCAACAGTAAGATAGTGAACTTTCTTAGACCAATTTAACTATGAAGAAATAACTCCATAATAAGATAAAACTATCATTTACATATCAAATATAAAAAAAGCAATTAAATTAATTTTTTCCTATAAAATTGAAAAGTCAAAGAAGATAATTTAAATTTAGATTTCTGTGATTTTTCCTAAATTTAATAATATTTTTTCAGAAGGACTATATTGGAGTAATCCACATAATACTTATTGCAAATTTTAATCAGACATTCTGATAAAACAGTAAACAATATAACAGTGATAATCATAAGAAGTATTAAATGTAAAACTAATTTCCATGATAATTTTACTATTTCTACTCTAAATGTACTTAAGTTCAGCTCATTACCACTAACCAAACAGCTAAAAAAGACAAAAAAAATTTCTTACTAACTGAATGATTCTAATTTTTTAAAATAATGTAGTGCAACAATTAAAATTTCTTTTTCTAATTTGATCATAATTCTAAACGTTTTTTTTTATCGAAGAAATTTGATTCACAGCAACTTGTCTAATTTAACGGATTTACTGTTTAGCATTTAGCAAATTTCAAAGTCAATACCATTTCTCTTTAATCTTACAATAAAAATATTTTTTAATAACAAGATAATATTTTCTTATTTACATAAGTATCTGTCCTATAATAAATCTGGATGTAGCAATTTAGTGGACATTTCTCAAAAGCTGAGCTTTTGATGTAATATTTATCTCCAAAAGAAAAAACTTAATCAGTTGCTAATTCTGGATAACTTTCAAATAATTTTGAAAGTTGATTTCTCTTTTATGATGCAGAGTCTGCCAATACAAACATTTGCACCGTTTATTTAACTACAATACTTTGATATATTTTACATGTTAAATATATGAAAAAAGCTTTTATACAGGAAAACAGACCCTTTTTCCTGAAATGAAAATTTATGTGAAAGGGCTGAAATTGGAATACTTGTGTTGTTCTGTGCTTTTAAGTACCTCGCAAATTTAAGCAGAACTAGTAGGTCATCCATTTTCAAAAAAAAAAATTTTTTACAACACTTGTGAACCTGACATAATAACAGTATGACAGAGAAAAAAAACAAGCAAATAAAAAAATTATGTTAAATTTGCCTTAAAGGGTAAAAGCTGCTACACCTTGTGCAATATGTCTTGTGAAAGCTTTTTCCATGGTGAGTGCGGTTGCAGTTACATTTTCCCTTTCATTTGCTGCAACCTTAATTTCCTACCTAAGCGTCAAGCGAGAAAGTGAAGAAAAAAGAGAGTCGTTTTTCACCATTTACAGAAATGAGGAATAAATCCAAAACGACATTAAAGTGGAATTAAATGAGCCCCAGCTCTCCTCTCACTACGGTGTTCCTTCATAAGACGCTTTTGGAATATCCAACGTTGCAGAGGACAATAAATTTCCTCATTCTTTGTTTGCAGTTATCGCCAAATGAGTAGGAAGTTTTTATATCGCCAAGCGGGAAAGATTTTCTCCCACAAATGAAATTTCCTTTTTAGAGTAAATTTAATGCTTGGTCCAAAGAAGAAATTACCATCGATAAAGCTGATAAAAGAATTTTAAGGAAATGCGTTTTTTGGTAAAGAATCATAAGTAGTTAATGCATTCAAAAATGAAATGAGAAATTCTTCGCTGGTTGATGTAGCTTATTCTTAAATGCATAAAAGCACCATAAAATTTAGAAATCTGGTGAAGATATGCAAGCTTTAATAATTTATACCTTCCTTTTTCAACTAAAGGGAAGAAAGTTTGAGGGTAAAGATTAAGTTATATAATCAATAAAATTTAACGTTATTTAAAGTTGTAAACTGACCCTCAGTGAATGAAATAATGAAATTAATAAAAATATTAGTAATGTTTAATTAATTTAATATTAATCAAACAAATTTTTACGAATAAATATGGAACAGTATGTTGGAAAATTTAAAAAAAAATTGATAATAGCGTATTTGAATGAATTCTGTTTTTTAATTATACATTTATACTTTTTATTTGGCTGCATTATTATAAAAAATATTAATTATAGTGAATTTTTTATTGAAATTTTTAAAATAAAACAAAACTTTTTCACGCTTATTATGCTTCAGTCAAAATAATCAGTTTCAGAATAGGTTATTTCTTATTGAAATTCTTGTAACTATAATCTTAATTTAGGAATATGAAAGTCGACAAGATTATTTCTTACATTCATTTATTTGTAAAAAAAATATAAAAAATAAAAATAAAAATCGGCACACTGGAGCTAAAGCTGATACAAACTTCCATAATTCGATGTGTTTTAGATACTTTTTTTAAAAGAAAATTAAGAATAGTTTCATAAATAAGAAAATAAGATGTGTGCATTTATATAATTCCTGTTAGATTAATTTTGAAAAGTTTCACATTTACTAAATATTTTTAACTACCAATATTAAATGAGTAACTTAAAATTGCACACTTTTATATTATTTACTAAATATTATTTTTCAAATCAATATACATATAGGTTCACTTGTTTCCCACTTTAAATTGACAACGGAAAATAGATCACAATACTTAATTATAGAATTTAATGATGACAAAGGTAGTGCAATGAGATTTTATTTTTCAATTACATGATCAAGGTCGACGTACAGAAATAAGACATTATCATTGAGACCCTATTCAGATACTGCCAAATTATAAGTATTTGATGAAAAATTTGAAGCACGAAAATAATTACTGAAATCATTACGAATTTTATCCACATGATAAATATTCCACAACAGGCAACTTTACTAAAAGTTACTTTAGTGAACAAAATTGGGGACTTCATATAAATATCGTATCGAGATTTCAGTGAAACATATTGATTTTACAAAAATACTTGGTGGGAATCTGGTTTCGGTAATCGAAAAATATGAAAAATGTTTATTAATGTAAGTCTTTTATATAATTTTTCTAATGCTAGTATTTATTCCTGAAGTCAATTGGTGTTTTACTGATTGCCATTCTTGAACAACGAAAGGATGCGTACTCCATTCCTAATTTCTGGGTATACTTACATCGGGAAGAATACTTGATATTTATATGGGTTTCCTCTTGTAGACCACTGTCTATGAAAATCCACTTATTAGTCCTCCCACTGGGGGTGTTCAAATGCTTTAAGCCACCCTTTATTTGTGAGGACTTTGCTTAATTAATGTTATACAATTTTAAACATTGAAAAAATGTATTAATAAAGATACATATTCTGTAAAACTACACACATACAAAAATTATAATTTAATTACATGAGTATAGAATAGAAGGCCATAATACAGGTGCCAACAATATCGAAGTTTAATATAGAATTTATGATACACCACATACATTCACATATAACGTTAAATTACCTTCTCAATTTTTATGGAAGATTTAATAATAAATAGCTAAGCACTAGAATTTAGTAACTATCAAAAATGAAACTGAATCTCTATAATAATTTGTTTTCTAATAATAAATGCAAATACTAGTTACAAAATCTATCTTTAATAAAATCTTAGCTTACATCCCAAATCGAATGATAACTCTGAACTTTTATTTTGATATGTAATTCGTAATTAGGAGAAAAATTAAAATACCCATGTGTTAAAATAACAATAATTACGAATAATTAATTTTACATCAATAATGTAGCATTCTATCTAGAATAGCTAACTAATTTAAATTATGAAATGTACTTAAAAATTTAAAGTGAAATTACAATTGTGTGTTTTCTCAAATAATATTTGTTTTAATGTACAACGAAGTGACATTACTTTGCAAAGATTTTATACAACAGAAATAATACAATAATAAAAACTATAAACTGAATTGATTACTACTTTAAATTTAAGATTTTACCTAGGATTTAATATACTTTTTAAAACTTCCTCCGCAGAGTATATGCTAATAGCTTTAAGTGATGTTTTTATCTTAATAATTTTATATACAGAGTTATCAACTGAATATAAAAGAATAAAAATATTTCATAAAGTGCATATATATATATATATATATATATATATATATATATATATATATATATATATATATATATATATATATATATATATTAAGTATTTTTCTTAAAAATTTCTGATGATAATTAAATAAAACTTCATTATTAAATAAATTCTTTTTAAAAATCTTAAGATTTTACTTTCAAAGATACAACATATGCTCAATGCTAGCCAATAATAGCATTTAATAGTGATTGATATAGAAATAAATGCTAATTTCCAAATTTTCGCTAAAATGTTCAATTATATGGAAAAATGAATTCTAATGAAATAATCATGTGAGTATTTACTTCTTCTTTTAAATAAAGCCTTTTTATTATAAATTGGACGTTGAGTTAATGTAATATAAAATATATAACTCGTAATTATAAGAAATTATGTACGAGGTATTTCCATTTCTGCCCATTTCTACATATTCAAAATCCTTCCACTATAGTCAGTTGTGTCTCGTAATTTTGAGGCACGGTCAGGTGACAAAGTTAATAACTGAGTTGATATCTAAGTTAACACTGAATTGGGTAGAAAATTTTATCCTACCTTAATGGAAACAAAATGATGATTAATTATATCAATGGAAAAAAAATAATCAATGTATGCTCTTTATAAGTTTATTCAATAATGAATAAAAAGTAATATTTGTGAAAAAATATTCTCTTTGTGTACTAAATTTAAAATTAAATACTTCAAATATATAATACAAACTTTTCTTATACTTTTCAATCAATTATTTTTTATGCATATATTCAATTCCAGTGTTTGCATAGCAAGTATTTCTCCCCAATTGCGCCAAAAACGATACGTGAGCAAACAGATCAGACTTGAAAAAGGAGTCATAATTTAAAAGGTTAACATTATTAGAGTCCGAAAATCAGATTTTTTCGCCTTTTAATTGCTTAGGTTTTTGTTTAGTTATGTAATGAAATAAAAAGAAAAACTCTAATAAAAAGGAAATATAATTTTTTTAGTATCATTAGCGTTAACTGAAAAAAATAAACACAAAGGACTTGATTTTTTTCATTCTTCATTAAAAAAAGAATCATTTTTTTTTATGAAAATACTTTGATTTTTCTTCGCTTAAAGACCTCTGTTTATGATATGGACAAACAGTTTGTCAATTGCTGGAAAAACATTGAAAACTGTATTTCTGAAGAATAATTTCACAAAATACCATTTTTTCACAATGGCAGTGGGGGGATGTTCCACACATCAACGCTTCTGTCAGCTTTATCCTTGATTCCAACCACTATTCAACCGTGATTGATAATTTTGTGCTTCTGTTTTTCAACTTGTATATACATATCGCTGTGAGTGCAATTGATTTTTCTGGGGTTTTTTCCTTTATCTTACATTATTCATTTTTTATGGAAAAGTTGTCCTCTAAGTTGAGATATTGTGGATGGCACAAGTCTTAAAATTATTTTGTTAGGTTGCCCCTCATTGTACCTCAATCAATAAACTATATCATGAAAAATTACTTCATTAATATATAATACACCACTATTATTTACATTACCGGCAATTATTTAAATAAAAATATTTAGTTTATGAAAAAATTAAACTTTTAATATGTCTAGCTATATATGGATTGTTGACTGAACAGTAAAGCAACATTCGATTTAGCCTTAAACTTAGGGGTTCAAATTCGATCAAAATATTATAGCTATATCCTACTCACTCACACAATCTGGAATATTTCAGTGAAAAATACAAAATACTGAGTTTGATTTATAAGTATATGACTCAAATCTGGAACTAACTGTATCATAGTATATAAGTCTGGCCATTAACAATATTTTATTGTGTAATTCTAATGCAACATAAACATATAAATAAACAACCCCTTTTGCTATTTAGAATCATTCGTTCACGTATAACCTAACACTTTTTGTTTTTCTTTTGCCAAGAGAAACTGGTAAATGTGTGAAAATTCAATGAAAATCTACCAATATTGATTGATGCTTTATATAAAGGTGTTCAAAGTAATTCTTCAAAAGACTGAAGCATGCGCTTTACCATCTGCTCAGACGATCTACTTTGAATTTGAAATAATTTTTTCAACCCCTTTTATATTATCGGGAGAGTCAGTTTAATAGACCCCATAAAATCAAATCTTCCTCAAACAAACTTAGTGGCCTTTATGGAAGCAGGAAGAGATCTTTTCCCCGCGTCGTTGCCTTTGTTACCTCTGCGTGTGGAATAATGAAAACTGCTGATGAAATGCCATTTTTTGTTTTGTTTTCGTCAACTTTTATCCCTTCCGTTATGGGGATATTAAAGTCCTTACTTCAATGAGTCGTTTTATGAGGCAATCAACTTGCACCAAATTCTTTAGAGATCGGGGGAGTGATTTTTTCATAAATTCTCGCCTTAGTGGTGAGAACGTGTGATTCACAGTATCAATAATTTTGCTCTTGTTTTACGTCTACATTATATTTTAGTTCAAAAGGAAAAATTGTATCAATATTTTTATACTAATTCCTTTTATCTATTAAAATACTTTTGAATTCATTTTCTTTTCATTATGTTATGAACAGAAAAAAAAAACAATATCAACCCTTTGGCGTTAGTGAGCTTAAGATTTGTGAAAGTTTAACTTCAGACATATTTTAGAATTTTTTATTAATTGTAATTACAAACAATAATGGCAATGGAACACAAATATTGAATTAAAGTTAAATTTATTTTTTAATTTCCGATGTAAGCCTTTGGGGCTTTTCTGTGTTATCGGAGCCATATTCAAATATCCCCAAATCCTTAGAGTCAGCATTTTATTTGAAATGATAGCCGAAATATTTAATATTTTCATATCCATGATGAAAAATTATACTAGAATTAATCTTGCAAAATGTAACTCTTCAGAAAATAAACTATAACATCTTATGAATCTCTTTTTTGATTTTAGTAAAACATTAGTCGGTAAATGCAATCCTGCTAACAGAAAATTAATTTTTTCTAATTAAAAATTTGTTTTGGCTTATTTCAAAGCACTAGCAGATTATTTAGGTTCATTAATATTTGATTTTTACATGATTGCTCAAGGTAAAAAATTAATTTGGGAATTGCACTGAATTTATATTGAATATTAAAAAAATTTTAAATTCCTTTGAAGTTATAGACAAATATTTAAATTGAAATTCCCCTGACGCGATAGGTAATTTTCCTAATACAATGAGAAAATCAAAATTTTGGATAAAATCTTAAATAATTATTTAGAATCAAACGTTCTAAAGTATAAAAGTTTATACCTATATACTTCATTTACAACGAACTAGAACTAAACTCAAACTAAACTCCGTGGCACGACAGCCCATATGGGCCAAGGCCTACAGTGCCCATAACTGTTTTCATGATCGAGGGCCCTGGGGTGCGAAGCATATTTCCCATTTAGGTGGTCAGCCTAACGTGAGACTAGCAACGCACTGCTGATGCTAAATCAGCTTGAAGATAGAATGAAATCCACAAGAGAATGTTTTTATCATCACTTGGTGTCCTCTGTGCTTGGTGATTTTGTATCGTGTCTGATTTGAAGAAGTGAAAATCGATTTTATCATAAATATCAAAATCGAAATTCATCTCGAAACATAAAATATTATGAAGATTGTATTGCAATAAATCATTTATATAAAAAGGGAACATCAAGAATATTTTTTTAGCTTCCAAGTGAGTTTTTTGAACTAAGAAATTCTAAACATTTAAAGTATATTTAATCAATCATATAGTGACTTACACTACCACTAAATGAAATACAGTTAATAAATATAACTCAAAGAGTTTTCTCATTAGAAACTTTTTATAACTATCCAAAGTAATTTAAACTTTGAAACGAACTCATCCAAATATGTTTAGGCTCAATTTTTATTTAAAATTTGCTTTCTCTTGTCAACATTTAATTGGAAAAATAGGAATGTCAAGAGCTTTGAAATAAATTTTCAATATAATATCAAATTTTTTTTTCATTCTTAATAAAGTTATATTTTAATTCCGTGAAAAAGTTTATTTTAATTTAAGAATATCTCATTAGAAAGAATGAAAAACATTCGAAAATGATTGCTCTCTCTTTATATAAGAAATAACTTTCTCTCTTTAAAAATATTCAATAATTTTATAAGTTATAATATTAGATTAATAATAATTGAAATAAATAATTATGTTAATGCTTATAAAATTTGATATTATGTAATTGATGAGATGAATTTAGTATTGTTCATATGAATTGTTTTAAGGGCATACACTATATTTTTTTAAGGCGTACATATTACAAATATAGCTTATTGCATAAAATATACATGTTTACTTAAACATATTACATTTGAAAGAGAAAATTAAATAATATTTTAATTATTAGTTTGAGTTCAATTAAATTAAACGTAAATCAAATATTTGTATCATTGGTATTTTTCATAATCGTTGAAATATCTGGGATAAATTTTCAATACGATAGGAAATAATGAAATACGTTCATTAAAATGGTTTTAAGTAAAAACGAATCATTTTCGTACGTAAAAGATTGTTATAACCCATTAACAACTTTTTATTGGTTATCTTCATGTAATTATATAGTCTTTTGTTAAAAGTATATGAAGATAAGATATTATCTTTCTTCGGCCAATGATTTATTCTATATTGACTCAAAGATCCAAGATACAGAGTATCTTACATGCTACAAATTGAAGAATTAATTTTTGATAATAATAATTCATTAATAATTTGTACTACAAAATAGCATGTTTATGAAAACCAGGATAATAATATTAAGAATTAAGAATATATATATATATATATATATATATATATATATATATATATATATATATATATATATATATATATATATATATATATATATATATATATATATATATATATATATATATATATATATATATATATATATATATATATATATATATATATATATATATATATATATATATAGCTAGAATTCTTGTCTCTCATAAAAATACTTTGATTTTCCTAAAATAAAAGGGCATGAACTTATTAGGAATTCAATTTCCAAAAGTGAGTATGTAGAGCTAAGGTGAAAAGACCCATAATCGCATAAACAATAATCACTTATTCGGAAAGAACTTTCTAAATTCTCCGAACAGAAACATAAAATAGAATTTTGAATGGGAATTGAATGTCCGCGTCAATCCCTATTATTTCATTAGGGGCATATGCAGAGAAGCATGTTTGTTCACAGAATTAGCGCACAGCCCTGGGCTTATTGGGAGGAGAGAGGGAAAATTTAAGACAATTGTATTCTTTAATTTATCTTTTATTCTACAGTTTCCAATCCTGTTACGGACATGGTGGGTGGCAAGACGTGAAAGCGGGGTGGGGGTGGCAAGCGAGTTCTTAGAACGCTTGGAGGAGGCAATTTGTCAGTGCCTCTTCATTCTCCAGTGATTACACTGTTCGATCACTTCCACATTCTTTAGAAACAGCCGAAATTGCGTTTTTCTCTCTCCCTCTGATGCGGGGGAGTACATTGCTAAAGCTGAAATAACAGAGAAAAAGAAGCGAAGGATGTTTGAAGCTGTAACGAGAGGGACTTCTTTCACTCAATTGGAAATGAATGACGTCCACCATTTTAAGGGGATAAAAAAAATGCTTGATGCATCACAGGAAAACTTTCATGGTTGTAGTGGAAAAAGTATATTACTTAATTTTCTAACAAACGCCAAAAATGATAGAAAGTATTTTTTACAGAGAACCAAGTGTACTTTTTTAGGATTATGGTGAGCATTTTTTGAAATACAATTTTAAAGTATACGAAATTGATGAATTTGGCTTTCTCTTAGGTGAAAAATTTGAGGTACAGAGTTAGACTGGAGTTAGAACTTAACACAGAATATTATTAAATAAAAAACATTATGAAAAATTTAATATTTTGTCTAGAGTAATTTTTAAATATATTTTCTAAATCATATTGATATTTAAAAATCCAGATCATCAGAATTGATTAACGGTTTATAGCACATAATTGTTTTAATTTTATTTTATAAACATCTTTATATACATTCTAATGTTGAAGCACAAGAGCTTAATGCTTAAATGATACAATACAATAATATTCTTTTAATTCACAAGTACATTTTTAGTATTAAAAATGTACTTGTTTATTAAAACAATATCCAGCAACCTTTACAAAAACGCATATGATGAATCATTTTGTCATCCCTTGAAATCATAGATTAAAATCAAGTTAACACTCATATGTATGTTAGATTAGGTTATTTCTATAAGCTTCCAGATACCTGCCTCTTCTGATCAAAGACACTAAACTTAGCTAATTTTGAATAACAATCAAGTGGCAAGGTCAAAATCTTAGTTGCCGGTTCCTTTTTCTCACCACACCAGCAGAAGTACATTGATTTTTATGGAAATTTTATCGAGCATGCACCCTCTCAACAGGAGGATCTTCTAAGTCAATTCCTCACTAATCTGTGATCGCCAAAGTCTTTCCGCTGGAGTGGCGTGAGTGTGGAGAAGAGGGTACCAATTCATGTGTGACCTCGTCTTCTGATTGTATTTCCGAATTACGAGGCACTTGGTGATGGGCGAATAAAATTTAAAAGACAGTATCATTTAAATTCTTCAATTTTTTTAAAAATGTTAGTGTTAAAACATTTACAAAAGACTTTGCAGCGGCTGTTTTTTTAAACAGTGATCCTACTGTTGGTAAAAGTTAATTCTTCAGTTCAATAGCTCATGTAATTGAGTCTGAACTATAATGTAGCTATTTGAAGTGGCTTAAATTCTCATAAAACGTAGGTCCTGTATAAATACTTATATACAAAAGATAATCGTAGAATGACAACCAAGAAAGCCAAATCAAACTCGACATATTCAGTTGTATTTTATTATTCTTTATGATTTATTTAAAAAGTAACACGTCAGTTATTTAATAGTTATATTCAATAATGTTATTCTTAAAATCAATCACGACAAGAGATTGAAAAATAAAATGGTAAGTTTAATCATAAATTCCTCGTAACTTATCAGTAGAAAGTCATAATTTCATAATCCTTTTTTCATCAGTTCTTATCTTAGTTTAAAAGGATATAGTTATATAATATAGCATAATCATTTAATAAAAAAGAAACCACATTAAAATAAAATTAAACTTTTTGGGTGGATTTCCAGAAAAACAATTTCCCATTGGGAATAACTATTATGATCTAATTTTCTTAACATCTTGTATCTACTAATGTTTGGTTAAGAATATTTTCCCAAACATTTTAGTTACCGGTAGTAGCATTCACTTAAGGGTTGGGAATTGAATTCGCTAATTATTGAACTAAACGTCAGAATCCTTAACTGAGCTACATTAGATGTCAAGTAAAAGATATATGTTGATCTCTAATATCACTTATTTGATGTTGTCACCTTCTGATTGAAGTCTTAGTAATATAGAAAGAAAAATGCACAATTTGTATACTTATCAAAAATTCGTAAAATAAAGGTACCTTAGATTTCATGACAACTTTTATATCTTAAAATACACCATAATTGGGATAACAAGCTAGTGATATATGATCATTACAACAGTTTTACGGTATTGTATTTTAGGAGGAAAAGCTTTTATTATAGCTATCATATAGTTCCCTATTAGATCTCAAATTTTATGACAATGAATGAGTCTATTGATTAGCACAAAATAATTAATTTCTCTGAAATATCAATCTGGTAATGACATACTTTGAAATAAAACAACTAACCACAACAACATTGCCATTTTAATGCAGTTGTTAGTCAAACTGTCACAATTTAATTGTTTTAATGTATGTGTGTATTGCTCAATGATTCTGCGAAACTAAACCGAAAACAATAGAAATCATACGTCTTCACTGACATTTAGAAAATGGCATTTTACACCACTGTCTCTTTCTTTCCTCGTAAGAGCTTGGAAATACAAAGCATTGATGGAAGACTTAAAGTTTTCCAATGTAGAAATCCAAGTGAAGTTTCCTCAATTCTACCATTGTCATATATATATATATATATATATATATATATATATATATATATATATATATATATATATATATATATATATATATATATATATATATATATATATATATATATATATATATATATATATATATATATATATATATATATATATATATATATATATATATATATATATATATATATATAAGTTTTAAAATGAAACATTAGTCTCATTTATTAAATAATTAAATAGAGCTCTATAATAACAATCTCTATTTAATAAAATGCGTGTATACACCAGGCATTTTATTAAATAGAGATTGTTGGAATTTCTTATGCAAACAATTATTTTAAAGAAACCATATCTTTTGCCCTTTTTTCATTTTTAAAATAGTTCAAACTTTTCCTTGATTTCTGTGACATAAATGCATTTAAATATATCTTTTCGTAATTCAGTCTTTAAAAATTGTTAGGTAACATGAAATGAAATGTCATATTTATGTTTCATCAAACAGAGATGCTGTGTGTGAATTTTTTTCTAAATATTTGTTAATATAGAAATAAAATTTTTAGTAATATATTAATGTATAAAAATTCAACTTATAAGAGAATTTCTTTAATAAATATATTTTTGCGAACGGTATATTAAGAACTTATATCTACTACAAGGATGTAATGAAGGTAGTCCAAACGTAAGATTGTAATTTATATGCATTTAATAAAATTTAATATTAAATGTCCAAATATTTTCCCCTTGAAAATTTATTTATAGTTCTGTATATTTCAAATATGATATCCTTTTCTCCGATAACTGGTCACTGCTTTGTTCATTCGTTGAACAGTGTTCTATAAGATGAAGCTCTTTTTTGTTATCAAGGATTTGGAGATTGCATTTCTTCGTGAGTACAATAGTTTAGAGAGCAATGTCATGCTCTCTAAAGTTTAATTAATAATCTCATCATATTCCTGCAAAATGGCTGCATATTAGCTACCTGAGAAGACTACATGCTAAATTTAACATCTTACATCATTTTCACAAACAAAATGTCTTTTATCATTCTCATTTAACTAAAATGTTGCTTTGAAGTATCTTTTTATGAGTTTTTTAGTCTTTTCAAAAAGATTAAGTTTCTGTATAACACTTTTAAATTTGTTTTTCTGGATTGCGTTCTAATATGTAGTCTCCATTTTATGTCCAATGCATGAATATCATACAATATGTTTCTTCAGTTTATTATCTTGCTCCTCTTTTTAAAATGTATAATGCTTCAACTTATGAGACAGATTTATTTAGTTAAAATATCTAGTAGTTTGCAATATTATATTCTTGTTAGATGATAAGGACTCCAACGTATTATTATGAATTGAAGCGAAAATATACTTGATCCCCCACATCATTTAACATCTCTTATTCTTGATCAAAAATTGCAATCGTACCATTCTGACATGAATGTTTTGTATGACTTAATGATTAAGATTATGTGGCTTGGAATGAAATTGAAGAGCTAGAATTAAAAGATACGAAAGAGAATACCATTTTTAAGCTATTTGTAAAGACTTTTTGAGTTTCTACTTGATAGATTCATTATTGATAAAGAAGGCTTCCAAATTTTCTATTTCACAATACATGGTTATAACCAATTATTTATTGCTAAGTGCTTAGGAAATAGACAAATGGCGCTGTCATTAATAACTTTGTTTCATCCTTCGCGTCTTTTTCAGATATAACCACAAAATATATTATGATTTCGTCACAGAAATCCTATTTTAACTTAATGAATATCTATAAACCTTCAACTTTATAAACTTACAGAACAACCAAACAGTTAATTTACAGCTGTCCATAATAATGTCTACAAAATAGACAATTTGGTTTTATATTGATTTACTTTTTCACTTAGTAAAGACAAATCATTAAATTTTCAATATTTCTTCTTAAAAATTTATTGATATCATCTGCTTTTATAATTAAGATACCAAAACAGTAAAAAAATGGAAATGCAACTGATGAATGAGTTAAAGTATTCGAATGAAGTGACTTAGATGAATGTATGCATGCGCGTATTCACAGTTATAATTTTCCTTACTTTCAGATGGTTTCCTGTTGGACGTTCGCTATACTGCTGACAACGCTGCACAGCGTTAGATCTGAAGAATCCTCAGCAGGTGACCATTCTTCTTTATTTTTAAATTTCATAAGAATGTATCAAGGTCGCAAGAAAAAAGATAATATTACTTTCGTATTTCTGTTATTTTCATTTCTAATTTCCTTTAAATGCCTTCAATAAAAAATATCATTGCTCTGTGGTACTTAGCATCTGCAATTAAATATTTACCAGAACATAAAAATATTTATTAAAATATTTTTATAAATTGGCAACTGCCATAAACTTGCTTAAAAGTCGAATGGAGGGAAATATTTTTAAAATAACTTTTATGGGCAAAATAAAACTCAAATCTAATTTAAAAATCAATCTAATTGCTTAAAAGAGATTATATTTGCATAAAAGATTCTCGAAAAAAATATTGAATAATCGTTAAAAATGGTAAAATCAGAATCCTGGTCTAACAGATTAATATTACATTTATGGAATATATTATTTTGAATTTTTATTTTCTTATTTTAATAATTAATAGTTATAAACTGTAAATATTTAGAAACACATTCTTAAATAAAATTATGGAGTAATGTCAATTTCTTCAAACGAATAAGTAATAGGGTTTTATATTTAAATTGTAAGTGCATTTATTAATATAAGAATTATTAAATATAATTATATATTTCATGTTTTTATGATCAATTTTAAGGTAAAAAAGTTCATATTGCATAGTACAATAATTCTAGTCGTAAAATTGCAAAGGTGTAAGAAGTACAAGAAAGATACGTAGATCCATGTAAAAAAATAAGCATTAAAAAATTAACCATACATCCATTTAATTGGTTAATAAAAAATAATTTCAATAAATTTAATCTATTAAAACTTTTTTAAAACCATAAAAAGACGTAGATTTGAAAATTATAACCTTCTCAGTAAAATATTCAAAGAATGCTTTTTTTAAGTCTAATCTTTTGTGGCACTTTAAAGGTAAATTCTACTAGACATGAGCCAAAGCTAATGGTATAAAAGCTATCCTTGCCTATGAATAAAAATATAGATTCATATGAAAAAAACCAACTATATTTCTATAACGCAAATACGGTTTGTAATTGAGTTATAGAATTACACTTCGATTTTCTTCAAATCTTAAATATTAGCACAAATATGTTGAAAGTATTTTTGCAGTTTATCTCAGTAACTAAAACAATAATACATTTCAACAGGTATACGCTAAACTAAATTTCTATAGTTAAAAAAATTGTCTATAATTTAAAAAATACCTTGTAATTTTCTCATATATATATATATATATATATATATATATATATATATATATATATATATATATATATATATATATATATATACCGGGTGATCCAAAAGTCAGGACGAACTTTAAAAATGAATAATTCGAAAACGAATCACGATACAAAGATGCGGTTTGCACCAAACGGATGGAAAAGAAACCGGGTTTTGTGTGGCAATGAAAAAAAATAGTTCTGTTGGCGACCAATAGATGGCGCTATAGTGTTTTATTGCAACAAAAGATGTTTTACAAATGAAACAATGATTAATGAAGTCAGATTAATTACAGTTAATTAGTACTTACTACAGTAAATGTTCAATGTGCTGTCCATCATTCAGAAGTAAAGCTGTGAGACGAGTCACCACACCATTCACAACATTTAGTAGCATTTCTTGCGTTATGGCAGACACATTTTGGCGGATGGCATCTTTCTTTTGGCTAGTGATGCCGGTTGGTCGCTGTACACTTTTGACTTAAAGAAGCCCCACAGCCAAAAGTCACAGGGTGTGAGATCGGAGATCTTGGAGGCAATGCGTGATTAAAGTAGCGACTGATAATACGATCCTCCCCAAATGTTGAGCGTAGCAGGGGTTGCATAGGCAGAGCAATATGAGGTTATGCTCCATCTTGCATAAAGGTGACAGTTTGGAGTGCCTGTCGCGCTTGCAGTTCAGGAATAATGCTGTTCTGTAACAGTGCTAGATATCGCTTACCAGTGACAGAAACTGTTTGGAAACCTGTCTGTGTGACTTCCTCGAAAAAAATGGACTAATTATGAAATTAGCAGTGAAGCCACACCAGACTTTAGGCTGTTGTCACTTTAGGCTGTTGCAAGGGTACCTCAACAAATGCATGTGGATTTTCTGTGGTCCACACTCGACAATTGTGGGTGTTAACAGCGCCAGAGAGTGTGAAATGTGCTTCATCTGTCCAAAGCACAGTGTGAAGCCAGTCGTGCTGCTCTTCCATCTTATTGAAGACCAAATTCGCAAAATGTCGGCGAGAGTCGAAGTCAGGAGGTTTCAGTTTTTAGTTATGTTGCAATTTGTAGGGATACCGTTGCAAAGTTACTCGCAGCGCTCTCCAGACACTTCCGTACGACACTCCTGTCTGCCTGGAAACTTCTCGAGCACTGCACTCTCCATGTGCAGCAACCGCCGACATGGCTTGCACCGTCTGCTCCTCTGTCGTGGCAACAGCAGCTGCAGTTGAGGAACGTCAACTTCTTTGACGTGATGCCAAAGAACCTGCAGCTTCAAATTTTTTCACAATTTTGTTCAATGCAGAAGACGTTATTGGTCCTTTGTTATCTCGCATACCCTTCATGTAGCGATATGCTCGCAATGCCGCAATGGCACTTTCAAAATTCTTATAAAACAGTTTAACTAAGAGGGCTTTCTCAACTATGGACAGCATTGCGATGCATACCACTTTCGACTACCATTACCTGCTGCAGTTGCTTCTTTTTATATCGTTTGTTGGTTTGCATAATCCTACATCAAAAATCCGACAGCGCCATCTGTTGGTCGCCAACAGAACTATTTTTTTTATTGCCACACAAAACCCGGTTTTTTTTCCATCCGTTTGGTGCAAACCGCATCTTTTTATCGTGATTCATTTTCGAAATATTCATTTTTAAAGTTCGTCCTGACTTTTGGATCACCCTGTATATATATATATATAGTTATTATGAATTAATTACTGAAAACTTCAAGCTTGTAGCCCATGAAAAAAATATCAAAAAGTAAAAACTTTTAAAGTGTCATAAAAAAAATAGTTTCAGAATGAATTTTTTAACATTTTACTGAGAAGATGTAAGCAATTTTCAAAGTTACGTCATTTTATGGTTTTTGATCAGAGATTAAAAGCCAAAGGGTTTGAATTATTTATATTTTTGATTGGATTGAGCTATTGGTGATGTCAGAGATGTCATTACTCTTTTCTACCGGAAATTGATCTGGCTGGAGGTTGCGTTCATTCAAATTTTTCCAAAATGGCAAACTGAAAAAAATTCGTATGATTCTGTTAGCTCATATGCTGTAAACAATTTTTTCAACTATCTCCTGAGCTGCTTTACTGTTTTTTCTTTTAATTAATATCTTGATTTGATATCTTTAACTATGAAATGACTTCAACGAAGCTTATATCTGATTAAATGCTCTTGCAAATTAAATTTTTTATTGTTATTTTTTTTTTCAAATATAAGCAGGTGCACAGCTGACGCATGAGTAACTAGCGGGTATTTTCCTCATTTCATGCATTCATCCCTCCAGCAACCTTGGGTTTGGATGTGTGAATTGGATTAATCTACCTTAATCTATTGTAGACCATAGTTTAACTAGATAGAGCTAGTGCGAAAAATGACGTTTCAACGATAAAAGATTCGAAGCAACTGCACACATACAAACCTTCTCGACAAATAAAACAATTAGCAGTCTACGTTCATACCTATATTTATTGAACTGTTAAAGCTATTTGCTTTGTTAACCTTTCGAAGAGCTGATGTTCAGCTAATATTTCTGATCCTTCAGCAATTTTCATTAAATTTTATTAATTTTGGAAATTTAGTATTCAAAATTATTAAAAATAAAATATGAATATCTCCTTACAAATATAAGCAACTGAGAAGGGAAATATGCAAGCTTTAAAAATAAAATGTATTAAAAATTACAAAAATATCTTCCTACATTCAGAATTTATTAATTAGCAGTGTCGAAAAATTTCCTTTTACATTTATCGGTTCTATTTACACAAAAACTAGCCTTCTCAAATTTCTTTCGATCTCAGTTCTTTGAAAAGACTTAAGAGAAACTTGTGCATGAATAACTCGAACATTTTCATTCAGAAATACTAAATGATTTGAAAGTGAATTACGAAATGTTTCTAAAAATATTTTTATATTAAATTATATCACTCGAACGATTTATTTTTTAGCCTGTTAAAAAATATGGGTTTCAGAAATATTATTTCAAATTATAAAACAATCTAATCCCGTTCTTTGTTTGTTTTCATAAATGGTCCAACAATTAAAATTTTTTTATTTACACTTTTTCATGCTTACTTTGTTTTTTAATAATGGGAAGAGTAATTTTTGCATTTGAAAAATTAACTCAGAATCCATTTACAATGCAAAGTCAATTAAAAAAATATTTTTTAAAAATCGCAATAAAATAGAATTTCTACATTTTAATATTTTTATTTAAAAAATTAAAAATGGGGCAAATTTGTTTAACGATGTGACGTCATGTTCAAAAATAACTTGATCTTGATAGTTTTTTTTTATCACTTTACGGATCTCGTTTACTGAAATTAATGAAAATATACAAACTGTTCTCAGTAAAAGAAATTATAAAAATTCTTAATATAAAATTAATAGCGAAAAAAATATGATTGCTATCCTCTGATATCTTAAGAAGTTAGCTAAAACCAATAACATCGTTGACTTTCAAGAAATTCACTACAATTTAAGTTGGGGAATAATCAGGTTTCATTAAGGAGAGACTCGCGAGTATTCTAAAAGAATATTGATAGAGATTTTATGGTTGAGCCACAATATAAGTGCGGGGTTTAAAAAATCTTGCTGCTGTATAAGAAAACACTTTTAACTCGCATGAGTTAAATATAAGTATAGTACTTTTTATGGTTCAAATGAAAGCATTTCGTGCTGCTTTAAGGCTAGTCTAGTGAGTGCAGTTGAGCTATTTCCACCAAAGATCATAGTTATATATCGAGTCATTTAGCCTCATATGGAACCATTATAATTTATTTTTTTCCGGTAAAACATTCCTATTGGTAAGAGTTTAAGCGAAGGAGTAAAGTGACTTCAATCATCCTTTGCAAATAAGTCTTCCGACTCGTCAGTCAATATCCATATGGAATAGAATTCATTGAACACGCATTTCACAATGCAATGAAATCTGTTCACTTTGGATAATACTGAAATACTGGTTCGGTCACATGTGAAGAAATCATTGTTAAGAAGCTAGTTTCAACTGTCAGATAGAACCCAACAATTTCTGACGTCTTTTTCTGGTAGTATATTCCAAAGTGCCTAATTGATATTAATAAGCTTTTAGTGCTGAATATATATAGAAATCCCAATTACATCGAAAAAGACTAGTTTTTCTCGAAGAGTTTCATTATGAATATTACCACCAGTGAGATCGTATTATAAATATTATCATCTGTGTGATCATATTTAATTTTTGCCCTCAGAATAGACCTTAATAATAGTTTTGCCAAAAAAGCACTTTCAGGTACTGCAATTTTTATTTTTATAAAAGTTTGAATAAAACATAAATCCCATATACATTATAATAAAAGTTTAGCGCCAAAACGTTTCCTATACGTAAAACGATATATAAATGGTATTCATGTAAGAAATTTCACTAGTAAAAATGATCCCTAGTTCGAATAAGTTTCTTGCAATTTTGAAGAGTAAAATAATTTTTAAATGACTTGAAGTTATTTATATTCTTATATTTTGGCAACAACAAAACGATCCAGAAATCACTTTTCACTTTATCCAAATAAAACTTCTAACCCTTTTCGATAACAACACACAGCTATGGTAATATTTCTGTCAAATATACTTATTTTATTTTCAGTCATTCATCTTGCCAAAGCAATTTCAGAAATCTATAAAATATTCGATATGGTCGTATAATAAATGTATTAAAGTTGAGATTTAAGAAAAAGTAAATAAATATGCATCAAATATCTTTGTAATCAAATGAAGTGAAGAAACTGGTTGAAATTTAAATGTGAATTTGTTATTGAGTGATTTAACTATGCAAAATTTATAAACTATATAAATTTGTCAAAAATAATAATTTTTATGATTTATCAATTTTCTATGCAAGAGGATCAAAGCAATGTCTATTCAACAGAGGCTAACACACCAATCTTTATAAAAGAACCCATAAAAATAATTTTTCTTTCCATATGTATGTTTTTTATAAATTTATTTACCATTACAGAAATGTAATTAGATCACTTAGCAATGAAGAGAGAAATTAATACCCATTCAGGCTGATTAGTATTTTGGGATGGTTATCACTTTCGTTAAATTTACTGATTTTCTTAGTACAAAGCACCACCTGAAACTACTTTCAATTATTATCTTGATATTGCCAGTATATTTTGGAAATAGTCTATGTACCGATAGTAGAAATTATCTAGTTGTCAGGACCTTATATTTTGAATAATTATTTTTTTAATTGCTGTGTGAATTATAATCACTTAAAATTTAACATTAATTTAAATATTATTTAAAAAAAGTTTATACAAAATATTATTTTCACATAAAATGCTTTGTATTTTATCATTTGTTTTTAAATTTTATATAATTAGTGTCAGAATTTTTATGTAAATAATTTTCTATCATATAAGATCTTATCACCACAGAATATAAATTGACAAAATAAAAAAAAACACACACAAATAAGACAGTGTTTTACTCTGATGGGAGTTTTTCAGAGGGAGTTTTTTAAAGAAGATTATTAGAAAAAGTATCAAAATTCACTAAAACTTCAGTATAAGTATAAATTAAATAAATAAGACTAAAAAAAGCAAAAGAAAATCCAAAGAAAATGAATTTCACATAATGTATCTTTTAGTTTAAAAATTAGTTCCACAAATTCTTGTTAAGTGGCTATAATTATTTTATCAACTGAATCCAATACTATATCTTGGTTATCCAATACTAAAAATATTATTTACTGCCAAATAGCAATAGTGTGCCTGTATATATTATTCATTTCATTTAGAAAGCCTGAATCTAATTGAACTAAAATGTGCACAACAATTGCGTAGATTTCTTCCCACTTCATTTACTCGCAGCTGTCCAAAGGCCCAAACTTAATGAAAGAGGGAACAAGAGTATCGATTTGCACAGCCAATTTTATTCAATTAACACCGCGCACGAATGGAATCTTAAGCGCAACTAATGGATTCTTGTTTAACTACAAATGGACTTGATGATGAATTCAAATGAAATGAATAATCTCGCCCTCAAGAGAATAAGCATAAGTTGTCGCCATTTACATCCATTAAACATACTTTTCGAGTGACCGCATGGCTGACTTTTTGACGAGAATCTGACAATTAGGTAGTTATTACTCGTTTAGATTCCCATTTCTCTTAATTCAATAAAAGTTTTGTCTTTCAAGAAGCTTATAGGTAGAAATTGCATGAGAAATAATATTTAAATCATAACTCAAATACATTTAGATTTTGAATTAGAATACCTTTGCAGATTTTATCTTAATGCACCTTTTACTAATTTTCCTAATTACTAGTTCTTTGCATATTCATTAGTTATGAAATCTGTTACTTAAATATTTCCCTTATCCGGGTATCGTTATTTTTATGTTTAAAAATGATTTCAACTCTTTTGCCACACATACTAAATTAAATTTATATTTAATAATTAATTCGTCAAAATTTAAAAAAAAAACCGATTAGTTTTGATGAATATGTTTTCATAATTTTCCACGGATTTTTGCTTTGTAATCTTTTTTTTTGAGCAGCTTCGCAGCTTGTTCATGTACAATGTATTTTTCCAGTATCATGTTTCTTAAGCATTTCTTTTGTTGCAAATTTTTGTTTCAATTTAAATTAATATCTCATTAAATTGCGGTACAAAAGTGGGATAGGTCATTTATTTTTTATTGTCCTACGTGAACATCAAGAAACGAAACAAAAGAAATTTTATGAAGATCTGAAATTTATGGCTGACAGCTGCTTATCATTGTCAACGGAATGACCAAATGCCAGACATGAATGTGTTTCAACATCACTGACTTGAGAAACCAAATGAAATTCGACAACCTCTCTTTGGTAAATACTCAGCCATATTAGTGTAGTTATAAAAACTTCAGAAACTCCTGTTTCAATTCAATCAAATTTATTACATAAAATAATTTTGAATGTAATTCTTGAATCCTCTTTGCATTATTAATTTTGTGGCTGAATTTTTTTCCTAAGTACACTTATTCTCTCACTCTCTTACTATTAGTATTTCCCAATTAAGTTCGAACTTTAGTTTGTCGTTTTTATTTAAAAATTGTGCTGCACCATTCTAAAATATTATAAGTCAAATCAAATCATAATGCAGCATTTTTATCATAATGAATGCCTTTTTTATTATGCAATTCATTTCTCAATATATATTGCACATTAGAAAGTAGTATAAATTACCTCTTAAAAGAGAAACAGCTCTCGATTTTTAAATGGCTGAGAAGAATTTATTTTGCAATTTTTTGTAACTGCAAAAGAATGGAACATTTATGGCAATTAATTCCAATCAGCAGCCAATAATTTCAATTTCATAATGCTTTACCGAGCCAACATTTTTTTTCAACATTTCTCGGGATGTGAAAGCCGTGAAGAAAAAGTCCGAGCTCCAGTGGCTCAGTAGCTTCCCGTAAGCTCAGCAGTGAAGCATCATTTGCCGCGGGCAGTGGTTGGGAGGGTGACCATGGTGTACTCTCCTTCACTGGGTTTGCTGGAGCTCCGTGAGTTGGGGACGTGTCCACGTTAATATGTGACGTCCAAAGTCCTTCCGCTGGTGTGGCGTGGATGGGGAGAGGAGGGTGCCAGCTCAGGTGTGGCCTCGTCACCTGACCGTGGTCTAAACTTACGAGGCACCTTAAAAAGAGCAAAGACGTGCTTTCACCTTCGTGGTGCTCTGATCCAAACGAAAGACGCTCTCTTTGACTTAATTCACACTGCCAAAGGTATAGCGAGCTTGGCTTCTCTAAGTGTCATAAGCAACAACAGCAACAACAGAAAAAGTCCAGTGCAAAAACCAAATACAGCAGATATTTCCTCAAAGTAGGACCCGTAACATTTTTCTTTAATTTTGGGCTTAGCATCAGTATACTCTTGAGGCACTTTTTGTAAAAGTTTATCGAATAAGTAAGTGGAATATTTATTAAAAACTTATGATTCTGCAATTTTGCAGAAAGTAAGTTACAAGTATTAAGCAGTTAGCCGTTCAAAACTAAATAATAAGGGAAATGGATTCAATCGGAAAGATTAAGACCATCTTTCCGATTGAATCCATTCCACGATATTTTTCTTCATTTCCTGCAGTCTGTCAAATTAACTTTTTCCCTATTGAACTATTTTGAAAAATATCAAAACTCTTAGAATTCTGATATTTTTTACCAGAACTAACAAATAATAAAGTACTAACATATACAGAACTTACTCGATAATGCTTCATAATCAAAATAATGATTTTGAATTGCCCATTTTTTTATTTCGAAGATATTAATCAGGATCGACATTTTGTTATGTTTACTAATTTATAAATATTTGTAATCAGTTCCAAATATCTGCATTATTTTTTTCTTGAATTTGTAAAGTCCTTTGAATGGCAAAATAAAATGCTTTTCTTTAGGTCTGGACGAGGTGTCCTCCCTTCCGATGCTGGCCTCGGGGAAGCGACAGCACAACATCATGAGGTTCGGAAAGCGGCCCGCGGGGGGCCACAGCCTCATCCACTTCGGCAAGAGAGATGAGCCCCGGCACAGGTACCTCTTCTTGGGAAAACGGGAGGGGGAGGATTTGTACGACTTCCTGCAGAAGGACGACAACTCCTACAAGAGAGGACACACCATCATGAGGTTCGGAAAGCGGGCTCCACCACAGAACAGCCACAACTTCATTCGATTCGGAAAGAGGACACCCGGACACGCCATGATGTACTTCGGAAAGCGGGGTGGCCACAATATGATGTATTTTGGAAAGAGGGGTGGACACTCCATGATGTATTTCGGAAAACGAGAAGACGAACCTGGTAAGGAAAAATATTATCATCTTCTGCATGAGAACATTTTTTTTTCATTCATAATTTCCTTTGAAGAAAATTTCAAGTCACTATTCTGATGAAAACTAAAATTTTACCATCTTTAAATTTTATTTTCAGTTTACAAGTTGATAATAAATTTAAATACTCAACTTGAATAATAATAATAACAAATTATTTGTGCCGGTTGTTTTCAACGGTTAAAAAAAGTAATGGTTTGAAACTTTTTCAAAATGTAATGTTTTAAAGTTGTAATCCTAATAGCATGTGATTAAGTGTATGCATGTGTTAAACTAATATTTTAATCTCAGATATAATTCTGTAAACTGATTTTCCAAAATTATTCAAAAACAATGTTTTCTAGCAAAGAAAAATTGTAGATGAATTCTCAAAATATTATAAACATTTAATATAGGAGAATATTTTGCGTAGTTATCTTTTATCCTGAAATTCTTTTCTTTTTGAATTATAATTTTTGCTTATTTATTTTTCAAAATATTATACTACAAATCATGGATTTATGACACCTTAAGAGGTTATTAATTATTTCAAGATTATTTTCTCCTTTGATATAGTATGAAAAGCAAACAAGAAATATGATAATTTCGAATGATCGAAATATGATAAACATGAATATTCAAATATTAATAATACAAACAATGCGAAAATAATAACAAATAAAATTCATAAAAATAATAGCAATTTAAATGAATGCCGTCTATTTTTGTATCTTGTGTAGAGAAGATATGCTTCAGACGCAAAATCATTATGCTCTTATTTAGGATATTTTTCTTGTTATTATAACTTCTATTGACAAATGATATTTTAGAATATTTTATGTATGACGAGAAGAGTATGCAGGAATAAAAAAATATTTTAGGAATTTCCTAATTTAAGATAATAATTTGACAAAAATTTTAAATAATTAAAAAATGATTTATTCTCTTTTTAGAAATGTACTTGGTCCCCGAAGAAGATGATCAACAAGAAGTGGAAGAAGACAAAAGAGCTGCTCATCAGATGATCCATTTTGGCAAAAGAGATCCTGACTCCGAGGAAGAGGAATCAAAGAGGGGAGGATCTCACTCCATGATTCATTTCGGCAAACGACCTTTTGAAACCGAAGAAGAAGAATCGAGTATTTGAAATTGTTTATATCTCTGTTCTTTACATATCACTATGTCTAAGACAACTGAAATGTAGATAAAAATTTTATATAGTAATAAATATAAAACGAATGTCCTGTGAGTTTATAACTCTTGAATTTAATGAATCCTCTAATTTCTTGCATATTTTGAATCTCTAATATCTTATAATATTTTATTTCTTATAATATTTGAAGCTTCTGAATGCTAAATTTCCCTATAATTTTTGAATGTAATCCTTATACATTTATGCCCCAGAAAAACTGGTGCACCTACGTAATATCATGTAGGCCACCATGAAAATTTTTTAGAGTTTAACTAATGTCTAGGTTAACTAGGATGCAATTTACCCCTTGAATCCTGCAAGGAAGCCCACAAATTTATGGAAGTGGGAGGTGGTGATGATTTTTTTCAGATCATCATATTGCAAGGCATATGCTCTGTAATGTTTATATCTAGAATTTATATTCCTAGTGGAAGTGCTTAATATCTGAAGAGTTATATTTGAGTCATTCTCAGAAGCCTTTTGCATTTGTGGGGTGTCCCAATGCCTGTTTGAAATTCTCCTAGCTCATCTAAATGCGCAATGGACATGAATGTGTGTTGATGTTACCTCCGGATGTATGTGCATTTGTCACAAGACATATTCCCTCGTTAACTTATATGGGGTCCCATATCACGCAACCTATACATGCTCTATATCATCAAATAGGGTCCATCAGTTTGAACATTTGTTATTATATTAAAAATATATCAATTCATGAAGTTTTTAACATATCCTTCTACTTCCATCCGTTTAATTCCTATAAACGAGGCTCGTCAACAAGGCAACGATTTAAAAGCATCGACATTTCAATCGTAGTATTGATGGATCCGAGGAAGACCTAAAACTTTGAGCCATATAGTTATTAATAGTACATGTGCGGGATTTCAGCACTAGAAGTTAATATGGATCATGATCCGCAAAATAGTTTGCAAAATGTCACTTGTTGATATTTGTCAGCATTGAATTTCACAATATTAGTGTAAGTGTTGCAAGTATATCTCTTTTATGATTTCTCATCAGTTGTTGGTGATCATATGATTTCAAAGCTTTTTTACGAAATAACAGTTGTCCGATATTGAATGTTTTGCCAGATTGTTGATACTCATCATACACTCGTAAAATGATCGCAGGATAAAATCCAAACTTCATTGCTACTTTGAACTTAACGTGTGCAGAGTGTAATATAATGCGTTCAAAGTCATTTAAATATTCATAACTTGTCATTGTAGAAGAAATAACCAATCTAATAGCTTTGTCAAAAAAATTTTTTTCATCTAAAATCAGTCAACATCACTAATCGTTGATTGGTTTCACATTTTTATTGTCTACAAAATAGCTCTATTTTTCTGTCACTTGAGTACCGATTTGAAAAAATTGAATAGAATAACTCTTTTAAACACTTTAACCTATTCTTTAAAGTATTTGAAGATATTGAAGATTTCAACTCCTTACAACTTTTGTATATACTGCTTATACCTTTTGAAGCTACAGAATACTATAATTCTATACCTTTCCAGTAGAACAAATAAGTAAATGAATTCTTCTAATTATGTTTTAAAATTAAAAATAACAATTCATATTTTATAAAGGATATTCAAAAATTCATTGTGAGTCTTAAGTTCATTTAACTGTTAAAGAATAATAAAGTAAAAATAGTATTTCAAAAGCTCAAAACGAACTATATGTATATATATCAGTTAATATTTTTTTTTTCATTTTTGTATTATTGGGAATTCGAAAAATATTATCCAAATAACACAGCAGTTTTGTTAAATATCAGAGTGAAAGATAGTTCTACTTTAAGAAAACATCAAATGGGAAAATTCCTTCCATCACAAATACCTAATACAGTACTGCTGTTATTAGACGTGTATGTTGCAACAAGAAATTTATAAATGGAAGCAGCATGTAATTACCTATCTATGTTTAATTTACATGTCTTCTTGCAAATTAATGCACTGATGATTAAACAAGTATAACTTCCACAAAATTAAGACTTTAATTTTCCTTAGATAGTCACAAATTGCTTTCTTCTCGCTTAATGAAATGCGTTCCATTTTTCTTTAAGCATAGTAAGTATACAAAATTACTTCTCTGTATCTGATTTCAGGTTAATATAATCAAGCATTTTTTGAAAATATTTTATTTTTCAGACTAATAAACTATCTGTTTCATATTTCTCTGTTGCTAAATTTGATATATACTTAAAATTTTCAATACAAGCGTATCTTTGAAATCGATAAATACGTATTGATAAAAAAATAAATGAGCTATGAAGTAGAAAAATTGCACAATATTTTTTAAAAAAACATATCAGTCCTTCCTCAATAACATTTCCCACATAAAATTCGGCATAAGTATAGCCTTTTTTTAAAAAAATAAATGCTAACTTAAAATAAAAAGCATTTTGATGATTATCAATTCTTAAAAACTTTTAAGTTCATTAGATTAAAAGGCTATTCTTTGCAGCATTGAAAAGGGAAATTTGGTGGAGCATGGGGTCTATTAAATTCATGGTAGTCTCTCTACGAAAGATTTTACAGCAAATTTAGCATCTGGTTAATTATTGCCAATCTATTTCAAAATAATTGAAATGGTTTTCCAACATGTCCAAGCATATGCTCACTGAAGAAGGACATGGTGAATGGACAGGCCACTGGATGCCGTTATATTATTTAACATTACTTGCTGGTAATGTTAAATAACACTTTACCAGCAAGTAATGTTAAATACTTTAACATTACTTGCTTGCTGCTGGTACTAACAAGTAATACTTGAGCATATAAATATAATTATTACAATATGTTGTTAACATAGCCGATTTCATGGAAACTTAAGGAGATCAACCGTCTAACTAAATCAATGTGAATTTTGTTGTATCAGGTGTTATGACAATGCTTCGCTGAATACAGTGTAATAAATTCTTTAAGGAATCGTTGAATTACTTGGTCCCAGATATGTTCATGTGTAAAATGACTTCTTGTTTGTTCATTTCTCACTCAACGGTCATTTTTTTCACTTCTGTAGAAAATGACGTCAAATGAATAGTAAAAACTGTTGATTTAATTATGACTGTATAATAGTTCTTTTTATTTGGAATCCTGTAATATTTTGTTAAAAATAACAGTTTATTCTGCACGTTCTCTTCATTGTGTCCAAGATAGTACAATTATCATCTCGTTACCACCCACATATGCAGTGATATGTCTTTGTAACCAGTCTTTTTTTTTTTTTTTTTTTTTTATTTTATTTTGTTTATGATGCATATCATTTTTAATTTAGGGACTGTTTGAAGGGCCACCAGGAAAAATATTTTAAAAGCATCTTGACTCAAAATTATAATAAACAGTTTAATTAAAAACTATCCTTTTTAAATACACAATTTATAATTAAACAATTTAACAAACACAATTAAAGCTGTTACTGTACTTAAAACTCCATTTAAATAATAAATGTTAATAATTTACATAACACATCTCGAATCACATCCACACATCCTGTTTCATTGCTTTAATTTAATTATTTCTAAGTGCATACATTTTTTGAAAGACGTAAATTAAATGTGTCAAATTAGAAGGACAGTTTGGTAAGAAGAGTACAAAAATAGCAATTCATAAAATCAATTGTTTACTATCTAACGTAATAAAATCTAAAATAGAGTCATATAAAATTCTAATGAAGTGTTGACAGATTCTATCTATAAACTCGTTAATTCTATATAGGCCAAATATATTTCTATGTGTCTACTTGTCACTCCATATTCGTTCAATTATGAAAATTATTGGTCTGACGTTTTTTGTAAGAAAAAAACCAGATCATCACAAAATCATTCATTCAATCTCTGAGTGCTGCCCAACATTGTCTTTTATAACTACTGGAAGTTTATGTCTTTGTGAAAGACAATGTATATAGATCAAAATATTTTGGGTGTATCATTTTGTTTTTAATATTTCATAGAGATCTTTACAAAAATTTGTCAAGAATCAAAAGTAATAGGACTAAAAAGATCCTTTACAAGGAACATAAAGATACGTAGAGTTTTAAACATCAATAAGCCTACTTTCAGTCATCAAACAGGGTTAACTTCTTTCAACAAGCTGCGAATTGTTCTTGACTGACTGACACAAGACAAAATCCAATGCTAATAATGCTTGTATTTGATTCCGCCTGTACTTGACGAATAAACCAGTACCCTATGTATTATAGGTTTTCTTAGACCATCCACAGCATAATTGGAGAAAGTGTAAACCTACATTTCTTCCATAGGTAACACCACCTGAAAAAATTTCCAATACATTTTAAGTACTGGATGATACAATGATATGAACATTTAGAAATTTGAATTCAAGCTTCATTTACAACTTTCAATAATTAATTTACGTTGTGAAATGCCAGGTTTCTATACAAAAATATGTTCATACTCGAAAGACATCTTTAAAAATACAGACAAGCCATTTCTAAGTCTTAATTTACAACACTAGGAAAAAATCTCAATAATGCACGTAATGCTTTTCTACCCTATAATTACGTTAAAATTTTACTAATAAAGAATTTTTCTATTAGGATAATTTAAACAAAAAGCTTCTTTAATCAACATCAATTTCTTTTCTTCGGTAAATTTTTAACAATATGTAATTAATCCATTTCTTGCAAATTCGACTCATTTTTAAAATCATTTAAAGAAAATTTCCATTTTCTTATGTTAATGATATCGAAAACAACTTTAAGAAGAATTAATTAATTTTTGTTTGCTTTGATTATAACTACAACGAAATAATATGAAACTCATTTCAATTACGTCTTTATGATTCTTGAAATATAGGAGGATAGTTTGAATCAATTCAGTTGACTTGAGCTCCAAGTTCATGAAAGTAACAGCAATTTTTTGTCTTTAGGCGAGCCCATCGACTGGAATTCGGAGGAACAAGACCCCCAGAGCAAGAAAGCGAGCTCCCACGCTATGATCCACTTTGGCAAGCGCTCTGTCGCTGGAAATGAATCTGAATCAGCTGTCTCAAGGACCAAGAGAGAGATTCAGGAACCCTTCTTCTATCCACGCCTTATGTGGGCCGAGGAAGAAGACGTACCCAACTACGTCATTTACGGAGATCCAGAGAAGAAGGACGGATCAAAGAACGTCTTCTTGAGATTCGGTTAACGAACTCTTAACTACTATTTGATTCATTTCTTCCTTTACAACGCCTTTCCTTCTTTTGCACATAAATAAATATTCTATGCGTATGTGTGTCATGACAGAGCTTCAAAAGGTTGTCCATCTTCTGTAAATACACGTTAAAAGATTTACTGTCGCCAAAACAAGTTTCAGGTTTATTCTTCTTTGGAAGTTACATCCCCTCAGAGATATAATGATTGATGAATTTTAAATGAACAATCTATATATGGTGTTTCTATCACAATCTAATGAAATAATAAATTTGTTAATGTCCTTCTCTGCATCTATTTTACATTTCATATTTGCTCAGACAAGTTTTCTATGAATTAGTAAAAAAAATCAACACTTATTAAGACATAGTCATCATAAATTTCAGCGAAAAAATCACTGAATTATGGAAATTTAAGTAAGAATTTGGATACCTTACAATTTTATTTTGTATGAATTCATTCACAAAATATGATATTATATTATAATAATATGAACTATAATTACAATCCTATTGAGAAAAAACACACTTAGGGATTTCTTAAAATTTAACATAAAAATATTTCAGATTTTATAAGGAAAACTTAAAAACGATATGTATTTAAAATACTATGAAATTAATCATAATATCTAAAAATTAATGCTTTGAAATATTAATTTGTATCCATGTATAATACAAGACAAAAATAATATAAATTTTATTGAAATACTTAATTAAAGCAAGTAAAAACATTTTCCAAAAAATTATTCCCCCTAGTTCTCATTTTAGTTGACAAATTATATATCTTTTACCTTAACTGTATATTTTCTGAGGTTTGGATTAGTTATAAATATGCCAAAGATCTAACAAATAAATTAGCATTAAATCTTTTTTTCTTAAATTCATAGCATTAAATACTTACAAAATTTCTCTGCATAGATAGCTGTATGGGTATTAAGAAAATAATACATAATATAAAACTTATTAATTTGTTTCGTTTATTGTAATTATATGAAATTATGAAGTGTTTTTTTGCAATCCATATTAAGGATTACATTTACACAATCACAATTGCACAAGAAAGCATAAAATAAATAAAACCAGGATGTAAATGAAAATTAAATTCACATAAGAAACACAATTAATATCAAAATAAAGAAATAGTTAAGATAATGTGTAATAAAATAATTAATTGCAATGGTGTAATGTTTAAATAGTTCTTTATTACAATAAACTTTTATTTAAATACAAAATTTACTCTATATTCATAAGAAAAGGATTTTAATAAGAGTTTGAATAAGAGAATGAAAAGAGAAACCATCTTTTCATCTAGCACCAATTTAGTGAACGATTTGAAAATTTTATATAGAGATGCGTATTCAATAAAATCGCACACTTTTAGAATGAGATATGACAAGAAGGACTCCAAGCAAATATTCACAACCATTTTGAATACAGCTTTTTAAAACAAATAAAGGGCTATTTATGTCATATTCATCAGGTAGAATGTCATCAGCAAAATGAATGTATGCAAAATGAAGTATTTCTTACTAAATTAAGAATAGTTTGCGCATACACCTTATTTCTAGATTTTTTAACAAATTTCTAATATAAGCAGATATTAAACACCAAAACTTAGCCTATTTCTTAGAATATGTCGTATCCTACACTTAAAAGGCATTGTAATTTAAACTCTAAACTAACACCATAAGCAAGGCTGTTTCCCGTCGTTCACTTTGAAAAATAATTTGTGAATAAGTCAAGAATATAATTTGTAAAGTTTTACATTTTAAAAAGTTATGATATTCACTTTGAGAGACGCTGTTATTATACATGTAAATTATCAATTGTAATAAAATATATTGGAAGTAAGTGCATTCAAACCAAATAAGTTTTCTCATTTATAGTAAAAATATATCCAAAAGCACAGAAAATTTTGAATGAATGTATAGAAGTGAGAAAATAATTCATTAGTTATAAAAATTATACTATGTAAATACAATTCAAAGGAATTCAATAAGCCAACAAGAAATATTCCTAGAGAAGTCTAAGCAAAAAGTGCCAAAAAGTAAAAAGATTTTGTTGTGTTTGTGTATTTGCAAAACCCCGTACTAGAATATGCAAAAATACAACATGAAATGCAATAAACTTTACTGATTAACTAATAAAACCAACTTATTAAAAAATTTTGGTTTCTTGCTTCTCATATACAGAATGTTACTTATTAAGTATACATGTAAAAGGGTTCATGGGGGCCAAGTAACGTACAATGCTCTTTTGAGCAAAAGTCTTGAGTTCAAATCCTACTTCTGCTTTCTACATCCTCATCTATTATATGTAGAGAATAGAAACGGGAGTTTTCTGGGTTTTCTCCTTTGTAATTCGTGAATACGGTTCACTATGAAGTTTTGCCTGAAGGTCAATTAGGCGGTGAATATCAAAATTCCATGCACCAGCTTTAACCAGTTTCTTACATGGCGTCAAAATAAAGCGATGCAAATAAAATGGTACTTTTAAAAAAGAATTTAGAACTTTTATTGAGGGATAGAAATGAAACAAAGCATACCAAACATTCAACAACAGAAGGAAACTACACTTATTCAAAATAAATATAGTTTTCTAAAGTGAAATTCATTAAAGGAGCTTTGTCAACGAAAATTGAAAACAGGAAATTAATAATAAATTACAAAAGTTAACACACTATTATTTAGAAGTTTTATTCGAATAAGTTATGAATTTCACTAATGAAAACTATGTTAAAATGAAAAGATTTCTTCATAAAAGTAAAAAAATTTAAATTCTAACATTCAATTCCAAATGTTAAATTATTAAAATTTTCAGCATTTCTAATTTTTATTAAATTTATTGTAAGAATAGTAAAAATACTCATATAGATTTCGGATTGTGGAAAAATAATATTCATCAGAGATCATTGCATCAAAACCTATAATTTACACTTCACAATCTGGGAGTTATTTATACTTATAAGCAATTTTATTTCATGAATAAATATTTTTGCTTAAATTAGGTATAAACGTATCCCAAATGAATTTTACTCTTAAAGCATCTTCCATGCAAAAGTTAAATTGTATGTAAAAAGATAAAATAAAGCATATATAAAAATTTATTCCAAAAAAAATTGAAGAAATATAGGACAAAAATGTAGACAAAAGTAAAATATTTAAACGATGAGATGACAATGAAGACACACTTAGTAAATAGTTTACAACTAACAAAGGCTTTTGTGTTTTGCGACTGATTTTGATATCAAAAACCGTGTACACTGTACGTAAAATGAACTGAAATACAAAACTTAAGCTATTTTACGATATTTAACCAACTCCAACGAAACTCTTATAAGAGATGTACCCATTTCACACAAACATTTATTAAAACTTCATTTTTTTAATGGCAATAAACATTTAAACTAGTGGAAATATAATTTGTATGTAAATAATAAAAAGGACATTAGGAGTGATAATAAGCAAAACACGTACTGTTGACAAGACAACTATGAAGCAATATTATAGAATAAAGGACAAGATGTAATATAAAAATAAAATCATTTCATAAAAGATAAAATGAAAAATAAAATAAGCGGCATTTTATAAAAGATAAACACTGTCATTGTCACATTTAGGCAAAAATTTACGCAAATGTAAATGACGATATGAAATAAGAAATTAGCAAAAGAACTTCATTAGAGAAAGCTTTATTGTACTATTGGTTGCACAGCATGTTATTATTATGAACTTTACTACTAAGATTTTATAAAATAGTTCTTCAATGTAAATTAAGGCTTCCTAAATATTTTTAATAATGTTACATAATTTCATCTCAGCAAATATATTACAACACATAATTAAAAAAAATCAACATTATCTTAAATTTGACTCTACTTTGCCAAGTATTATACAATAGTTTATACGAGTGTGCTTATGATTAATACACTTAAAAATAATAAACGCAAATATTAAAGTATATTAAATAATATAAATTATTTTTTAAAGAAACATATCAGAATGTAATTCATGATTTCTACATGATTTTTTTTAATTCAAGTTCTGAGCTCCGTTGTCACTTTCCACAAATCATTCTTTGCATAATTAGTTGTATCGAGAACAAAAATTATTTTTAAATATTATAATGAGTATTTTAATAAGAAAATATTTTTTACTTAAAAATTTTTCTCTTTTTTGCGTATGTTTTTCGAATTTTGATGAAGACTTTAAGAATTCTGACAAAAATCTTTCTTATTTACATTTTGATAATGTTATTTGAATTAGATATATGTTAGCTTCATTAAATGTTGTTAATAAACACCCCATATAAAATTGCTCAGAAGCTCATCGTTTTTTGAAAATGTTAGCTATGTGGCTGTTGAAGTTGTTGTTAGCTGATTGTAAATGCATACAGCAAAAAAGAGAAAAAAATGTGTTGAATATTCTACATAAAGGTACTCACACTTCATGATATTCATTTAAAGATAATTTAAGACAAGTTCTTTTCAAAGAAAAAGAAAATATATTGTCCCAGGACTTCACTGCAATGGGTTTATTTCATTTATGAGAGTAAAAAATGATAATTTGGCACTCTATTGTCTGAGAATTGTAAAACTTTTCGCAGACAATGTGTGTGTGTGGGTGGTTTTTACCAAGAAACTACTATTAAAAAATGAGATTTAAATGTATCTATTTTTATCTGTAATTCGTCAACGACAAAAAAATCTTAATGATAGAAAGATATTAATTCTTAAGAAATACTCTGCCATCTTTTTATACAATGTCAAAAGCATTCTCGTGACACACTATTATGCTTCGACACGTTTTCTCAGGTACTGTGTAAGTTCAACTTTAATGATTTTGTAGACTTCCATCATTTTATAATTCAGGAATGCAAATAGACAAACATACTGACAAATACTCAAAATTTAAAATGTATTAAATAATATAATCATGAAGAATTCTACAGAACCTTTTTTTAGACAATATACTAATTTTATTACCAAGTGACATTAATCTAAGGCATCAAAATTGTTGGTAAAAATCAGCTGAGAGCTTAGAATTTGTTTACTAGCATGTAAATAACTAACAGAAACTGTAGTCCTCTGTCTACTATTCATATACACATCTGACAACTATAAATTGATAAACAATTTTATTATATAAACACAGATGATATAAATTTCAACCTAAGTGGAAAACTTTCTTAGCTATAACTTAGGTATCAATGATAATTTTCTCTGCACTTGGAGCAGAAAAAGACACCAGCTAAAACGTTACTGATGGAATTTAATCTTAATAGCAATCAGATACCATAGTTATAATATTAAGATGTATTGTTGAGAAATGTCAAAATTGAGGCTTCAAACGTCTTCGCAAACAGACAAAAACATTGCTATAATACAGATATAACGAGCACCACTCTGCTCTCTTATATAGCCAACCTGCGCACATCTGTAGTATACTCAACATCTCGAGTAAAGTTGCACAATAATGGAGATGGTGCAAAGAAAATTATTTGCTCAGACCATTGTCTTGTTCCCTCCAGGACTGATCCGTGAAAAATAGATGAGGAAAATGAATTTAGAAAAAAATTGAAATTCAGATTAAATAAATTTTAATTCGATTAATAAAAGAAAAATTAAAGAAATTAATTTTCAATAAGTACTTATATAGTGTTTTCTAAATTAATAAGAAATAATGGGATGGGATATTATATCTAATATAATAGAAAATAGAGAGTATAAATTTAAAACATCAAATTAACAAATAAAAATCAAACATAGAAAACCATGTATGTACTTTCAAAAATTATCTATACAAACTCTTTCTCAACTTACTTCCTGAATAGGTTAACAGATAAAAATGGCATTTTGGTTTTATATATAAATATATATAATTGACTGAGATTTATGCCCCAATGTCCTAATAAAATTTATATAAATATTAAATAAGCCAACATCGGTAAATTGAAGAAGAAATTGGTAAATTGAGATAGGAAATTATTAATGATAGTAGTGCTCTTCCGACATTGTGACCGGAAAACAGAAAATATTTTACGTTAAAAGAAAAAATTAGTTAAAGAATTGCTACTTGCTACTTACTTAATGTTTGTAATCCATATAAGCTTGCTTACAGAGAAATTCAAATTATTGTAATGAATTAAGTTTTGCATTTTAATAATTATTTTTGAATATTAGAGTAATTATAAAGTTAATTTAATACTTTTATAAAGAAAAATTAATTTAAAAGAAAGCCTTTACAGGTTTAACAGCATGCGATATCTTCTTTAAAAAACTTGTTTAAAGTGAATTCAGAACCACTAAAAATTCCTACAGAAGATTGCTGACATTATGTGAAATTAAATACGCTTTAAAAACTGAAGCAAGAAAAAATTGAATTTTTTAAATATTGGTATCAATTTCTTATACAATATACAACTGGAATCTGCACAGTATTACAAAAAAAATTGACAAACTACTTGTATTTAAAAAAGTTTCTTATAAATGAAAAAGCTATTTTTTTCATTTATCAAAATTTTTGAACGTAAATGAAGTTTATTATAATTGAAATATTGGTTATCGCTTATAAAGAAATTTATTTAGCTACAAGGAATCTGTTGATTTTTTTACAGTTGTCAAATTTTTAAAACTAATTTCAACTACCTCACGTTAAGTCAAGAAGCAAACTTCTTTATTAATTACAAGAATCATATTTACAGAAAGCTTTTTGTTTGAAATAATTGATTTAATACACGTCATAAAGTTTTGATTACAATACAGGAACTTGAATTTTGAAATAATTTAAAAATTTACATTTTTTACCATGGAGATTAAGGTGGCGATATTTTCCTTAAATAAGTACAAATTAATCTGTTAGAAAACATCTCATTTATAATATAAGAAAAATTATTTTGCAAATATCATTATAAATTGAAAGCTAAAATTCTGTCTTTTTAACAGTAAAACATAAACTTTTTTTCCATCATTTTGAATAAAAGTTATATTAAGTAAATCTTCAACACATTATGTACAGAAAAAGTTTAATCATTTAATATTTTTTTAATAATATATCATCTCCAAATTATATTTTAGACAGTGATGAGATGAGAATGTTGTCATTGATGATATTATAGAAATTATATAATGTATATTGATGATATTATAGAAAATAAAATGATGAAAACATACATCAATACTGAATTGTCACGAATAATAACTTCATCAAAATTTTGAAACTTAATATGAAATAGCATAGTTTATAATGAGAATGTTTTGAGAAAGTGTGTTATCAATTAGCTGTAATAAACTATCCTTAAACACATATTGAAATTAAAAATTCTCTTTCCTTAATGTAAATAGATATTAACTATAAACATTCTAAATACAAAGTTTCATTACTGAAGAGTATTTCCATAAGAAAATCATTCAACTTATAAAATACATATGAAATACATTCCCTTAGGATTTAAACAAATAGCTCTGTTATTTGTTTATCATCGAGAGTTAAAAATTTAAAAAATAAATTTGAACTTATTTATTATTTGAAGATTGTGAAGTCAGGAATAATTGATTCAGGTTAGATTAAAATAATGCAACACGTTTCCTATTGATCATTTCGTCACACTGAAATCGTTGAACACAAAAGTCTTCTCATAATTTTAAACGCCGGTGAAATTTTCGACAGCTGAACTTTTTTCATGCCATGATAATAGAGAGGCACTAGATCTTACAGAAATTTTACTGTGCATAGACTCTCTCAGCAAAACGGTTTTCGATAAGATCGGGTATTAAACTAGCTGTTAACTTATGTTATATCGAATTAACTCTAATTATAAAAGGTAGGAAAAACTTATAAGTCACTAAAGTGCATTTAATCGATTGATAGCAGTCACTAGACATTCGTGGTATCGGATCTTAAATATTTAAGTAGGTAATTTCATCACGCGTAACTGCTGTCTAATAGTTCAATGTAAATTATACTTTTATATTGCAAAAGAGTTGTAAAAAGGACTTACCGTATACATTATATGGAAAATGTTCAAAAATACGTATGGGTATAATTTAAACATGGTCAGAATAAGTGTCAGGCTTAGCTACGTCTCTGTCGTTCAACTAAAATTTCAACACTGAGCTATCAACACACAGTTAGGAAGTTGGCACTACGACTGTTATATCGCAAGAAGGGATTTTTAACGGTATCCCAAAATTTATGCACATTACCGTACTGATAACTGGATGAATAATAGATAAAATACTTTCAAAATTTAACCAAGATAGTTGGAAGTTACATTTCAGCTTTCTGCTACCACGTCTGCGATGTGTATGATTAGTATTTTTATGGATTCTATCTTTAAGCAAATATTATTAAAAAAAAGAAAAATCTCACTGTCTAGAAGATGTCTAATGAAAAAGAAAGCTCTCAAAAGTAAACATGCACTCTTGCAATTTTCAATAATTTTCAGTTGATAGCTTATCCACTATATTCAAGTTAATCTCGATAACAATTCTCATCTGAATTTTTTTAACTATTTCTGTGTATTCCCTAAGGAATTGAGCTACATATGAAATTATTGTAAATACTCTGGGTTAAAAACAAGTGTGCGTATTTAGAAAGAATGTGCTTGTTTGTGCATTCTCTTCAAATGATATAACAGTATATTAAGACTTAACCAACTAACTTTCAAAGTTCCTGTTAACATAATAGTCTTTTTCTAATCAGGTTGGAACCTACTGTACTCATTTAAAGAAAGTGAATCCTAAATCCGGCAATCATAGCTTCTGTATTTCTATACTTTAATAATGGTCTTGTAGCAAAAATTCGGAAAACAATCTTTCAAAAGAAAGTGAATATTTTTTTCACAAATTCATATAGTATGCCATATTTACATAAATAATACTTTTTAAGATCTGAGATATTCCATCAAAATTTTATGTTCACTAAAATAAGAATAAAATCATGAAGTGTGCAAAGACAGTTTGACAGCTTTAACAAATCTTCTGATTATATCTAAAAACTTTTCCACCCTTTTTCTTAGATATTCACTTTATAATGTCTCCAAATACTCAGACAACACAGACAGCATGATCATAATGTGTAAATTATTGCTATACTACAGCATAACAAAGTTCCAATATATTTAGATTTAAAAATTTCTATTCATCGGTCCGGATTAAAAATTCCTCAGAAAAGTGTGTGTATTTATCAATATTTACATTATCGTAACTGACACTGTTTTTATGGGTGTAACATTGTTCCTACTAAGTATACCTATTTTCAGATGTCGATCAGAATCAATAGGAACCAAAAAAAGTTGCTTGCGACTTCCATTTTTAGAAACTTCTGAAATCCGAGGAAAAAAAGATCTCAGAAGTTACACCTAGAAAATCATTTCCAGTTCTTGGTTTAAATGATTTCAGTTTTTTGGTGTCCAGTTTCTGGTTAAAAAGTTTTTCATTATTTTTTTTATTTTAATGTTTTCAAGCAAATTCTTAATTCCATTCCTTTTGAAATGAAATTATTTTATTATATTGTAGGAAGTCCCCAAAACCTTAACTAGAATATTTTGATGTTGAATGAATTTATTGAATATTTTTTTTTCATAGGCATGTATATTTTTTACAACCTTTTAATTTTTCTTTTTTAATTTCTTAGAAGTCCTAAAATATATTCTTAATGAACTTATAATATAATTCCTTGGAAATCTATCTTTTACAACATGACTTTATAGGAAATATACGCTTTTATTTCCAGTATTTTTTAAATTTTCAACAATACTGAAGTCCTTAAGAAATTATTCATGGAAGCGAATTCTCGTTTCAGATGGTTGTGTTCATCAATTTTTAGGTATTTATCATTTTATATAAACTTGTAAAATGTTATTTAAGAAACATTTTACTATTTATTCGTGTTTGTTTATTAAATAATATTCATGGACTATGCAACATTTCTAAATGAATTAATATTAAAAAAAATGCTAACTTTTGGAAATACTTAGTGAAAATTACATGGTTTCGAGAATAATTTTCCCTAATATATTTTGAGCCACTACAAATACACATTTTTAAGTGTTAACTCCCACTTCCAAATTTACAATCAGAAGGTTTCTAGTTTTAAAATAAATAAAATATTAAAGTATCTCCTAATTTCTAAATGGTTGTATTGGTATTTTAAGAACAAAAATTCTATCTCAGACAGAAATTAATTTTACAATTAGAGCAAGTTTTAAGGTCTTGAAATATATGGTATAAATGTTTCTTTTCTCAAACATTTTGTCACTCCACTGTTTATTGTCAACGAATCTGTTAGCAAATATTCGTAACTACTAAATGTTACACGTATAATTACGAAAGGCTGAGAGATGTCTGTATATTTTTCTCTCACTCATACATATCTATTTTTTTGCATCAAAAAAGTGGTATCAATCGTTTTCGCACAATTTTACGTATATTCGCTTTTATCATTTATATGAAATATAAATTTTACTGTTAATTTAATTTTTTTATGGTGAGCTTAGAAAAACGTGCTGTTACTGAACAATTGGAGTCCAGTGTACATTTTCTCCATTCTAGCAAAACTATTTTACAAATTACTGGACTCAATTTTCCCTAGCCGTCTCACTAATTTTCTAAAAAATTTCATTACGAGTTTTCAGCATATGTATGTGACCTTTTTATTTAATCTTAATTTTATTTTCAACCTTAAAATTAAAAATGCATTTCTTTAAGACATTTTTTACGTTTCTTATATATATATATATATATACATACATACATACATACAGATACATTAAATTGCAGGGTTGAATAAGGAAGCGGTAAAAAAATTTCTTACACATGAATTAATTTATCCAAAGTTTTTATAGAAGTGATTTAAAGCAGAGTATCTTTTTGAACATACTTAGGATTAAATATTGATAGCATTAATGACTCTTTTATGTGCAAAATAAAAATCCTTTGATCTTGAAATTGCGATAATTATTTGAAATTCAGAGTTTACTTGGTTGTTTCTTACTATCTTTGTCTACTAAATATGAAATTAGAGATTTGTTGAAAAGATTGTAAAAACTAAGAATCTGCGTAAAAGTTCAAAAATAATTTATTAATAATTTAAATATGACAAAAAATAACAAATCTTTTAACAGCAATATTTTACATAAAAAATTTACCTCTTTATTGAAATAGTTTTTTGGTCTGCTGAAACTAAATATTCAGAAAACTGTATAATTCCTCCTGCATTCAATATAGCATGCTTATCATCAAAATCAACTTAAAGAATCGAAATAAGAATAATGTAAAATTGCCAAAATGTACTACCAAACCTATGCATATTGGATTTGAGTTCTGTGTGTACCTACGTATATCATATAATTGTAAAGAAATATATACCGTTTACCCATGTATATATATATATATATATATATATATATATATATATATATATATATATATATATATATATATATATATTTGTACATGAATTAGAATTTTATACCAAGCGTTTGCTATGTAAATAAAGCTTCCATTTGCTGGGAATGCATTTTCAATTATTTTATAAATAATATTTTAATCCTAACAATACAACTACTTTAACACATTTTACTTCATCGATATCATTGAATGATGTTCATAATTCTAAGGAGGTAACTTTTTGCAAATTTAAAATTAGGATAATGAAAATGACACACATTGTCTAGGAAAAATGAGTGTGTCGAGTTTACAAAATTACTGCTTTGCTTCAAAAAGGAAAATTTCATCGGTTAAGTAAATGTCACCTGTCTTCTTTCGATAAAACTGCTTTTAACGTAACAGAAAAGAATCTACATTTTTTAAATTACATTCTGAACATCGTGTATATAAATATAATTTGAATAATTTAAGGTTTATACAATAATAGTAAGTGATAAAAAATATAATCCATCCAATTAAAATTTTATTCATAAATGTAAGTAATCAATTTTACTTTGAATAGTTAAAGCCTTTATTGAATAAATCTTAAATCAATTATTTGCATCAATCAAATTTAATAATTCATTATTGAAATTAAATATCTTATTATGGCTTTGTTATTTCTTTCATTTAATTGTTGCATATTTTTAACTGCATATTTTCTTTAGGTATTTTTTTAACTATGGCAGGACCGTTTGCCCATTTCATCCAATCACAGATAGATATACATAGTGACGTATAATACTAGTATAAAATGAAAGTCGCCGCGGACTCTAGCAGTTAGTTCAGTCTGATCTTCAAAACCAAGCACATGCTACGAGATCGACAGTTGAACTGAGACTAAATAGCTAACTGGTTTTCAAAACCATTTCATAGGGCATAGCATTGAGTTTTAAAACCATTATTTTAGACTACATCTTCCTGAGATACATCTATTTCGATGACTGGAAATGTCTTCTTCCGTCAATATTTTGGATTGTGTTTTAAACTGATAAACGCAAATTGATTGCTTTGATGAATTCTAATTAAAATTCTGGAAAAACTACCGAGTATTATCAAGATTTAACCCAGATAAGCCTACTGTCCTATATTTAGGACAGTAGAATATAGGACAGTAGGCTTATCTGGGTTAAGTCTCAGGCATTCATTTATAAAACCCATATTGACCTGTAATAAAGCCATTGATTCATGGGACTCCATTCACAAATTAACCCAGATAAGCCTACTGTCCTATATTCTACTGTCCTAAATATAGGACAGTAGGCTTATCTGGGTTAAAAGCAAAGAAAAGGAAAATAAACTTTTCTCCTACAAAAAAAAAGGTAGGAATAGTGCACAACCGAAAAATATTCTATTAAAATTAGTAATTTTAATTTTAAAATTAAAATGTAAATTTTACTTACTACTTTTTATGGAACATTTTTAACGAGTAAATTTTCAATTGCATCCAGGAAAACTAGATAGAAGTTCAAAATAATTTTCCTCGACTTGATAAGAATTCGTTTTGATCTAAAATTCACATTTAGAAACCCTTTCTGACGATGCCCCGATGTGGTGATGCACATTTAAATGATGATGATCTGTACTATTTTTATTTAATTACCTGCTTTAATTAAACTTCACGAGTTCAAAGTCCGTTGGTAAATCAGAATCAAATATACCATATTTTCCAGCTTAAAGAGAGTCTCTTTTTTTTTAAAAAAAAAATTGAGTCCTTAAAAAAAGAGAACAATCTATTGAAACATAATTTAGAGGTCTGTTGAAATAGCAACGTCGAATTGGAATTCACACAAAAAATGTTTTTCATTTTTCGAGACTGTGATAATTGTTGAAAGTTTTTAATCGCGTTTACAATAAAGTATTTTTTACACCAAGAATTAAGCCTTTTTAAAAAATTTCGCGTAGAATGATTGACTCTAAAATAGCTTGGATAAAAATAAATAGAATAAAACAATGCTTCATTATCTCCCAAGTACTTCAAGCACTTTTTCGTTCTAAAATAAAATATTATATTCTTATACATTAATCATACATTTAAATTCCGGCAACGCAATAAATTTAATGCAAAGTATATATTTTAATTAGCAATTTATTCATAAAATTTGCAACACAAAAATAAATTGTATAATAAATCAAATTTTCTGATTTAAATTTAGTGTGTTTTGTACCAATTTAATAAACGCAAATAATAAAACTCTTCTACATACAATTAATTTACCAAATAAATGTTAATAATAAAGGACATGTTTTGTTTTATAATAAAAATGAATTAAAGCTCTTTACATAATTTATATATAATTATTATTTATATTACATTCCATGAAGAATTTATAACAATTTTCACAATTTTAGCCTCAATGTACTATTTTAGATTATTTCATCATTGTAACATTTTGAGTTTAAATTTATCACTTTGCGTATTAGGTACGCTTTAAAAAACACGTTTACGTAACTTAAATTGCAAACAAGAGAGTTTCATAATAAACGAATAAGCAAACGGGAAACATTAAAATTATTCAAAAAAGATTATCTTTAGAAATTAATTATTACTTATTTTACTATGGAAAAATGCTTTATCATATTAAGCTAAAGTGCTTTTATTTTACTATTTTTTAATCCAATGCTATCCCAGTGGATTAAATAAAACAAGTGTTTTTTTTATTTGTTATTCAATGAGAATATTAACAATACACTTTAAATTTAATCTTTAAAATTTAGTAAATAGCTACAAGATAATCAGTCTTTGTATTTAAGTATTTAAGCTACTTAAATAGATGTACAATAATTTATTTACATTAATACAAATCAATTATCAAGAAAGAGACGTTTTCCATGTTTATAAATAATGTTTAAATAACCGGAAATTTCCATCCATTTTAAAAGTGAGTTTGTTCGAGAATAAGACAGCTTTTATTAGATATTATTTTGTTAAAATTTTTAATGTTGAATTGAAAAAAAAATATACATTTATAATATTTCATGAAAATTTTCTCATCAGGGAAAATTTAAATTAATATGATTTTTCATTATTTAAACGCATTTGTAGCGCTATGAAATATATTTACAGTAGAGTAGAAGGTCAGTGTTGGAATCTTGTTAATGGAAACACTTACCTAATTTACTAACAATGATTAAGAGAAATAAAATGATATCATTATTTATTTAGGTTTGTTCAAAATATTGTTTTGCATCACAAAATGAGGTTTCAGCTAAAACCAAATGAAATGAGATGTTAAACGTTTGAAAATTATTTTTATTTATGAAGTTATTAAATATTGTTATCAGAACCTCTTTCACTCACGTTCCAGTGAATTTGGATTGGTGACGCATTGAGAAAAGTGCCCACACGTTCGCTGTATTGGGCAAAAACAATTACTTTTAAAATATAAAAAACAAAAAACCATAATAATGCCATTATTTTTTAAAGTTAATCAATGGGAATGTCGAGATCTGATGCTGTCGAGATCTGAGATGAATGTCGAGATCTGAGATGAAAAAGATCTGATGCTGTGCATACATTTTTCCCTAGTTCTGGATATAGATTTGGATAGATAGATGATAATTTTAAAAGGAGTGAAAGAACAATATCTCTTTCAACTGCAAGAAAACATAGATTCGAAATGGTTTTAAGCAATTTTAACTAATAACATCGTGAAATAAAACAATTTTTCCTTAAATTTAAATCAGCGTTGATTACGATTCAAACTTATCGCAAATACCTTAATCAAAATTTGGGAATGAAACAAAGCTTGAGTTAAACAGAGACCAAAATCCAAATATAAGCTTCTTTCCAATTCGTCCAGTAGCTCTCAATTCAAGTGTAGACAAAAATTCGGAGAAAACAGAGAAAGGATTTTATTTATATGAAAAAAGTATTTCATTTATGTGATTTGAAGCTAGTTATTCTATCAATGAAATATTGTATAATTACGATATTAGAATAATCTAAATTATACAGTTAATAAAACTGACAGTTTGCAACTTGTTGTTATTGCAAAACTATTGAAAGATTTTGAAAATAAAATTTGGAAAAGTATTGAAGTGAATGTGGGAGCTGATTTGTCATATTGCTGAATTTGCGTCATTGCTACATTCTCCCTCCTATTCTCCTCGATATATATATATATATAACATATATATATATATGTATATATATATATATATATATATATATATATATATATATATATATATATATATATATATATATATATATACTCACTTCCAAAAGCTAAGCACGGAGAGGAAAATGCTAATTTCCGGAAGCCAATCGGATTTGAAGAGAATGCAAATCGCTACAGAGGTAGATGGAAGTATGCAAACATGTTAGGTAACAGCCAATCGCACTTTCATGAATAGAAATATGCAAAAAGGGCAGTCTTCTAAGATACCAGCTTTATGAAGGGTTACAAATTTTGATTGTAAGATCTGATAGAAGGTGTTTAAAACTTTGCCATTTGTTTTCAAGACAAGACATTTCGTGTTTCTATGACTTCTAGAAGACGAATGGAAGATTCTGAGCGCTGGTGCCAACTAATTGAAAGCATGGTCACAAGGTGTTAACTTTGTATACAGATGAGGGGGGACCATATATCCTATTAATGACCTTTTTTCACTTTATGCTGTTTATTTTCACTTTATACATAATTCTGTTTAAATCACCAATATGTCATTATCTTATAACTTACAAAGTTTTAATATTGTGTTCATTTCTGTATATAATTATTGATTTTATTTTATGCATAAATATATATGCTACTTTCCTGCCGAACTTTGTGTCAATCAAAGCAGTATTTTTTTTTTTTCATTTTACATATTTGTGTTTAACTTTTGAAAGTGAATGTATACACACACACACACACACACACACACACACACACACACACATATATATGTGTGTGTGTGTGTGTGTGTGTAGTATGTGTGTGTGTGTGTGTGTGTGTGTGTGTGTGTGTGTGTGTGTGTGTGTGTGTGTGTGTGTGTGTCCATACAAAATTTTAAGAACAGCTGTTTTTTCATAACTCCTCGAGAAATCATCTGAAAGACATGAAATTCAGAAATAAGAAAAAATTCAAATACCATTTTGTACTTTTTGTACTTAAATGATGACAAACTTATAGTTGTGCAAAAATGAATGTAATGCATACAGTATAAAATCAAATAAAATGGCTTTATTGAACTCATAGTATTATAACACATAACTATAAGTCCAAAAAAAAAAAAACAATAAGCAAATGTTTCTTAGTATGGAATAAGTCCTCCACTTACTGCAATGTTTGCCTTTCCTCGTCTTTTCATACTTACTAGCAAATTTTTCATTTTATTATAATTCAGTTCATGAGAAAAGTGAGCCCATTTTTCAATAAGTATCAATTTATTTATCGAGTAGTTCCCAGAAGATATAACAATACATTTAATAGGATTTAAATCAGGTGAGTAACTTGTCAATCCATCCGAATGATCTTCCCTTTCCAGTCGCTGCTAAACAATGGGAGTCCGATGCAACCATACATAGTCATCCATTAAAAGGAAGTCTGTTCTAATGGCACTCAGACCATAAGAAGATGAAAAAAATTACATTGTTGTTTAATTTTGCAAATTAGCGCGTGGATGTGTATATATATATATATATATATATATATATATATATATATATATATATATATATATATATATATATATATATATATATATATATATATATATATATATATATATATATATATATATATATATATATATATATATATATATATATATATATATATATATATATATATATATATATATATATATATATATATATATATATATATATATATATATATATATATATATATATATATATATATATATATATATATATATTCCTTGACCTTTTCCTTAACTTTCCTGCTTAGCTCTCATAGAGTGCATGCACACATATCGAACTATTCATTCAAATCTCGTGAACAGTATGTTTAATTATTATCTGTAATATTCTTGCGTTTCTTGGTAGGGAAATGACAGAGGATCACCAGCGTTCAGTCATAAGCGCTTATAACTGAAATCCTTTTTTATGGGTAGTAATCACGCAGTTTTAAATGCTTAATGAATAGAGTTATTATTTAGTAGATAACATTTAAGAGGAGAAAATAGGAGATATAAATTGCGATATTTTATTGTTGTGTTGAGCGAAGACATGATATATAGTTTCTACAGCTACCAATTGCTCTTTCTTCTACCCTGATTACTCACATGCATTAAAAACATAAAAAAATATTAAATTTAGATAATAAGTATTAATTTAAAAGATGTTGAAATCACTTTTGTGAAAACTTCGAAGTGCAATTTCTTATGTTGCTTCATGTTACATAAATTTTAAGTGTAAGTAAGTGTTTCTTCTTACATTACCATGAGAACTCTTGCAGCAGGACCAAAGTTGAAAAATGATTAAAACTTAAATTTTCCCGCTTAATATAATTTTCATTAATAGGAAATACATAAAAAATGATAAATGGCCATTGTAAACATGAAGAATCAAATTTAAATTGTATCATAGTTTAACTTCCATCTTTTAAATTAGCAGTACTTTAATTCATTTTCTATTGTAAAGATCATTATAATTTTATATGAGATCATTATATATATATATATATATATATATATATTGTAATATAATGAGTTTTTTCTAAAATATTAAGTATTTTTTGTTACACCTATATCTCAGTAACATAAAAAAGATCCAACATGAAATATTCAATTCAATTAATATTAAACGTAAAACATTCCACCTGGGTAACTTTCATTAATCCCACCTGGGAAACATTCCTTAATTCCACCAGAGACATTTTTTTAATAAATGTAATTACCGAGGATAATATGAAAATTATCTATATTCAGAACATTTTTATGAACATAATTTTTGACTTTAACAGGCTAAACTGTTACTAAATTGTTAGAAATCTGATCATTAATTCAAAAGCTTGCAAGTTTTATTCCCACATCGAATAGGAATGACTGCTGCAGTTTTGAATTCACCTTAAGCTCTTGTTGTTCGTCTAATTAGCTTTCGAGAAAAAATAGCCATAAGCCCACGAATAACCAGTAAGCAATTAAATAAAATCTATTTCAATAAGGACAACAAAGAGGAATGAGATGCCTCATTTTAAGCAGTTTCATGACTGAAATTTTGCTCTTCATAGTTAAAAATTCAAAAACAAATATTGAATACGTTTATATACAAATATGACTCCTCCAAAAGAATAGCGAAAGTGACCATAAAGCAAGATTATAATATAAATCATACTTATAAAAAGAAACGATTCTTCAAAATGAAATAGTCGATGGAGCTTGAAGGACCGGAAATAAAAAGAATAACAATTATATACAAAACCATTCCAGTGCGAGAGGAAATTTCTATGCAATAGACAGAAGAAACATACGCATCTGGTGTGAAGATAAAACACAATCTAAGGAACAAAAGGTCACGAACTTCTTCGTTCATTCCCAAGTGTAAGCACACCTTTATATTCCAGACATTTTTCTCCCCCGCATCTTTCCGCATACAGTTTTTAACAAAGGTGATCATTTCTATTGAAAAAAAAAAGGATTGACTCTCGGTATGGCCAAATATATGCCAAGTCAAATGTTTTATTTTGAAACTGGATAAGGAAATTCTAAACCTTTTTACTATCTTTCTTATTTTTTAAATGAATTATTTATTATTTTTACATTTTAAGCATTCACACAGCAGAATGCAGTTCTCGTTAAAAACAATACATAAAATATTGTCATAATTAATTAATTAAAAAAATACTTTTTTGATCAGACACACAGTAAATTGAATTTATGTTTACTTCAAGAAACTATGAAACTTTTTATAAAAATAGATAAAAATTATGAAGTAAATGTATGAAAAATAATTCTTATGCAACTCTAACTAGAATAAAATAATGAAATAAATATCCGATCAATGCTATCACATATTTTCAAAACACATTTAAGAAAATATGTGATAGCATTGATCGGATATATGTTAATAAACAGTTAAGAAAATTAAAAATCGTAATTAACAATTTGATTTTATTTATTTTTGGCAAATAAATCCAAATGTTTTTTTTCCTTCACAACATTAAAATTATTTGATAATTTACAGTTTTATAACTGGATAAGAATTATACAAAAAAACATTGAGATTTTTCCTCCTATAAGAAAATCCAGTCCTCTCGATGCAATATTTTTAGGGCTGTTTTCCAACAAAACAATGCTTAATCGCTTTCAGATATCACTTAAAAATTTACACACTCACGCTGGCCAATCAACTAGAAACCGCTGATCAAGATTTTGTTCAAACACATCTTTCACGGATAACAGCTTTTATTCATTTGGTCATCGAGTCTGCACTCTTCGTGAGTTTATTTACGTCTAGAACAGAGAATACAATAAATTGGTGTATGCAGCTTCTTAGATGCATATTTCTCCCCCATGCATTATACTTTATCACCAAAGTAAAAGTACAACATTGCAGGGGCGCACTAGATCTGCAAGTGTATCTAGGTATCTCATGGTTTTTGTTTAGTTTTGAGGAATGCCATGGCACCATTTCCACAGCAACAGATTATGCCCCACATCTTGCTATTCCCGCCAGATCTTGCACAATGAGAAAAACACGAAATAGGAAAACATTCTGAAAAAAAAATCGCCAAAATTGACATCTTTTATCAATGCAAAATAATATATACCGTTATTCATAGGATCACGTTATTTATTTCTAATCCTCAGATGTTCACTGACTTCTTTCCTGACGCCACTGGGAACGAAATTTTATATTTCAGGCAGACATGCATTGTTTTCTCGCAGACATCTGACTATGCATTTTTATCCTTTGTATTTCTCTGCACATGTTTTGAGCTAATATCTGTTGAAAAGAGCCTTGATTAAGTGTTTTATCATTTAAGGCACAGTAAAATCCCTGCTCGGCCATACAATATTTCGACAATGTTACCTATCCCACTCTTGGAAATCAGTGCTCGAACAGCTGTTACGTCTAATAAAAAGAAATGCAGGCTCTGATTTCAACATTTGAAAACCTTTGATATGGCTTATGAGAACCAAGAGTGATTTGCTGTCTTCAAAATCGAAAACCCTATTAAACAGGTACCAAGAATAAGTAGTTTCTTTTAAATAATGAAGTAACTGTCATCAAAGTAATATAACTAAACTATAGAACTATATGTTGTGGGTTTTAAACAATAAATTATTTTATACCGAACTTTTTCATTATTCCTTAAATTTGTAGTACAAACCCACAAATGAATTTTCATAAAATTTTTACAATACTTCTTTTATAAGTTTTGCTGTGACCTTCTTGTAAGACGGCTCTCTTCACAGTAAAATATCTCAAGTTCACAATCAAAGCAGTTGCCGAAAACGAATTGCAGATATTACATTTCTGCTTATGAAAGACATATTTGTTGACAGATTGGTATTGGTAATACTTTTTCCTCAGTTCTCATGAACAGCGAGTATGACCCATCATCTATGAAAATATCCACCCATGAGGCAAATACATGGAGGATTTTTAAAAAGACCTTACACAACAGCTTCCTATTGTTGGCATACTACTTGGTGTATTGCAATTGCACAATATTAAGTACTTTGCTATACGTATTTTCAAGGGAAGATAATTCAAGAACAATAACTGTCGTAACACTGTATATGTCATTGTGATCATCACTATTTATTTTCATTGGGATTGTCATTCCTTATTTTGAACAAGCATTGGAAAATAAACATTATCTAACATACATGTTTCCAACTTTGAGAAGAGGCAAATTTTTACTTAAGCAATCTTTATGTAAAATCCCAGTCTTATAAAACCAATGACATATTCTATTAGTTCAATGAGATGTCGACAAATTCTGTGTGAGATTATGAAATTTAAACGAATTTTCTAAAATTATTTCAAGTACGATCAGTCTGTATAGATTTAGTATGGTTTACAGGATATATATGTTGCTCATCTAAGCAACTTAGTAGAATAATAGTATATCTCGAATTATATTTGCAGTTAAACCTGCATAAATTTTTTTTCATTTTTCTTCTGCTGAGTATTTGGCCATTTAAGAATATTTTTACAAGTCGGAAACACAAAATTGGATATCTGAAACGTATGTCATTCAGATAAATTATGACCTTAATTATCAAAAAATATAATTTCCAGTAATGAGATTCTAAATATTACTTGTTTAATTTGAATCTGTATATAATACAGACATGTTTCCAAAATATTTTTATTTCTATTTCAACATGTATTGATTATTTTATCTGAAAATACTTTTAAATTTTCTTATTTTAATTTTCATACTTTAAAATTCATGTTGTTATTCCAAAACAATTAGATTGTTTTATTTTTATATTTTTGTCCACAGTACCTTTTTTAACTTCATATTTATGTGAAGTTGTTTTTTCAGTATTTGTAGAGATTAAGTCAAAAAAAATGAATATACTAATGGACAGGGAATAGTATCTGAGATTAATATTAACAAACAAGGATCACAATTATGATGATCGATCATCTCAGCACAAACAACTTCATCCTTTTCATTGATCCGAATAATTGTTACTTACATAACTTTTATTTATAACAAATAATTTTACTTCTATTTTCTTATTATTTTGTGTAAATCAAAAAAATAAAAATGCGTCAGTGTTACGAAAATTATAGAAGGAGTATATTTATATCAAAAGTTTGGGAAACACTTCATTAGAGTATCAATGGCAGTATTGATTTTATGTTAATTTATTTTTGTTTTTAATGTATTTTGCCTTTCCCAATTTGTAAACATACATTAATTTGTTTGTGAAAAATCTTGTTTTACTCAACTGAGCATCACAAGAACTTTAAAATTACATATAATAAAATTATATAATGAAACAAAATGATTCCACAATATTCCAACCACAAACATTAAACAACCAAGATAACGGTAAGCCTTATTTCGACTTAAGCATAAAAACCTTTACATCATGAAAGCAACCAATTTGCATCAGCTATTGATAGAATACTAAATACAGAGTATCACTGCATCTTCCTTTCACTAACTTTCACCCTAGTCAAAGGAGGGGGGAGAAGAAATATCTCTCATGATCTGCTGATGCGCCCAAGAAGACGGTTGCTCCCAAGCGCCATGTAAATGCTGCTTTGGAAGATAAGTGAATTAGGCCATCTCCTTGACCGCCGGCCACTACAAATAGAAGAAGACGTTCCTCCGCAAATGCAATCAGAGCGAGAAAACGCTCCGGATAACCACTCAACAGACATGGGGAACTACTTTTCGATTTCGATAGAGATAAACCAATCGATAAACTGCATGTTTTTTAGACAGTTTCTAAAAAAATCGCATGAAACAGATTTTAAAATGATTTTCTATTTCTTAAATTTAAAAATTTTCCCTAAAGAAACCATTCATTTAATTACATCAACGAAACATTTTTAATTAAGCTTATACAAATGTCTTGTGGTTGCATGATCGTATTCATTTTTGGAAGTAATTTTCACTTGCAAAGATACTGTGTATGGCGAAAGAATTTTTTTATTATGGTCATTTTCTATGTATTCAGCCAAGGTTGCTTGTACAAAAAGATAGTCATATGTTTTTCATTTTACTGTTCTGGATTGTAATACAAAAAATTTAAAAGGGAACATTACACATAAGCAGTTATAAATCCAATAGAAGTGGTTGATCACATCTTAAACAGTAAATTTTGAATACATAAACTCATTCTTTCAAAGACATCCTATATTATCTCCAATGAGATATTTTACAGGAAAAAAGGAAATTTCATTTTGTTATTGTGTAATTTGTATCTTTATGTGACGCTTGAACCAAGTGAAGAGATATTGACAATGATTTAGTATAATATGTTCAATAATGGTAAAAAAATTAAAAGAACTTTAATGCATTTTGAGAATGAATGAAGTTGAGATCAAAATCAACAAAAATAACTTCCTCCATGAATGCGAAATCAAATCAAAAAGATGATAATAAATAATTAATCATCATCAGAGAGAAATGAGTTACCTAATTTACACTTTCGTGTTTACAATTATCTTGCAAAAGAAAGAACAAAAAAAAAAGAATAAGATATTTTAAATTGAAAAACAAGATTAATTTTATACCAACTAAAAGATGAATAATATAGGATTCAAATTAAAATTTTGAATAATGTTTCATGGATTTCTAATTTATATTGAATTTTTGATTTATAGATTTCATATTGGCAATTTTTTGGCGATTTCCTTAGTTTGCAGAATTATTTATAATTGCATATTCTACAAAAAGAATTTATTTATTTCTCAACATCATGCCTTCACCGCATAAAATTTTACTTTTCAGACAACATACAAGCGTTTATTGCCAAGCTACCTTTCATAAAAATGATTTTCGCCATTATCTCAGTGGCTAGCAAGAAAAATGTTGATCACTATAATAAACCAACAATAGAAATCGGAAGTTTTTTCCATAAATACCAAATATTAAAGCTTAGTTCATTGTTTGTTTTTTTTTGACAAATGATAAAATAAATGTACATTATTTTCAAAAATAGCACCGTTATATATTTCCTATATGAAAAATGCTATTAAATTAAATTAAAACGATATCATTTGTAAAAGTTCACTGAAACTGTTCATAACTGCTATGCATTTCATGCATACATCATAACTGCTGCTCTAATTATTCACTAGTCACAAGCTTATTGAAATCAAACTGAGAGAGAGAGAGAGAGAGAGAGAGAGAGAGAAAATCTACTCACATCACACTTTCATATTGTTTTGTTACGTTTCCGATAACTTGCTTTTGTTGATTCAAAGTCTTTAAGTACAGCCATTCGGCTCGTCATTCTTAATTGGGATCAAAAAGCTGAAACTAGCAGTAGGGGTGGCACTCTCTTCGAGCTTTCATACCATGGGAGAGATGATAGATTACATGGCTATTTTAAGTTTACTTGTTATTTTAAACAGTTGTCTTCAACTAAGTCATGTATTAAACCCATGATTTTGCGAATATATAAGTAATGCCTTACTTCTCAATAATAATCTTGTATCTATTATTTTAAGTTCAATTCACAGTTTTTTGTTTCGTAATATTTTAATATCTATTACATTTTTTAAATACAGGAAAATTATGTAATGTTATGGACCAGACAAAAGGGTTAACAGAACATATAAAAAATCATCTTCAAATTATATTAATGAGATTCATTTCAATTAGGACATCCAAATTAAATATTTTTTATGGAACATTTGCTTATTATAAAAATTCATACAGGCCGTCTCATATCTTATTTTTTCTCTTCTCTTCTAAAACCATGAAATGAAAGCAACTTTTAGTTCAATTCACCTATGATATCTTTAGAATACTCCTGATCTCATGCTTAATATTCTCCTCACTGAATGTGTTTTGATCTTAAAAATATAACTTTTCTCCTTCCTAAATTTTGATTCTCCGAAACAGAAAAATGCAAGTATTTGGGAAAAAACTGTTCTCTTTCAGTGAAAGAAAATAAAAACTTTCCCCAGAAAACTTCCATCTTTTTTATCACTCGATGGATAAGGATGTAGTAGAATTTAAAAGGCTAATTTCAAAGAAATGATCCTTCAAATGCGCATGCCTAAAGGAAGAATCATTGTAACTTTAAAATAATAAAACGCTTTTTGATTTTAACTGTTTTTTGTAGCTGAGTGTCAAATAAAGTTGATAAAATCTGTATCTGGTAATTGAATTATCATTGTAATATAAGTTATAATTATAATATGATAAAAGAATTTTGCTTGCATACCATAAGTACTAACAAAATACGAATAAAATAAATCTTAATAATATGACTCATTCAATGAATTAATAATATTTTGTAAATAAAACTTTTGACTAAAAAGATAGATACAAACAAAAAATATTTATTTTCGAAGGAAGATCAATCAAACCATAGACTTCTCTTAATAGAACCAACGAGTTTATAATTTAATAGTTTATTAAATTAATGTCCTGATAATTTATAATAATATTTCACATTTAGAAAGATGTTTTATAATGACAGGAAATTTTCTTGACATCAATACAATTTTTTGATAGGAAAAGACATTTGCCTTGGGTTCAAAAAAATGGATAAGACCTTTGAAGATTGTCGTGATAAGAGGTTTTATGCATGCTAAATGTATCATAAGTCCCAGTGTCTCTCCACCAATAATAGGTTGTTGTATGAGGAAAGTGTGCCTGTTAAAATATGGCTTTGCTATATCATTATTGTTTAAAATCTCACGTTTGTATCACATTGTTTACATAACCCGATTGCTATCGAGAAAAAATAGATTGCCTCTAAAGGTGAACATTACGGTCATGGCGATTTTACATCATATTTGGTGTTTTTTCCACCGCCAAGCTCAAGATGACTTAGGTATCAAAATTCGGTCAGCAATCCTAATGGGATGTAAATTGAGTTTTTCTGAGCAATAGAAAAACTATGTACGAAATAAGAGAGACATGGCGATGTGATATTTTTAAAGAACTAACCATAATGACATATATATGCTATAAAAATATTAAGAACTGATTACATTTTGTTGAAAATTTTATGAATAAACAAAAAATTAACTAAAAAATAAACTTGTTAAAATTTTATAACATAATTAAAATAACCAAATAAGATAACCCAAATAGATTACCTTAGTTAAAATTCCAGAAAAAATGAATTTAAGAAATAAATCATAATTATGAAACACAGCAAAAATGATTTCCAAATAAATTGTCTTGATTAAAATTCCATTTAATGACATGTATTTAAAGAGGAATGCTAATTATGAAATAAAATATATAAGTTACTGAAATTCAAAAATATTTTTTCATAATTCATTTAATGATCATAATAAAACATATAATTTTGCACAAATAATTTCGATAAAATAAAAAAAAATTGAAAATTCGCGTTTTTAAGGTTAATTAAACGTAATTAAGAATTCTTTAGCTTAAAGTGAAATATTTCCAGTAAAAAAAAAAAATAGATTTCTTCGATTAATACATATGATAATAAAATAATAAGAATATATATTAGAGAAAAAGCGGTAATCCAAATTTATTTAATTCAATTCTATTGTTGTCAAAATTTAAATAAATAAAATTCTTACCTTTAAGAATAAAATTCTTTCACTCTAAAATATATGTACGTAATAAATTACAGTAATATTGAATGTTTAAAAATAAATTTTCACACTTTAAACGCAAATTTAAAAAATTCAAATGGCGCAGATTAGAATTATAAAAACCCATAATTCACTATAATTTTTACTGCCAACATCAATCTACGTATGTAATTATTTTTGGCAAAATATTTTTGTCAACGAAAAAATAATCACTGAATTTTACTAGATTTAACTGTTTTTTTTTTTTTTTAATACTTCCTGTATCTAGTCAAGAAACCTTCACTTTCTTTAATGAAAACTCTCTGATCACAATAATTATATCAATCTATTAAAACATCTGCTGTCCCTTTGTTAGAATTATTGATGAATAAGCGATTCGTTTTGGTCATGAAAATTTTCATAAAAAAGTTCACATTTTATTAATTGAAACTATAAATAAAGTTTGCTCTTCTCTTCTAAGCGAATATTATAATAATAATAATATAATATTGTAATAATTAATATAAAAAATACAGTTAGATGTTACAAATAAATTATGGTATTTATATTTTCTGTTTTGTTTACTAATATATATATATATATATAAACACATTATCTTCTAAATACTATTTAAAATGCTTCGTTACTAATGTATTTCTTCCTTATCGCTTGAAAGAATCATAAAAGTAGTAGTTTTTTTAAGCTTCTGACTAGCTTTTCCCATTTTTTATGTATTAATAGGCTTTCTTTACGTGATATTTTCCCTTTGAGTATACCTAGTTATTTCAAGTTCGCCAATAAGATTGGTATTTCTATTTGCACTTAAGTGATTAATGATTTAGTGTATCCATCAACTGAAATAGTATCTTGAAGCAAGAAACAACATAAATGACCTTAAATAATTTGTGTTTTTAAATTCAAATTTTAAAAAACTATATTAATATTAGATATTACTTCTAATATTTCACACCCAATAATTGTATCTATCATAAAAGAAGCCCGTGCAAATTTAAAATAATGTTGCCCCTGTTTTTCTAACTCTCAATAAATGAGCTACAGGAATATACCTAACAACAGTTAATCCACCTTTCTTTTCTTTTTGAATATACTATAACTTTTCTTCTAAACTTCGGAAAATTCAAGCAGCTATTTTTTTATAATAGTATAATAATTTTTATAAGAAGTATATCAACTGAGTTATTAATTTAATAATCTTTAATTTTCTTGTAATATTGAAAATAACTTCGGCTGTTGCATAATGAAGGAACATGCTTTTTAACATAAAAGCGTTCTAGTTTATTAAAAATTACAAAAAAAGATATTTCGTAGCGTTTTATATATATATATATATATATATATATATATATATATATATATATATATATATATATATATATATATATATATTTGCCTGGCATATAAGTTCCAGGTAATTATTATTTACAAATTTTATTTAATACCTTTTGTTTCTACAAGTACCCATTGTTTGGTTATACAATAATTTGGAAATATATATATATATATATATATATATATATTGTACCGAGCTTCACGGGTTCGTGTCGATTGAGAGTTGAATAAAGCAACCACTTAATGAGCACAAGACTTTTATTCGTAAAAATTTCACTCAAAAATACCCGCTGTAACAATTACAATTATACAGCTACAATTCGTCAGATATAACAAGAAACAGCTTCCAATCACAGGTCTCAGACAGAGAACAACTAGCAGTCACAACTAATCGTCTTCACAAAACTGTCTTCACAATACTGACTCTTCCATGTCGGGCTGCGGTATTTATACCTGACTTGGCGGAGAAATCTACCAATTTCGCCAAGGCTCTGGAAGCTTCTAGGCTATCTCGAAAAATATTGGTCCTAGAGCTTAGGTGATGGATGTTTCCAAAAGTATCTATTTCTCGCCAAGTCGCCAAGAATCTCGCCAACTGTCGCCAAATCATTAGGAATTCCGCTTTTAAACTAAAACACATCTGAATACTGCAATTTTTGCCCAAAATGCGAGAATTTCCGACCTGTCTGAGATATTTTAAGACAAATACAATCATCATTTATATTTTTGTAACATTGCCCCCTCTCAAGGACTGCACGTCTCGGGCAGTATAATCCCCTGATGGGAGGTCAAATTTAATATAAAAGAATTTACATTTTAAGAAGATACAGAAGACATTACATACACAAACAACTAAAAATACAAATACAAAAAAATAGAAAATATTAAAATTATCTATACTATTTACAAAGAGACCATGGTCTACTAATTTTTACTTTACATTACGATAAGGAGCTAATCTATCAAAATGTACTACCTTTGGTTTTGAAGAAGATAATTTCCTTATACGAACCACGACGTCGTTCAGTCTTTTTAGGACTGTGTAGGGACCTTCCCAGTTGGCTTGTAACTTTGGAGAAAGTCCTTTACGTCGAATCGGGTTCCACCACCAAACTTTGTCACCTTCCTGAAATTCATGTCCTGTCGCTCTTGTGTCATACCTTGTCTTCTTTCTTTCGGTCGTCAGGTTGATTCGGTCTCGAGCAAAGTTATGGACACCTTCAAGACGTGCCTGAAGGTCTCGAAGATATTCCTCTGGCGATGACGATGTATCCGGTGGACGACCAAACTGAAGATCACAAGGGAGACGAAGTTCGCGACCAAAGATCATCTGTGATGGAGTATATCCGGTAGTCTCACCGACAGCACTGCGATATGCAAACAGAAACAGCGGTAGTTTCAAATCCCAATCTTGCTGATTTCTGGAAACCATAAGTGTGAGATTATTCAAGATATAGTTCTGTGAAACCTCTCAACCATGCCGTCCGATTGCGGGTGTAATGGCGTGGTCTGCGTCTTGTCTATTCCGAGAATTTGACACATTCCTTTAAACACAACAGAGGTGAAATTTGTCCCTTGATCTGAATGAATTTGTAAGGGTGTGCCGAATCTGGAAACCCATTGATGCACTAGAACCTCGGCTACTGTAGTCGCCTCTTGATCGGGGATTGCAAACGCTTCAGACCACTTAGTAAAGTAGTCCATGACAACTAGTATGTATTTGTTGCTATTTGAAGATCGTAGTAAAAGACCCGAAATGTCCAATGCTATCCGCTCAAAAAGTGCTCCTACGTTGTACCGCTGCAACCTTCATCGGCTACGTTTCTTTGGTCCTTTACGTGCCGCACAGTCATCACAAGATTGGCACCATTTCTCTACATCTTGTCTCGTTTTGCTCCAATAGAAGCGTTCTCGAACTTTCTGTAGAGTTTTCATTACTCCGAAGTGGCCTCCAGTTGAGCTACTATGCAATTCTTTCAAAACATCTGAAATTCTTGATTTTGGAAGAACAAGCTGCCATTTGAAATTACATCCATCATCGGACTCCCATTTCCTGTATAAGACACCATTTCTTATATGGAGTGAGTCTCAAAGAGCCCAATATTGTTTAGTAGCAGGACTGTAGGTGGAGATATCCTACCAACTTGGTTTCATACTGGAAGATTCTTTTAATTCTAAAATTGGATTTATATCTAGGTATTCTTTTTGTGCTTCTCTAAGTCCTATATCACTCCATGGGTCTGGTTTCGATGGAGGTGAAACAGTAACTTGGCGTACCGAAGGTTTTACTAACTGATAGTTCTTCTCTACTCTAGAACAATATCGGGAGCTTTCATTACACGGTTTCCTTGATAGTGCATCAGCATTTCCATGAAGAGTTCCTTTGCGATGACGTATTTCAAAGTCAAACTCCTTGATTCGTTGAATCCATCTGGCTACCTGTCCTTCTGTATTTTTAAAACTTAAAAGCCAGGTTAAGGATGCGTGATCTGTCCGGAGCAAGAACTTTCTTCCATAGAGATAATGGTGGAAATGTTCTATGGCTTTAACGATTGCCAGCAATTCCTTCCTGGTTGTACAATAATTCCGCTCCGGTTTCGATATACATTCACTCCAATAAGCAATGACATATTTTTTATCATCAATTTCCTGCGACAAAACAGTTCCGATATTTTCGTTGCTGGCATCCATATCTAAAATGAATAATTTTCCGGGCTGAGGATATGCAAGAACGGGCGAAGATATCAACGCCTCCTTCAGCTGTTTAAAAGCTTTCTCACATTCACCTGTCCATAGAAATCCCTGTTTAACTTCTGTCAACTTGTGAAGGGGTCTGGCAATACTTGAAAAACCCTTAACAAATTTCTTGTAATACGTGCTTAGTCCAAGAAAACTTCTTAATTGGTGGACATCTTCTGGACGACTCCAGTCCTTAACTGCAGAGATCTTTTCAGGATCTGTTCTTACACCTTCAGCAGAGATAATGTGTCCCAGATAGCTTACTGCACGTCGGAATAAATTACATTTTCAAGGATTCAGCTTCAGGTTTGCCATTTTTAATTTTTCCAGCACCTTTCGGATGTTTCCTAAATGGTCTTCGAATGTGCGCCCTACAATAATGATATCGTCCAAATATACCAAACAGGCTTTGTAGGAAAGTCCTCATAATACTGTCTCCATCAGGCGCTCAAACGTTGCAGGTGCATTGCAAAGCCCAAATGGCATAACTTTGAACTGCCAAAGTCCTTGTCCTGTGGTGAAAGCAGTCTTTTCTCGATCCTCAGGATGTATCTCTACTTGCCAATAACCATTCTTGAGATCCAAAGTCGGAAACCATTGTTTTTCGGATAAAGCATCAAGTGTATCGTCAATCCTAGGAAGAGGGTAACTATCTTTTTTAGTGATGCTGTTTAACCGACGATAGTCAACGCAGAATCGGGTAGAACCATCTTTCTTCCGAACTAAAACAATAGGCGAAGCCCAAGGACTTTCTGATGGCTCAATAATGTCATTCTGCTGCATTTCCATGAGAAGATTGATCACCTCTTCCTGTTTAGCGAATGGCAATCTTCTCGGATGTTTAATGGGTGGATGATTTCCTGTATTGATTCGGTGCTGCGTCAATTTGGTTCGCCCAACGTCATCTGATCTCTTGGAAAAGAGATCTCCGAATTCTAATAATAGATTTCTTGCAGCATTCCTCTGTTTATCATCATCTCTGAAAGAGTTCATTAATTAGAGTGTCAGGAGGCTCAGATAATGTGGCTTGACAATTTCGGTTAATACAGGTCACTGGAGTGCAAGTCGCCAGCACTTCTCCTTCTTTTATTAGTTTTACCTTATTGCTTGGATTTCCAACTCTTACCGGGATTACATTTCGTGAAAGGTTGACGAGTGAAGAAGCCACTAGTACTCCTTTAACGCTATTGTCAGAATCTGGATATTCAGTCAATCCATAATGAAAATTATTATCTTCTGTAAGAGCTCCAGAAACTATTGTCTCCGTTCTTGGTGGTAATGTTGTTTCACTCTTTGCAGTTATGTGATGGACTGTTTTAATATCTGAATATTTCTTCTTAAAAATCGCTATGTCTTCAGAACATGGATGTAGTTCATTATTTTTAAAATCTAACTTGAAATGGTTTTCTTTGAGGAAATCCAATCCGAGAATAAATTAGTCATTTATATCAGCGACATATGTCATATGATGGTACACGGCATTACCAAATGCAATGCTTAGATTGACTTTTTCATGCACTTTAATCTTATCACCTGTCACAGTTTGGAGGGTAATGCAGGGCGGCGTCCAGATGAGTTTCTCACTAAGTTTGCGAACCAAATCTGTTCTAATGATAGTTACGTTGGCTCCAGTATCGATTATCATTCTGCAGGGAACTTCGTTGACATGTCCCATAACGAAAAGTCCGCCACTTACGGAAGAAATGTAAAACAATTTGAAATGGGGTTTCTGACTCTCTGGAGATGCGCGAGATGGCCACATATTAGTTTCCCTGCTGTAGTGGAAGATCATTTCCACCATCGTTTCGTTTCGGGCACTCTCTATGGACGTGTCCGATTGCACCGTAAGTCCAACACTGAATCTTCGTGTTTCTGCCACCTTTACTCAATTCTAAGCTACGGACTTTTCACCGCAGATCTTCAATTTGCTTTCTTAGATCATAGTCCGTATCAGTAGCAGAGACGGCTCTGATTGAGTGCCGGTCTTTACGCGCGGCCTGCTGGGCAGCCTCTATCTTATTTGCGTATACTAGGGCAGATCCAATATCTTTGACATCGGCGAGTTTAAGTGTTTTCTGTATTTCCGGATCCCGCACACTATTGATGAAGTGATGGAGAGCCAGATCTTGACGTGTCTCAGCTGGGCAGTCCGAAAATGCTAGATGGGAAAGTCGCTGAATATAGGCAGCTAATTCTTGCAGACTTTCACCCGCTTTTTGATAGCGGGACTTTAACTGCAGTCTGCTATATTCTTTAGTGCACTTATCTCCAAACCGCAGCTCAAGCGCACTCAATAGGGCTTGGAAATCGTGCCTCTGCTCCTCCGGAAGCGTCTCGAGGATGTCGGCAGCGTTTCTACTCTTAAAGCCGCCAGGTGAAAAGCTTGGGCTCGGGGATTCCATCCATTAGCTTCCGCTACCATCATAAACTGGATCTTGTATACTTGCCAGGATGATTTCCCATCGAATGTTGAGAGTTTAATCGTGGCTAGGGAAGGCACAAATGCCACCTTGTGTTCCTCATGCCTGTCTGACATTTGCTTCTTCAAGCTTTCAATCTCCTTATTCATATTGCCTAATGCTTCTTCAACGTTTTCTTCTATCTCCAGAACTTTAGTTTCAACTGAAGTTACCTTATCTTCCATTGCATTCATCTTCTCCTGAATGATGTTGGAAAATTCTTCTTTAACACTTACAATGTCCTTCTTAAGTTCCTTTTTAAGCTCCTCCTGTCCAGGTTTTATCTCTTTCATCATCTCGGTTTTAATCTCTTCTTGTCCTGCTTTCATCTCCTCTTGTCTAGCTTTCATCTCTTCTTGTCTAGCTTTCATCTCTTCTTGTCCAGCTTTCATCTCTTCTTGTCCAGCTTTCATCTCTTTCATCATCTCGGTTTTAATCTCTTCTTGTCCAGCTTTCATCTCCTCCTGTCCAGATTTTATCTCTTTCATCATCTCGGTTTTAATTTCTTCTTGTCCAGCTTTCATCTCAGCCATCTGCTCCACTAATTTTTCGAGAAGACTTTTCATTAAATCCATATCCATTTTTCTTGTGACACGCTGCATCAACTCTTCAATCCCGATTCTGACACCAGTTGTACCGAGCTTCACGGGTTCGTGTCGATTGAGAGTTGAATAAAACAACCACTTAATGAACACAAGACTTTTATTCGTAAAAATTTCACTCGAAAATTCCCGCTGTAACAATTACAATTATACAGCTACAATTCGTCAGATATAACAAGAAACAGCTTCCAATCACAGGTCTCAAATACCTCAGACAGAGAACAACTAGCAATCATAACTAATCGTCTTCACAAAACTGACTGTCTTCACAATACTGACTCTTCCATATCGGGCTGAGGTATTTATACCTGACTTGCGAAGAAATCTATCAATTTCGCCAAGGCTCTGGAAGCTTCTAGGCTATCTCGAAAAATATTCGTCCTAGTGCTTAGGTGATGGATGTTGCCAGAAGTATCTATTTCTCGCCAAGAATTTCGCCAACTGTCGTCAATTCGCCAAATCATTAGGAAATCCGCTTTTAAACTACAACACGTCTAAATACCGCAATTTTTGCTCAAAATGTGAGAATTTCTGATCTGTCTCAGATATTTTAAGACAAATACAATCATCATTTATATTTTTGTAACAATATATATATATATATATATATATATATATATATATATATATATATATATATATATATATATATATATATATATAAATTTCGTGTCACGATGTATGTTCCCGATAAACTCCGAAACTACTGAACGGATTTTGATAAAATTTTGTAACCATATATAATATAGTCCAACTTAAAAGATAGAATAGTTTTTATCTCTTAATTATTATTTTCAATATTTATTATACGAAATTAATGTTTATTTATTGTTTAGTTCTGTAAGTTCCTAATAGATGGCGGTTTAGCATCTAAGTTGCACAGGTATTCGGCAGACGGCGACGTGTTTATTTTTCTAGATTATACATCTTCGAGAAAATTAACGTGCGCGCGCAATCGCGTGGTTAAATATAGAATTTACATATATTTTTATTATTATATTTTCATGATGTACATATATTTTCATATATTTTCATGATACATATATTTTCATGATGTATAATCATACTATAACAATTTTTTGTGAATCACTTTCATAATTATACTTTGTATTGTGTTATTATTGTGCGTGTTCAGTTTGAATATTTTTAATATTATAAATAGTAAAATAAAATTTTATTTATTGCTGCTTTTCTCTACTAATTTTCATACCACCTCCAAAACATGTAAGTATTTCTTGACAGCCTTTAATTTTTTTTATTTTTATTTTATAATTTGATAACTATTAATTTATTTAGTAGAACATTTTGACCTAATTTATTTATTCAAATGATAAATTCTTTTAATTTTTTTATTTCAGTATAATACCGAGGAAAAATTTTTTAGTTTTAATAATTAAAATATGAAAAAATAATAGTTCGATGTCAATGTTATCTACCTCATTTATAACAATTTATTTTTAGATGTTTTTAATTTATATAGTATATTTTATAAGTAAGTCACTGATTACTAACTATAATTTAATATAAGATGAATAAAATGTAAATTCAGAAAGTATATGTTGATTTGTGCTTAATTTCAAAATTTCGATACTTTACCTATTACTTTTAAATTTTTGCGAAACGTTTTATTTTTAATCTCATATGAATGAACTTATTTTAAATTTTTTTAGAAAATATTAATTTGATTGAACCCAAGAATTGATTCAATGTATTATAAAAACTCAGCCACTGCAACGCGTGGCTGGGTCAGCATATATATATATATGTATATATATATATATATATATATATATATATATATATATATATATATATATATATATATATATATATATATATATATATATATATATATATATATATATATATATATATATATATATATATATATATATATATATATATATATATATATATATATATATATATATATATATATATATATATATATATATATATATATATATAATATATATATATATATATATATATATATATTACTCTAATTAATATAGAGGTACAATTTTCTGTTCTGTGCTTTTCGAAATCTCAATGATCATGACTTCAAGTGAAACTTCCAATGGACAGTAAAATTATAATTGTCATTTGTTATTATTTTTTTGATTTATTATTTGAATAAAAAGTTTAGAGCAAGGTTCAGTTGCTCGTAATTAATCAAGTTGTGCTGTGAATATTTAGAAATAAAAAAACACACTTAATAATTTGCCTTGAGGTGATGAAAAGAACTTTGATTGATTTCGTTGAGGTGTACTCAGAATTTTTTCACTTTTTTTTCTGCATAGGCATAATTACAACATGAGTATTTTACCTCAGCTTTTTGACTAATTCTTTCTCAATTTAAAAGATTTTAACTTGCAATAAAATATCGAAACTTGAGAAACATGGAAGTAAATAAAATTCTAATTAGTGTCATAATATAAGCATTGGACTTGCATTGTGATCATATTTTAATTAAAGAAAAAATATCTGATTCTTTGTCTTTATTTCTTTAGGGGATGAAAACAGTATTGTATGAATGGATTGATCGCAGCATTTTTTATTGTAACCAGAAGGTATTCAAAAAAAAAAATTCAGGAAATTTCAATATTTTTAATATTGCAATCATTTCAATAATAAAATGTTGTGTAAAAGAAACAGATAACAAAGCTTTTGAATTATAAAAACCTTTTCTTTATTTTAAAAAGATATATTGCTGAAATTTGCAATACATAATCACTAACAATGCTTAAAATGTTTGAATAATAATCAGAAGATAAATTTGATTAAAGTTGTGTTAACTTCCCTAAACTTACACATCAAACTAATATGAATACATAAAGTCACAGGTATTTAATTTGGATATATTTTGCTAATTAGGATTTAGCAGAGTCAATATTAAACTCTCTTTTTCTTCTACCAAAAAACTTGATTTAATTATTGCATTATTATATTTTAGGTAGACATTTTTTTCATTTCTCAAAATGCATTTTCCGATCAATTTCTTTTGTTTAATCCTTCAATCCTTCAGACTTATATAACGGTGATGTTTCAAACCAAATTAGTGTGTTTAAGTTCCAGAAATATGAATTCTACAAATACAAGTGCAATTATTATTACGTTTCTTTTTAAGGAAGAAAGTTAAAATACATTCTTATAGATATAGTAGTTAACTTTAGATTAAGATTAAAAAGTTAAAAGATAAAAACCAAAGATGACATTTTTCAAATACTATTTTAAATTTAACATTCTTAAGAATATTTTAAGCTTCACAAAAAAGCTATTTTTTTCATTTATTTATTTATTTTTGATTTGTCGAGAGTTTTACTTGTCAAGAATATTTCTGTTTGATTCGTAGATAAATTAGATATGTTTGCGTTCAATTTCTTTTGTGTTTTTCTCAACAATTTGAATTTATTCTATGTTCCACTTTAAGATATTAAATGAAAATTTTAATATTCCATTAGTATTTTTAATTATACTTTAACTCTGTATTCATACAAATACTTTTTGAAGAAAAAGCTGTGAAAGGTTTGAAACTTAAATTCTCTGAAAATCAAAATTATGATATTTGTATATATAATACATTGAGATTTTAATTGCCATTTTTTCATTCAAATTGTTTCGAAATATTTCATTCAAGTTTCAATCCCTTTACGTTCTGTTACATACTGTACTCCACATTTAAATAATGTACAATTTATTTACATATCATGATGCAATCCTTGGATTAAAATTAATTCAATATTGCAAAAAGTTGCAAAGAAAAATATTATCAGCGTTTGTGCAAAATAATAAATGAAAGAATTTCGTTAATCTTTAGTTGCAAATTTTGTTTTCAGAAGCAAACCAAAAAATGTATTGCCTAAAAACTAGATGACAAGTCATTTGTAAGACTAGATATTTAATAATGTGTGTGTGTGTGTGCGTGTGTGCGTGCGTGCATGCGTGTGTGTGTGTGTGCGTGCGTGTGTGTGTGTGTGCGTGCGTGCGTGCGTGTGTGTGTGTGTGTGTGTGTGTGTGTGTGTGTGTGTGTGTGTGTGTGTGTGTGTGTGTGTGTGTGTGTGTGTGTGTGTGTGTGTGTGTGTGTGTGTGTGTGTGTGTGTGTGTGTGTGTGTGTGTGTGTGTGTGTGTGTGTGTGTGTGATTGATCGCACAATATTATTTTCATTTTCTTTATTTTGGTGTTGGATTCATATGTGTTCATAAATTTGTCTTACTCATTTTAATTTCGTATTTTATAAATTATCCATGCATAAGATTTGTCATTTTCCAAATAAATGCTTTTCATAAATCAATCTTACTAGAAATAATGGTATATAGAGATTAAATAAAACCGTTATTATATTTTTAAATACAAAAAAAGATTGCAATTTAAAGCAATTTAATTTTTATGTGAGTAATAAAAATTAATGGGACTATTATATCAACTTATTAAAACTTGACAATCTCTTAGGAGCACTTCTCCAATATTAACAATAATAATGAAATCCACATAACTTCAAAAGAATTTAGGGAAATTTATTTCTTTACATTTTTGAATGTTGATATTTTCAATTTACATTTAATACATAGATGTACATATTTATTTTTAAAAAATGTACAACATATTCGAAAAAATATGAAGCGATTCAAAATTATGTGATAGAATAGAAAATGCACCAAAACATCTACCAAAAAACAGAAGAAAAATATTAATACATTGTATGAAAAACACATTTTCAAGCTTCTTACACATCATTAAAAATATTCTATGTAATCTCTCAGTATTACACACTAAGCATCGATGCTGTAGTCGAATTCGACCCATACAAGTCCGAAAATATTCTTGTCAATATTCACCAGATCAGTAGATATACGATATAATCCAAGAAAATTTGTATAAATGTTGTTGGCAACATTATTTTGAAACTAATCAGTATGGAAAACTTTAATATATTCCCAAAAATAAAAAAAGTAAAAAAAGCACACAAATATCAAGAATTTTTAAGGACCATCCGAAAAGTGTAAAACACCAAATACTTTTTTGATCATTATTTTAGAAACTTTTATCCCTCTGGCCATAATCACAACAATTACAAATAGAAACTCTTTAACCGAGTCAAGTATAGTTTTAAAATACAATCTTTCCATTAATTATTTACACAAAAATAGGCTACAGAGTAAGCAAAATTTTAAAATATGTTTGGTTCATTAATTATTTATATTAACAAATTGGCATTATATATTTGAAACAATAAAATGAGGAATCTTTTTTAATTAATCACCTTGTACATGTGATATCAAGTATCACCCTTTTCTACGTTGATATTAGGTCTACCGGAAAGTTCTGTCCGCTCCGGTTATAATCAGTTTCAACAAGTATTCAGCTCAACAAACCATTTCCGACCATATTCGGAAACTAGAGTTTGTGTGGAAGTATTCGAGATGGGTGCCACATAAGTTAAGTGAGAAGAATTTGAATAATCGAATCATCATATGCACATCTCTGCTTGCACGCAACAAAATCGAACCCTTTTTGGACCGGATCATAACTGGGGATGAAAAGTGGATTACCTATGAAAACAGCATAAGAAAAAGGTCACATTGTGAACCCGAAAAACCTGCCCCCTCTACCTCTAAACCGAAGTTGAGCCTGAACAAGAGAATGTTGTGTATATGGTGGGACATTCGAGGACCAATACATTTTAAGCTGTTGAAACCAAACGAAAGGCTAAATTCGGAGAGGTACTGTCAGCAATTGGATAAATTAAAAACAACACTCCAAGAAAAGAGGCCGGTGATGTTCAATAGGAAGGGCATCATACTGCTTCATGGCAATGCCAGGCCACATGCTGCTTTGGGGACTCGTCAGAAAGTCGCAGAGCTAGGCTGAGAAATTCTGTTGCATCCACCATACTCTCCGGACCTAGCACCATCTGATTATCACTTGTTTCTGTCCTTACAAAATTTCTTGCAGGGCAAACAATTCAAGAACGAAGAAGATATCAGACAAGCACTGGTTCAAATTTTGGCCTCTAGAGATAAGACATTTTTTAAAAATGGGATATACAAATTGCCATCACGCTGGCAAGTAGTTATAAATTATGATGGTAATTATATTATTCAATAAGTTTATCCAAAGTATGAAAAAATGTATTCCTTCTTTCATTCTAAAACGGACAGAACTTTCCGGTAGACCTAATATTTTTATTAACTTATTTAATGTGAATGTATATTCATATTTTATAATAGCATTCACTTTTTATTTATTTTTCGAAGAGAAAAGAAAATATTTGCATGCATTTAAAAAAGAAGCTCTACATTTTGATGCATAATTGGTCAATTATTTTTAATAATTAACATAATATAATAACTGAATTTGATATAATTTAATAATTTGATTTACAAACAATGTTATTCAAACCAACCATTAATGTTTCCAATAGGCATTAAATGTGAAAACTTAAGTGCATTTGTCACTAAAAATGTCACAGGATCAATATTTTTTATGACATTTTTAGTTTTTTTCTAATTATCATTTATTTACAAAGCGATAATGGGAAAATGATGAAAATAATTCGGTGATATATCACATCCCTTTCTGTTAATTTAATTAATTTGTTTTACACTAGATTAATAGATTTGTGATTGATATGGCAATTCTAGAATGTTTCCATATTTATTCATTTAAGATAGATGGTACTCTAGGTCATTATTTTCTTGAAGTGGATGCTTCTCCTTCATTTTTACGCACATAATTCAGCAATAATTTAGAACATTAAATCAAGTAAAGTTGTAAATTTTTAATCATTTGATGAAGCAAAAATTTACAAAAGTTTAGAATTTTAAGCTGTGTATAATGATCTAATCGAAAAATTTATTTTGGTAATATACGTAACTAAAGCAAGCCTCAATTTACGATTCTTAAAACAGCGTAGTAATTTACATTTTCCTCAACTTGTATCGGCATAATGTCAAAATGGTAATTTTGCTCATATTTTAGTCATCCACATCTATCAGTTTATAAGACTAAATGTTCTTGTCCAAAAACTACTTAAAAGTCGTTTTTAATTTTATCTTAAGAAGTAGCAAAAAATTTTACGATTCATGTTTATTTAAACGTGTTTATTTTACTCTTCAAAAAAATTTTTGCATAGTTGCAGGATATTTAAAGTTAACTTTATTTCATTGATTGAAAATGGTTAACGAAATAAAGAATTACTTATTCATGTTTCCCATTTAATCTTTGTCATACGTATGAATGCCTATATATTTGACAAAATATGTAAGTCCCTATTTAAAAATTTTATAAATATAGTTCTACAATCACAAATTTTTCAGACTGAAAAATGCAAAAAAATAATCCATGTTTCAAGTTTTCAGGGAATTTGTTTCAAAGAGAAAAGAAAATCCTTCTTCTCAAGTTATATCTTACATGCGGAAACGAAATTTTCAAAATTACTAAAAAGAACCCTTTTATGTAAAATTACTTAGGACTACTACTAAAAAATATGTGTATGAATTCCCCCTCCTTATATTATCAATAATACCATAAAATTACTTAAAAGATATTACACTGGCGTTAAGATTGAGTAAGAAAGATTAACTTTAAAAAGTTTTGCTACTAAATATTGAGTACTAAATTTTAATTATAAACTTCCCAATGTATCGTTATTCGTATAATATTATGTTCTCGTTTACATAAATAAGAGATAAATGACTCTTAAGATAATTATTCAATATAATTAATGATGAAATACCTTAATTTCCATAAAGAGATAGTGTAATATTTCAGTAATATATTTTATAAAATCAAATTTTATCGTGGTTCAAATTTCCTAAATTATTCAATTTAGTAATATTTTTACTGAAACATTTACCATATGTATAAGCATATTAATAAATCAATTTCATATCTGCGGAAATATACGGTTACAAAGGTAAAAAAATGTTTTTAGTAATTAGCAGAATGATATTACAATAAGCGATTAAAATCGACCATTTCCATTGCCTATGAATGGTGCACACTTACTATTGATGTTATTCTGGCGATAATTGGCAAAAGAAATTGAATTCAAGCATCGATTTTTTGTTGGTTGAATCAACACAAAGCTGGACTTTTCAAACAAATAACAATCGGAAAAATTTCTAATTAACGGATTTTTGAACAAGGCCTCGAGCGAAATCAGATTCACAGTCAATAAAAAAAGACAGAAAAAGCAGACTGAGAGGCAGCAGTCAATATCTGTTTAAATAAATGAGAGAGAGCGAAATAGGACATTTCATTAAATCTCAAAACACAATGTATCCTCGAAAAGTCTCTTTTTACCCCTCAACTTTGCTTTGTGATTCGAAATCAAAATGTAAATCTTTTTGCATATGTTGGCCGAATTCCTTATGAACTAGAGCGATTTTAACAAAATGAAGTTTATCTTAGCAAATAAGAAAATATTTTTTTTTCTTTCTAACAGTATGCATAAAAATGTTTTTATTTTATTTTTGTATTATATCTGACAGTCTGTTTTTATATTTAAAATTGTTTTTATCGACTCACTGCATTACAGATCACTTCGAATACAAGGAATGCAGATGAGCATTCAAAAGCTACTAAAATTTTTTCCAATATTCTTTAAAGAGCAAAGAAGAGGAATTAATTTTTAATATTGCGTGATTGCTGAAAATAGCCAAAGGCAAATTCAATTAGGATTTTTCTTTGTTCAGTTTTGAATTCTAGAAAATAGTGCGTGTTTATATTTTATCAGTTTAAAAAAAATGCGACAGCTAGGGATTATGAGAGAGATTAAGATTGCTCAAGTCTTAAATCGATATACATGCATTCTGTAAGACTGTTGAGAAAACTGTTAGAAAATAAGATTTTAAAAGATTCTGAATCGTAAGCAAGTATATTCATTAAGATTTATTAATAATTATTTAACGGAGCTATTAATAAATCTTTCGAGATTTATTGATTTACGTCTTTAACAGATTTACTTCATTAAACTTTGTGAAATTAATTTACTTTGTGAACTCAAACGAAGAAATTAATGCAAAAAAGATGTAGTATTGTAAAAATGTGTGCAATGCATTCTAGAAAAGTCAGTTGCAAGTATTATATACATACTACATGATTTTGCCAGAATGTAATACCAGACAGTAAATATCATTATCCACTTGATAGATATATAGTTAATTCTCTGGGTTTCATTGCAAAAGCTAGTAAGTTTGAAATCTACCACAGAGACTTGGACGTTTGTTGTGATGAATTGGTTGCTGAATTAGCATACAGACTATTGTTTCAACAGTTCGTTGTTTCGATTGCTACAAGGGGTATGAATTTTGGTATACATTCGCAGTTCACTTTAAACTGCAAGTTCAGGTCTGAGTGAATTTCACACACACATGTGTGTAAAAAATAAGAATAGAGAAAACAATTTACATCATCATTAGAGGGAATTAAACGTGAAAATTGGCATTTACATATAGCATAATATGACAAATTTTGTTTTGTAAAAGCATTATTTTGAAACAAATTAACACACTTCTTCATAAAGTATAAATAATATAAAATAAAAATTCATCATTTGAAGCAACAAGCTACGTATAATTCTGTAAGCCATTCATAGTACAAAAATTGAAAATTGTAACCAAAAAGTTGGAAGTGTTTTAATAACTATCTTATATTTCCACCCACAAAACATTTTTGTTAGCTTATAATTTGTTGAAAATTACATTTAAATAAAATAATTTTTATAGTTTTTTACACTTTATTAATTCACTTACAATTCCGTAATTTGATTCTCTATGATTTCATTTTACCTGTTACGACGGTTTAGACAAATAATAATTTCGCTAAGTTTAGTTTGTGACATTTAATATGACTGATATATACTTTATAATTATATTAACAAATTATTATTAGGAGATAATTCAGAAACAATGTTCAAAACCTTACACTGTAAGCAATTTCAGAATTTTTATTTCACAAAAGAAAAAGAAAGAAGGTGAAACAATAAGTACGTAATCTGAAATTAAAGTATAATGGGATAGATGCAGTGTGTAAATATTTAGAACATACACTGCTGGCCACTCAAAATGTAACATCCTAAAATAAGGAAAACAATCATGTGAAATTTATATCATGCGTTTCCGTTGATCAGGTATACAAATCCTTAGCATGGCAGCTCTTGAAAGCTACTTGTAAGCGCTATGTAAAGAAAAAAGAGATTATTGACTAAAAACCCAGAAAATTGTTTCGACAGAAAAAGTCCCATAGGATTTACTATTCTTACTCGGAAATTTTTAGCGAAATACCTAATCGCGTTTGTCGAAATCAAGCAATCGTTGTATGGATGAAGGAACGACCGACGAAACGGATCATACCCACTCCTTGCACCTCTACAAGCAACGACAGGCATATTGTGGGAATGACAACAATGGATCCCTCAGTCACATCACGAACCTTATCAAAATAGATTCAGTCTGTTACGCATCATTCAGTCTCTACTTGTACCATTCGATGTCATTTTCAAACAAGTGGAATGTTCGTAAGGCGGACATGAGCAGTGAAATAGAATAACATTGTTTTTACTGACGAATCCCTCTTTTGCCAACAACATCAAGATGATTGAATTTGACACTGGTATATCGACACACTGGTCCTGCACACATTATTATGTTTTTAAGTGGCATCTAATTTTACCTTTCCTTCTACTAGAAGGAATTGCAAATACACTCAATAAACAACAGTAGTTGTATCTCTTAGTTGTTGAAACTTGTTGTCCTTCCATGCGCTTGCCGTCAACTTTCCATCAACCATATTCCTGTGAAATTTCTGATAAGTTTATGTTAGAATAATGAAAGAAAACTATTCAAACTACCCTTATTCCTAAAATTTTAAAATGTTTGCCAGTTAAAAAAAGGATTAATATGGGTTCTTAAAATAATGATATCATTTTTAAACATGAAATGAAATTTCAAATGAAATTTATAAGTTTGAAAATTATTTATATCATTATAAAAACAGTTTTAATTAAAGATTTTTAAAAATTCTGAATATTTCAAAAAAAACATTTAATTTTTAAAGAAAAAGGTCTTAATACAATATATGTTAACGAGGCTTAAACATTAAACTAAAGCTTTTTCTGGATTCTTCAAATTTTTGTATTTAAATATTCTGTTGTCACACAATTTAACTATTAATAACATTTGAAATTTAGTAATTTGAAGAATAATTACTGTGCAGATTTAAGAAATTAAAATTCAATTATTTCATTTCTTCATTTCCGACTCTACAAATTTCATTTTCTATAACCATATGTTGTTGTTGTTAGCTTATCCTCTTTAATGATCTGACAAATGTCAGATCAACAACAATAAATTGTTGATATAGTTAGAAAGTCTGAAAATAAATTCTCCCGGGAAAGTCCGACGGAATCCAGAATATGTTTTGGTGAGGCTGGATGGTCATAGCATTTTTTACAAGTGGAATAGTTTCTTGTACCATGTTCAAACAATAAACATTTTAGATGTCCACTTGAGAATCTGGCCAAGGCAGTTTGAGATTTTAGGCTACATTTTATTTCCAGAAGAGTTCCAGGAAATGCTCCAGAATACTATTGGTGTGTTAGAAAATGCCGGATTGAATGTAGTCTAGATTTTTCGTTAGAGTAAAGTTCCTGATATGTAAGTGATGAACCAGTGGGCGTATCCTCCACACTGTCCTCTTTGGCCAGTCGATCTGCGGTTACATTGCCACAAATATTTACATGGGATGAAATCCATTGAAGATGTACATCATATTCTTGGGAGATGATTTTCAAATTCAACAAAATAGATAAACTTATTATAACCAGATGTATATGCACATAAGTTATATAAGATGAAATATGAATATCTATATCTATATCTATCTATCTATATATATATATATATATATATATATATATATATATATATATATATATATACATATATATATATATATATATATATATATATATATATATATATATATATATATATATATATATATATATATATATATATATATATATATATATATGTATGTATGTATATGAATCCATGTAATGTCGAAGTAAATTGTTTGTAAATGGAATAAAGTAAATAAAAAAGCAAGAGAATTTTCTACGGTCTCAAACCTTGTAGTTTGACAATTAAGAATTTTCTATTATCCTCTTTATAATGGTTAACGATGAAAAGCTCTCATAAGATTACCCCTTTGAATCTGGTTATTGTTGGTACCTCTTCACATAAGACTGAAACTCACCATCTGCGCACGTATTAACTTTGCGTCATTCACAACTGAAAATCGAAACGATCCCATGTGTTTCAGTGAAAAGATTACATAAAGGCGTCACCTTGTGAATGGATGCCCCACCTGACTCCTTGTTTGCTCCTCTCGAATACAATCGCAATCCAATTGGCCGAACAGTGGAACAAGGACACACGACTCAATAATGGTTTGGAGTTGAGAGAAGTAGAGAACAAATGAATATAAGTAAGCAAATTATTTTTCAACTTCTTGTTTTTGGATATTTTTACTTTTCTTTTAATAATCATTTACGATTCTGATTGACTGCTGTAGAAGGAAACCAATTTTCAGTTGGAAAACAAATTATCCTTGCTATGTGCTTTAGAAAATCGATTTACTCAGCTCATTTGACTATTTTGGAATTGTACGGTGCAGGAGTATATGGTGATAAATTTTTCTTTCTCTGAAAAGATCAATAGTGAAATATTAAATCATTATAATTCAGTCATTTAAAGTCTAGGGAAATGCACTGTTAGTAATGATAGCGGTCTAGACATAATCTATTATAACCTCTACTAAAATTTAAAATGAAACCTCTTATAATCTATTATAACCTAAAATGAATTCAATGTATTGCTACATAACTTAGAATCCTGGTGATATTAATAATATAATGAAACTATATAGTGACATATAATATTAAACCTGAAGATATATATCTTTCTCCCAAAGAGTGCCCATATCATACTTTGCCTCAGTAGCTGTTCCTAGTTAATTTGGGATAATAACATTAACAAGATAAATGAAAATTAGAGTTCTCTAATTTTTGGTCACTAGCAACACCGTTGAAAATTAAGCGATTACAGACTTAAAAACGCGAATACAATAATTCCAGGCATTGCGAAAATAATTAAAAAATTAAAGGCTCTTCTTTAGCTTATGCAGATGATATAATTACCAGAATCTGAGTACATAGGCTATCATAACTTTTTTATTTCAAATGTTTTACACAGTTTTAAATTTCTCTAATAAATTTTAAGGTACATTTGGCATATATGGTACATTTTTTAAATTAACAAAAAATATCTTCATCAGCATAAAATGTAAAAAATCAGAATGATTACTTATAGGAATTTATTTAGTCCTTTATCAATAAAATATATTTGTTGTACGTTAAAATAACGATCCAAACTTTATAAAGTTGCATTTTAATTAGAAAGTGCCATTGGATACAAATTTAGCATGTATTTATTAAAAGTGAAATCATAAATCAACAGACTTTTTATCCTTAAAGCAATTTTTTGTATAAAATACTTTTATATAAACAAATATATTTTAATGTTAAAAGGCTTGAATACAATAGAAATAAATGGTACTTTGGAGCAATTAATATTAAGGAAAGAATACAATATAGAAAAACATCAATTCAAATATAAGTAAAAAATCTTAGAGGTTGTTATCAATAGATTTCTTACTTGTAGGGACTCTTGACACACTTTAAATAATGAAATTTTTTATCTTTATTACGAGAATCATCAGATTTTATTTTGTTTGAGGAAATTTAAATTTCATTCAAAGTAGAGAGAGGATTCACTTAATTTTTGTTGATGTGCCTATACAATACATTTTAAAGTAGAAAAAGTTTCTGTTTCCACCCAATTAATAAATTTTTCTGTTTTAATTTTAGCAAAGAGAATAATAGATTTTTTTCATTAAATGGAGTGCATCTTGTGTGTGTGTGTGCGTGCGTGCGTGCGTGTATGTGTGCGTGCGTGTGTGTATGTGAGTGCGTGCATGCGTTCGTGTATGTGCGTGTCTGCGTCTGTGTGTGCGTATGTGTGTGTGTACCTGCGTGTATGTGCATAGATCAATAAGTTACTTTTATTTCTCCTTTTTTCAGGGAGAAAAGTTTATATTTTAACATCATTTTAAAGAATTTCAGCTTGATTAAAGGAATCAAAAATTGTTTTGCGTAAAAAACTTCACGTCATTTATTTTTACCCCTTTTATGTTTGTCTTAAGTTTTGATTGTAAGTAAAAATAATAAAATGTATATTTATATCTATCAAATATACATTTCAAACCGTTTAAAAGAATGACAAATATACTCTTTAAGCACTTGAGACACTTTGTTATCCCTAATCATGTCATAATAGAAGTAAGAACGAATTTGCATGTTAAACTGCTTAATCTGAATTGTAAGCCTCGCTTAGCCACACTGCGGCAATAGAACCTATATCAAAAAATGGTTTGAAGAAGGTGATTAGGAAATTTAGAAATACTGGAAACTTGGATGTGGTACCACGAAGTGGGGGGAAAATTATTGCAAATTGAACTCTCAAAGAAGTCGCTACTGCTGTGATTGAAAGAAACTTTAGTTTCTAGTATTCTTCAAAAAGTATTCGATTGATAGATTTGACGATTCTTTGGTCAACAGTACGAAATAGTTTTCGTTTTAATTTAAAATACAGAAATATAAGATCCACATAGAACAAATGCTGTTACCTCAAGACCACAAAACACGTTCTGATTTCGCTCGCTGAATTTTGGTGACAATGGCAATTGATGACGCTTGTCATGCGTCATCAATTGCTATATTGAAAAATTCTATGTTCAGATGATGCAAACTTTTCTGTGAATAGTCAAAACTGCTTTAAATGGTGTGTCATACTATTTAATATTCTGCTCCAATAACCACTGCAATGAGCGAATAGAATTTCGAAAATAATATGAATGTAAAAATTCCAAAATCAGTTTCCATAAAATCACAAGATTTATAAATTTTTAATGTTAAAAGATGACATCGATTGAAATTTGTAAGTTGAATTTAAATTGCAAAGTACAATACGACTCTTTATAGGAACAATTATATGCATGTGATTTACACCGCAACTTTATTTGCTCAGCCGATATTGAGATATAACCAATGTGACAAAGGTGTAGAAATTGATGAAAACCTTTTCACAATAAAAGAACGACTTTGGGTGTGTCTTTTCATCACAAAGAGTTTTTGAAGAAATATACAGAAAGAATCCAAGGAATATTTTTTAGTTGTAATTTCTAATAGATTTACGAAAAATTCATTGGCTAAAGTGAAGAAAATTGTTGTAGAAGTAACTACTATTTAATCTAAATCTTTGAAAACAAATTAGGCATAGCTTCAGCATTTTCTACAAATAAAATTTTCCTGATTCAGCGAGTAGTTGTCACAACCAAGCGATAGAGGATATAAGTGCAATCACAAAATAGCACAACAAATATCATCAATACATGGCTAAACAAACTCAGAATAATTTTTGATTGCATTTTGATGAAATTTTTATTGCTTGAAGCAATAAGAATTTCACGCCTCTTCATTAAATCCCTGCAAGATTTTAGGTTTCTCATTTTATATTTTAAGATTTCACATTTTTTCCCTTATTTTATATCGTATTTGTGTAAATTTCCTGAATGAATATAAAAAATATTTTTTTAATAAAGTTAATATTTTTATGTATATTTTATAATTAGTGATCTGCTAAAAAATATTTACTAATTATTGATAATTATTTAGAGTACTTTTTTCCCTTTCGGAAACAGTACTCTCGATACGTTAACATCATAACTCAGCAAGCGTGTAAAACTTGATGGATGCTAAATGATAAAATTATGCTTTTATAGATATTTCTATGGTTAAATGAAGATCTGTTGCATTACATATACTACATCTTAAAGTTTCCAGCCCTGCAAAAAATATTTTTAAGAGTTCTCGACAGCAAGATGTTTTTGTAACTTTCGAAGTTGCTTTGTGATTTGCCATGAAGATAATTAGAAAGATTCTAGATGATTTGCTATAATTCTATGTATATTTTTCATTCTATTCATCATTCCAGGTAATAAATTGCTTTTTTTGATTTTAAAAAATTTGATAAACCATTTAACACAGTTTTGCTACATGTAACATTGTTTGTTTCACCATTAGAGCAATAACTACGTTGGAGATTTTTTCAATTGATGAGGGTGAAAATACCGCAAAAACAGCTTGCTTCATAATAAAAAAAATTATAAATACTTTTCCGGGTTTCTAGTCCATAATGAGTTACAGTTGGTCAATTTCAGAATCAGTTATCGGCCATATCTTTACTAACGATTTATTTATTAATTTCTTACATAATATAGTTTAACACGCGAAGTCATGTTTTCTTTTTTCTGATCATGGTGAAACTGGCACTCTAAAATTTCTAAAATTCATTAATATCGTATAGATTGTCTTCTTTAGCAGCTTTGTAGGATCTTAAACCACCATCATCTAATAATTTTATCTACTACAATTCCCGCTGTGAGTGTTAAAGACGACATGTCGATAGATTTCCAGTAATTATCATTGGACCACTTGTGATCATTCAAAGAAACATGTGCACGTTCATGTCACGTTTTCACAACACTTACTATGTCACAGGGGATTTATTTCGTTGTCTTCAGTAACAGCACTCATACATTTCTCCACAGCGCTTTTTATAGCAGATTACAAAAATCAAGCATTCTACCACAGAGCTCCTAAAATGTACTTTGCAATAAAAAAATGTAAAATTCATTGAAAGTATGTGATGGAGGAGGAATATTCATAACGACACAAACTTAAAATTTTTCTTGCATACTGACATTTTTGCAGCTTTTCTTTTTCACGCACATATTAATGTATAAATTACATGCAAATAAGTTATTTGTGTTTACATTGAACAGTTTAATTTTCTCTTCATTCTAATTTTTCGTGACATATTTTGGGATTGGAAACAACACAGAATAGTTGTAAAATTTTATAGAAACTAGAAAATTCCGCTTGCAGCAAAAATGAAAGTGTGGGAATCTAAGAAAATTTCGTAATCAATTTCAAACAAAGGTATTTTTGGTTTGTTTCAATAAAAAAAAAATAAGCGCTACAACTAGTTTTGGTTTCCATAGGCATAGCAACGAACGAGGAACATTTTAATTTCCATTTTTAATTAAAAATATGCTTCTAGTGCAGCTAGTACAAAATTTCAACAACACTCATAGCAGAAAATTCTACATATTTTTTAAATTCAAAAAATAACATATCCGTTTTTTGATGTAATTTCTTGCGCCAACGTGCTGAAAATTTTTTTTATAATTTCATTTTAGCGTTGAAATTTTGATAATCTCCTGAGTAAAATAAATGATCGAATTACAGAATGAATGTCTGCCATTTGGTCACTTTTAGTAAGGTAAAGAAAAAATGTAGGTATGTTATTGAATGCCTAATTACGTGTCAACAAGAGATATTATTGAAGTTTTATTCATATTATATTCGGAAATAAAGGAGAATGACAGTTATCCATTTTTATGAATATTAAATATAATGAGAGTAATGGTTGTTCACAAAATAGACTGCTTGATTTTATAACAAAAACTTTTTTTTCTGGAAAGTTAACATTTTCGCATAGTGGTTACAGCTTATAATGAGTCTTTTTAGTTGCTTGTCACGTTTTCAAATATCATCATGCTTTTATTATAAATTAAAACTATTGAGTTTAAATTAAAACTATTAAAACTATTGATACGGTAGCAAAACGGATGATTTTAATCTATAAACATGTTACCATTATCTGGTTTTCTTTTGCATTATATTCATGCAGGAGGATATGTTTTTAATAAATCTTTCTACTTGTGACTCAACTTCAGTGAAACGACATTTAATCTGTCCGGTGTATCAATATACTACAAGGCCATTTTTAAATTATTAAGATCTGTGATTTCCACATTTAAAGTAATGTCATGACTTTAAAATTAGACCTAATAATGGTTTCATTGGTAAAAAAAGGATGTAAGTTTATAAATCTTAATTAACATTATTTTTCTTAGCATGACTTTTGATCATTTACAGAATTTCGTATATTGTTTTCTGTTATTATATATAAATTGGATATTTTCGAGGGTATCTCAATTTGGGTTACGGTATGACAAAGATTATTTGAAACATTACGACTGGTAATAATTGCTGTAGGACTATGATTTTATTAATTATAAGTATTAAGTGTGTATATACTTTTCATACAAAAAAATTTAGTTTGCAGTACAAGCAATATTTTTTTCATTGAATACAATTAGGTTGCTTCAGAAGGAATATGAAGAAAACGTGAATTTAAAATCACTAATTTGCTTCTTATATCTTAAGTTCCAATTCACGATGATACTTAATAATATGGGTTGTTTTGTAAAGACCTTATTCAAAAACATTCTTAACTTGTTTGTAAAACTTTCAACGGTTTTACATGACGGTGAAAGTAAATATATTTTTTTCAATATTAGGAAAGATTTGCAATTTCTAGAATGGTTTCTTGATAAAAAGTAGCTGTGCAATTCTTTCTGATATAATTTTTACTTCATTTTGGCATTTTGTGTCTATACATTCATAATCACTATATATAGAAAATACGGTCTATATATACGAAATAAAAAATTTTTATTGCAAATGCATAGAAAAAAAAATTACAAATATTTCAAAATATAAAAGTGTTTTTATGTATATAGTAATTATTAAAGCATTGGATTGTAAATTTTTGTTGATTTTTCAATTTAAAAAAAAAAGATTTTATTTAAAACTGAAAATCTTCCATTAATTTCTTCAGTGCTAATATTGGCCATGAATATTTTAATTTTGCTACTATATTGCTGTATTATTATAATTTGCTACAACTTTCAATGTGAAAATTCATGAGAAATTATGATTGTTAAATGATTTTCTAAAGTGAGATAAACGAGATCGTTCTGTAATTTATATCATTATATAATTTGTACATAATTAAGTGAAATTAATTTATAAAATGCTTCTAAGGCAAAAATAAACTTTTATTCCGCAGAATCTTTTACATGCACTAGAATTCAATCAAATACATCTCACCAAAAAGTGATCCTAATCACTCAGATCATTTCCCTTGTAGACACGACTGCAAATATCTAATGAGTGAATACACATTTATGTATCTTTTACTCACAGCAATGCAAACTGATCCTGCTGCTAGGATGAATAACATGTTTTTATTCAACAGGTGATTCTTTTTCTCCACTGAGAGCTCACTTTTGTTTTTATTCAAAGGATAAAGAACCCTTTCTTTGACAGTTAAAATCGCATTCCTAGCTCCAGGCCATGAATGAGGACCTTGAAGCCTGTACTGATATGACAAAATTGGCCCATTGATGCAAGCCCAAAATAATTTTGGATCCGTTATTGCCATTTTAAAAAAGTTTGGCTTTGCCCCAAACATCGAAGCAAGTTCATCCATAAATGGCATAAAGTCAGTTTGAATGGTATGTCTGGTTGAATCCACATACCGCATGGCATTTGCTTTATTTTTGTATTCAATTTCTTTCTCCATTTCCTCGATCGATGGTAATTTCACCTTGCCAGCTTGAATCTGAATAAACCATCTGCACTGCATCTCAGCAACAGGGAATATCGGCCCCAGAGGTTGAATCAATCCAATAATGGCTAAAGTTTTCTTTTGCAACTGAGGTGGAATAGCATATTTGTATAAGTTGACTCTATTGTTTTCAACTTTTACAATGCTACTGTCCAAGAAAGGAAATTTTACTTGATATCCAGTTGCTAATATGACGGCGTCAATTTCAGTTACAGTGTCTTCACCTTGAAATATAATACCGTTTTCTACAAACGTTTCAATGTCTCCTTTTACTACAACTCTGCCACTGAGAATAACATTCGGCAAGGCATCATTTATAGTTGGATGAGCACTAAATACTCGGTGCTTAGGTTTCAATCTGTAAGCTCCATGATCGAATTTTGAATTTAGGGAGTTTTCAAATTCAGTACAAAATGAATCAAATGATTTAAAAATTTTCAAAAATTCTTTTCTGCGATTAAATAATGTCATGTCATAAGGTAGACCATTTTCCCCAACTCGACTCAGTATCCAAGAGCCTCTTCGCGTGCTAAGGTAAACCTGCAAAAAAATCTTCATTTCATATTTATTTACTAATTATCTTCATAACTATATCAACATATCACACATTTTTACAAGTTATAGAAATGAATGTAAAAAAAGTAATTTGTGAGCTGTGAAGAAAATACATTAGAGACTTTTAAAGAGATAGTGCCATAACGAAGGCAATTCAATTGTTTTTATATAAGAAGAAAAAACCTTTTACAAATCAATGAAATGAAATAGTAAGAGGAAAACCAGGAACTGATAAAAGGATTTGACAATGCAAAGATAGGAATGTTCATTCCTTCAGCATTAAACATAATATGACAAACATTAATAAAATTAGCATAATCACGTAGTGCTGTGGTTAACATGCGCTGATGTTTGGGTTATATATATCCCAATATAAATTCAGACTGCTACATTACAGTCTATAAAATGAAATAAGAGAGCAATGCATCGAATAAAAAAATGTGATATTATTAATTTAAATGATATTATTGATTTTTTGGATTATAAAATTATTTATTTCAAGGAAAGCGTTATAATATATATTTTTAAAAAGTTGCTAATTCCTTCCAAGTAAAGGGAAAATAAAATATTACCAAATTCAACTATTTTTAAAGAATATAGTTTTCTTTATCATTGTGTGTTGCATCCCGAAAATCAGATGAGGTAAAGCAAATTTCAACTACAATTATAAAATGTTAGTAGCTCCCCAAAATATATTGAATACGATTATAAAAGAGGCATGTTAAGTAAATAATGCATGGCTTAATTGAGTCAGATAAAATTTTCAAGACATCTTAAAATATTATATTAAAGAATGTAATTAGAAAGAGAGATAGAGAAAAAAAAAACGTTTTTAAACTTGAAAAGAGGGAGCATTGAGGTGAAAAGAGGGCATATCATGTGATTTTACGAGCCTCTTACTAATTTGAAAGAAATTTGCTTCTTTTTCCTAAAATGTTAAAATGAATTAAAAGGAACTTCTAATTTCATCAATTACTTCGACTAAAAAAGCAGATTTATGGAATGAAAACTCTTTAAGTTTCTACTAATAATATGTGATATGATTTCTCCATAGCCAAAGAAAGGAGAAAATGTCTCTGAATCGGACTACGGTGGCATGAAAATTATTGCATTAAAATCTGAAATTTGACACATCACTCTTTAGCACAGAGAATAATAAAAAGAAGTAATGAATATGATTATGTCTTTTGATAATTAATTGAAATAAGATAAGGTGGTAGATTTTACACTTTAAAACACCAAATGAGTAAAATACTCTACAAATAAGAGCCCAAATGTGCTTCAGCATAATAATCGCATACCTGGTACAATATTAATCAAACCATACGATATCATCAGGAATATCATGTTGAGATAATAGTGGTACTCTCGATGGCACCTAGGTCTTTGAATCATTGATGTGGAAGTTTGAAGAACTAAAAAATAATACAATCAACATTCTCGATAAACTAAGCTATCAGTGCTTTTAGATATTCGTTCACACAAACTGAAACCAGCTCTTAAAAAAGGAAGGGTCATTTGTTATAGAGAAATTTAATGATTAACCAAAAAGCGTATTAACCAAATCATAGTACCTTTCAAATGAAATATTACAATATAGAAAATGGTGCACAAAAAGTACAAATTTCATGGGGTTTTTTTCCTGCATTTGTAAATTATTTTAAGTTAATATGATTAAAATGTGTCTCGAATAAATAGAATCCATTAAAATTATTAGGTACATATAAATACACAATTTTTTTTTCATTTTGTATTGCCAAGTTTTTCGTACTTTTGAATTTCATAAGAAGTTATACATAAAAACATGTTTTTGTCAAAAATTGGTTGTAAATGGGAACAGTACATAAAAATTAAAAGAATAACTATTATAAATTTAAAAACCTTCATATAAGCTGAGTTATCATATTTTCATCACGTAAGCTATGAGCACTTCAGAGATTTTACTAAGATAAGTTTTGTTTCCATAAAGAAGATAAGATATAAAGAATGACGCTAACTAAACTATTATAATTAAAGATAAATTTTCTTTCAGCAGGAGATATTTTTCCCAGATAACAGTTTCTCCTTGATTATTTAATAATTAATTGTTGGATTAATATTTTGTAGGAATAATTATCTCATCTGAATTTTCACAATTATTTCCCGTATTATTTAATATGTAGCACACATTAAATTATGTATCGAACATTAAATTTCATAGTTAGAAAAAAAATGTGTCTGTTTTTATAAAAAATTTAAATTAAGCGAGATCCGTTTAACAAGAAACGACTGCAATTTGAAAATCAAAAGTATCTAATCTATTGTTTTTTTGAATGACATTTTGGTCAAAATATACTCTGCAAGGTAGATGGAATCGTATTAAAACAATCAAAAAGAAAAATAACAAAGTTAATTGTCTAATTTTGAGGGTTACTTAAATTTCATATACTTAAACAGAAGGAGAAGAATTGGAATTTTAAAAAAGTTTAAACTCATCCCTTCCCTTATTAAATAGAAATGGCTATACACACGAAATGACCAAGATCAATCTGAACTTGATGTTTTCGAAAGAATAAACATATTTAAAGTCATCAAATGTTTGGATTGAAACATGAACCACTAGGAAAATAGAGTTATATCATAACAATCGGTAACGGTTATCATAATTCATTTCCTAATTTTCGGGGTCACTGAGATACATGAGGAAACTCCAGTCACACATTTTAGAATCATTTTAAATTTATTTCAGCATTGTATGAAAGAAAGAAGAGCTCATAGTGCTGGAAATTTGTATGGAATCCATTTTTGGAATGAATGGCATTAGATTAAACAGCATTTAAGTCAAGCTTTTTCGATAAACTGCAAAGACAAAAAGTTAAATAGTAAAGAGACGTATAATGTAGTTGGAGCAAGTATAGCTTATTAGCTAAGGTAAATAGCCTTTTCTTAATCCCATGCTTTCACTTCAACGGCTTTTAAACTTTAAGAAATAACTAGTTGCTTCACGTTTCTTTTTTATGGATAAATTAACCCATGTATTTGCTCTTGGACCTTAAGAATATTGTTAAAATATTCAGTAATTTAGTATTATGTACAATTACTGGAAAAAGCTATTAAGAATCTTGGTATGCAATAAAAAAAATTAAAAATTTTATTCGGTGCAGAAAACTGTGGTAATTGTTTGAGAAGAACTAAACTGAAAATTTACTGATTCTATTAAAAGAGATTAAATTGATTCCAATACAGAGGATTCAATAGATGGGATGTCTAATTAAACTAGATGATAATTTAACCCATGAAAAGAACATCATAGCTAAAATATCTGGTACTCAAAAGAATCAAATCAAAAATTAGAAGAATTAACTGCCTCAAAAAGACTTGAAAGTTATCAGGCTGACAAATGGAGAAGCCTCGGATAGGAACAAAATCGTATGGAATGTAATTCTGTGCAAAACGAGGACTCTTAATAGCGAAGAAAAATAATAAAAACAAGCATATTGATGAAGTTGGAAATATCTTGTTTTATAGTCTAAATAATTTATCTCTTTGAAAATATGAAAATAAAATTAGTTACATTTTTTAATGTAAAGGTACTGTACTCCTTTTTTGGCTAGTTAAACTAATGTCGGAGCAAATGAATATATAAGTAACATCAAATAATTTTGTTAGAACCTTAAATGCTTTTTCCTGTCAACTTCTTTAAATTGATTAGTTTTGTTAAGAACTATTTTCTTGAAGGCGGAGCCACAGCTGCCGTCGTTCGAATCTGTATAGTCTTCTACTTGTCATTGTATTTACCCTTCTCGAAGGAGCACTTCTCGATTGCTCCTGTAATTTTCAGTCTAATTTTATGTTTGTATGTGTTGTTTTGTTCTATTATATAAATATGAGAAAACGTATTTCTGGATTATGAGTTTTGAACAGGGCACCAGATAATAGATTGCAAAAATCTTGATCGAAAGCATTCTCATTATTGGTTATATGATTTGTTTCATTCTTGGAGCTGAAACCTGGAATCGAACCAGGGACCTTTAGATCTACAAGATTAGGATTTAAATAGCTTAGTATACAATTGGGTAGATTGTATTTCACACTATCTAATAAAATAATAAGAAAATTATCTTTGACTTATATTTGACATCTATTTCTTTATTAATACAAAATATATATAGTTTTAAGGTATAGGCATAGTAAGTCATTATATCTCTAAATTATATAATGAAGTATGATACACTTCTTTATACAACAATTGTATAAAGAAGTATGATATAAAGAGTAAGTAAAGTGAAAGAAAAAGCCGAATTATTTTGAAGTTCAGTTATAAATTTAGTTAAATAGCATTAAAACGAGTGTGGTTTCGATTATTACAATGTAATGTTCTACCGGACTAGCATTATTCATTCAATTTGTAATGACTATATTTTCAAAAGTATTACACATATACACTTGAAAGATTCGTGAAATGAGACACAAACTCACCAGGTTGCTGCTGTGGATTCCAGAAGACCATTATCTTTTGATCGTGGTGGCACTAAGAGGTTAGGCCTTATCGAAAGGCTTTGTTCCCTGTCCTTTCAGATCCCATGATTTGAAAGCCGATCGACTTCTTTCAGTATCTTACGTAAAGGACTTTCTTTAAGCACTTCCATTACCGAAAGCATAAGTCAAGCTCAAATAGCGCATCAGTGCAGACAATTTACATAGCTATGCTCTACAAAATTATAGAATAAATTCGATTATCATCTGGTCATGTCACCAAAAGAGCACATATTGTACATTTGTAGTGAGTATAAAAACTTGACGAGTTCTTGGTTCTTATAACTTCCAAGTACATGTAATACTTTTGAAAATACAGCCTTTTTTATAACGAATGAATTATTTAGCTAACCCCGCATATTAATCCAAGAAATATACATAGAAGTAAATGAAATTAAATTATCATGCATATCAAATATCATATTTATTGCATCAATTAATGTTTATTTAGAAATTAAAATATCACAATTAATAAAAAAAACTCAAATGAGTTATGATCTAAAACATTTTGCAGGAGTGGCTGATTTTGAAAAATGGCGTCACTGTAAATACAAGCACTAAATAAAAAAAATACGCTTCAAAGTTTTAATATTGAAATCAATTCAGGCTACTTCAGGTTAAAATATAAAATTTTTGCCTCAAAGATTCTTCAAATTATATCAATCGGAGTTAAAGTAATAGAAATAACTAAGCCATATAGTATTCCAAAAAGCTGGCCGTGGTATATATAAGAATAAAGATTAAAAATGTGTTAGCAGTTTTTTAAATTTAATTAAATTGGCTTACTTGCTCAGCAACATATGTTGCATCAACAGCTGCGTCAACCCCTGAATTTCCTATGCCAACGACGACGACCCGTTTCCCCTTGTACTGATCGCAGGACTTCAAGCTGTGCGTATGCGTGATGGTGCCCTTAAAATTCTCCTGGCCGGGAAAGGTGGGAATCTTGGGAAACACGTGATGACCGATGCATACCATAACAGCATCGAAAATGTCTTTCGTGACGGCATTCGTCTGAGTGCTTTTGACCGAGACAATCCATCTTCCACTATCATCATCAGCGAGGTCAACTTTGACCACTTCCAAATTGTACCTGAAAGAGTTTAGGATTTTAAATAAGCAATTTTATTTACATTGTTTATTGAATGAGCTTTGATAACGTAACGAAAACAGACTAATTATAAACAAGAAAGCAGATATCGTGATAATCCTTTCAAGACGCATTATATTTTAAAAAGTTTCATAACTAAAAACAATCAACGTATAACTCGTCCTCTTTCTTTTCACAGGACTAAATTGTTCATTAACTCTTAACCCTTAGAAAAACTCTTAAACTGGCTATCATTCAACGTACATGGAATATTCTGGAGAGGAGAGAACTGTTTTCAGTTTTCCAAGAAAGACTGCGGTGGCTCTATTTAAATGATTCACTGGACATGATTGCTTACAGGACTATCTATATAGAATTAGAATGGTGGGTTCCCCAAAGTGTGTTTTGCGTGACTCTAATCAATCCATAATTTTTGAACAGTTTCGAACATTACAACGTATTTTCTCCGAAGGAGGACTTTGTCAAGAAGTATTGGAGAGCCCGTGAAATAATGGCTTCAGCGCTAACGTTTGGCATTTTTAATAATAAAATAAAACTATCATTAAAAATTTGTATTAAATAATGTGCAAAATGTTGTCATTTTGGTAAAATGAATCTTAAAAGAATTTAGAACACAACATGATTTAGTAACATTGTTGATTTTTCTATATAAGATTTTATTTGAACTATAAAACTGGACAAGATTATTCATCATAAGTAAGTCTTACGAACTCAGAACTAGAAGATTCAAATCATGACTAACAAGTCACAGCTAAAAGTGTGATGTTTAAAACACCCTTGCTTTAATGTTATTCCTATGCTTTTTGCACACAAGAAATAACTTGAGATTTTCATTTACGAATGAATTTCAAATCACTAAAGATAATGCATACTAGAAGTGAAATTGAACAGTTAATTCACTGATACGTAATGAAGTGTTTGTTGAACAGAAGTTCTGACCCATTCACTGAATGACATGTTCAATAGGTAAAGTACACATTACTCTACGCTGGCAAGTTTTAAGTGTTCCACCTATCATCGACGTCAAATGATGTTTGCTATCAACGTTTGGTGTGCAATTTCTAATAATGAATTGATCGAAGCAATATTTTAAGATGGCATATTATTGGGTGCACAAAACTTGTAATTGCTACCGAACCTTCAATTGTGTGAAGAATCTGCCTTCGCTTAAACTTAGAACTCTATGGTTTGAACAAAACTGTAACCTGTTCATAAAACATCTCCTTTTCAGGGAGAGATACAGGGAAGCGTGTCGGTGCAACAACAACTTATAGCAGCTTTTGACCATTAGCCAGTCGAGAACACACTGTTAGAAATTCAAAGTGGATTAAAAAATGAAACTATATCATATTTCCTTCCTTGCAGAAACTTTAAATACAACAGCATTTAATGCATGCGATAAATTACGTTTATAGCATGCAGCTGCAATTTGCATTGCTATATAGTTAAAAGCAAATTCAATTATAAAGTGAAAGGAGCAGTGCAAATTGCTACAACTTTACCAAAGTGAGCACTGTATTTTCATTATTATGCAAAGTGAGCACTGCAATTTTCATTATTATGCAAAGTGAGCACTATAATTTTCATTATTATGCAAAGTGAGCACTACAATTTTCATTATTATGCAAAGTGAGCACTGCAATTTTCATTATTATGCGAAGTTAGCCCTACAATTTTTATTATAATGCAAAGTGAGCACTGTGTAATTTTATTCGATTATAATCGCATTATAATTGAATGTAAGTGCTGCTCTTCCTTCAGATTGCATGCAAACCAAAATGGGTTGGAAAGGAAAATAACTCTTGGTCGCTATCATTTGAATGGAAAATTAATATAATCTTCTACTACTAAAGTAATTTTTATGTAATCTTTCAGTTAATATTCCTGCAAAAGACAATATTCATAAAAATTTTCAAAATAAAAGAAGTAATAATTCACCTTATAATTTAATTAATCAATTATATAAAAAAATGATAATTTGCTACTATTGTTCTATCATATCTTATTTAATCAAAGTAATTCTAAAATGATGTTTAATAGACTTGTATAATTTAGAGCAACACGAACTACTTAGTACGATTAGTTATCAAAATAAATTTATAACGCACAGATAGCAGAATACTAATAAAAATTTTAAAAACAGTTGCTATTAAAATTTTTTATTCAATATGTTCAACATCAAAAGCAAATGTTGTTAAAATTATAACTATGATATGTATTCAATGTATGAAATAAACTTACAATTATATGTAGTTGTCTTGAAAATCTGAAGATAAAAATGTGCTTATTAAGATATGATTCAAATGAATGTTTAAATTTTTATTTGCATTGTCCTCAAAAATTGCTTCCTATTCTTAATTAATTACAAGTGGGCATAAATAAAATTAATGAGAGGCTAAATTATATACCTAATAAGTGTGTGTCAATATCAATGAGTGAAAGAGTAAACTTTTTGAGAAACTTTTATGATTTGGATCACGAAATTGCTAGGTAAGACATTTTTTACTCCAATCTGTTACTGAGTGCAAAAAAAAAAAAATTGCTAGGACTATTTTAAAAAATGCACTGCGAGCATGAAAATGTTATCAGCGTTAAGTATAAATTCATTCACTACAAACTATTTTTAACTACTTCCTTAAGTAATTTACAAACTACTTTCAAATACATGACAGAAAAATGTAAATAATTTATGGAAATTGGCTATGTATATGCAAAGTAGATACTTACCTGATATGTTTCAAGAGATCAAAATGCTCAGCATACCCCATAAAATAGTTAAACATTTTGCTGTTGTGCATAAAATTCGGATACTCTTTAGGAGGAGGGAAATCACTAAATGCACTCCATTCCTTACTAGTGTTGATGACTGTTGTCCTCATCACAGACGCCACTCCTTCAATATCTTCTTCGTGGTACCTCCACAGGCCGCCAACTTCGTTGTTCCTCTCATAACAAACTGGTACGAATCCCTCCTCCTTGCAGCTTTTAATGGCTGTCAAACCACTTGGACCAGCACCAATGATCGCTACTTTCTTCTGCTTTTCCATTTCTAGAAAATAAGTGAGCAGAAGTTACATTTTTATCTTTCTCTTTTTGAATGAAATAAAGAAAACATGTGTTTCGAAGTGAATTTAATTTAAAAGCAAGCAATTTTAAAACTATTTCTTTTGATAGATGTTTTTCAATATCTGTCCCGCTACTTCACAACTGCTACAAAAGATCTTCCATGAGTTCATATCTTCTGTGAGAGATCTTCTAAAAGACAATCTTTATCTCCTAGAAAGGACGGCAGTCATTCTTTTCATTACCAATGATTAAAAGGAGAGAAGACCTGGTTCAAGACCCCATTAAAACTGGAGTTCTTCCTTGTGAATGAACTCATGGATCTGATTTAGCACTGCTGGTCACGGAGATGGGAAACAACAGCAAATGGTGGGATCTACTGGTAAAAGACCGTCGAATTTTAAGCCCGTGTTCTTTTATACTCAGTATGAAAAAACAATATTACAATTAATAAAAGAACATTCCAATCGTTTAGTTCAACATGTTTTGATTCCGTGAACAATAATATAGCTATTAAAAGAACATTCTAATAATGTTCTTCAACATGTTCATTCAGTGAAACAATAAATCTTACAAGTGTTTCATGTTTGTGGCCATTAACATGAATATGAGTGCTCATACTTATAATCATATACATTATTTATTATTTATGACCTATTTATGAGTAAGAACAGACGTGTTTATGAACATATTTGTTCATAATCATACTGTTCACGCTCATGTGTAAGTTTCATAAACAGGTATCTTCATGAACAGAATTCTACTGTTTTCAATGTCATTTCGTTAAAATCTAAAATTGAAAAAAGCAATGTTAAAATATACTAGACAAAAGATTAAAATAAAAAGATTTATTTTGAGTCTATCTTTTGTCTACTATAATTTTACATTGTATTTTTAAAGAGCAATCTTTGAAATCCTATTATTGTTGAATAAATGAGAATACCTTGTATCAGCAAAGGTGTTCTGATTTACAGATCAGGTTATAGTATCTTTACTGAGCATAATTAGTTTTTAACTAAAGATTGACATAATATAGAAATATAAAATAATCATTAAAGATCTAATAAGAAAAAATTCTCTTTTTATAATATTTTCATTTTGCGAAAAGAAATTTTCACGATCCTTAAGCGATTTATTTTAGCACTTTAGAGCTAGATAATGTCATATTGACTAGCATGCATCATTAATGAGATAGAAGGCAGGCAGATAGAAAATTCGAAACTCAACCCAGATGAACACCATTACACATCATATAGAAAAGAGCCGATGTAGTTATCCACCTCTTCACTAATTTATTGCTCAAAGTTAAAAGGTGGTTGACTATGTTTTATGACTGGCAAAAATTGGCATTTGGAAAGGTACTTTATTTTTCTATAGCTTAATCATTAGTATTCTTTGCTTAAGATTTAATATAAATTTAAACTATATTTAAGATCTTAATTTTCCCATTAAATCATTTTTAAACATAAAATTGTGAAATTATGTTACCTTTCTTGAGTATTATTATTAACGGTTTTAATATTTATAAGCATTCTTTAAAACTAAAAATAATCAGATATGAAACAGTATTTATACTTTGTATAATCAAATATCTTTGATTCTCATAAAAACAGATTCTCTTGCTATAAATTAATCTCTTAATTGTTGTTTCAGAGTAAGGGAGTTTTTCGTTACGTATAACAATTCACTAGAAATATTTTGCTATAAAAGTAATTCGTCGATGGACCATATAAAAATACTTTCTTTAATATAATGAAATAAAAACTTCAACAACTCCAAAATATAAAATAAGAATAGCATTTAAGAAATAAGAAATTTATAATTATTTCACATTTTGAAAAAAAACAAATATATTAAAAAATAAACTTAATCATATATAATTGTTTATGAGCATTAAACATTTCCTATCTATAATATATATAAAATACAGAAATCAATAAACAGATAACACGAAAATAGCTTGCTCCATTTAAAATGCGAAAAAAATTGCCTTCTTTGTCTATACAAAAAAATATTATATAGATTCAAAATCTCGTTGTATTTAAACTAAAAAGATGCATTAATAAATATAAATTATTACATAGCTTTAAAATGATAAGATTTTATAACTTATTTTACAGAAATAAAATGCATGAATTTATAATTACACCAATAGGAAAAAATTTTCATTTACTACTCACGGATATCACTTGCGTACCTTGGAGAATATACCGCACGCTACAGTTTGTGCTCTGAATGATCTGTCAATCAGATTGGATTGTATTTTATCAATCAAATACACACACACGTTATACAAGCGAAGAAACTTTTTATCAATTGGAATCTGAACTTTGACGTGAATGCACTAAAATAATTTATAAATGCATAACATAGACCGCGTGATTGATAAATGATTCTGTTCTACGTCATTCTCTTATCGGGTACTATTTTAGAGTGGTAGGAAACAAATATAAATATTAGACACGTATTCACAATCAGTCAAAATTGAATATTTATTTTTTGTTAAAATACATCCTTGATATAGACTGTATTAAAATATTTGATTTTAGGAAAATATCTTATTGGAAAGTAAATCAATTCGTGTCATTTGTGGGCGATAAAAAGTTTTGTAAACAGCAAATTTGTATCAAAATTATTCTAATTTTCGCTATCCTCATCATTCGTATTAAATAATATACTTTATTAAGGAAACACAAGTATCCTATAAATCAAAAAGTTACTATGTTCCTATATAATATAAAGATGTGAGATAGCTGTTTTTGTGTTAAATCTTGATTTTATCTTATGTTTAGTACTTCTTTTTAGCTAGAGAGATTTTAATCTATCTAAATTGAAGCAATAAGCAAGTTCTTAACGACATAGATATTTGAAACACTTAAGAATGATTATATGAATTATGACAATTTTAATAAGCATATTATAGAATCAATTGAATTAACAGAGTCATCAAAATAATGATGTTACAAAATAACTATTTGAGGAAAAAATTAAATCATATGAAAATATTATTTAAAAGTATTTCTTTTTCTCCTAATTCCTGGAATAACAGTTGTATGTAATATAATTGTTCATGTAAATAAGGAATTCGGTTAGGTTTACCTTAGCTTGAAATAAAATCTGATATCACCGCATTTAAAACTGAATAGTTCATGACTTATTTATAAGGGATTATTGAATAATACACAGTTCTCACAAATATTTTAATAAACGAAATAGATTTTTACAAACGCACGATAAATCTTAGCTTATAAAAAGTCAAAACTCCAAGCAGCAGACAAGCTCTGGCTTTTAGCTCAATAATTTGTGGGTTCGATTGTTACCTCGAGCATAGGTAGTGGGGACCGGTGGTGTGACTCTGTAATCCAATACCGTGGACACATAGTAATGAAGGTGTCGATTTGGCCCCTAAAGTCTGTGAGGCTGATACCTCGAGCACATGTGTTTGCAATGATTCGCAATGAACTTTAAATTGTAGGTCCCGGATGAATGAGAGTTTTTATTCAAAGAGTGACGATGCATTGATAAGCCAAACTATGCAGAGGTTGCATATAGGATAAAAAATCTTGCTCTTTATAATATGTTTTATGGAATCAGCTTTACGTTGAGACTGGTTTACTAAAAAAATGTTTATGTGTTCCAAAAGCAGAGGTTCTTTTATAAGTAAATGCATAAAATATTAGCTTTACTTCTGTATTTGGAGCTTTCGTTTTGAGAAGTTTGGATAGATGAGATACATTATCTAGCAAAGAAAGAAATGATCATCAAAAATAAAGAGTCTCAGTTTGGATAGTGAAAAGATCAATATATCTTTCATAAATTTGAAATCACGCTGGATATTTGACATCTAATTAAAATTATATTATTAAATCTAGAATTAAGACTTAAATTCTTGCATCGAAAAAAATTCTATAATTTTCTGAAGTTTTTATACAATTTTACTTTTTTATACAATATAAACATAATCACTTACTATTTCATTAATAAGAATATTTTAAAATTTAATTATTAACAATTAGAAATTAACAAAAGAACAAAATTTTTAAATCGATACTGAACTACAGCTAGAATAATAAATTGCAATTTTTTTGAAAAATTACAAATTCAAGATTAAAAAAAAATCTGTTCAAAGTCAAAGTTAAAATCTTTTAGCATGTTAGCAAGAGAAATTATATTTATGAATATAATATTTAGATACAAATCCTAACAGAAAATTTCTATATTGAATATTTTAGACAATTAATAATAGAAATCGATAAAAAAAGCAAACTTTACACCCACGCAGGGATTAAGTAACAGCTTGACGTGATAATTTTATCAGTATAAAATACTCAGGACTTCGGACTACATATTAGAAAATTTATTTCACTGAGTGTACATCATCTTCACAGTCCTGAGAAAAGGAAAATATACACTGATTAATAACAATAATTGCAGAAAACTATTTTTGCAAATCTGATTTTCATTTGAGAGGGTTTTGCATGCCCTCTCAGATCATCTGATTTATATTTTGATTATCTTCTTTTTAGTCCCATGAAGAATCTTGCTTACAACTCATCTGACAGCAAGAACTTCCCTCGTGGCCACAACAATTCGCGAAACGATGGATGTTACAAAAATATTGTGCAATCAACGTAACATGGGTGTCGTGTTTGCAGTAGTCTGTCAACTCAGAACATTTGTTCTGTTGTGGTGTAAACTTGATTTTTTTTTATGATAAAGTGTTTCACGTTGTTTTCTCTTACTTTCCTAAATTTCTATTTATCACATGTTGAAGAACGTATTTCTATTATGCTTTCCTGGCTGATTACGATTTCTATCGATATCTTCTACCTGGATATGAGATATTATATATATTTCAAATAGCTTGATTTTACTTTTATGCATATCTTAACATAGATGTGATAAAAAGCATAATGTATTTCTGTGCAGAACAGAAGTAGCTAATAATATTTCTCAAATCTATGAAAATAAAACAACAGAAAGATTTATTAAAGGTTTTAACTTAATAAATCGCTTACTTTATTATAGAGTATTACTTCAAACCCTAGTTGTATGCATCAAGAATGGTGGAAACCGAAAAATACAAGAGATATTACAGACACATTTTCTCTCTGAAACATCTGACTGAGTACTTATACACAGAAAGACATAATAAAATTGTTAAATTCGAGAAATGTAGCGAAATAAAATTGGTATATTGTTTTCTAGAGGTAATAATCTTCTAGAGAGAAAACACATTTTTTCAATATAAAGTTACTTTAGCAAGTATTGATGAGAAATTTAACTGTAAAGTATTTTGCTTAGATTGGTCAGTGATTTGTGATTTTATTAAATATATCCCAAATGGCGTTTGGGTAGTTGAATTAAGAGAATATAGAATTCCTGTTAGTGATCCTGACTATGGTCCTCTTAGAGTAGGTGATGAAATTAAACTGTTTCTTGTGGAGGTGAGATATAATCAGCACATTCTGGATGGGAAATATAAAAATTTTTTATGATTTTGCTGCAGTTAAAACACATCTGTAAAGTAAATTTGTGCTGCATTTCACTCTTTTTTTTCGAAGTTTTCAACTTAAATCCTTTTTAATTATTAGTGGTGATCGGATATGTTTGATTCTTTTGATCCATCTGCTGAAAGAATAAAAGAAGAGTTACAAAAAACTGCACATAAACATATTTCGGGACAAACAAAACCGATAATAGATAGATAATAGAAATAGATTGCCATTCTCAAATGAGTATGTTTTCGTTGGAAATTCAAGATGCTCCTTTGCCAACTAATTATAATAAGGCTTCTAAGAAATTAAATTCGAATGTGATGTTGTTGAATTTAAAGTAAATTTAGGAACAACATGAGTATGTTTTTAACTTATTGCAAGAAGCAGATGTGATAGAAAAAACAAAATATATTTGCTAAGAAATACGCATTACTTACGTTATCGTCCAGTTGTAAAGGAAAATAATAGTACCAAGATAAGACTTGTTTTTCATATTTAAACTACGATAAAAAAAATTTCCAACTCTAAGCAATTTTTAGAAAAACATGAAAATCTCACTGAGTTGATACCAAATATTTTGTGCTTAAGACTCTGCAAAATATTTGCGTTATTGCTAACATTCGAAAAGCTTTCTTGGCCATAGCTGATAAGAGTTATTTGAGATTTCTATAGTTTAGCGATAACGGTCTGAAAGTTTACAGATACTACAGAATGGTATTTGGAGTGACTTACAGTCTCATTAATTTTTCCTCAATTATCAAATAAGTACCCTAACAGAAGTTTTCAAAGTAATTCAAAAACAAAAACCTATTTATCTTGGGACTGTTAAGAAGAAACAAATGAAAAGTTATTATAGGCACAACCATTTGATAAATGTTAAAACGCTTAGGAGTTGGTTGTGTTTACAAAATTTTCTATTGAAACAGTGACTAGTAGAAAGTCTGATCTCAGAGGGTGGGGGCCAGCTAATTTAACAGTTACCAAATCAGAGCCTATTAATGTATTTGGAATGATTTAGGATAAAAAGGCAAATACGTTTCATATAAACGTAGTCTGCATTAAGGAATTTAAACTTGAAAAATTAACCAAGAGAATTCTACTTTCTCTACACACAGGTTTTTTTATCCTTGGATATAATTTAACCTGTTACACTATTCTCAAGTTCTTCCGAGTTCTTAGAAGATGAAATTTATTTTGGATGATGACATATATCAAAATACTAGAAAAAATTCTTAAAGTTTTAGGAAGGTGCATGACGCAGTGAGAAAATCAGTATTCCAAGATATTTTTGACTGAATATTGAACTGTTCAATGTATTTTTTTTGTGATATTAATAAGCTCGCATATGTTACGCTTGTTTATATTAGAGTAGAATTAGAAAATTATGTACAAGAGCAATTTATACAAGCGAGAGGTAGAGTAACTGCGATTGGAAAGGAATAAATTACAACTCATGACTTACACTTCTGGCAACAATCATAATGTCTTGTCGAACAACTGTTATTTTAATTGAAATAACATGTAATGGTTCATACCTTTTAGACATATTCAATGACTATCTCAGCTTGGATCAAGAGAAATCAATCGTGGAGTGATTTTGTTCACAGCAGAGTGACTCAAAACAGAGACTGACTGATTACTAGAAAACATAGCCCTGGATTTAAAAACCCCGCAGATTTACCTATAGAAGATATTCTTCACAACCATTAAAATTGAAATAATAGGAAGGCTATACTTTCCCGAAATATGCGCCCTTCATTTGAAGATGTTATTGACGAAGAAGAAGAAACTGTGAACGGTGGAAAATTATTATAAATTTAATAATAAATTTAATAAATTTAATGATAAATTTAATAATAAATTCTGAATTAACGAAATTGTTGGATACAAATATTTCTAATTACAAACATATTGTGCAAAGTGTGACATGGATAAATACTCCATTAAATTTGCCAAAATAAGAATAAAAAAGGCAATATTTCTGAATGAATGAAATGAAACTGAACATAATTTATCCAATCCAACAAGATTCAGTTACATTCAGAATATTAGACTAAAGTCTCAAGTCTCTTGATATATTTTAAAATAATTTGGTTGAAAACAACTGCATATAGAAAAGATGATTATTTGTAGAGTTAGAACTATTTTACCTGGAGACTGTCTTATTGTAAGATTTTGATATTACCCAAACATAAGAAAAAAAGACAAGTTCTACATATACATTTAATTTCCCGAAGAGAAACGTCTTAACTTCTTTATGGAAGAATAACTGTTAAATCTACTGTGAGCCCTTGTGTAGAATACAAGTACTAAATTCAAATAAATTTAAAATGTAATTTCAGGCATAGATTTCAAAGAGGTTTGTAATAAAACAAGAGGTGAAGAGATACAGTGGAGATTTACACCTCCCAGGTTTTATAAAAGATTTGCTGTTATCATGAAAAGTATTTTGGAGAAAACTTTAGAACAAGTTTAAACTATAAAATAGTGCAGACTGCTTTATGCAATTGTGAACTATCAGGAATTAGAAGCCTTTGACAAATGTACTATCTGAATGAATTCTTACTTCAGTTAGACCAATAGATTTCTTAAAAGAGTAAAAATAAATACTTTTATTCTTGACATCAAGATTCAACTTCATTTCAACTGTTTCAGAAAAAAGATATGATACATATAAACTGCTAGAGCCTTCCGAGTAAAATCTTGATAAAAGCATTTAGGAGCACTCTGCATAACCCAAAAAGAAGACATTTCAACCATTGAAATAAAGTGGCATTGTGCTAATTGGTGATGATAATAAGAAAATATTATCATCACCAATTGGCCGCTTGGTAGAGCAATTGAGACTTTACCATGTATGGTCTAAATAGTAAGTCCAGACAAATTGAAACTTTAACAATGAGAGCTATTTAGATCAGTCTAAAGATAATATCAATAGGGAATATCTTTGAATGAGAAGTGGTTATTCATCAAACTAAAAAATAGTGTTCTATATGAAATTTTTAACAATGTTCATGACATTACAAAAAGTAGTCGAATTATTAAAACATAGCAAAACCCTGTAGAGCTACTTATTTTGTATACTTGTGTTCTTTAACTTAAGTTTTGACATTTTTAACTTGAGTGAGAATATTTTAGGTATTAATTATTATCATTTTAAATTAATTTTTGTATCTGGCAAGATAGTTTAGTTTTGCTGTTAGTATTGTTCTGCTTTGCATCTGGCAATACATAAATTGCTAAAATACGGAAAATAATATTCTAAATTCAGATTTTCGAAAAATGGTGGATTGTTCTAAATTGCGAAATACATAAATTTTTGAACTCTGTTTATTTTGTCATTATTTAATGTTTTCTGTGTATCTTTTTCTCCTTTTTCGTGTTGAAATTATCGTCTGACTTTGGCTTATTGTTTGATTGACTAAGTTTGAGTATTTTTGTTCTTTTATTTTTACTATTTAAATTTTTAATTTATTAATTTTTTTTATTTTATTTTTTATTTTTCTCATTATTATGGATTCAAAATGATTGAAGCTGAGACTGAAATGATTTACACGGATTGCGATTTGCGCATTCCAAAAATAAATACTTCAAAATTATTGACTTTCGAAGATTCTATTCCACAACTAATCCAGTTAGCTGCGGAAAATGGTATAACTAAGTTCTTCATTTTCCTGTCTCCCACTGATGGTACTGCATCTATTCCAAAGAAACCTTATAATTTAAAGCAAGAAATAATTCAACTTGTAAAGAATCACAAGAAAATAATACAAATTCAACACACCCGTCAAGGTAAGCTTCTATTCGAAACTAATTGCCCAGATGCTGCTGTTGAAATAAGCAAAATAAACAATATTCTTGGAGTACCTGTTAACTCCAGTTTTCAACCTGAATACATTTCTTCAAGATTTCTTATAAAAGAAATAAATGTAGATTTACCTTTATATCTTGTTGCTGAAGAAATTGCGCAAAATGGCTTAACGATATTAAGCTTACAAAGATTTACAAAAAAGAATTCTGAAGAATTGAGCGAAAATATTTTAGTGAGCGTCATTGGACATCATTTACCTCAAACTATTAATTTATTCTATTCCATCATTCCAATTTCTCCTTTTATTGACAACGTTCGTCAATGTGGAAAATGCTATAAATTCACTCACCCTACGAAAAAATGTACACAAGAAGTCTTCCTATGTAAAAACTGTGGAACATTTCATAAAGACTCTCCCTGTACTAATGAAACACCTAAATGTATAAACTGTCAGGGAAATCATGCAGCTAATGACATTTCCTGCCCTACGAGGCTTGAAGAAAAAAAATTCTTACAATTTAAAAGCATGAACCACCTTCCATTTATTGAAGCGAGAAGGCGTTATAATAAATCTTTAAGAACCAGTTACTCCAGTGTAACCAAAAGTCATCTTCCTTTCGTGCCGAATCAAAATGAAATAACTGATATTGTTAAAAAAGCAGTGACTGAAATGGCTTCTATTTTTGAAGCAAAATTACTTGCGATACAGGCTAGACAAGATCAAATGATTCAACAAATGTTTTCATTTATGAAAGAATGTATGCGAACATGTTCGAATCCAGCTAGATCAGTTTCTAGATCTCCTCCAAGAAAGAGTCGTGCAAGATCTATCCAGTCAAGAAAGATAAGTCCAAAAAATTCTGTGAATCAGCAAATAATATCTCCCGAACAACCTATTATGAAATCTCCTCAACCAAATATTAAATATGTAGAACCTAACATTAAAGAAAGAATTGAACCAGGAAGAAGTCGTAAAAAACATTAATAATTTTTTTTTTAAATATTCTTTTACTACGAGCGCACCTTTTTTGATTTTCAATAACTGTTCAGGTTTTTCGTTTATATTTAATGTTCAATTTAATTTCTTGGAATGCAAGAAGCGTTCTATCTAAGCGCCCGTATGTAAAACTTCCGTACTTTCAATCTTCCGATGTCCTAGCAATTCAAGAAACGTTTCTTAAAAATTCCGACTTATTTCAAATTTGTAATAAAACAATAATTAGATTAGATAGGCAAGATGGCCGTGGTGGAGGACTTCTTTTTGCTGTTGATAAATCTCTACCTGTGCAAGTTTTAAATATATCCTGCTCAGAAGATAACGATACAGAAATATTAGCTATAAAAATTACTATATCCAAATCATCTCTTACTTTAGTAAATGTATACGTTCCACACGGTAAATTTTCAAGTTCTTTGTTCCATAGCATATTATCTAATATTCATCCTCCCTTCATAATAATTGGAGACTTTAATATACGAAGTTCGGCGCTTGGTAGTTATTCAAACTCTCCCGAATCTTCAGAATTCCTCGATTGGATACTGGATAGCAACATCTGTCTTTTAAATACCTCTCAGCCTACTCACTTCGGACTCCACCATAGACCATCCCTTATCGATTATAACTTTGTATCTCCTGATATTTTTCCTTTTTGTACTTTCTCAGTCAGTTCAGATAGTTATGGTAGTGACCATGTCCCTGTTCAAACAAGTGTTAAAATCTACAATAACGATTATTCGAAAGGTACTTCCCGCAATAGAATTTTATGGACTGGCTTCTTCAATTCAATGAACACTCAAATTGCTAATAACGGACTAGTTTCTGTAGATCAATTCCAAATTTTATGCAAAAACCATCTTGATAAATTCAGGAAAAAACAAATCTTTCCGTTAAAGTCATATCCTCCGTGGTGGACATCGGAATGTTGTTATCTTTTGGGTCAAAAAAGAAAACTTTGGAGGAAAGCGAAAAGTTCTCTTAATCAGACTCTGTGGATACAGTACAAACGAATTTCTGCAAAACTTCATCAGCTTCTTCTAACCCTTTCCAGAAATTTCTGGGATAAAACTATAACAAACGCTGGAATATCTAAGGACATTTATTCTATTCTTAAAAAGCTTAAAAATAGATCTACTGACTCACCAACTCATCATCTACTAATTTCTAGCGAAACTTCAATGATTTCGGACCCTGTTGTTCAGGCTAACTTATTTGCCAAATTTTATTCTCGTCAATCTGAAACTGAAGTATTACCTCTTGATTTAAGTTCAAACTTTGATTTTGAATATAACTCTGCATTCTCGCTCTCAGAACTCCAATCGGCGATTTCTAAATGCAAAAATACTTCAGCTGGTCCTGATTTAATATCTGCTAAAATTTTGAAGGGTCTATCAAATATAGCTTTACGATCCCTTTTGTCACTCATAAATAACTCTTGGTTAAGCGGTATTGTTCCCCCGTCTTGGAAAAAATCCATCATAATTCCTATAATAAAACCTGGGAAAGATACTACTTCAGTGAATTCTTATCGCCCAATATCTCTTACAAGCGTTCTATGTAAGGTCATGGAACGCATGATATTAAATCGTCTAATAAATCATATCTCCCTTTCCAAATATTTTCATCAAAATCATCATGGATTTATGCCTCATAGAGGTTGCGATAGTGTTCTTTCTATGCTTCATCATCATATTATTGCTTTACGCTCACAGAGAAAATATATCATATGCGCAACTGTAGACATATCTCAAGCTTATGATTCAGTGTGGCCAGACGGTCTTATTTATAAGCTCCTCCAATTTGATATCAGAGGAAATGCTGCTCATTGGATATTGGATTCTTTATCGGATAGAAGTTTTAAAGTGAAATGGCGTGGAACTTTATCTCAACCCACTTTCTCTAATAGAGGCGTTCCTCAAGGCAGTGTTCTTTCTCCCTTTCTTTTTATGATTTATATGTCAGATATTTACGAAGTTCTCTCTCCTGACATTAAGTGTTTTATTTATGCTGATGACATAATCCTTTTGGCTGCTCATACATCACAAGAAAGTCTACAGCAAAAAATGCAGACTGCAATCATAAAACTTGAACAATGGTGTGATGAATGGAAACTAAAAATTGATTCCTCAAAATGTTCTGTCATTGATTTCTCTTCTAAAAAATATCCTGTAAATTTTGAACTAACTATCAACCAATTACCTATTTCTTGGTCTAAGCACATAAAAATTCTGGGCCTCTATTTTACTAATAACTTAACCTTCAAGTATAATTTTCAAATGAAAAAAAATCTATCCAGAAGAAAATTAATGTTTTAAAAGCAATTGCAGGTAACAGATGGGGAGCAAAAACTAATCACTTACTTCAAATTGTTCAGTCCTTCATTACAAGTAGCCTCGATTATGGATGTCATGTATTTACATCTGCGAGCTTATCAGACCGAAAAATCTTGGATCCGATATATCACTCAGTTCTTAGAATTGCTACAGGTCTTCCTCGCTGGACACCAATTCCACTTCTTCTGAAAGAATCAGGGGTCTTACCTCTTACTGTAAGACAGAACTTTCTCTCTACAAGGATGTACATTAGAAATCTTGCACTTTCTACTAGATCTCCATGTGGTAGTTTGTGGGAATCAATGCCATACAGCCATATCTCGGGTGCTCTTCCTCTATCTTTGCGAGTGAAAAAATGGCTTGAAGAAAATGGAATTCAAGAATCACATATTTTAAGAGTTCCTGCAAAACCTACATCTGTTAATAATAATTTTAAAATATTTCTTAGAAAATATACTTTTCAGACTAAAAATCTTCCAACAAATACTATCAATGACCTCTTTGAAATGCATAGTACTTCTGAATGGTCCAATCACATATTGTTATTTACTGATGCATCTAAAATAGAAAATAAACTTGGAATCGCTGTTTATGACAGCAGTAATAACTCCTTTGTTTCCGGGCAAATCAATAACTCTAATTCCATATTTACAGCAGAGGCTTTGGCTTTATATCTGGCGGTGACTAAATTCTGTATTTCTCCCTCCAACTATATCATATTATCAGACTCCTTATCCTGTCTAAGCAGTTTGGAAACTCTCTCAACCTCTTCCCCAACCATCATTCAACACATCGGATCAGCATTAGGAAATGCAACTAAGATTTGCGAATCTATTCAATTAGTTTGGATTCCTGGTCATTCCGGAATTGCAGGGAACGAAAAAGTAGATGCTCTTGCAAAATCGGCCATTAATAAAAGTTATATTCTGCACTCAATTTCACCTGAAGACCTTATCCATAATATAAGAAACATTTTTATCAATTATAATAACAACGAATGGAAAAATAGCAAATATGCCTCTAACTTTTCGCACATGTCTTCTATCACGAAAATTCACCGCAATTATATTAATTCTCGCCTCGAAGAAGTGTGGCTAGCCAGAGTTAGAACTAGATCTTTTCCGACAAATGCTAAATTACACAAATTTAGACTTTCTTCAACGGATAAATGCTCTTGTGGAGAAAGAGAAACCATTGATCACATAATGCTATCGTGTCCTCGATATGATCAAGCAAGAAATTCCTTAAGAGAAAAACTTGGAATTGGAGCTCTTTCTTTCTCTTGGATTTTAGATTTGTCAACGAGTCCTAAAGAGAAAATTGACGCAACAATTTCTTTTTTGAAACAAATTAATAGATTCTAATTTTTTCTCGTGTTTGTATTTCCAAGCGGCCTTATTTCCCCTTCATTTGTCAATCAAACACCGTGCTTATCTTTTCGTTTTTATTGTCCTTTTTTTCTCAAAATCATCAATCCATCAATTTTTGTTTAGGTTTGAAATAAAAACTCAATCTTACTCAATGCGAGCTATAAGCCTATGAGCATAAAGCTCCAAAACAGTTTTTTGTCATAACCTAACCTAACCTAACCTTCAGATTTTCTGAAAAACCAGAAACATGAGTTTGCTTATTTTAGCTGTGTTCTGAGATAATTTATCCTTTATAATCTTCTGATTTTTTTAGATCTGTTTCAAGACACCTTCGAAGTTCCAATGTTACTCTTTTGTCATTCCTTTTTAATCATTATTTGAAACTTTATAGTCAAATTATACTAAATATTGTTATAAATTAAGGATTTTGTTTCATTACTACTATAAACAGTATCCTCAAATGATTATGCATTATAGGGCAACAACAAAACAAATAACATTGCAGTCAAGTGAAAAGTAATTTTCCTCTCATATGCGGACCAAAAAATAAATTAAGTAAAACAATTTTAATAAAATATCAATAATCATTGTTTTGAGTTAATGACGGTTATTTTTGTATTGAATACAGTTATTTAATATTAGGTGAATAGTTTATTAGAAAGCTTTCTATTCTTAAAATTAATAGTGTAAAAGCGGTACAGTTCTTAAAAATCATAATATCTTTATCTGCTCGGAAGGATTATACTATGTCATCGAAAAACGTTTTTATAACATTTTTATTTATTTATTTTGAAATATAAGAAAAATGTTTTTCATAGAGAAATGTAAAATTGATTCCAAAAACATCTGGGGATTCACAAATAGCGATTTGAAAATTTTCATATTATCAGTGAACTTTTTGATTGAGTAAAGGAAAATTTGAACAAAGATAAGTAATAAAATTTAGAAATTTAAAACGAAATGAATATTAAATTTCGTTTGGCTAGTTATAATATTGTTAGAGAAAAATACGTGTACAAGATTTTTTACATAAGTTTATATAAAAAAATACATTTAATATATAAACTTATAGATAAGAACAAGACACTCTGCTCTATATTAATCATAGTTATCTATCAATACAAGCTTTTTCAAAAGCAATATTAAATTTTTCATAACTCATAGATTTTCTATGTAAAATAAAGAAATATGCGAGTTAAAGGATATAATTACTAGCGAAAGGGAAATAGAGGTGTTGAAAATTAAACAAGTCATAAAACGATTACTACTAATGTCATAAGAAATTGACACAACTTGTTATAAAAATAAATTGTTCAAACACGTTTAAAAATATCAATAACCATAATCAAAAACCATACCATGAAAATTCATTAGCAAAAGGGAGTCCAATTCGCTTTTTCAAATATTCATCCAGAAATACTAATATCTTCTAAAAACGAATTCGTTTTTCTTAAAATGAATAATTTTATCATGTAAAAAAATCCCAAAGTAAAATGAGAAACATATAAAAATTAATTTTCTTGACTAAATAGAGAATATTATGATGCTTTTGGATTGCATGTGTCTTTATAACTAACTTTAGAAAATTACAGCTTTAATGTATTTTTAAGTTTTAACATTTAATGTGTTTTGTTCTAAATGTAGAGAAATTTTGTTCCAATGATTATACACACCTTTATGGTAATCATCTCAATCCAATCCAATTCAATATTAGTTCAATAAGATAGGCCTGTAAATATGTTGAAAAACAAGTCAACAGTAAAATAATGATTTATTATGCTAATAAAAAAATAATGAATTAAAATTATTTCAGGCATGGGCAATGGCACATGCCTTAATTGGGCAATTTCGTCATGCATTGAATAAATTACTGCTTGTTATACTTAAGCTTAGAAACAAAACCTGAGAAATGTGTCATTACAGAAAGTATATGCATATTAGTTTCTTAGTTTTTCAGTGTTTTGTATGCTTCGGTATTTTCCATACAATTTTACATTCTTCAGTTTTTGCACAACTTTTATTTTTTCATTTATTTTCCTTAATAAACATCCAGTAAAACAACTGAAATGAATCAACTAAAATAACTTCAGCAAACATAAAAAAAATGAATAGCATATAGATACTTAATAAAATAGATTTCTCGTAAGGAAATAAATTTTTAAATCTCTGCTTTCCATTTTAATTCTGTAAAATTGCACAATATGTTAAATTAAAAACTATTTCATAATAATTTACTCTTTGAAATAAAAATGCAAAGAAATTTTTTCTCGTCAGAAATTAAAATAAAACTAAAATGTTTGTGGAACATGCGCTTTGAAATAAAAATGCAAAGAAATATTTCCTCATTAGAAATCAAAAATAAAATTAAAATGTTTGAGAAATTTACTTTTTGGAATAAACAAGCAAAGATTTTTTTTTATGTTACCACCCTTTAGGACAAAAATGATAAGCAGTTATGAAGACAAAAAATTTATCTGTTGAACCATACGAAACTTTTTCTGGGATCTTCAGTGAAATATAAAACTATTAATGTTTAACTATTATATATAATAAAATAAATAATTTTTTGCATTAATTTTCTAATGTAATAAAAAAAGCATTACAACTGATTATTTCAAATAGTTTCAAATTCAAATTGCAATGCTGAGAAATACGCCTAGTCACTCGCAAGCCCCCTCAAACAAAGATTTAGACTTCTATAATTATTTCTAATATTAGATAAACTCTGCTAATACATAACATAAAAGATAACTAAATCGATCCATGGTCGTTTCATTTATTTTAATTGCAGAAATTAATCTAATTAGGATCATAATAACTTATATCTTGATTACTTAATTTAATTTCTGCATAAATGCTTCGAAAACATTTTAGATTATCACTCGAAAAGCATTCCGTGCAACAATTATTTATTTATTTCATTTTATGTAGAATATTATTTGACATTTTTATATTTTATTTTTATAAATTCTAAGAAAAGGTGTGAAATATACTGATAATTTTATTGTATCCTATTGGAACTTATTTTTATGTCTAGGATAATTTCATATGAAAATTGCTCAATAACCTATTTATTTTTATCTTTTAATGCAACTAATGTATCCAATTTAAGAAAATTTTTAAAATTTCCCATTTTTTGAATTTTTATTATTTTATGCTTTTGTAATTTTATTTAAAATTTTTAATTTTTCGAAGTGAAATAAAATGTAATAGTAAGAAGACCAACATTTAAATTACTTAAATAAAATTAGACATGAATTTTTAGTACTCACATAATGTTAAAATTTATACAAGTCATTATTTATAAGTTGAATTTCTTTATATAATGTACGTTATATTTTAAAACTTATCTTTGTTCAATTCCGTAAGAGTTTGAGAAATAAGAGAATAAAAATTATTAATTATATATACATGAAATGCGCCGTGAGCATAAATCTCATTAATAGCAAGAAAATTTAATTATTATAATAAAATTTGATCCCTGAATCATTTTTTTAATAATTTTATTTTGTCACTACCAACTAATTATATTACTTTGTGTAAAAGCCTATTCTCGAAAATATAAAAAATATGTATCCTCTGAAACTAAAAAAAACTATCTAAATAAATTATATAACTTTCTCACGCATTCAATATATTAAATATGCCACGGAGATTATTTAAACAGTCTATTTTAGTTACTTAAATATCATACTTTAACAACCGTGGTATTTCTTCAAAAAAAATAATAATAATAAAAATTATCATGAAGAAAAAAAAATTAACTTAAAAAAATATTGCAAAAATTTAATTATTTATTTTAAGTTAATGGGAGAGAGTTATAGTAGTAAATTAAAGTTTCGCTAAAAGTTTTATCAGAACATTTTTTTCATGTTTTAAAAGAAACCTTAATATTTAAAAATTTAAAATTCTATTCAGGTTAATAATAGTCCAAAAAAGTAATTTGAGATATAATTCTTCTGCAAGACATTCACTGAATGTTTTAATTACGAACAAAGCATGTTACAATTATTGTAAAATTTTCAAAGTATTTGCAAATGGCCTATAAATTTTATGAAAATTGAATTAAACAAATTAAGTCAGTAATTGTAAATTCACTGAGTCATTTTTCAATAACTTCCTATACCATCTTAAGCAGAATATTTTTATTTTAAATTATGTTCATACTCAATTAATAGTAGGTATTTATCTTTATTTATTCTTAAATTTTAATTTTAAATTTTATTTTCACATTTTAGTAGTGTTCTGGAAATCGTAAATGTATTGAATAAAATTTTATTTCTATTAAATGTTGTATTTAAGTTAAAATGTTCCTTATTTTTCCTACGTATTATTTATAAATAAAAATATTGTAGATCAATTAACAATTTAAAATATGTATTTCATATAATAGACTGTACATAAATATGCAGTCTCAAAGTATTTTTAAGTGATCTTCCATGTTTTTGATGTAAAATATTAATAATTAGCGTTTGATCACTACATGATAGTTAACTTAAAACCAGATTTTACTGAAAAACAATTAACAAAACAAAGATAAATGAAGAATTGTTATCATCAATTTTTATCATTTGATAGGATTATATAATTTAAATCTTGAAAATCTTCTTCCCTGATATTATATACATTGCTCTTAATATGATATTTTACAAATAAGCATATTCAAGTGATTATCTTGTTGCTTATCACAAATAGTTTCATACAAACTTGTAATTCCTCTAATAATTTACAACATTCCTGAAGAATTTGAATGAAAGAAATTAATTTAAGTCAGCAATGTTTAGCTGAATGAATTTCTTTGATATTCGTAGGAGTTTAAAGTTAAAAGACATTTATTTAGTCTATCTTTCATAAGAAAATTGACCTAATCAAATAAACTAAGCCAGCAGCACTTTCAATTTAGTAAATTTATTATCTCATTCTTCAATATTTTCTATACTGTTTTCAATAGACATATTATTTTTTATCTTAAATTCTAATATTTATACTTTGTTTAATATTGTACTATACTATACTACATGTTACTATATATTGTTTAATATTATACTATATTATATCTAATAGTATACTACTTATATTAAAATAAAAATTTTAAATTGGGTGACTGCTAAAAGTAATTATTTCTTACTTATTATTGTTGTTTAAATAATTTTAACCAAATTTTATTTATATTATATATATATATTTAATTTCTTCTACAAGAAAAATTCTTATAAAAATGAGTTTTTCTCTATTCAAATGTTTTAAACTTTTCAATTTAAGAAAGAAAACTAATTTCATATAAATAATACTTTAAATAAATTTTAACTTCACAGGCACTGTAAGAAGATTATTAATAATGGAGAAAATGGAGATATCCATTGGATTCCTTGATTTATTACATCCACATCAATAAATACTTTGTTTTAGTACTTGTATTTTCAAACACTTATCTTAGAAACACGTCTTGCTTTACACAATGTATTAGTTATTACTCCAAATTAATCATAATTTATTAATAATTGAATATGTATGGTTTATTAATGAATTTTATACTCTGAATTTCGATGTACAAATGAGATTCTAAAAGCCAGATGTGGCTTTTCGTTGTCAATTACTTATAGAAGTTCTGGGCTTATTTTTCTCTTTAAAGCGTTTGGTACGGGAGTGTTTGCTAACCGTTTTAGTCACGCAGAAGTGGTAAATAGTAGTAGTTGAAATTGAGTGCTCTTTCATAACGCATATATATACTACATGCATTTATCCAGCTAACGTTATTTTGTACTGTGACTAATCTATACAACACCAACTTTAATTCCATTTTCAGTTATCTCAATATTTATATGTATTAATTCTCCATTTAAAATAAAACTGATACATCTTTAAAGCATTTTTAAAGTTGCTTACGAATACATCTTAAAATATTATGATAGCTTTAACTAATTTTAAACCAAATATTAAAAGTTTGAAGAAGGATTGTCGTTAGATGTAATTTCAAAGATGAATAAAATTTTACAACTTATAAATATATTGTTGTACTTTATTTTAAAGTTAGAAGCAAATTTTTATGGAATATATATATTTCCTATGTGTATTCTTACATTTGATATGTAATATATATTTTAAATAAGTTTTTGTAATATATATTTTTACATAAAATATATTTTAAAAAAATTTTGAGTTTATATGTCTATGTAATGATTTTTATAAAATATAAAGAACTGTCTTTCGGCTCTGTATGAAATCGTTGGTGCCCTGCACAGAACTAAATAAAGCTTAGATATTGACATGTCGAATTCTATACAATTCTGCATCTGTTTGAGGTGCTTATCGATTTCTGAAGGTTGAATACATTTCCTTCAATTACCATTATCTTGAATGTAGAGCCCAAGGCATTCTTCTAGGCGTTAGGGAAGGCACATTTCTCTGAATATGAGTGATATATATATATATATATATATATATATATATATATATATATATATATATATATATATATATATATATATATACATATATATATATATATATATATATATATATATATATATATATATATATATATATATATATATATATATATATATATACAGATGGAGGACAAAATAATACGAACACCTGTGAAGTAATGGAAAATCTTTATTAATGGGGGTTGGACCACCCTTTAACTGAAGTACAGATTTAATGCGACGCGGGATAGATTCATAAAGGTCATGGACAATATTCAATGGAATATTAAGCCATTCCTCCAGCAGAGCGGTCTCTAATTCCGAAAGTCCGGATGGAGGTGGAAATCGGGAACGAAGTTTGGACTCCAAATATTCCCATAAATGTTCAATAATATTCTAGTCCGGAGACTGAGGGGGCCAGGCGAGATGTTCAACTTCATCGTCATGCTCTTCGAACCATTCTTGAACGCACCTAGCTGTGTGG